>CM042328.1:25931890-26679390 GCA_023566125.1 Zingel zingel | reverse complement strand
ACACTCTGGCACACTAACATGACTTTGGTTTCGTCATTAGCGCTTTTTCATCCACTGGTAGTCCTTTGACTCTGGCTGAGCCACCTGGATTTGAGAGCAGCGTGCAAGTCCTCAATCAGCATGTGAGGCTTCACATTTCTGTGGCAGTGAACGGTGACAGACTCGTGCGCGCACACACACACACACACACACACACACACCCTATTTTTTCCAACTGCCAGGCTGAGGAATGCCAGTGACTGAGTCCTTGAGGCTGTCGACAGCAGGCCTGTGTGCAGACAGCGCAGACCCCCGCTCACCTGCACACAGCAGACCCTCCCTGCCCCCAAACCCAAAGACCACAGTACACTGTGTCCGTCCTCACTGCCTGCTTCTGCTTTTAGACTGCGGCTATACAACAACATCCACTGATCAAATCTTTATGTAGGCTATATAAGACTATGTAGGACTTCTTAGACTTCATTGTTCCGTTACTCCCCTCAGTCATACTGTTACCATCTTTGGTTTTCTGTTGGAACATTAAAGAGGTTTTTGTAACCAGAGTCTTGGCTTTGAATTTAGAGTCCTATTTCTCCTCATTACCTTAAATAGACGTGTCTAATCAACTCGTCTTAGCCTACATTTGTATCCAAAAAATTTGAAATGAAATGCAACTGAGAGCTGCAAAACAAGTCCAGCATCATAAAATGGCCACTCAAATCTAAATGACTGGTGATAATATTCCCCTCAGCCTTGTTTTTTTTCCCGGAGTATGCAGGGTTGTTTTGCCAGTTTCTGTGTGCGTCCACAGTCTAGGGTCAAGCAGTGTTACAGCCCCAGTGAGTGTGCAGCCTGTGCAGGCTGGTGCTGCGATGAATCATGTGAGCTCCCAGCGTGGGGCCTACACCGTCCACAGCTATTTCTGTCAGTGTAAAATCATGAGAACCACTTTAACCAACACACAGCAGGCCAGAGGGTTATATCCTGGCTCCATGCAACGCCAACTCTGCTCCGTCTGACAGGCCAACAGTCTGGCTATATGTTTGAGATCAATTAGAATTCTGTCTTCTTTTTTAATTTGTCCAATATAGGTCTGGCTCTCAGACAGATGATTGTTTGAGTGTGAAGGCCCTGATAGGAGTGACACAAATCCCTTTTGCAATGGCCTTTGTGCGGAGGTGGAATGTTCAAACAAACACTTTCCCAGGGTTCGGGTAATTCAGAGAGCAATCCCAATAGGCTGTCAGGTTGAACCCTGCAACTCATTACCGACCGTGCTGAGCTGATTTACAATCACTGTGTGCTATACGTTGCGGTAAACTCTTATTTTATCACGCTTGGATTTGCGGTGAATTACAGTAAATGTTGCTTAGTTTAAAAGAATTAGTCTGGGTGGTTATGGATTTTTCTTTGCCAAAATGGTGTAAGATGAGCTACACACTACATTTTCAAAAGTGCAGACCACAGAGAAAGAGAAAAACATGCAATATCCATGTAAAGATGACGGTGAAGATCATTTCACTATTTTATAAATACTTCTTTCTTTATTTCAGTATACAAAATAACAGTATGTACATCCACACAAAAGTGGTTTACAAAAATCCACGAGTTCAGCTCATATGCTCCGAAAAATAGAATATATTTTGAACTGCATGACAGACATGAAGGAGATAATGCTCTTCTCTCAATCCACAGGGATGCAGGTATGTCGAGATCCACACAGGACACATGGCGAGAGTCCAAAACGTCAACCACAGAAATGTTCCATGATTGAAAAGTACTTGAAGTTCCCTTTTTTGTGTTCATTTTCCTCCACCTATTGTCCATTGCTTCAGAGGGACAAAAATGTTGTAATAGTACCTAAAAAGAGTACCACGCGGATCCATCAGAACCCTTGGATTTCCATGAAATAAAGGCAAACATACTGTAAGTCTAGTGAGGGTAAAAGACAATCCCTCTCCTCCAGCATAAAATCCAATATTATTTCTTTTTTTTTTATTAGAGATATAATAAAATAGACTTTCAACATCCCTGTTAGGGGGATTTATAATCATTAACAAGACAAAAGGAGATACCCAGGAGGACGGCGGTCTTCACGTAAACTGGCATTGTCGCCACACTCTCCACGTCCAGGTTTGTAAAGCGAGTAAAAAAAAAAGCTTAGAAGCCCAATTGGCACTTTGGAGATTCAGATACAAAAAATGATACTGACACAAGAACAGACCCTCTCATTGTTGAGATACACATGCTAAAGCTTATGCCAAAAGTAAGCCTTTTCTTGGTATTGTAGTGCTTTGGTTAATCTGTGGCTGGGTACACGTAGAGGACTGCTGGCGGGGCGCGGCAGCGGCACACACTCATTTGCACACGTATCGCTCCACGATCCGCTCACACTTCTTGCAGGTGACGTAGCAGCACCAGTGGTACTTGCAGTGGCAGCGCTCCACCAGCTTCTCCGTGTACGGGTTGTAGCCGCGGCCGCAGCACATCAGGTCACAGCTGTCACTGCCCAGGGAGGTTTTGTTGCACTGCCTGACATCAGCATAGACAAGAAAGAGAAACGTTAAATTAGACATTGTATTATTGTGTAAGAACTAAGGCTACACTCTTAAGAAATATCTGTGTATCAACAGTTGTGTGACTGTATATTTTAACAGAAATTGTCCATTGTCTAAGAAATAAATGCATAAAATAACAATAAGAAAAAGTTCTGGCAGCTCAGTGGAAATTATATGTGTAGTTAAAATACAAAACATTTTTTGTTAGGCCTTTATAAAATTGTCTCATACAAAGGTGCTCAGTTAGTAAATTTGTGAAAACGTGGAAACAAACTTCCACATGTAAAAAAAAAAAGCATAAAAAATGTCAGAAAACGTGTCAGAAAACGTGTCAGAAAACGTGTCAGAAAACGTCGTAAGAAGTGTCACAAAGGTCGAAAAAAGCGACAAAAATGTAGGCAAGAATGCCCAGAATGCGTCAAACGGTGAGAAAACAACGTGGACTTCTTTAATCTGTCAAACCAACCTCCGTGGCAGATAAAAGTTGTCTGAGCACAAATTTTACAATTCCAAATGTAAAAAAAACAACAAAATACAACTGTGAATCACGTTCTACGGACAAGTTCTGTTAAAAAAAAAATACAGAAACTGTTAATACACAGATATAGGGCTTAATCCCCACTAGGGATTAATCGCAAATGAATCAGAATTCTTTTTTTATCTGTTCTAAATGTTCTTTAAAAGTGATATGTTTTCATGTTTGTAATACTCAAGTGGTATTTGAGACTGGACATACTCTGTGGTAACTCAGTTCACATCGACAGTACAGTACAGTACACACAAATAACTTTAGAGAACCATGTGGAAGGGCTTTGATACTGAACTTGCCATTCAAAAGACCCTTTTCTGTATCCATTTCTGCTCAAGGAGATTTGTTTCTGCAAGCCACCCACTGGATGCATTATAAGACCCGTAAGTCTCCCCCCCCCCTTCGTTATTAACGCATTCATTATGCATTTTTGCTTCAACAAGATAGAGAAAAGGGAAGGTAAAGTTTGGACTGAACAACCAGCTTTGAACGCTAACATATTTTCAGCTTGGTTTCCTGCCTGAGACAATTAGGTTTACAGCTTCATTCTAAGATATTTTGTACAATCCTGCAGCCTGCGAAGAGCCCACAATAGTCCTTTTATAGTGCTTGACCGTCCTGTGTGCCCTACTTAACCTTTTGAGCAGTGGATGCTTGGGAGCCTCTCATTTCAGAAGCCTAAAGACTCTTGAATGAGCAGAGAATAGCCCCCCATCGTAAATCACACTGAATACACAGGGCCTCCCTCCCTTTCTTCAGCTTGTCTTCTCCACATAATTGCATTGTTTTATGATGGCAGAGTGTTAATGACCAGCATGGTGAGGGAGACACCGAGGCTGCTGCGGGAGCGAAGGAGGAGGAGGAGGAGGAGGAGGGGGAGGGGGGCGGGGGGAGTGTAAGACAGGTTTATTACATCGGTGGGAGCTGGGTAGTAGATAGAAACCCCACTTGATTATGTTTAGTCAAGAGCGAGAAAGAAAGTGGGGAAAGAGGACAGCACTGTACATTGTGTAGTTCACATCTGCTGGTTTGAAGCAGAGGCACAGTAATGTAATTTAAGACTAAAGCACAGGCTTCAATAGCATGTCTATTCCCATGGCCATGACACTTTCTTTTTGAAGCCAGTGATCACATTTTATCCATTAGAAACTGCTGATAACATTACTGTAGGTCCCAGATTCTCGTTATAGCTGCCACTCTCAGGTCTTGCGGATGGCTCAGAATCCCCTCCGATGCAATCGGTGATGACACATATTAGAATAATCAGTGCCCACGCTCAGTGTTTCCCCAATAATTGTACAAGCCTTTTGCGCCGCCAGGTCAACAGGAAACCCCTGCAGGCCAAAAATAACGCCAAACATCCATTGTGTTTCCCCTGTATTATTCTGCAGTGACGCACCGCCGTGGCTCCATGAACTGTCTGTGGTTAGTTCACGTCTGTAACAGCAGGTTAGGTCCAGTGTGCTATGTATTTATTTATTTTGATCTAAAATGCTAAATCAGTTGAAACGCTGTACCGGTTACAAACTGGTGTGGTTACGTAAGTGAAGGACACACTAACGTGCTAACAGTTCCGGTGTTCTTGTGTTTTTAACTGAGCTGGATCGGAGAATATTCCGTTAAAAACAGATCAGTGTTGCTGTTTTGCCCTCGTTTGCTCTCTCTGTGAAGTTTGCTGAAGTGATGTAGCGTTCCATGTGGAGTGAGCACAGCGCCAGACTCCGCTTTAAAAAACATCCTTTTAAATGCTACATTACTTGCAAGGAAATTAACGGCAGTAACAGGCGAAGCAGCTTTAAAAGTGTAACGTGTTTTCTTTTGAAATGAGGCCTGTGCGGTGGATCCAATTCATGCCGTTGTGAAGAGTGGTTCAATGTGGATATTCGGAAAGGTAACTGATCAATATTTAAAGGAACTTTAAAAGCCACCCGCCAGGCTGAAGTAATCGACCTAGGGGAAGCGCTGACGCTCATACACACAGGCAGCAGCGTCACATGTTCATGTAACGACGCCAGCAAAGCGGGAGCCTAATGATTTGGCAAAAGCACTAATGTTGCAGACTGTGTGGCTGCTGCAGACGAGCGACACAGTGCGACGCATAGTGAGTGTCCTTGACGTGAAGCATTTCTTCTGGTTATCTGTAGAGTGGCCTATAGCTGAGGGACGCATGATATGACAGTCATATTATGTATGCCATTTTTAACATACAACATCACATGCCATTTAGTGGAGCTTTTTTATCCTCAGTGGCTCAATCAGCCACGGCTGCTGGCTGTTGACACTGGAGCGTAAAGTACAATGTGGAAACGCTAAACATAGAATGTATTCTTATAAGAGTGTCTGGTATGTCTGGTTAAACAAGCAGATGATCAGTGGTTGAAATTATATGCGATCAAGATCAACTTCAGCAACCACACTAGTCATGCTCAGAATTTGCCTCTAGTGCCATGCAATTCAAAACTAAATAGTAAAGCCCGAGATAGACTCTGTCCGTCTCTACAACCCAGTTACGGAACATTGTGCCATATTTCTCGGATATTGGTTAGCCAGATCTCAGCCTGAGTCAAACCCCCCCAGACAAATGGGCTCCATGCTGCCCACTAACTTCTCACAGAGCACACGCCAGCAGGCGGCACGTAACACTGTCCCAACAAAAACACTAGAGCTCAACGGTGTAAATAAGCCTTTATCTTTGGGGGACTATTTTACCCATTTGCTTGGCCCTCTCCAATCGATATCAGCTGGAGTGCACTCAGTCCTAAGAATAACGGCATTAGTCATTAGATAGTGGGACAACCACTCCAGTCTTTTCAGTGGCCTTTTCAGTGACACATGCTCAGACAGGCCACAGACAGAGCACTCTCAGGGGCCAATGCGCGTTATCAGCCAGCCTGCAAACTAAACGGTGCCACCAGGCACTAGAGTCAACATCCTGAATGACCAGAAATTCAGGATCGGCCATTTCCTATTTGTCAGCTGTGTGGGTCTGTTACTGATATGAGCCGTGCTTATTAATCTAACAGCAAAAAAAATCCAACAGAGAACTATCACGACGGCCAAATATCCCCCCTTCTTCTTTTGTCATGCACGCTCACAGTCAATACACAATGATCTCACCTGTCCTGTGTGCCAACAGAGCCCTGTTTGTCATTCTTAGCACAGAAGTCTGGGGAGCTCTGCAGGTAGACCAGCTCGTTCTCCCTCACCGGCCGGATGTCGATGTCTTTGGGCACCAGCTGCTTGCGTGTCCCCATGGGCCGGTGGACAACTTTGGTAGCAGACAGATACTTGGTCTTCAGGTCCATGGCGATCTCCCTCAGGTCCTGCAGGCCTCTCCAGCAGGTCCTTATGGAGCAGGAGCCGGACACACCGTGACATTTACACTTCATCACCAGCGCGTCTCTCAGCGCCTAGACATGAGGACAGAGGACACGGACGTTAGATAGGGCACAATCTTTGTGGGATTGACATCCATACAAATATGGTACAGTATAAGTAAAGCATATAAAACTTACACAAATACATTTACAATTTAAATGATAGTGTCCATTTCAAGCTTTCAAACCAGCGTCATTTCAAACTTATTTAGAAACATCTTTGCATTTTTGCACTAAAAGCAACACTAGAGAACTTTTCCCGCTTCGGTCCCCCTACAGGTTGGAAGCGGAATTGCCCATTACATTACATTCTCCAGTTCATTCGAACTACAGATCCGCTACCCGATCTGGCAAATTCCTCTTCCAACCTGTAGGGGGACCAAAGCGGGCAAAGTTTTCTAGTGTTGCTTTAACATTTTAAGGCCAGCAAAAAAGATGGCCATATTGCTTACTTGTCTTCCGACTTCACTGTTGTGTAGGTGCATCAGTTTGTTGGCATGGGAGCCTGAGCGTTTCATCTTCATGGGCGCGTCAGAGAACTTGGAGCCCATGATCAAACCGTAGTGCAGGTTGTCGCCGCAGCCACCCCAGCGGTAGCCAGGCTCGGGGATCTCCGCAGGAATAGGACCACACGAGCACAGCCGCAAATCTCCAGACGTGCACGCCCGTGCTATGGTGTGGCTGATGGTTGCTGCGGACAGGGCGTACACAAATGCAGCCTCTCTTGTTCCTGTTGAAACAGAGAAGAAACACAAATGATACAAATAAACTGACAATGCATACATCAAAGGCATTCAAAGAACTGTTTTTCTCTCTAGAGTTCAATGCAAACACTTAAGCACAACTTATAGTCAGTGGTCACTAGCAGTTTTTAGGGCTGCAAATGCAACGATTATTTCATTATCAATAGTTTTCTCTATTTACAGAGTACTCTTCTGGTCTATTGGATGTCAGAATATAGTGAAGTTTCCTGTCACAGTTTCCTAAAGCCCAAGATGATGTCATCAGATGTCTTGTTTTGTCCAACCAATAATCCAAAACTATCACACGAGACAGAGAAAAATAGCAAATCCTTACAACTTAACAAGCTGGAACTAGTGACTGTAGTGAATCCTTTATTTAAAATACTTTCAGATTGTTTTTCTGTTGATTGATTAATCGACTAATCATTTCAGCTCTAGTAGTTATTAGTAGCAAAGCACCTGTATATTCAGAAATGTAATACATGAAATTATATTTACTCAACATATGGAACTGCTAGTACAGAGTGGCCCAATCCCAAAGTCCGGACTCACAGACTCACGGACTTTGGTGCGTGTTCTCGCGGAATTCGTAAGGGCTTAGGGTTGTCCCAATGTCGAATTTCAAAGGGCGTGAGGGTTACACACTTACCGAGCCCTTTCCGTGAGTCTGCATCGATGCAGAGATTGGGCCAATGTGAATTTTTTGTCTCATTTAGTTGTTTTTGTGTGTACTCTACGCTGGTTTATCATTTGTCATAATGCATGCTAAAGTGTTACCATGAAGCGTGTTAACTGTCAGTTTGAATTCATGTTGGTTGTGTCAATGATGAAAAGTTATTACAGCAAATAATAAAAACCTAAATCGCAACATCCATAGAACGTTCTCCAACCACTTGTGCTGTATAATCAACTTCTCTGCTATCCATCTGTCCTGTTTCCCTCTCAGTGTTCCACCGTACGCACAAGATGAAACTATCAGACATAATCCATCACTGCTCCTGCTCTAACGCAGAGTGAGCTCTGATGTAATTGGCGGACACGCAAAGCAAGCACATATGTTAAAGGGCGGGAAGCAATTGGAAGTAAGGGAAGAAATCATGTATGACCGTGGGCTGCTTAGATCAAAGCCATCCCTGGACAGAGATGAGCCATTTCCTGTTCGGTGTAGAGTCTTCATTTGGCAAATGGCAGCCATGTCCTTTGTGAGGAGCGCCGCACAGCCCCCCACCAAAAAAATCTAGCACACTCAAACTCCATTTTGGCCAGAGAAAGTCAGACGGCAACGCAAACAGGCGGGCACTCATAATGCTGTAACCCATGTTGTGTGTGGGGGTCGTCTCAAATAACAGCATCAGTAAAAGGGACTGGTGAAGGCTTCTCCGGAATAAATTGTGGAATTATTTGGCTGGCAGCAAAAGAAGTGGAAAGATGAGGCAACGTATCCTCAATCAATTTTGAAAAGAACATCATTCTGACACCAATAGAGGGCTGAGGATTGCTTCACCAGTTACTGTAAACTCAACTGCAATAAATGCAGCACTTAATGACCTCGGTTTTAGATATTCATTGAATGGCAAGCATGACCATAAACATCACATTCTTGTGGGTGAAAAAAGCAACAACTTGGAGCAGCTCTTTGGAAAACTGAAGCGTCCATGCTGTCATCCCAAAGTGCTTATGGCCATACCTCGGTCGAGGTCTGGCCGATACTTGGGAGCATCAACGGGGATGTCGATGGACGAGCAGTTCCAACGCATGTCAGAGAAGGTCTTCTGACATGTTTTCTTGACTTCGCGGGCAGCGGTGATGATGGTTTGCATGAGCTCCAGGTTGCTGCGGCACAGCTGAGCCTGGGAGGACACGAGGCCGGGCAGCAGCTTACAGTGTTGGGTCTGGTTGATGTGTAAAGATGAAGGGGCGTGTGATATCGACCTGGGGGGGGTGAACACAAACAAGACGTATTGGTCAGTATGCATTATATAATACACAGTGGTGTAGTCTACATGATACGCAGGTATACGCAGTATACCCACTAAGAAAGCTCCAGGATTTCCATATACCCACTTAAAAATGCCCAGTGACACGCAACAACATACTTTCTATCATATTTTTAATATATTTTGAATTGTCATCTGTGTTTTTATTCTTCACATAGGCTAAATAAAGGTATTTACACTGTAAATTGGTGGTCAAATTTGACCCATGGATATTGAAAACGTTTCTATATCAGACATTTTTTTTTTTTTTTTTGTTCTTGTTCAATTTGTGTTTCCCTGTTCTATATGTCTAATGATTAAAAAAACAATAAAAAAATTGATCTTAAAAAATAAAAAAATAACGTGGATGGTTCCATACAACCATTATACTCAAGTAAAATAAAAGATCAGCTCAGTACATTCATTGAATGTGGGTGTTTTATTCAATTTTATAGCATTTGGAGAATTTTTTTTATAAAAGAATGTTGAAAAGAGTGACAAAAATGTCAGAAATAGCTTTAAAAAAATGGGACAAAACATTGGTAAGAAGTGACAAAAAAACGTATAAAAACTTTGAGGAAAAGCGACAGAAGTGTTGTAAAAAGACGACCACGACATAAAGTTTGACCCAGGAAAATAAAAAGTTGCACGGTCGACGAGAATGACAACACAAGGGTTAAAGACCACACGCCTTTTCAATTAACCGAGAAAATAATTAACAGATTAATGGACAATGAAAATAATCGTCAGTTGCGGCCCTGAAATACATATTCTCTTAATTGCAGTGGTGATGACAATGTGACGATTGCTTAATAGTGATTTTTGTTTCATGAGTTGTAAAATGATCAGGTTTATAGGAATACCAATGCTGTGAGTTTTAGTTACAGCTTTGTGTTAGTGATTTGAGTTTCTTGTGTACACCCATTTTAAGCCTCTGAGACACATCAGCGCAAACAATTGAAAAATTGAAACTGATAATGCTTTCAGGCAGGGAAATAGTTTGGCATGCGTTGCAGAGAAGAACCATCTTATCAAAGTGGAAATCCCGATGGAAAGTCAGCTGAAGATGCATAAAATATAAGTGACACGATTTTGGCACAGGGCTTTTCTTTTGTTAAAGCACAGATGAGGCCTCAAGATATTCCAAAAAAGACAAAAAACCAAACCCACTGAATTCAGATCAACATTCAGATGAAAAACTACACAGATCCCTCACATTTGCATTTTCCACCACAGAAAGTGTCGGACTCTGTTTGACATGAATCGTCTGTTTACAGACTATTAAGGGCTGCACACATTTGATTGAAACAATGTAAACGCGTTGAGTATGAACTTTAAGAGAGAAACCACAGGCGGAGCAGGTTAGCTCGGACCTCTGCTTTCTGTGTCTCGCACTCTGCTGAGAGTTCGTGAGAACCAGGCAGCGCCGCCTGCACCTTGGCCTGTTTTGCATTACGGGGCCAAGGGGCCGCCGCTCTGTGCCCAATGATAAGCTGTGACTCCGCCGGGCTGGGGGTAACCCGGCACTCACAGGTGTTTACAGCCGCATCTGTTTTGCATTGCACCGCTGCACACTATCAGGACTGTAAGAGAGCTTAGATTTAGCACATGCCATCCCAGCTCTCATGGGCACATCTGCTTAAGTCGTCCCACTGTGAGTGTAACAACCACTCGCTCTGATAAGAAGCCATGGATACTTTGGGTCGAGCCGACGCTGAAAGTTGTGTTTTTAGGGCACGGGGATAAACAGAGCCCGCAAATTGTGAAGAAAACCCCAAAGCCTCTATGAGAATACCAAACAATAGCATGCAAAACAATCAATTGGAACGTAAACAAATTCAAGAAATAGCAACTTGGAAATTTTATGGACTTTCCAAAATGATTGTTTACTTTTGCTCTAGCATAAAAACTGCGTGGTGCTCAGTACGAGCAATCCACATTTGTGTCAACAGTCATGCCATTGCAGCATCCCTCTTCCGCACGCTACTTTTACTCTGATTGCGGCCTAACTAGACTACACACACTGGGAATGTCTGCGCCACCACGATGCCCCGTCATCACCATCTTAGTCTCTATTCTTATCTTCTTATGATACACGCAAGGGGGGGAGGGTGCATTTCATCTGAGATCTTAGGACTGAAACATGCACGCCGTCTCCTTTTACTGAAGCCGCAATAGAGTTAATAAAACAAAAAGGGGTTTCCGTTGATAACTTGAAGAACTGCCAGCTAATCTCCTGTCCCCTTCATCAGATACACATGCACAGAAAACGTAGCCTCTCCCTTGATCAGGAGCAACTTGAGGAATGTTTGGGGCCCATGCAAAGCTGCCACAGGCCCTCCACTCCATAAAACACTGAAACGTGCACAAAAAAAAAGAGGCGCACAATATATCTTGTATCTTCATGACGTCACCCGTGTGGACATTGTTTGACTGTGAGGCATGTGTAATGATGGCGAATGTCCTAAGGAATGAGATGGCGCCCCTCCTGAGAATACTCACAGCCATTTGATGCCGGAGCAGACCTGCGACAGCAGCAGAGCCGTGAGCACACCCAGAGGCAGGACATGAGAGCTGCTCCTCATGGTTGGACAGAGGCTCTGGTTCACACAGGACACAAATACGTTGGGCTGTTGGGCTTCCTGGCTCCGACTCAAAAGTCAACTGTCATGGCACGGCCTCTTCTTCTAATCCCTGTAATAAATAACATATAAAAATATAAATGCACATAAATAATCAGCAATTCAATTTTGTTTATAGTGTCAAATCACAACAGGAGTTATCGCAGGACACTTTACAGATAGAGTAGGTCTAGACCACACTATAATTTAAAGAGACCCAACAATTCCCCCCCCCCCCCCCCCCCACCCTCCAAGAGCAAGCATTTGGTGCGACAGTGGTGAGGAAAACTTTTTTACAGAGAGAAACCTCGGACAGACCCTGACTCTTGGTGGGACACAGAGACACAGATACAGAGAAATATGATTTAAAATAATTCTAGCAGTTGGTCATATCAATATCAATGTCTTGTAAATGCAGATTTAAGGTTGTTCTAGATGCGTCGATTCATACTGTTTTAAGAACCACTGTGAAATAATCATTTAAAAAAAAAAAAAAATCTGATGACTGCTATTTTAGTTCTCCGTCAGAAATCTCAGACATTATGCACACATTTAAATAAAGAATAACTACATGATGGGAATAAAAAAAAATGGAAATGAGCAAAACTGCAAGAAATACTCTGTAGACAGCTCACTAACACTATTGTAAGCACACTGGTAATAGTCAGCCTCATTCTACATGCCTAATTCTATTTACACAAGAAACAAGGACTATACATTGTTATCCGAATCAGAATCAGAAAAGCTTTAAAAGCTTAAAGACAAAGAAAAGCCTAAAGACAAAGACATCTCCTACATGTTCATGAAGGGACCAGTGCTGTGTCTGGGGTACAGATTGTGGGTCAATAGGCACTAACTCTGACTTTTCTTAGTGACTTGATTATTTCTATAATTTACCGCAATAGAGTCATGATATCATATCTGAGTGTTATACAGTAGGATTTAGCAGCCCATTGTTTGGCGCTGAGGTTAAAATCATACTGTTCTACACAATCACATGAGCTTTCGCTAAACTTTAAGCCGGAAGCATTCAGACAAAGGAGTCCTATTCCCCCGTGATTAAACTCATTGGTTCTATTGCACCGATTTTTAAGTCTCTAGTAGCCGAGCTTTAATTCCATTACAGTTGTCACCTCTGCTCCACTTGGAACAATGTAAAGGCTTTTGGATAGATTGACAGCAGTGGGATCAAAGCCCAGATCAGCGCAGTAATCTTCAGTCAGCGCATCAACAATATTATCTGATAGCTGCGAGCAGTCGATGATAAGCAATCTCTTTGAAGAGAGCTTAAACTGAGCGGACTCAACCCGAATAATGGGCCTTTTTCTTTTTCTTTTAAAAAGCGCCAGTTTCGCAGCTCGTCGCTGATTGGCGGAGACGCGGTCGAAACTGTGCCATTAATTATTGAAATGAGCTCACTGAAACTCGTTGCACTCGGCCAACTACTTTCCAAGCACTAGGATTCAGACCTGTAGGCTAAAATATGCCTAATAAAAAAAAACTATTCTCATTTTTACTACTATTGAGTAAAAATGAACAATTTCCAGTCTTTGTTCGCCGCTTATTGGTGTTATAGGTCTATGTGTTTAAACTGTAGCCTAAATCGCGGCCTCAAGTGAATTCCCTGTTTAAATTTACATTTGGCCGAAGCGGGCTGAATGGCAGCTCCTGTTTCCCCCCTGGAAGATAAAGGCTGATAGGGTCTCTCACACACACACACACACACACACACACACACACACACACACACACACACACACACACACACCATCCGATGTGTGTCTCTCACACCGAGCCGAGATAAGCTAGGGCAAGGCACACCAAGTGAACCATTCATCATATTTCCCAACGATCATGGGGATCTAATTAGAGGAAATGTGTGAGTGGGACAGACACACAAGGATAGCTCCAATAGCCTAATAATAATAATAATAATAATAATAATAATGCCGTTAGCCAATCTGCTTGGGAAGACAGATGAGGAGAGAATCTAAAGTCACTTTAAAGACACAAGTCTTAGGAAGCAGGTTGCACCGAAGTGAAATAAAAAAAAAACTTCTGAACAAGCATGACTCTTTGGAAATTAAAGTGGGATCATACAGTAGCCTAAAGGCAGCTACCCCCGATTTCTCCTATCTTAAATCTTTGTTATAAATCAGCCCCCCCCCCCCCCCAAAAAAAAAAAAAACAAAAAAAGAAAACTTCTCTACAGCCAAACTCGGGCGACAACAATCAGCTTTTAATCATCCTAAACGTGTGTGCACACGGACACAGGGGCGTACAGCACGCAGTAACATAAAACTGTTCCTCTAGACAAACTAGTTGAACTCACCTTTGCCGTGGCGCTCGGCTCTCCACGTTGAACAAAAACGGACAAGAAAGAATACAAATCAAGTCAGCAGCAGGAATATCCTTTCAGAGTGGTCTTCTGTGTCGGTATCAGCCAGACGCGTGGGTAAAATCCAGCATGGGGTGGTAGAATAGCTCCGGACAGGTACGCATGGTGTTGTATCGCAGCAGTGTCGTTGAGTGTGTGTGAGTGGGACAGACACACACACACACACACACACACACAGAGAGAGAGCGAGAGAGAGAGCGAGAGAGAGGTCCGAGGAGAGGAGAGAGAGTGAGTCTGAGTGGGGCAGACTCCGTTTTAAAGCCCCGCTGCCCCACTTTGATCTCACTGCTGATGTCAGACCTGCATTAGCATATATGGCTAAGCACGCTGCACCGGGATACTCGGACATAATACAATATCATCAGTGGTGGAATGTAACCAAGTACATTTACTCGAGTACTGTACTGAAGTACAAATGTTGAGGTACTTGAGTCTTTTCTTTTCATGCCACTTTCTACTTCTACTCCGCTACATTTCAGAGAGGAATATTGTAATTTGTACTCCACTACATTCATCTGACAGCTTTACTTTACTAGTCACTTTACAAGTTAAGATTTCTGCACACGGAACATGTAGCTAGTTTATAAAATGCTGTGTTTTATTAAAAAAATTAAACTACCCAACAATATAACGGCCTACAAGTCCAGCTGAGATGATTAATCGATTAATCACTTAGTTGATTGACAGAACGGTTTTGGTCGTTTCCAGTTTCTAAAATGAGAGGGTTTTTCCTGCATTTGAGTAGCCTACTTTCACTTTAAATAAAGTATTTTTTTTTCTTCTGATGATAATCACATGCTTTTACTTAAGTAACATCTTCAATGCAGGGCTTTTACTTGTAATATAGTATTTTTACAGGGTGGCATTAGTACTTTTACTGAAGTAGGCTAAAGGATACTTCCCTTCACTGACTATAATATAACATATCATATAAAATACAAGTATTGCAGTTTGATATCATAGAGAACATACTCTGGAATCGACCCATAATCTTCCCACAGGGAAGTGGAGGGAGTGAGTGTGTCTGTGGTGATGAATAGTCCACACAGTGACCTTATTTTAATGGCATTTTTAGAGCTGCTCCGGCATCATGCTCCCAGAAAATGCCATTCAAGATTCCTGAAGTTCTCAAAGGACACTTTGTGGCGACCTTATCTTTATGCTTAATAGTAGCAAAAAGTTTCATGAAGCCAATTTTTCTATACATGGCTGTAAAACATGAAACTGCTACAAAAACCTTAAATCCTACAAAGTGTCCCTGGTTTAAAATAATATTTTTGTATGCCAAAAATCAAATCCCACTCAGTTATTACAGTTGGGCAATCTTCTTTAGAACTTGTCTTTATTTATTTTTTTTTACACTAAAATAGTAATAATGCAATATTCATTTGTTATAGAATAATATCCCATATCAGTTTTAGCACTACAACAATTGCTATAATTAAAGTAAGAATAGCATTAAAATGCCACTGTGAGACATTTGTGTATGAGAAGTTATTTTATATTAGACTTTATTTCATTCTGAATATATACAAAGGTCCACATACCTAGAGTATTGGTCCAAACAAAGGGCAAAAGTGCCCTTATTGTTCAGAAATTGTCTGCAATTAAACATGCACCGTATCTGTTGATTTCAAATGTACAGCCTTATGGAAACATATTAAATAACTGAATCATTCTATTACAATTACTGAAAATGTCAGTGTCCTCATGCTTTCCATCCGAATCCATTTAGAAACAATGATTTACATTCAGACGTTGCGTTTTGTTCTGTTTCTTTTGTGCGCTCGCACCAACAAAATAATTCAATAGCGAGGGCTGTGGTAAAACTCTGCCCTGCACACTCAATCCTTTGTTAGCACATTGCCTTTATTATATATGTTTCTATAAAAAAAAATGTTTAAGGCAAATGTCATAGTCACAGACACACCCTTTTATCTGAACTGGAAAATAATGTATCCTTACAGGTGGATTTGACATTGGAATAATTTCCCATTTGAAATGTAAAAAAAAAAAAGCTCTTAATTCACTACGACACCAATAACTTATTTTATTAATTTGTGTGAATGCCATATAATAGTTACAATATATTTTAACACAATGTGACATGATATTATGGTATTCTAAGTACACACATGCAGGCTGATTTCCTTCAATGTGAAGCACACTGTAAGTGAGACAGTGCAGAGCCAGATGGGGGAGAGTAATGTATAGTTTTCCCTGAGAATCTGTTGCACCTCCAGCGCTCAGACAAAGGCAATGGTGAGCTGTTGTCCAGACCTTGACCTTGCATGTGGTATTAGCTAACATGTCTGGCCTCGTGCACTGCTAGCTGCTCTGCTTCGGAACAGCAGATCAGGTGTTGTCATGCTGTCTCTGCACACACACTTTTACAGACCACAACAAGCCCTCTTCTTCTGGGAAACACCCAGATCTTGTGTCTTACAATATGCTCTGTTTCCACCTCATGGTACGGCACGGCTCTACTCAACTCATGTTTTACATGAGGAAAAAGTTCTGGATAGTACCTGGCACCCGGGACTTTTTTTGGTCCAGGTTCCAAGCGAGCTGAGCCGATACTAGCAGGTGGAGTTGAACCAGTGCAGGCCACTGATTGGTCTGAGAGAATCGTCACTACACGACTGCACAAACCCGACATTTTTAAAAAGCCAAGCTACCGTCAATAGCAACTGCAACTTTTTTTTTTATACACTCGATCCAGATTTAAAAAAAATGGCAGCCCACAAATCTACGCCATACACTATGGCGTACACTATGTACGCTGCACAGCACACTGTACGCCGCACACTATACAGTATGTCGCACACTATATATGCTGCACACTATACCTCACACACTTCGCCGCACACTATACAGCACACACTACGCCGCATACTTGGCCGCACACTTCTCTGCATACTATGCCGTACAAATGACAAAGTGCAGACGTTCCTTTGTTTGGTTGCCAATCAAAGGAAAACAAAATGAAACAAAAGCACCTGGTACCAAAAGTGAATTAAGTCGAGCTGAACCATGCAGTGAAAATGAGGCATACATCTGTTGGCCAAACAGGGTCCACCAATACATTTTACACACACAGTATGATAGCTCCATGTTTACAGTGGCGCTGTGATCCTGTTTCCAGACAGTCAATGTGTTTTACATGGCAGTCAACTGCGAATGGGCACAGGTCGGAGCGTGTGTGGGAGTCGTGGAGCTTCCAGCAGGACCGGGCCCGTCTACAGAGAGACTTTTTACACTCAGGCTCTCCATTCCTGAGCTAGGATCAACACGCAGCCCCTTGATCTTCACATCTCACCTTCCAAGCAACACAGAGGGGGAGGACACCTTCTGAGGGAGACTCCACCGGAGTCTATGATAATGAAATAACTCATGTCACATAACAGCGGATTCAGAGATGAGTTATGATAGGTAATCCAGATCAAGGATCAAATCCGGCTTTACGGAGATAATATTACAGGTACATTGTCCTTTCAAGTTAATCAGCTTACCGGACAAAAACCTACAACGTGTCTATTTTATTTACAATAAAAACATTTCCAGGGTTCCAGGACTTGCGTTCTATTTATTTTTATTTTTTTCTACAACACACTTTTGTTTAATCCAGATGTGGTTGAGTCTGAGCTGGAAGTTTATTTTCAAATGAGCTTCAATCAGTACATTAGATAAATCCCTTTAAATGATGGGTTATCATATAACTTCAATGACATATTCCAAGAGCCCAAAACGTAAATGTACATAAATAGAAACCGTAACTTAATTGCCATTGCTGAAACAGTGTATGCGCAAACTGTATATCACAATTCTTGTGTTGCACAAAATCTTGTCCGTTTAAATGTTTAAGAAAAATATGCAATTCCAAAATAGCCCGAATGAAGAATGGATTTAGCCCAGCTCTGGCTAAATACAGCGTTAATGTTTGGGAGGAAGGAATCCTCAGGCTCACAGCATTGAGCAATTGTCCTTCGAATCTCAAGAGGGTCGAGCCAATATCACGAATCTGGAGGCTCACCGAGGTTGGGGGAGGGGGGGGGGGGGTTCAGGACACTCAACTTTCACCCAGGAGGATCAGAGCCTGAATGGGTGCAGGGTTTCTATTATGCCGCTGGAAAATACTCCCATGCTCCCATCAGGATCCATATAAACCCAAACTGGCCTCCAACGAACAGCGCAAATGAATCAAAATAAGATGTTTAATGTTAATTTCCTTTTTTTTCCCCTCCTTTGCTGCTATGTTTTACAATGATTTAAACGGGAAATTAATGTAGATGGAATGTTCCTAACATAGTTCAGCTTTAATGCCAAACCATCATTACACAATCACGAAAACAAAAGGAAAAAAAAGATTCTCATAAGCACACTGCCACGTTTTGATTTTTTTAATCTAGTCGCTTTTATTTTGAAAATTTTCAATAAAATGATGGAACATGCAAACCCCAATGATAACCTAATAAAGGTTTAACTCTCTGATGAGGTATGTTCATTTCTGCCTGTTCTCTATTACCAACTAAACCTATTTATTTTTAACCGTGGATAAATGTCCAACCAAAATTAAAACCAGGAGTTTGATTAACAACCATCATAGATACAATAAAGCAACAACTTCAAAGGGAATTCTCAAATAGAAACAACTGGTGAACCATATTGTAACGATTGTTTTTTTTTATATTTAGCCTCTTATCGCCAACCGAACGGTGAACGGCGCAGGGCTCTGTTGCCAGCTCGTTATTGACAAAATAACAAGAACATTATGGATAATCATCCACAGTATATAGCAAGTCTGTCAGTATCAAGGGGTACATCTGTCAAGTCAGACCCTCAAAGGGACAGTGACAGCTTGGGATGAGCCATGTGAAAATGCAATCACCCTCTGGTGTCCCTCCTGTGAAAGCTGCCGTAGCTCAGTGGGGATCGCCTCAGAAACAACAAGCTCCGTCCAGTCTGTCTGACTGGACCTGCGTCTTTTGTACACCATTTGTTTATAACCTCTTTCTCTATTGTGCTCAAAGGACAGAGCCCTTTCAAGTGACAGATGGGTGGCACTTTTGAACACGTCATGTGGTCCTGCAGGAGACCGTGAGCCGTGTGTTCATGGAGCCCAGGAGTTCACCAGCACTGGAGGGTCACCCCCCACCCCCCCTCCCAAAAAAAAAAACCTCAACCTCCATGGCTGTTCTGGTTTGAGCTGAGGGTATAAACATTGCCTGCATTATGGGTTAACCAGCCAAGAGAGGAGTGGATTCCAGTAATACAACTAATTAATCACATCACGGTCCTGTCATATCACCAGATCATCATAAATCTGGGTTAAATGAGTCCGTTCACTGCATGAAAACAAGCTTTGACAACCAAACAGGCTTTAAAGGGAAAACCCCAACCTAAAAACAGATTATAGATTACATATTTATTTAAGGGTTTGAGGACACTGTGGCACTCGGGAGGGTAACGTTTAAAAAGCCTTTATTATATTTCTTGACTAAATCGTTAAAACAAGGCAATGCATTTTGGCTGTTGAGGCCTTCATCAAGGCAATTATGTAAGTATATACTTACCCACCCAAGTGCCTCAGGCCACGTCCACAAGTACCAAAATGATCTCCCCCCCCCGTCTTCCCTGGCATCATTTCAAGAATATTTGCGTCCAAACGGATCCATTTGTAAACGACTCAACACGCTACTTCATATTCCAGGCCTATAGGTGGCGGCGTTTTTGAATATTTTTCACTCTGGGACCAGGTTTCAAAAAAGTGCGTCTTCAGGCGGTGCGATAACAGGATTCGTTTTGGACGATCGTCCAAAACGATGCAAAACGTGTGCGCGTTTACACCAAAAAGCGTTTCCGTGTGGATGGCCCCTCAGTGTCACACTTGGTTCCATAAGCTGAAGAGCAACGGAAGGACACAGTTTCTACACACCAGAGCAGCACTCCGTGCATTGTGACTACATATTTATTTACTCCAGTGATTAAGTCATTTAAACACACACTACTGTCACCTAAAATGGAAATTAGAAGAGTAAGACATTCATTGCTGATGTTTATCCGATGACGTGACTTAGATTTCTTTCATTGACACAGAATCAGTGACTGCACCGATGGAAATCTTGTCATAAGTTATATTTGAATGCAAGTGCAGCATTCACAGCTGTGAATTAGAAGACGTGTCTATAATCCACTAAAATATCTTGTTTTTTGTTATTATTTACTGTCTATGGAGCAGCTGCATATTTGTCTCATGACGTCATCACTGCAGGCTGTCTCTTTCATATGGAGGCCCTAAAGGGATAATAGTTTCTGGTGCGCACAAGAAACTTTTTCCGTGAGCACGCACAACCAATCTGAGTACCAGTGAGTCAGAATGGCGGCCGAGGAGGAGGTATTCATCTTCCTGAAAACGCAACAAAATGTACCTGATAGAGTCATCGACAAAGTGAAAGATGATAAGGTAACTGCTAACCGATTTCATGCTGTGAACGTGAAATATTTTGCCACATAACTTTAGCAGTATTCCCCCATATATGGCTGGTCACTGTCATATTAATTACGTATGTTTTTAATGATGCTTGATATGTTTTTAACTTTTGTCTTCATGATGTTGTTGTGTTGTCTTTGGAGCTTGTATTGCGAGACAAATGTCCATGCCTACGGACAATAAAGTCTTATCTTTGTTAGCATAATTGGTTCTAATGGTTTTAATAATGGTTTCTCATGTATCTCGTGCTCATGAGAAAGTTTCTAGTGTGCAGGAGAGAGGAAAAAAAAAATCCCCACGTCCCTTTAGGGGCTCCGTATTTTTATCTGGTCCAAGTCATGAATTAAAACCGAGCTATACTTTACATCACTACAAAATGAACACATGCATTATATTTTGGGGGTGTATTTTACTTATAAAAGAGACATTGCTTCCAGCGTCAAGGGTGGCAGGACTGTCTCACACAGGCCCTTTATCACACTGTATGGAGCCATGTCACTGCGTCTGAAGAGGTGGTGCTGAAGAGGATAAAAGGTGTTGAGGGCAGACGGGGGGTGGAGGTGAAACGCGTGGGTGGGGGATGACTTCAGCAGTCTGGGGCGCTCTCCGCTCACGCCTCCTGGTAAACATAAAGCCGAAGAGCGATTGAGGAAGGACAGGCACCAGCCCGGCTGCAGGCCTCTAAACAGCACAATAGATAAATTGTGCAGATACATCTGGTTCTTATGAATATAGTCCTTTAGATTGTGGTTGGTGGAGGCGTGAGAGCGCCAGAGCATCCTTATAAATGTTTTAAAGCTCACTTCTTTAAGGATTGCAGAATGAAATTCCAAACCGCATGCCCATTGCTCTGGGAGCAATGTTCCAGAAACAATTAAATGGATGCTTTTGCACCGGTCCAAAACAGGTAGCCTACTGAGCACTGAGTTTTTCTCAGACAATGAAGTGTGTCAGGAATTGTATGACAAATTATTTTTATTGCTTCATGATCGGATAATCTAATTCTACACTTCAGTGTTGGTTAAACACACTCACGGAAGACAATCCTTCACATTTCACTTACAGTTTAAAATCCTTAAGCTTTGCAATGGCAAGTAAAAATGAAGTGCTCTTTAAGAGTGCAATCAACAAGTTGACTTCTGAATAATTCAAACCAAAAGTTGTGCTCGTAATACTAGGAGGATCTGACTTCTAGGCCTGCGCTGCCAATTTTCCCTGAAAGGGAACCTTGAAATAAAATCCACTTAAGCCCTGTGTCTTCCCCTCCAGAGTGTAGTTATATCCTGGCTGTGTATGGACATGATTACAGAGTACCACAGGTCTTACATCAGTGCAGAACCTTGACTTCCAGCAGGAAACCTGGTGCACGGGTCAATTATGGCAATACCTTGTTTTGCTTAAAGATGGAGGATGTGTTCTTCATGCACTAATACACAGACTGCACCTGAGACTTCTTACATCCAAAGTGTATATAAATACAACGCAGCTTGCAGGAGGTATAAGGCCCTCTTGGCGGAGAGCCTAGCGATGAGGTTATGAGACGATGCTGCTGTGCGCCTGGCCGTGCTGCATATGGCTACAGTGAGGCCCGCAGCGGAGACAGATCCGTTTGCTCAGCAGCTGAGCGGGGGGACACGGAGATGCTCCTTTCACACTAAGCTGAGCACCGACAATCGGGGCTTTGTCAGGGTCGCATCTGCTGTTACAGCTCACAGGATGAATACAAGTTTCTTTCAACAACAAAAAAAAAACTGCACTCAGTGGGGTTATCGGTGTTAAAGATAAAGTGGCTTCCTGTCAACAAACACAAAGTGTGTGTACAGTACCTGGAAGGGTTTCAACAGCAGCAGTCTTTCTTTTCATGAAAGCTGTAGGATATTTCTAAAAATGCCAGTTTAGTCCCTGGGATCATGTATGTGACTTGAATTGAAAGTGACTTACATTAGCCCTGGAGTATTGTGTCAGTATAGCTTCAACAATTACTTAAGTTCATAACATCTGTTTATTATCAGCTGTTTTATAAAAATAAAAGAGGGGAATAAACCAGAGTAGGGATTCAAATATTATGCAATTCAAAGCTATAGATTTTTAAAGCAGTTGCAAGGAGTTTTTAACTGGTTATGAAACATTCTCAACATCACACTGATGCCTTTATATGACCTACATGAGCAAATGAGACTATCAGGATATTTTTAAATAGTTCTTCTTAATGCCTGTCTGCTTCCCCCCTGCGGAATCAGAGTAAACGATTTACGGCACACAGATCGAAAGAGCATACGTTTACATTTTCTCAGGCACAGATTTTTCTTTAAAGAATGATTTATTTTTGAAGCTCTATTTTGTGGTTATGGCTAATACTGCCTGCTATCATTTATGAAATACATTGTGAGACATAGTTTTACATATATGTATGAATTAACGTTGGTGGCTAAAACAAAGTGTGCCCTATTGTAGTTGCTTTAACAATCCAGTGTATTACATGTTTGTCAGCTTTAAATTCAGTACATTTGGTGGGACATTGCCATTGGCAAACGGGTTATATAAAAAAAAAAGTAATAACTTATGGCTTACATAAAGCCAAACACAATAACAGCTACAGTGCCTTGCCAAGTATCAGTACAGTAGCTGTTATTGAAATTCCTTTTATAAAGGCATATATACACCAGGTTGGAAGTCATAGCAAATAATTTACAAGAAAGGCAGAAAACACTTGTTCTTACAAGTTACATATTAACCAAACCACAATGGAGCCCAAACGCCACGATTTGCATTACTGACAAAAGCTTGTCCAACCTGTCTCTCACATACCCAGCATTGCAGAGGTCTTACTCTTTATTTGCAGACAAAAGGTAATTGTAAAATAAATATTTACCAGGTATCTTGAGATAAAAAAGTGGTTGTATGACCTTAACAACGCTCCCTCTAAACCCACATCCTTGATTATCAGTTAAGTGAATCATGCAAGAATTTATTTCATACATTATACCCTGGAGGGTGAACTGCCTATTTTCAGTAAGCAATCATTAACACTGCAAAGCCTGTATGGACAACAACAGAAATGCCCCATAAGCATAGAACAGCTAATTTGTTTTTTTTCCCCCCACCATTCTTTTACCTTTAAAAAAAAAAATAATAATAATAATCATGCAGGTTCTGGGCAGTTGTGTATTTTCATTTACCAAAGTAGTTACGCTAAAAAGTATAACTGGATAAGTTAAATTAGCTAGTACCCTCCTGGACTTCATTACTATATCATCCCTGCAGGTTTTAGTCAACATTTACAAATCACATTTAGTGATAAAATTCAGAGGTATATTCACTGTGGAGTGGCACTTCTGAGCAGATTCAGTTATTTCACCTTAAGACAAATTACAGCCCCACTGCGCCATCTTGTGTTGAGTTACAGATGTGACTGCACACTTGACAACACATGAAAGCCTACTGCACATCTAGCTTGAAATAAAAAGAGAAACATAAAAGCCAAAAACATCTTTTTGGAGCATTTTATTACTTTTTTGACAAATATATATGAAGGTTTTCCTATTAAGGAAACATTCTTTCAAAAGATACGTTTACAGCAAATTCATTCCTGCAAAGAGACAGGAAACATGAGAAATCATCAGAAGACATGATGGAACTAACCATTTCTATTTGTGCCCAGGAAAGGTAAGGGTGCAATTTAATCATTATAATGAATCCATGAAAGCGATACAGAACTCTGTCAACGCCAATGGGACATTTTTCCAACATCCGAATTATCATGATACATGGGGTGACTTATTCGTTTCGCATCAAGGCACACAAGCATTGCTTTTTTTGCCAAGACATTGGTCCCATTGGGCAGTACAACTGTACACTACAGAATAATAATAGTAAAAAAAAAAAAAAAATAATACATAACAGGGCTTGGTTTGCAGGATACAAAAAAAAAAAAAATTCAGAATTTAGATCATTAATGTACACAGAAATATTGAGCTCAGAACTTGGGACCTCAGTTAGGGTTGAGTAACATTAGTTCTTAAGTATGGTGGCGGTGACATCTCAAACGCTTTGCTCAAATCGACCAGCCATGACGGAAGACCTGCAACTCCTACAGAGGATGTAGCTCAGCGAGGGATCGCTTTTCCTGCAGTATGAACTCCTGGAAGCTCCTCTTTCCCTGCCTGAAGTTGCTCTCCCTCCTTGAAAACGGCAAGATGACCTGGAGCCTGAGCAGAGTTTCAATGTTACTAAAACTTCTTATCTGTGACGTCTTGAGCGTATCGAGCACAGTGGTGGGGAGATAGCCTGCCAAGGGATCCAACCATTTCTCCTTCCACGACTTCATCTCGGTGTGAAGAGACCCCTGATCTGGCAAGTCCTCCTTGTACAGGCGGAACACAAGACCACTAAGAATGCTGGTTTCTACTTTGGACATTGCGTAAGGCACAATCTCCAGACACCTCAGGGTATCCAATACCTTTTCTGTGAAGAGGTCGTCAATTTCTGCTATTGAGTGCTCTATAACCTTCATGCTGACTGACTCTTTGTAAAACTCGCTCAATGGCTCCAGAAGCACTGAATGCAACATTGTCACGTGGAGTTTACAAGCCAGCGCAGTGGCCTCCTCGAACCAGGCCTTGTGATGGGTGTCAATATCACTCCTCAGTTTGCTGAGGGATGCTTTGAGATCGGGCAAATTATTCACAGCGAGTAACATATCTAAAGGTTTGCCCTGAAGAGACTGACTTAGCTTCTGAGTTACGCTCAGGATGTTCTTCTGCACCACTGTTGACAGGATGAACTCAAAGTTCCGGATTGCATCGAAAAACTGCGATGCTTGCTGCTGGTTTGAAGTACTTCCCTCCCCTTTCAGCTCGTTCAAACAGAGCATGACGGCTTCTAAAATGTCTACCATCACCTCATGCATGTCATGACTCTTCTCCCAGTTTTTGATGAGTTTGTCCCTCAGTTCGTTGCCCTTGCCTTCATCGTGCTGGAACACGTGCAGGATCACGTCTTCCAGTTTGTTCTGCCGGTCTACATCCTCTGTGAGCCAGTGCAATATTTTCCCTATGAGAACTGCTCCGTCGGCGGCTTCTTCGGCGGGAGACGATTTAGCCAGCCATACGTTAAGAGACAAAGCAGAGCTGACCGATCTCACAGCCTGGGGGTATTTCTTAGCTATAGCTAAACTTACAGCCCTCATCTGAGCTCCTACTCCACCAACACTCAGCAAGGCCTGCCCTCTACAGTACTCCATGTTGAGCCCCCACTTCTCAGACAGGGCAGTCTCAATAGCATCTGCAAGGACAACTGGGTCTTCAACAAAAGGGATGAAAGCCAGCGTTTCCTCACACTGGATGTCCTCTTTGTTCAAGTACCTGATGCACAACGGGACATAGAGCTCGCCGTCGATTTCAACAGCTCGCTCGGTTATAACTGTAAAGAACTGAGAGTCCCACAGTTCTTTGAGGATTTGTTCACGCAGTTGAGGCTCATAGAAAGACACTGCGTTTCTCGGTCCCTGCGCGACTTCCAGTGTCCCTTCATTGTCAGCCGATTTGACCTCGCCATCAGCAGGCTTCTCCGCTACAACGGAGACGTGCGATTCTGTTGGTGCCGCCATGTTTACTTTAGCGCCTCCTGATTAAAAAAAAAAATTAAATAAAGTTAATGCCACATGTACAAATTGTATTGATTATTTCTCATATCAGAATTACAATCAAAGCCATTGTGATTCTTGATAATCATGTTGCTATGAATGGACTTACCACTCTCCAACTTTAGTCTTTGGACAGTTCCCATCACCTTTAAAAAAATATAAAATAAAAAAATATGTACTGATTAGAATGGCTGTAAAAATGCTCGATTTCTTATACAACATGGTCATTTAAGAACAATCTCAAAACCATTTAAAAATGTACCTGGGAAAGACATGGACTGCTCTCTGGATCAACCTCCATACACCTCTCAATGACCTCCGGCAGTCTCTGCAGTGTTGTGCAGTGAAAGAGGAGCAACACATGATCCTTCCTGCTGCCTTTGCATACAGTGTGTTTTAACAGATCCCTCATGGAATTCAGAGTGGTCTTCATCAGGTCACACTCCATGCTGACACTAGGCAGGACAGCTACTAGCCTAAGCATTGAGGCAACAGCTGGGTGGCTCTTTGACTCGGGGTGGACCAATGTTTCTGCGATGGATGATGGAGGAGCAGCATCCTGGTATTTTTCGCTCCAGACAGCGGCCCATGCGTTGATTTCCTGCTTGGCCGCTTCATGCTCCAAAAGATCCGCAAGGTAGAGGCTGAATGGCTTGTCTGTGGACTCCGGCAAAATGGGCTGTGGATTGCAGGAGGGGAGTAACGACAGGACCGACAGGGCCTTCAAGTGGCTGTCGGAGAAGCTGTACTTCATTTCGTCAATGAGACTTCTGAGGAGAGGAACACTCAGATTTTCTCGGTAATATATCTCAGGAGATTCATAGCTGTTGGCTTCCTCTGAGAAGCACACTTGTTCAGGAGCTACCCAGGTTGCTAGCTGGAACGCCTGCTCAAACCAAGTCGAGTGCAGTGTGGTCACATTTTCTAACATTTTGCTAAGAGTCTCTATGATCGAGGGGATTTTTTCCACTTCACAGAGAATATCAGCAGGGTTTCCACAGCGGAAGACGGTGCTACAGTTACGGAGAGGAGCGCAAGCATTTTTCAAAATCACAAGGGTGACAATGAAATCCAGATTTCTCAGAGCGGTGGAGAGAACTTGCGCATGCATCGACTTGGCACCTATGGCACTAGAGCTAACAGCATCTAGGCAGCTGAGGATGCCCTCTAATGTGTCAGCGAGTATGTCAAAGAAGTCCTCTCTCTTTTTCCACCTGGAGCAACAGGTTTCTGGCATTTCATCCAGGGCCTCTCTTGGCATATTCAAAAGCCCATCAACAGCCTGTGCTAGCTGTCTCTCCAGACAAGGAGATTCATCAAAGAACAGCAGCAGGTCTTCCGTGATAGCCAACATTTTTGCTACTGAAGGGCAAGGCACACTTCCTGCCAGCCAATGGGCAAGGCCACAAGACTCACTGGGTGTTACGACGGAGAGCGGATAGCTACTGAGGAAATCCAAGGACATTTTCTTCAGGCTTTGATAACCTGAGCCCAAGTGCATGAATGCTTGTCCACGACACTGGGACATTGGTAAGCCCCAGTCTTCAGTGAGAATCTTTGCAAGGTGTTCTGCCTGTGTATCAACATGACAGTTTTCATCAAATGGTAAGAAACCCATGAGCTCTACTTTTGGAGCAGATTCTCCAACATACCTGACAAAAACAGGCAGGTGGGTCTTGTCAGCAATTTTAACAGGTTTGTCTGTGATAAGCGAGAAGAACGGCGATTCCTGTATTTCCTTCAGTATGACATCTCTGATTCCATTTATGAGGAGGATCACCATTTCATCCTCACCTATTGAAGGTGTGCATTTGCTATCATTTTTAGACCATTGGCACATGCTGAGCTCCTGGATGAAAAGCTCTCTGTCCTCTTCTGAGAGGTCTGAGAGACTGATATTCTTTTTCCCCAGTAATGTGGCAAGTTTGAATACCGTCGTCAAGCCTTGACGATTATCTCCAGAGTGCCCATTCTCTTCTGCGGGGTTCATGCTTTGGTCCTCCATCCTGTCAGGAGATTGCTGAATTCTAACTTCTTCACCGTCCTCCTTGACACAATCAACTAAATATGTCAGGGGAGAAAACAGACAGAAGACAGTGGTTATGGTCATGGCAAAAAAAAAAAAGAAGCTTCTTTCAATAACTTAATATGGACAGTTAAAGGTCCCATATCATGCTAATTTTAATGTTCATACTTGTATTATGGGTTTCTAGTAGTACATGTTAACATGATTTAATGTGCAAAAAACACATTATTATTCTCATCCTGTCTGTCTGAATAATTCACCTTCTGTATGAAATGCTCCATTTTAGCACCCATCTCCCGAAAAAGCCTAGTCTGCTCTGATTGGTCAGTGTTTCCGGGTCTTCCATATCTGTGCTCTCAGATTCTCTGTCCCATCATTGCAGTCGGGGAATGACTATAATGGCACAGTAGCTGCCCTTGCTACCTATATAAAGTATAGTTGTGACTAGGGCTGGGACGATTCGTTGACGTCATCGACTAAGTAAATGCGTCGACACATAATTTGTGTCGACGCATCACTAAATAAAATAAATAAAACTTGTGTGCAAATTAATTAATGTAATGTGGAACTACTGTTAGATACACAGGTTCTAGGGACACCTAATCTGTAGCCCCGCCTTAGCTCTGAAGCTATCTGAGTTCTCCGCCTACATGCATTTTTTTGTCAGGTCGACGGTCTAGTGAGTGAGTCAGAGATAGCAGCACTAAAGGACGAGTATGGCGAGTGGTGGCGACCCACAAGAGTTAGAGGACCTGCTGGCCTCTTTAAGATCGCAAGTTTGGGAAAACTTTGAGACTGTATGGCTGCAGGGTGGAGCCTCCAATCTCATGCCCTCGTCTCATGCCCTCCCGCCTGGTGCTGTCCCCGCCTCGAAAACTTTGGTCTTCGAGTCAGTTCCAGTAGTAGGCTACAGGCGAGAGAGTGGTGGATAAGACGAGGACTGTGCGTCGACGTTGTTCAGCAGTTGTTGGGTATGTGAGAAGAAATACATCTAACATGCTACCGCATATCCGACGCCATTACCCAGATGTGCCAATCGCTGGAACAAGACAAAAACAACTGTCCAACTTCTCCTCCCTACAGTGCTTGACCAGCCTTTAGATACAAATAATTAAAGTTAAATTAAAGGGAGAAGAGCTTGGATGTTAAACAAGAGCTTATTCATTATTTTACCTACTGTTAAAAAAAGCAAATACAGGCTACTCTTCTTGCACTTGCTCTGTTTACTTTACGTTTTTATTTTTGTATTCCTCCTGAAAGGGACTTTATTTTGTGGTTGGATTGATAGCCTACATCTGGCTTCAGGTTGCACTAAAAATTCATTTTACTTGAACAGTGCAGTGTTAAACAATTTTAATAAATAGAGATTTGAACCTTATTGAAATTAGTTTTGTGTAAATTGTTGGGGAAATAATCGCTAATTGAAAAATTAATCATTAGATTAATTGAAAAATGTATCGTTAGATTAGTAGACTAATTGAAAAAATAATCGCTAGATTAATCGTTTATATAAATATATATTACATATAATCGTTTGGGACAGCCCTAGTTGTGACATCACAACTGTATGGAAGTTCTGACGGCTTGTTTAAAGACAGTTTCTGAATACGGGCTGTTTGCATTTCTCTGTGGATTGAGCATTTTGATACTTTCACAGTATTTATACAGAACCTCAACCTGCTTTGTAATCAAGCAAGACATCTCTCACTTTTTGTAAATATGGGACTGTTAAGTCATGTAGTCTTATTACTTAGGAGCCGTTAATAAATGTAATAAAATCAACCATACCTTCCATATTATTTTCAGAGTCTCTGATGATACTTTTGGATTCCTTGTCCTGTGAATATACCAAGGTAAATAAAATTAGTCTGGCTTTCATATAATCAATAAAATATAAGGAACAAAATAAACCAGAAATGTAATACACTGCCATTTTTAGAGAAAACATACAAGCACATACCAGACATATACCCTCTAAGGCCTGGGGAGTAACCTTCAAACACTGGGTCACCATGCGGTCCAGGTCTCTGCTGAAGTCCGTGCCCACCTGCAGCATAGCCAAGCCCGGGGACCTGTCTTTGGGATTTGTATTTCTCAGGTACTCTTGGAACCTCTTGTGGCGCATTATGACACCACAGTCCTCCAGTGCTGTGCTGGGTAACACTGACATAATCCTCAGCAGTGCATTGATGTTCCCAAAGTACTGCATTAGTGGCAGGCGCAATGTGTGAAATATGGAGCCTGGGATGGTCACAGACGCAACTTTGGTCTTCCATGTGACTCTCCAACAGCACAGCTCTGTGAAGAAGTTGTCAGCATCAGGAAGATCACTGCTGTAGAGTGGAGGCTTTGACTTCAAGCTCTCAAACATGTAACTCACTGTGACTGAGCATGGAACTAGGGAGAGGAAGTTCAGAGCTTCTTTGTGGTCCTCTGAGAAATGATCCTTCACGGCATTGATGAGGTTATCTACTAGGGGCACGCTTAAGCCATCTTTGTAAAAACCGACTGGCTTCATCATGCCGTCTCTTTGCAAAGCATTTTCAGGCACTTCGATCTGCACTCTCAGACTCTGTGCCATTGCACAGGCCTCGTCAAACCAGTTCTGGTGAAACACCTTCATACTTGTTTTTACTCGGTTCAGAGTTGCCACAATACCACTGATTTGGCAAAGTTGGGACGCGGCACTGAAGTGGTCCTTTTGGAGACCCGCGCTCAGTTCTCTGGTGAAAGAGGATGCATTCTTCAAGACCACCAAAGCAATGATGAAATCAAATTCCATCACATTGCGGAGGAGTGCCCCAGCTTGGTCGGACACAAAGGCCTTCCATCTCTGTGGGTTATTTTTGATTTTCTCCAGACATTCAACTAGGGGCTCCAGCATCTGCACAAACACCTCGTAAGAATCATGCTTCTCCTGCCAAAGGGCACAGAACTTCCCCTGAAACTCTTGGACCTTCTCATAGCTCTCTCTAAGACCATAGGCTATCACGTGGTCTAGCTGTTTTTGCAGAGTAGCACTGCTGCCAAAAAACATCAAAACCTCTTCAAATGTATCTAGGGCTCTCTTCACAGCAGGCACTGGGATTGATTTTGACCACCACGTGTTGAAAGAGTAGGAAGAGCAGTGGGTGCTGATAGCAAGAGGATGAGTCTCCTGGACTTTGCAGGCAAAGGCTTTCAGCTTGTAGGAAACATCCCCAGAGCCTAGGTATGCTTGACCTCTGCAGTTGTTCAAATCAAGATTCCACTCAACTGTAACTATTTCTAGGAGACGCTGTACCATGACGTCACAATCCAGATCTGCCTCAAGGAATCCCATCAACTCCAATCGCATGACATCAAAACTGTCCACAAACCTCAGGAAAAGTGGGAGGTAGTCTTTCTCCCCAAACTTCACAACACTGTCAATGAACAAGGAAAAGAACGAAGTCCCCACTTCCAAGAGGATTCCCTCCCTGACGGCATTTTCGCACACGGTGAGAACTTCTTTCATTTCTGACTTGGTCACATACTCGACCTCTCCTTCCTGAGCGGAAGCGTCGCAACGTTTCCTGCTTTGACTGCTGTACGCAGCCGTCACTGCAGCCTGCAGAGCAGATTTAAGAGCTTCTCTATCAGTCTCTGCACACTTCAGCTCCACAAGCCTTTCAGCATCCATCTCTAAGTTTATAAACTTTAGTTCTTCTTCAGTGTCCTTTTCTGCATGGTTCTCATTGGATGCCACTGAAATGAGAGGTGGCAATGGTCTTGTAAACTGACATTACAGTTAAACACATTGGTATATTATGTGATAGGATAGCCTATGATAAAACAAAATCTCAATTTCAAAAGCCATCTCACCTTGGGGAGGCTTCGCCTTTGTGTCATCATCCTGCAACAAACACACACAAAGTATTATGTAATATCAGTTAGAACAGTTGTTTCATCACCAAAGAGGGCAACGGAATTTCAAATGTATTCTGCTTGTGAAAATCTACTGACCGTTTGCAGCAGTTGTAGGATGTCTGGATGCTTCTGGGCGTATGACTCCACCATTTGTTCAACATTGAAGTGCACATCTTGGTTCACGTAGACATATGCCATGCTGCATTGTCTTTGGTCCTCTGGCGTGGCTCTCAGGTAGGCGTGGCACCGCTCCAGTACCATATGGTATTGACCGTACACATCTGTCTCTGCGTTTACACATGGAACAGTGCCCAACACCCGCAGCAGGCTCTGCACATTCGGGTAAAACCCAATATCTGGAATCTTGAGTGTCGCAAACACAGTGGTTGGTAGGATCCGGCGCTTGCTCGCATGCCTCCACTTCACTTCCCAGCAACCAAGCTCTTCGTAGAATGTGTCAGGCCTGGCAAGGTTGTTCAAGTTGGCATCTGCTACTTTATCCCTGCGGATGCTGAAATTGTGGTCAGCCATGTAAGACGGCACTAACGAAAGCCATCGGAGAATCCTCACCATCTCTGTACTGAAAACTCTCTTCACCTCTGCAACGAGATACAGCAAGACGGGCCGGCTTATAGTTTCCCTGTAAAAGTCCTCCAGTGGGGTTTCAGTTGTGTCTCCTTGGTCCTCCTCTGGTTTAGTGACCTCCACTCCCAGCTTCTTCGCTCTGCCAGCTGCATCTGAAAACCACTTCCTGTGGAATATTGCAAGCTCCTGTTGGTATTTGCTTACCAGCTTTAAGGCATTGGAAATGGTGTACTGCAACGTACTGCTGATGCTAATTATTCCCCTGAGACTCGAGTTGAGTATACTAACACAACAGAGGGTGTTCTTCAGAATAACAAGTGTGATGATGAAGTTGAAATTCTTCAAAACTGGCTTGAGCTTGGCCATCTGTTCAGCAGTATTTTCATCTACCTTTGAAATCATCTCATTGATGCAGTTCAGGAATGGCTCCAGAATGTCTAACATGGTCTGGAAGGCGTCGGTGCCATACTCCCAATTCTCACTGACGGCTGCCTTGATCCTACCCACCTCCCCTTTGATATGCCCATATGCCATCTGTATCTTTCCCTCCAATCTTTTGCACAGCTCTGGTGTTCTCCTGAGTAACGAGGCCACCTCCTCAACAGTGTTAGCCACAATTTGAATGGAGGGCACAGGCATGCAGCGGATAATCCATATGTTGAAGGCATATGGGTCACTTGGTGACAGAACTACTTGTGGGAACTCTTGCAGAATCCTGGAGGTAAGGTCTCGCATTTTCTGACACATGCTGCCCGTTATCAGATAAGTCAGTCCTCTGCAGTGCTCCATCCTCAGCCCCCACTTGTTACGCAACTCTGAGAGAAGCATGTAAAACAGATTCTCTACATCCATGTCGCATGGTAAGAACCCAATGAGGTGCTTTTGTGGGAACCCATCTACCGTAACGGACCGGATGAAAACTGGGATCTGGTCCTTTCCCTCTATGCGTGTCACATCCTGAAGCAGAATGGAGAAGAAGCGTGCCTGTCGGAGGCTGTTTTGGATCTCTTCCCGCATGAGGTCTTCGCTGAACTGGAGGATTTCTTTCTTGTCAATTTTCTCCACACAGATACGATTGAGAGCCTGCTGTCCTCTCGCACCTCCAATTGGCTCGTCAGTGTTGATGTTTGCACCATTTATGCTGAATCCAGTCAGTGCCAGGATTTCCTTGAAATAGACTTTCAGCGTCTCTTTTGCGTTAGAGCTGGCGCCATCCTCCTGGGTTTGGTTCTCTTTTGGCAGTTCAGGCACTGCACTGTTCTCTCCAGGTACCTCTCTACTCTTCTCAGTCCCATCTGTTTTTATTGCTGTGTTTTCTGATGGGAAAGAGAAACATTGCATTGAAATGCTGAGATGATTAAAAAAATGCTAATTCAATTAGTGAATAAATATTTATAAAAGGGGCAATTCAATTATAATATAGACTAAAACTCAAGGGGCCTTAAATAAGGGGATTTATTGAAGCTATAGTGCGTAGTTTCTGTCTCCCCCATGAGGAATTCTAAATAATGACAGCAAAACTGTCAGCGCGTCCACATGATACAAGCCTTCCGTGATCCCCACCCCCCCTCCACGCAGTTGCTAGTAGCCAAGGAGACACGGAGGATTAAAAAAACATGGACTCTTCAGAAGAAGTAATTATCTTCACTTGAGTTTCTGCGCGGTAAAGTCACCGGACGCCACAATCTTCTGAACATAGTCATACTGAGAAACACAAAGAGTTGTGTGGAGCTGATAGTCTTAATTAGCGTTTTAGCAACTCATTTGGCAATGGCTTGAATGTAACGGACGTTCATTAATATCAAAAAGTTACACACTAAAGCTTTAAGGAATGAAGTGAACCAGTTACTGTACCTTTTGTTTTCTTCACAGAGGTAGGGTCCTCTTCAGACTAGGTAGATGGAAAGGATAATTGCATGTTTACATTTTTAGTGTCTTAATGTCTGATGAAAAATATTCAGAAGAGAAATGTTAAAGATTGAATAAAAGACTTACAGGATCTCTAGCTCTTTTCCTGTTGTAGGTTGATTGATTATCCACAGGCATTGTAGAGTCAAATATTGTTGGAACAGCATCATCTGTCAACACAAAACTGGAGGAGCTCTGAAAAACAAAAAGCAGGAGATCTTACATGTGTGCTAATCCTCAATATTCTATGCAAAACGGCCAATTTCCCATCGACAAGTTCACACCATATGATATTGGGCTGAAATATAACTATATACAGTAGCACTGGACATCACTGGGTACACATGTTGAGTAACAAGACCATTATTGATTTTTAACATTTGTACAACTATTTAAAAAAGAACATAGGACTTTTACATTAACAAACGAGAAGATGAAAAGGAAGATGTGATTTTAAAAACCCAATCACATTATATATACAGTGGCTTGCATAAGTTTACACACCCATGCTAAAGTTGACTAAAAAGAGGAATAAAAAAAAAAACATATTTTGGAAATTGATCTTAATACCCTAATTAAAAAAAATGAGGAAAAATCCAACCTTTAAGGACACCAATTTTCTTTGTGAATGAATAATGTATCGTAAATAAATAAATAAATAAATGTCACATCATCACATGCCCTTCACCATACCTAGAGACTGGCATGGTTTTATTTCAGTCAGCCTAATACCTGGTTTGATTTGCATTGAGAGATGATTTTATGGAAAGTACCCCATGCCAATCTCTAGGTATGGTGAAGGGTATGTGATGATGTGGGGCTATTTTAATTCCAAAGGCCAAGGGAACTTTATCAGGATGCATAGTATCCTGGATCCATGAAATAACTGGCCTTTAAAACTAAAAATCTGCCTGCCTCTATGGGAATTTAACATAGGGGTGTACTTACTTATGCCCCCTGTATTTTAAGTTAGAACATTTATTTATTTACGATACATTCTTCATTCACAAAGAAAATTGGTGTCCTTAAAGGTTGGATTTTTCCTCATTTTTTTTAATTAGGGTATTAAGATCAATTTCCAAAAGATGTTTTTTATTCCTCTTCTTAGTCAACTTTAGCATGGGTGTGTAAACATATGCAAGCCACTGTGTGTGTTTGTGTGTGTGTGTGTGTGTGTGTGTATATATATATATATATATATATATATATATATATATATATAGCAATAAAACCCACCAACTTGTGTTAATCCATTGAGTTACATGTGATGTGTTTGCATTACATTACTGATTGCACAAATGTGTTTCTATTATTCTTCCCCCCTTGTGTAAATGGATAAGGAACATCAAAAACACCTGTGTGTGTTTTGGCTGTTATATTAAATTGTATTAGACTGTGCAGGTGTTTCTAATAAAATGGTAATCCAAATTATCCTTGCAGTTGTGAAAACAGCACAACAGGTGTTATTAGCCTGCAGTATTTATATACGCTAGTTCTTTTTAATAACAACACTAGTGGTACTATAATAACAAAACAGGGAGCAAAATGATCACATTATTATAATAACATACACAAAAGGGTAATGGGAAACAGGTTAGCATCTTACCTGATGAGAGATCACAGCGGGCTCAAAGTGCTTTGCACAAAGTCTGTACAGCTTATGCAACTGCTCAGGTGGTTCTGATTCCAAATCTGGGCGTTGACAGTTGTTCAACCATTGTTTGCATCTATAAATCAAAAGACGAAGAATGACATAAATTGTTGGGGTCACATCTATAGACTTAAGAATTACACTGAGGACAGTCAAAACGCTTGTCCATTAATATTCTGCATTCTAAAAATATTAAAGACTTAACAGACAAACCCTCGAGGTTTGCCTGTCTTCAACACTGTTCACTGTAATGCACCCGTTTAATATGGGTGAGCACGGTGACTCTGCATTACTACATGTCACTATAGTAGTAGGTCTTAATGGTACCCTACAGGACTGCTGGAGCTAGGCTACTTCCTTGATCTAGTTTGTAAGATAGGGAAACAATAAAAGCACAAGAACTTAAAACAACAAACAACATTTATTCACTAATTATTACAAGGTGACATTATGTTCTTATTTCAGAGAGTTCAATGTGTTTACTGAGTGTAGTGGGAAAAAATAGGGAACTGAAATTAATATTACAAGTGTATGCATTATGCAGAGCCAGACACGGTATTATTACATTGGTCCAAACGACTGTATGTATGCTAGCTTTAACAAAAAACTGGCAATTGCTACGTTGAAAGGATTAATCACTCGGCAAATACATTTTTAGGCAAATATAACATCCATGCACAACTGTTTGTTAGAGATGCTGTTGATGCTTATTGCACATGCATGCGGTTACGCTACAAGAGGTTATATCTGCAACAATTGCATGGATGTGGTACACCCACTGATATAAAAGAAAGAAAGAACGAAGTTATATGTTTTTGCTGAAAAGCCTAACAATTATGTGAGTTCTTTGCTTTCATTCCATCTTTTATAATACAATTCATCCTCTCTCTCGCTCTCTACAGATTGTATTGATGCATGCACAGAATAAGTGTGGATGGATCTGCCCACAAGCAAATGAGATTTACTTCTCTCAATTTAACACAATATTAGGGTAGCAGATTAAAAACGAGCACACAGAGCAAAAGGACAGACTACAAACTAGAGGGATGGACGTGAAATATGTTCAGACCCCGTCATCTTTTTCAGTCTTTCCTTTGGCTTGGAGGTTACATTTCCTGTCCACAGACACAGTGCTGTGATACAGAGGACTGAACTGCAGCTGCCATTCAATCACAGTCCTTAAATATGTTCTACCGAATAGATTTTTATTTAACATAATTGCACAATACTGCCGGAATCTCAAAACAAACAAATAACAGCTCGTTATGTGATAATACCAGTATAAAAAGGGGGCGCTACACTGCCATTTATTCATTGGGACACAACCTGTTAAAACTACGTAAATATAAGTTTAACCAGATAGCTAGTGTTCACAGTGAGCTGTACTGCACGATTACTGTGTCTTATTAGCGCAGTTTGGAAGGAAATATCCACAAGTATGCCACCAATAAGGTATTTTATGAAGCTAAGCTAATGTCAGTTCGTCTACTAACGATACCACACTGTCGAGACGGTAGGTGTCGTGTACCGATAGCTATTTAAATTACAGCGCAAAAAGTTTTAAACTATGGATTCTTTTGGTTTGTGGCTTAACTGAACACAAAGGTGAACTGATATAAGCCAATACCATACGTTGGTGTCGGTCTCCGAGCCTGAATGAGTGAACGGAGTCTATTTCACATGGACTTTTCTTTCAAGAGTACGTTAACGTTAGTCTGCGCCATTTTCGACAGAGTTGTGTCACTGTTAGCCAACATGATGTTAAGCTAACGCCAGTGCTAACATTGGATAGCTAACACATTCATTTAGCAGCATGCTCAGTGGCTATTTTTAACCCACATTTCAATGAAACAATAACAACTCTTACCGCTCCGGATCCAAAGGAAAGCTGAAAAGTGGAGGGGAGTTTTCGGATTCCCCTTGCTGGTAATTACAGTTCGCTGCGGCGCAGCAGTCAGTCATTTTGGACTGCAATGTTGCTAGCTAGCAAGTTAGCTAGCTTAGCTGGCGGTTGCAAGCTGGCAAGCCTACTGTGAGCAAACCTGCAGGAGTCTACAGAGCCATGCCTTGGGCAAAACCTACAACCGACACAGTTGAGTTGTAACGTTATTTTTGATTGTGTCTCTTTGGTAAACTAAGAACCTACTAATTCCATGCTTTCAAAAGTTGATGTTGCGTGATGAGCCAAGAGTCGCCGAAAGCGTGTTATCCCATCAACCAGGAACTAGACCCGTGCTGTACAAAATGTTAACCAGCAGAGGGCAGAATGGCACCGTTAGGCCGGGCAAAGAGTTTCATTGTCAAGATAATTCACATCCTATTCTATTTCTAACCGAGCAAAGCATGAAAGTGCCTCAGAATTCCAGGCCCCCCGAAACACAGTGTCAAATGGTTTGTGCTAGTTTTTCTTTTGAAAACTTGGTGGTATGCACCACTTAAAGCACAGTATCAACTAAGGAACTTGCAGGTGTATCCATATATACGTTTATGTTTGCGTATAATTATCTTGGAATACATTTCAATTTTTTTTTTCAATTGAGTAATATAGTATTAGAGTATAGCCATGCTCTTGTTGTTTTGGCTGTTGAATAAATACCACATTATTTATAAATTCAAAATAAATGTAACACTCTAGGTCTAGCTGTTAGTGCTACATTCTTAGTTGAGTGCTCTCAATAAATATATTCTTTGATTTTTAAACAGTAGCCTTATGTTGGTATTTAGCCTTGGCAGTCAATCAGCAGCAACCGTAGGCTACTCCGTGCAGAGAACCTCTCACATAATTCTGAGCTATCTCATAATTCAGATTGCTGTTGTAAAGGAAGATATGATTATTTTAAAAACCCAACCACATTAGATATACAGTGGCTTGCATAAGTTTACACACCCATGCTAAAGTTGAATAAAAAGAGCAATAAAAAAACATCTTTTGGAAATTGATCTTAATGCCTTAATTAAAAAATGGGAATCAACCTTTAAGGACACCAATTTTCTTTGTGAATGAAGAATGTATCGTAAATAAATAAATGTTCTAACTTAAAATACAGGGGGCATAAGTAAGTACACCCCTATGTTAAATTCCCATAGAGGCAGGCAGATTTTTATTTTTAAAGGCCAGTTATTTCATGGATCCAGGATACTATGCATCCTGATAAAGTTCTCTTGGCCTTTGGAATTAAAATAGCCCCACATCATCACATCCCCTTCACCATACCTAGAGATTGGCATGGGGTACTTTCCATAAAATCATCTCAATGCAAATCAAACCAGCTATTAGGCTAACTAACTGATCAAATGATGATTTTAGTCAACTTTAGCATGGGTGTGTACACTTATGCAACCCACTGTATGTATGTATATATATAAATAAAAACTTATCTCAGAATTTCTGAGGTAATTATCTCAATAATTCAGAAAAACAGGGCACATATTTATTTTCTCAAGTGAATGCATTAAGCCTTTGTGAGGTATTTTAAGTTGTTTGTAACAGACCTTGTTTCAGAAAAAGGTTGAGAAAAATAAAATATACTCACAAATGAGGACCACAAAAGGTTATTAAACCCAAGAGACAATCTCTTTATTAACATGTTTAGGGAGAGATTAATAGTGGATCCCATGACAGCAATACACTGAGTGACACAGCAAAAATACTTTACAGGAGTAAATAACTCACACTCTTACACATGGAAAAATGGACTTGAAAAGCCGGAATCAGGATTCCTATTCACCCTGGGAAGGTTGCAGGGTGGTAACAGAGTGGCCAACACTGGCTTCCCAAAACATAACATGAAAATAGCATAAAAGGATAAACATTACAAAAAGAAAATTCAAAAACGTCTGGAATTTATCACTCAACTGATGACACTTTGCAAGCCAGTGTCTCATTCATTTACATTTTACATTTCATCTTCTTACTTCTACATACTTCAGTATACGGGCTCGATAGTAGAAAAAACAAAAAACATAAAAAGCTGCCTGACTCATTAAAAAAAGCTGTGGATCGCCAGAGGCTTAACTACCATAATCACAACCCCTCCCTGTCAGGGTATGTCTTCATGTAGACCTCAACCATTGAATCCAGATCATACCCAACATCATTGTTAACGTACAGAAGAGCAAGACTTTTTGATTTGAAATTGTCAGGTGTGTGCTCTATGTACATCTGGAAGCGCTTGTACGCCACATCACAGCTGTCCTCCAGAGCCAAGGTGGGCAAGATGCCGATCAGCCTCAGAACGGCAAGCATGTTTGGGAAGAACTTAACGTCGGCCAGCTGCAGTGTGTCATGGAGGTTGGACGGAAAAGTCTCGCCTTTGCCCTTTTTGCTCCATTTAACCCACCAACAGTGCAGCTCAGCGGAGAGGGTTCCTGCATTAGGGATGTCGTTTTTAAACACTTGCACGTTCTCTTCGTCGGGTTCAGTAGACTTATACTGCTCTATGACAGCAGGGACCAGTGACAGGCATCTCAGAGCCTTCACGTGGTCCTCACAGAAGAGTTCATTCATTTCTCTGGTGATGTGCTCCACCACGGGAACAGACAGGTGCTCCTTATAGTGAATCTCCGGCCGAATGGCTCCAGAGTCCGACTGGTGCTTTCTCAAGAAGGAGCGAGGCACCTTAACTGGGATCTCCATTGCAGCAGCTAGGTTAACGGCCTCGTCGTTCCAGAACTCGTGATACACGTCGATGTTGTCGGACACTTCCTTCAGGGAGTGCAATACAGCTTTTAAACTGGCTGCAGCAAAGTGGGCGTCTGCTGCTCTCCCTCGCACGTTCTTCCCAAACGCTTGCGTAAGCGTCAGAACGCTTTTCAGCACGACCAGCGCCATGACAAATTCAAAATCAGCCAGTGCTTTTGAAATCTCCAAAGCGTTGTGTGTGACTTGATCGTCCCACCTCATGTCCTCGTTGTCGTGAACGCTGTCTACGCAGAGCAGCAATGCCTCCAGGAGTTCCCCTGCCACCTCGAATGCATCATTTCCTCTGGTCCAGCTTGTTCTACAGATCTCCTTCAGTTCCTTGGCCTTCTCTTCTTTGTCCGGGTAGAAAATTGAAATGGCGTGCTCCAACTCCAACTGCAGCAGAGGGGACTGGCTGAAGAATGACTCAATCTTCCTAAAGGTGGACATAACAAGCTGGACCCCTGACAAAGCCATACCATTTGCCAGCGACAGGTTCAATGCACGAGTAGATCTTAGCGTAAGCACTGCCGTTGGATACCTCTCTGTCAGTTTGGCAGCAAATCTTTTCACTTGACTAAAATGTGTCCCAGAGCAGGAGTGGGCTTGACCTCTACATTGTTCCATATCCAAGCCCCATTTGTCAGTCATTTCAGACAGAAGATTCTCTGCTAAGGCATCTCCATCGCCTTCAAAGGACAAGCATCCAACGAACCTCTCCCGCTGGCAGTTAGACTGGTCCACATAACGGAGAAAGACGGGGAGGTACCATTCTCCTGAGATCCTCACCAAGTCATCAGTAAGTAATGAGAAATAGCCATTTTGTTGAACTTCCTCCATCAGCTTACCGCGGATGGATTTTTCGCACGCCTCAATCAACCGATTTAGCTGAGCTGAGGAGCAGCACTCCTTATTCACGTCGTACCTCTTCTTAAGGACTTCATCTCCACAATTCATGCGATATTCTAACAATGTCTCAAAGTTGTTTGACCCGAGGCCATCCTGCTTATTATCACCAGGCCCTGTCGGAGGAATGCTCTTCTCTCCCAACAGTACAAGAACTTCAAATAATGACTTAAGATACTCTTTGTATTCATCTTCCTCTGGGACAGTCTTGGCATCTTTCTCAGCTGTCTCTGCTGGAGACAGTTTGATTTCTAAAAAAAAAAAAAAAAAAAATTAAGAAGGGAAAAACAAACAGTTGCAAGAAAGAAACCAAATGTGGGTGTGGGAGTCATTTGTTTCACCATCACATCAGGTAATAAACGTGTGTGTGCTGATATTTACTACTTACTTTTCCCCCCCTCTTTGTCTGTTTCTTCTGGTTTGATCTACAATAATAGTCAAATTATAAATGTGATGACACAGAAACTACAAAAATCTAATTATACAAAATGATTTCCCCCATTTAAATGAATTTAAGATTTATTTTACCCACCGTCTGTTTACTGCGCTTCACCTGCCCATTTTGAGGTTGGCTTGGCGCATCAAAGATAGTTGGTATGGCATCATCCTTTAGCACTGTACTCTGAGAGTCCTGAAAACAGAGTCAAGGGAGAAATTATACAGCGATAGATAACTTTATTGTCTGTCCCAAAGCAGTGACAGAAATTCTCTTTCGACAAGGCTCATTTAAAACATATCAAAACAGCGTCTGTACAGTGCCTATTGTATATTGTTCAGAGTGGTTACTGCAGAAGGAATGAAAGATTTCTTGATAATGTTTTTCGGGGGCCAGTGGAAATTTGTACTGTCTGCCTAATGGTAATAACTGGAAAGAGTGGTGGAGGAGGTGAGAGAGGTCCTCTGTGATCAGGCTGGCCTTCCTAATCACTGAGCGGTTGTACAGTTCAGATTGTCCTCTGCATTTGATCCAAATGCCATATGCAACTTGAAAACATACTGTAACTTACACTATCAACCGAAGATTTTTCAAAATGTTTCCCACAAAGTCTGTAGTATCTGTACAACTGGCCTGGTGATTTGTCCGTGAGATCTTGCCTCTGGCATTTTTCAACCCACTTCTTGGACCTGAAAGGAGAAGTTAAACCAAAATGAGAACAAGTTTAAAAGCCAATGGAAAACTTGGTTTTCAGATTTAGTTATGGTTCAGTGCTATATCAATTCAACAACTGTGACAGCTGCCCCCCATCTTTAAATACTAGTAACAATGACGGACAATCTAATGGTTAACAATACAACAAACAGAAGCATAACATGTATAAAACAACCCTATAAATGAATGGCAGGTGACACTTATCTCTGGTGTAGATTAGTAAGGCAATGATGTTTCTTTAGCTGAGGATAACATGAGCTATTATAAACCACAATTCTTAACAAGTTATTATTATTATTATAATTATATATTTAACCTCCTCCCCTCTGGCAGGCACTACAGATCCCTGCGCACAAAAACAACCAGACATAAGAACAGCTTCTTTCCCACTGGCATCACTCTACTGAACACTGATAAGTGGGGTCATCCCCACTTTGGCCACTCACCCACTTCTCTACACATTACATCATTCCAATATGCATCTTGCACACTACTTTGCCCGATTACTTTTTGCACTTTACATCCCACTCCATGTGTACTTGTCTTGATATTATGTCTTATTTGTATATTATGTTGATATGTGCCTATATGTATATTGTTGTCTCTATTGTACAGTATGTGTCTATATTACTATTTGTCTACTGAATGTTTACTAGTACATGTATATTTGTTGAATGTATAGAGAGTTAACACCTACCGGAGTCAAATTCCTTGTGTGTGGAAGTATACTGGGCCAATAAAACTGACTCTGATTATGTAGCACAGCAGTTCAAATGGATAAAGCAATTAAGTTACTCTCTTTAGTTTGAGTCACAAATGCATGCAATCCTGAAGATGCAATGTATGGATGGATACAGACGCTTATAGTATAGTTCACGCAGCCTGCGTTTCAACTGCTACAGTAACGTCAAGCCATGCTAGTGAGCCAGCATTCAAAATCCAACCACTCTGGAACTAGCTCACCTAAATGGAATGCCGTCCATTTTACTGTCAATCAATTCCACATAAATTTCATGAGTTAACGTTACACTTTCCCTGCTATAAAAAAGGTCTATTCAAGGTTATGGACTTGCCCTTTTAGAAATAATACACTAAAGCGGCATCCGCTGCAGTTGCGTAACTAACGTTAGTCCTCAACTACATGCAACTGTAGTAATGCTATTTTATACGTATGTATTGTATTGTGTCGACAACCTGCAAAAGGTCTAATGATGTGCCAGGTGTGTCTACATTTAGCAAAAAGCAAGGGCACGTGAATCTGTCGAACTTTTGAATGGAGTTTGCGTGTTGAGAGGTAAATAAATATAATACATATTTCGTAACTGGTTTAATAAAGGACGTGGTACAGGGCGGAACACATAGCTAGCTATATCAAATGTTGCTGAAACAAAACTTTAATAATTCAACCAAAGTTACCCTCGTTTCAAAATCTTGTCGTTTTTTTTACGTAAAAATAAACACACTGTTGTGGGTTCTTCTGTTCTGAACGGTTAGCTAACGCTAGCTTGAGAGCTTCCTGTTAGCTTTAGCATCTGTAAGTTACCTTTCTGGATCAAACGGAAACCTGAAGAGAGGGTCGGATTTGCCACTTGTACAGTTCGGCACAGCGCAGTGATTCTGCATTATTCGTTTGTATGCTTCTTTTTTTGCGGTTTGAAATCCTTTTGTGGGTAGCCAATTATGTTGCTAGTTAGCTGTCAAGCACCTTCGTTGAGCAGCAAGTTAATGTCCGTTTTCTTCTTTCAAAATAAAGTACATTGTGTTTGAATACGGTAACTCAAATAAAACGCCCTAATTTTTTTTTTCAAGCCTGACATTTTATTATCCATAAGCCCTCTAAAAATGTCCATATGCCAACTAGGCTATTTTAGGTTGTCAAGTCAAACGGTGAACATATGCAACTATAAGGTGCTAAAGTGCTAACTCCAAAGGATTCATATTGTTTTTTTGTATCCTCAGTACATTGCAGCTGGTGTATGTTTTTTTTTTTTTTTTTTTTTTTTTTTTTTTTTGTTTCTGATTGTAATTTTGATTATATTTTGAAGGAAAATTCACTTGCTTGTTCAAACTATTTTGTAAAACTTGACCATGTGCACCAAATCGCGCGCTGCGCTTCTTTCCCATAATCCTCAGCAGCCTTCAAAGCAAACCGCCTCTGGTTGAAAACATGCCATGGTATATTTCAAACGATTTCAAAATATGGTATTGTATTGTTGTGCGTTTTGTGAAGTGAAGTTCAATTCATAAGAATAACACACATACAGTCGTTGACTATAAGTTATTATTGTTTTGAGTATCATTAAAACACAAGCATTTGCATTGTTCTACTTGTGAAGTAGTATTGTCTTAAATATTTAATTAAAGCCCCATCTCCTCATACGCCAATGGAGTATTTCTTTTTTTTTTTTTTTACACTCAATTTATATTATAGCAACGTGATGTAAATATGTTTACTAAAAATTGCACTTGTTAGCTTATCCCCCCCCCCCCCCCCGTACTATCTACTATAGGCAATAGCTGTTTGTTTTTTACTTCATCGCCATTGTTGCAGAAGCTGTCAGGGCTGTCATGCATTGGGCGTGTTGTAGCTGTTTGCATCGGTTTGCATGGACCGTCCGGTACTACTGGAATCTTATTTTTGTTCAAACATTCAAACAGAAGGGATGATGAAAACTTGTGGGATGAAAGAATGTAGTCTTCTTTCAGTTCTCGTTTTTAGTTTTGAGACACCCTATTGGTTAATTATATGATGTCGCGATACTAGTGTGGCCAATCGCAGCACAGCAGCACCAAGTCAAATCGAATATTTTGGAATGAAGCGTCCAGAGTTGTGCTTCTTCGGATCGGGTGGGCATTCTCTTCGCGTTGAAACATAAGAAAGACCACAGCAGCGTAAGTTAACGTTTGTTTACAACTTTACTCAAATATAGATACAGTTAGCCCCCTCAACTCCAACTAACGTCCCGCTAATATGAACGTTTATTCGCTTGTATTCCTCAACTCAGTTAGCGAAGTCGTGTGCACGATGTTAACTTCACGCCCAGCTGCTAAGCTAATATTCAAATTTTGCACCGAGAGTAGATTTAGTTTCCTGCAGTATCGTAACGTTTTGACAGTGTGTGGGGAGTTTTAGCGGCAACATCGTGAAAATAAAGACACTCGGCATGCTAGATGCTAATGTCATGCTTGTATAACGTTATATTGTTTGGATGCCTTTCAGAAATCTTCATTGATTTAACCTGGTCGAGGCTTCACAATGGACAATGTCGCAGTTTTAAGACGGAACCACAAAGTAAGTTGTCATATGCACTAACGTTACTAATGCAGTTTTTTGGCTCATGTCCAATCTACCTAATGGTCTTATTGTTTTTATTGTCATTAGGGAAACAAGGAAAATGCCCAGCCTGCATATGGCAGTAAGTCCTTAACGAGAAGAGAGAAAACGTCAGTTACTCCCTTCCAGCTGGCAAGTAACACCAACGAGCAAACCGTGGCAAGAAACGGCTCTCTTAAAGCCAAGGTGGACACAACAGCTCTGAAAAAGGCAAAGACTGTACAGAAAGATAGGAAAGGAGCTGCTGCTACTGATGTCAAACTACGACAAACACACAGCCGCTGCTTCCTCACGGAACAGGCTGTGAAAACCAAGAAAATGGTTGCAGAAGCTCCAAAGCCACCGGCTGCTGTGCCGTCATCAAAACCTGCTCCTGGCATGTACAAAGGCAAGATCGTCCAGTCAAAAATAGGATCCATGTGGAAGTCAACCGCCACTGTGGGCGGGGCAGATCCCAAACCACCAGCACCCAAAGCAGAGGTCCAAAGGGTTGGAAACGTGACTAAACGCAGGTCCATGTCCGTCGCTGACCTGCCTGTCGCACAAAAACCTGCGGCGACGAGGACCAAGTCGGTGTCTGATGAACCTGCTCGGGTGTCCAAGGCTCCCGCCACCAGCCGTCCTCGCGCTGGGTTGTACAATGCTCGCCCTGCTGCCAGAACCGTCCCAGCAACGCTAGCCGGTACCAGCTCCAGAAACGCCAAAGTGGCTCCCGCCAAGGGAAGTGGGACTCAAAGCGCAAAGCCAAAGATTCCAGCGGCAGACAAGAAGGTCAACAAACCTCCTGTGTCAAATGCCCTCAGTCAGTACAGATTCACCATGGAGACTGCCGAGGAAAGAAGGTAACATTTTTTTCTGACGTGCACCACGTTTGCCTCGATGTTACTGCTCGGAAATGCTCAAATGTATTTTATTTTTTTTATTTTTTTTTGTGTTCCCTCTGCAGAGCGAAACTGGCCGAGTGGCTAGCCTCCAAGGGCAAGACTTTCAAGAGACCCGCTATGACAACAGCAGAACCCTCTAAAGCCAAAGTCTCTGCAAAACCGCAAGCTGATCCCGAACCACAGGCCACGTCTTATGTTGAGCCTCAGCCGGCTGCACAGTGCAACCCTGAACCTGAACCAGGACTGGAAGCACACAAGCCAGGCCCTGCTACTGCTGCTCACTGTTCCGGGTTAACACCCAGCCAAACTTCATTGATCATGAACACCACGCTGGACCTGCTCGACAACTCTGATGCCGATCTGCCTGTTGGCCCACAGGACAGTATGGATGAAGTAAGGAAACGGGAAGGCTTTGTGTTGCTGCTTTTTAGCTGGATTTAAAAAAAACATATGACCTTTTGGCAGTGAACCATGTTCTTTTCTTTGTTTCATTGTGACAGGTTGTGGTGAACCTGTGTGCCGCTTTGGATTCCTTTACATATGAGGATGGTAAGGTCACCAGTGGCTGTCCACTAGGATTTGTTTGGAGTGGTGCATTTTGGAAATCTTGGGTTGGTCAGTTCCTTTTTAAAAAAAAAAAAAAAAAAAGTAAATATAAATAAATAAAAAAAATTGATCTACTCTGGTTGCTGGTATTCCAGAAAGATGAATAATGGGTTATTGGGTCTGTAGTTGTTGTAGCACTATGTACAGATGCTTCTTACACTCACCCTGTCATTTGTCTCTCCATTAGAGCTTCCACAGGTGACTGATGTGCCCAATAATGTTGAAATGGAGGATGGCAAACGGAAGGATGAATGTCAGAAGGAGGAAATGCACGAGGAGGGCGAGCAGCCAAAGGTTGAGCAAGTGGAGGATGGAATAGAAGAAAGTAGTGACCAGAAAGTGGAGGCAGATGAGGAAGTAGAAAGTAGTGATGATGGTGGTGTGATGGAGATCGTGCCACAGATGGAGGTTGCTTCAGTAATAAAGTACAGCGTGAAGACTACTCCATACCTGCAAAGGTCAGTCCGTCACCTTTCTTTTGCCTAGCGCTGGGTATCATGGAAAAAAATACACACACACACACACACACACACACACACACACACACACACACACACACACACACACACACACACACACACACACACACACACACACACACACAGACAGTGACTAAAATACCGGTTTCTAAACAATACCAGCTTTATAAAACAAATACATTACTGCACAAATCTAACTTATTTTTTCAGATCGTACTACATGAGCCCCGTCATTGTGTAACATGGAGTTTATTTATTTATTTTTTTTCTGCGCTCCTCTACGACATGTTATGTTAGACAGCCAATCAAGCATTATTAGATCTTGGTAGAAGCATGCTGCGTGCTTATTGGCTCACTGACGCTGATGAGATTTACTCATCAGGTATTGGAATTTGGTATTAAATGACGAGGCACTAAGGAGGCAATTCGGTCGGTGCCTAAAGTATTGAATTCGGTATCCAGCCCTACTTTTTTGCCTTAATCCACGTGTCGAACTCAAGGCCCGCGGGCCAAATCCGGCCCCTTGCAGATTTAGATACGGCCCGTATATCAATTTGGGTTCACAGTAAATTTTGGCCCTCCTAGTTGTGCGCCAAACCAAAAACACAGGAAAGTGTTTTGTTAAACTGAAATTACATGACATTCAAAGCAGACATAAGGCAGATTTGCCGACCCGGAGACTCAGAAATTCCCACAGAAGCGGAGAGTTTTCATATTCAGGCTGTGAAACGCATGAAAATAGTTTTGCTTGATTTGCTAAATTCTATGGCTAAGGAACTGATGACTTTTTGTAGGGCTTCATGTCAACAAAAATGCGACAAAATGTTGGAAAAAGCAACAAACTTACAAAAAGGTGACAAATTTCTGAGAAAGCCACAAAAAAGTCAGAAACAAACAAATGAGGGGAATAAAGCTACCAAAATGTTAAAAGTGACATGCAGTAACAAAAGCACGTCATAAACTCTCCATGTCTGGCCCTTGGTGTTATTCTCTTTCCAGTGTGGCCCTTAGTGAAAATGAGTTTGACACCCCTGCAGTAATCTCTTTTTAACAAGTTGTTTTTCTTTCTTTAACCATCAATTCATTTTATTTTCACTTCCAACACTTGTAATACAGTATTTTTTTCCTTTTTTTTTAAATTTTTAAATGTCCCCTTTTCAGTGTGAAGAAGGCAATTGAAGATGAGGCCGGCGCGAGTACATCCAGGAGAAAGAGCAAGATCAAAGATGTGAAGTTTCTGACCCCCGTGCGCCGTTCCTGCCGCATCGAGCGCACGTCGTGCCGCCTGCCGGCGATGCTGGCCAATCACGACCCCTGCGTGTCCTCGCTGGCTGAGCTGGTGCAGCTGGATGACGGCGACGCCGCCAACGCCTACATCTACAGAAAAAACCTCGCACTCCTGGGAGATCTGCCAGATCAGCCCAGACTGAGCTCTGTAAATGTGTGTGGTTTAAAATAATATATATAAAATAGACACTGTGTACTGACACTTTTTTTAGAATGTTTTAATAATCTCATCTGAATGTGTCTGAACAATGAATTATTGCTGTTATATTTTAAAATATGATCCCCCTAACACTTGTTTATTTTATTATAGTATAGTAGTATTTATGTTGACAATATTGCCAAATGCACTGCAATAAAGAACATTAACTCATTATAAAGAGTCATGTTTTTTTTTTTATTCCAGAAATGTAACCTCAGTCTCAAATGCATCTTTATCACTCAGCCTACACAATGTACATATTATAATATTGTGATCAAAGTGTGTAGACATCAATATGAGGCTAGATATTGTCTTACATTTTGGATGACGTGTTGTCTTTTTCCAGGTTTTAAAGGCTGCATTACAGTAAAGTGATGTCATTTTCTGAACTTGCCAGACTGTTGTAGCTGTTCTTTTATTTGCCCTTACCCACTTAGTCATTATATCCACATTACTGATGAGTATAAAGAAACTTGTTAATAGTTTGTAAAAGCACTAATAGTCAACCCTACAATATTGCCATTGATGTATTTGGTAAAATATCAGATTTTCTCCATATCACCTAGCTCTATTCTAGGTAATGACAAAGGGCCACTGGAATCTAGTTAACCTGGATTATGAAGGTGGGTAGAGCTGGGCAATATATCGATATATCTCTTGTGATAAGAGACTAGATATCTTAGATTTTGGATATTGTGATATGGCATAAGTGTTCTTTTCCTGGTCTTAAAGGCTGCATTACAGTAAAGTCATTTTCTGAACATACCAGACTTGTAACTGTTCTATTTGCCTTTACCCACTTAGTCATTATATCCACATTACTGATGATTATTTATCAAAAATCACTGAATATTTTGTGAAGCACCAATAGTCAACACTACAATATCGTATCGATAGAGGTATTGGGTCAAATATCGTGATATTTGATTTTCTCCGTATCGCCCAGCCCTAAAGGTGGGTACAGCTTTATCCAATAACTGATGACTTAAATAATGAATACAAAGTTATTATTTTAGTAACCTAGCTCAGTAGCTGTACATTGCTGGGATAAAGCCTTCCCTTCTGCTATCTAATTTTCCAAGGGTGCAGCCAGGGCTATTTTAAAACTTTATTTTTAGGATTTTTGCTATCGAGTTAAACTAGGGATGCACTGATCCGACTTTTTCAGTCCCGATACCGATGCCGTGGCTGGGCTTTGTGTATCTGTCGATACCAGATACAATACCGTTGTTAAATTAATAATATACTGTATACCTTCCACCTTATACCTTCCTTCCACCATGTGGAAGAGACTAAAGGCACCAGACTTTCCTAACTAAACATTACTGTCCTAACTAAGACAAAATAACATAGATGTAATGTATTGAATTCTTATTTGTACACTCAACTCTTCCAACATGCGACACACATGCGACAGAGGGAAAAAAAACTAAGAAACCTGGATCGGCACGTGCCTCTTCATTTTTTCCAATCCCTGATCCAGCTATTTTGTCAATATCTGGACCGATATCCAATCTTAATATCGGATCGGTGCACTCCTAATTTAAAGTAAAACAAGCTACAACTATTTTTCCTCGCAATCCCAGACTGGATAAACACTGTAGCCAGACTACTTCAGCACTGGAAATAATGAGATCCTATCATTTCAGATTCCCAAACTGCTCGGACTAGTTTACCTTGCTAGTTCCCACATTCATTGTCTCAATGTATTCTGTGCAAATGTGTGAGAGGGGAAAAAAGACAAACCACTATTTTAATCACATTTAATCCCACTTTAATTGACCACATTGTAAAAACCCAGAGCGCTCATACATGACCGCGGCTTTCTTTTGACCGCTTCATGGCGAATTGCAGTACGCTTCCTGATGGACTGGATGTTTTGACACCAGCTCCCTCTGATCCCAGATGAGACATTTCATTATAACAAAAGAAAAAAGAAATTCATTCACAAAAACAAAATCTCTTTGATGCAATTTTCTCCCCCCCCCCCCCCCCCCAAACAAAAGTATAAAAAAGTACTCTTCTGTCTCTTCTCTCTCTCTCATCTGCCGACCACAGGGGAAGGTTCAGTGCTGTGTGCTAAAAGGCTGTTTTCACCGCTGTCTGAAGGGTTTATGTCCTTGAAAGACCCCGGTTGTCCAGATCTTTGACCTAAAATATAAAAAAACAAGACTTGGTTAGAAATGTCTACAAGTCAAACTTCATTAAAACAAGATGAAGCCAGCCTCAGACAGACTAACCTAATCTATCACCAGTCTGATTTGAAATGTATTCCAGGTAGAGCTGCAACATTTCCATTTCATTTTGTCCATTAATACAGGGGTCATCAACATTTTTTAAGCCAAGGACCCCTTAACAGAGAGAGACAGAGCAGGGACCCCCTACTACATATGTTGTATGTCAACATTTCCGGGAAGATGACCGGAACCGGAAGGTAACGCAGTCTGAGAGTGTGGAGGGAGAGAAGACAGACGGTAGTAAAATAGTATTATTTTGAGAAAAATATTCTACTAGTTGCTTAGTTTTTTGTTTCTTTTTAGCCACCTGGTAGCCTTTAGTCTCTAGAAAGAGCCAGCATCTACGCAAATCTACATACCTGTGCGTGGAGGATCGCACATTTTCTACAAGTAGTAAACATTAGCTTCAGGCTAACGCCAGCTCCATGGCTACCTCTACACCTGGCGAGTCCCCACTTCCCCACTTCCCCACAGGATTTCCTCGTTGCTTAAAAATGCAAACAAAGAAATTGCTGACCTTAGGGAAGAAGTTCGTCGGCTCTCCGAGGACTTAAAAACCAAAGATGCCTTGTTAACCGCCTACCTGGACGTTGCTCAAAATCAATCGCTCCAAATCACAACTCTCTCTGCGGCCTTCCAGGATACTGCGCCTTGGGATCCATCCGCCTGCCCACATCCATCTTCTTGCTCGACACCGGCCACCAGGCCATCCTGGACTGAAGTGGTTTGCGGCCGAAAGAGAGCCTTGGGTAGGGCTCCATCGCCTCCTGCCCTCAGCCTCTCCAGTCGCTTCGATGCCCTGTCGAAGCCAAATGTTCGCCCCGCTTCAAAGCCGACTGACCAGCTGAGGACAACGTCACAGGAGAGTACCGCTGCCTCGCGACGAAAACTTCTGAGGGATGCGGTAGTCAGACGGTCCGGTGGCCTCCCTTGCCTGAACCGGCCAAATGACAACGTTCCTCAAAAACAATCTCCCCCACCGAATGAAGGTAAGCAATATTCCTCTTCTTTTCCTTGTCCATCTGAAAGCAATACTGGCTGTTTTGTTCTCGCCACCGGCCATTCACGCCCCCCCCCACTCCTCGTCCGCTCTCTCCCCCCCCAACCACAATAATTATTGGTGACTCCATCACCCGGGATATACGTTTTTTTTTTAATGCGGTCACACACTGCTTTCCTGGAGCCATAGTTGCAGACATCCTGGCTAAAGCTGTGGACCTGATACCGTCACTCCCGACCTCTATTAAACGCATCGTGGTCCATTGCGGACATAACGACATGTCCTGTCAGCAGAGTGAGCACACAAAGAAAGACTTTGGCACAAGCTTTAAAAAGTACTGGGAAGTTGATTTTTATTTCGGGCCCACTTCCATCTCGAGGTCGCGGAGTATGCCTTTTTAGCAGACCACTCATCCTCAACACCTGGCTCCAGCATGCATGCAGCATTCACAAGATTATTATTGACAATTTTAATCTGTTTTTGGAACGTGGCTCCCTGTTCAGCAGGGATGGGATTCATCCCAATACACGCGGCAGCCAGATGCTATGTGGGAATTTGCGGCACGCCCTGCAGACCCAGACCTTTGATTGACTGTTTGCACCCTGTAAACACACACACACACACACAAGAGCACTTAAGCTCTCACTCCTTTACAAATAACTCTGCTAACCCACAGACCAGCTATATCATTCCAGTAAGAATCAATAATATCAGTAATCCGAGGTACAGCGCTACACGCTCCTCTGTGCTTCCTTTGGAGCAGCCACCCATTCATAATCCCATAACTACGGTGTCTGTCCCCCGACTGAGATCGGTTAAATCAAACGTGAACCAACGAGGTGCTATACTTAACAACCTAATTGGAATTAAAACAACCATTGCAACGATGGAACAGAATAGAAGAATCAAATGTGGACTATTAAATATTAGATATCTGTCTTCTAAAGCAATATTGGTAAACAATTTGATATCAGCTAATCAAATTGATTGAATTGAATGAAGCCACTCATCCCAGTCATAATACTCAAATTCCTAGAGGCTCAGGCCGAGGAGGGGGAGTTGCAGCCTTATTTGACTCAAGCCTGTTAATTAATCCTAAACTAAATTATAACTCGTTTGAAAGTCTTGTTCTTAATCTTCAACATCTGATATGGAAAACATTGCAGCCAATTATATTTGTTGTCGTTTATCGAGCGCCTTGTATTCTGAATTTTTATCCGAATTCTCAGAGTTTTTGTCATGTGTAGTCCTAAAAACAGATACAATTATTGTAGGTGATTTAGTATTTCCACAGAATTCTTTATTATCAGACTATTTAATAACTTTCGAATTCCTACTACCCGGCTATATGAAATTAAATAAAAGCTTCTACACTAGATGCCTATCTGACAGTGCTTTAGCTAAATTTAAGGAAGATATTCCAACAGCATTTAACTCAATGTCGTGCTTTAATATAACAGAGGACCTTTATGTTGGCTTTAGTCCCTCCCAAATTGATAATTTTGTAGACGGTGCTACGGCCTGCCTACGGACGACTTTAGACTCTGTTGCTCCCCTCAAAAAGAAGATGACAAAGCAAAGGGAACTAGCACCTTGGTCTAACTCCCAAACTCGCAAATTAATATAAAGCTCACGAAAACTTGAAAGTAAATGGCGTTCCTCCAAACTGGAAGAATCTCCTTTAGACTGGCAAGACAGTTTGAAAAATTATAGGAGGGTGCTCAGAAATGTCAGATCAGACTATTACTCAACACTAATAGAAGAATATAAGAACAACCCAAGGTTTCTTTTCAGCACTGTAGCCAGGCTGACAGAGAGCCACAGCTCTACTGAGCCATCTATTCCTCTAGCTCTTAGTAGTGACAACTTCATGAGTTTCTTTGATGATAAAATTATAACAATTAGGGATGGAATTCATCAGTCCCTTAGGACTCTCCAGCTGATCCAGAATTCTGCAGCGCGTGTTCTGACAAGAACTAAGAAAAGAGATCATATTTCTCCTGTATTAGCTTCTCTGCATTGGCTTCCTGTAAAATCCAGGATTTAATTTAAAATCCTTCTCCTGACCTACTGAGCTCTAAATGGTCAAGCACCTACATATCAGAGAAGAGCTTAGTACCTTATTGTCCCACTAGAGCACTACGCTCCCAGAATTCAGAGCTTCTTGTGGTTCTTAGAGTCTCTAAAAGTAGAATGGGAGCCAGAGCCTTCAGCTATCAGGCTCCTCTCCTGTGGAACCAGCTCCCAGTCTGGGTTCGGGAGGCAGACATCACCATATTTAAGAATAAACTGAAAACACTCCTCTTTGATAAAGCTTATAGTTAGGGAGCGAATAGGGTAGAGGGAGGCAGGCCGGTACAGCCCGATCCAGTTGGGGAGAGTTCTAGCCCGACCAGGCTCCTCTCCTTAACCTGCCTCTCTTAGTTATGCTATTATGGTTCTAGACTATGGGGGTGGTTCCTTACTTCCTGTGACACACTGAGCTGCTCTCTCCTCTCTCTTTCCATCTGTGTGCATCCTTGCCCCAGAAATGCTTTTTACTAACCTAGCTCTGGGGAGTTTACTCCCCGGAGTCCACTCCCCGGAGTCCTTATGTTTCTTTTCCTGCCCAGAATATTCCCTTGGATTAGGGTGGCACCACGATCTTCGTTGGAGCGGTCACTGTGGCCCTACGCTCTGCAATGCCCTGCAGTCCGGCGATGCTCTGCAGTGTCCGGCTGCGTCCTGCTAAGTGTCTGCGTCTTGCTACGTCCACCCATGCTGTGCTGTGCCACGCTACATCCCGTAACGCCCTTCAGTGCCCTGTTATGACATGAACTACTACGACTATCATTTGTAGTCACTGTTCAATTATCTTTGACTATTACAGCCACTGTTCAGCACACCCCTAACCGGCACCGTCAGACACCGCCTACCAAGAGCCTGGGTCTGCCGAGGTTTCTTCCTAAAAGGGAGTTTTTCCTCGCCACTGTCGTGTTAGCCACGGCTAATAATTGCTCTTGGGGGAATTACTGGAATTGTTGGGTCTCTGTAAATTATAGAGTGTGGTCTAGACCTACTCTCCTAATCTGTAAAGTGTCTCGAGATAACTCGTTATGATTGATACTATAAATAAAATTGAATTGAAAAAAAAAAAATTGTATAAAATTAAGTTGCATATTAAACTTGGCCTACAATAGGCCTGCACGATAAATTGTTATAAAATCGCGATCTTGATTCACCCCTGTTCACAATTTAACTTTGAAATGACTTACATTTTTTTTCCCTTTTCTCCTTTAATTAATTTATGTTTTATTCATTGAAGCCTCTGTTTACAGGCTTGTGGTGATGCACAATGTGCTATAGGTGCCAAAAAAAATAATCTGTTTGGTACTGCCAATTTGTTTTGTCATGGTTCATGTGTGCAATAAACATTACACTTCGTGGGAAAAAAAAAAAAAATTGTGTCAGAGAATTGTGATATCAATTCTAAGATATATATATATATATAAAAAAAAAAAAATCATGATTCATATTTTTCCCCGAATCGTGCAGGCCTAGCCTACAATAACGTGTAGGGTGGCCTAAAGCCTTTATTCATCCCGTTTTAGTGCATAGAATAGTAAGCTATTAAAATATTTGTTGGCAAGATTTTATAAATCATGGTTTCATTATTAAACATACAATCATACAACATACAACAAAATCTGAGGACCCCCTAGATGCCCCAGACCCCCTGTTGAAGATCTCTGCATTGATAGATAGTTCATTTGGCCTCCAAAAACGATATAACTATCTATCATTTTTTTAATTTTTTTTTTTTTTTTTTTTAAACTGAACATGCCATCACAATTTCCCTGAGACCAAGGTGACATCATCACAGGTCTGGTTTGGTCTAACACAACTCAAAGATATTCAATTAACTAGAATGTAAGACCAAGACAAGTTGCAAATTCTCACTTAAAAACCATAAGAACCATAAAAAATGAATAAATTTGGTGTTACTGCTTGAAAAAAAAAGGACTAAAACAAATTATCAGAATAGTTTTTTTTATTAGTTTTCGGTCAACTGACTAATTGACTAATTGATTAATTGACTAATGGTTACAGCTTTAACTCCAAGTTTAGATTGTAAAGAAATGTTGTAATTCACCCTTCTGTATCAGTTTCCCTTAATGTGTCATGTGTCCTGATTTCTCACATTTCCCCAGAGGGATGGCTTCAGAACATCTGATCTGATCTTGGCCAGTAAACCCGTTTGGTTCCCAACAGTCCTTACTATATTACCGATATGATATTATGTCAAAGGACAGGGTAAGAAGAAAAAGGGAGTGGTTTTACCTTGTATATCCTAACCAGCCAGTGCTCTGTAGTGTAGGCCTCCTCCAACACATCCAGCTCAAAGTCTTTGTTCCCGATCTCAGCGTTCCTCACTCTGTCATAACCAGGCGGGCGCTCTGCAGAGAATATCAGGGGGATCATCAGAATTACAGTAGTTTCATATTAATGAGGAGGACCAGCAACATCAACATGTCTGCTCGTCTTGTCTGCCGCCAGCGCAGCCAGATCAGAAGCCGATACACCAGCTCATCTTCAAGCTTTGGCTCAGGAGTTTCCACTGGGCGTTCTGTCCACAGTTTTGCCAACACTTCTGCAGTGTTTCCTTTAGGATTTTTTTTAGCAGTGGGGGCTGGTCTGTCCGAACAACAACCCACCCAACAAAGTGGACGGGCCCAATAACCTCTGAATGGTTCTACTTGTTGTTAAATTGCAATGTGAGCGGCATGATCATTTAAAAAGGCGACCGTGACTACATTGTGCGTCTGCCCCATTTCTGATACCGTAGCGGCAGAAATTTTGCCATGGTGGGCCGCCACTACAAAATCAACATAGAGGAAACACTGTTCTGTGTAACTAGGGCTGGGCTATAGGGAGGAACTCTGATATCACCATATTCTTGACCAAATACATCAACGTCGATATTGTGACGATATTGTAGGGCTGACAATTGGTGCTTTAACAAAATATTTTCACAATGAGATTTGAGATAAATAATCATCAGTAATGTGGATATAACGACTAAATGGTTAAAGGCAAATAAGATAAATAATAAGAACAGCTAGAACTAATTGTATCACTTTACTTGTACCTTAAAACCACTTGCCATACAATGATATTTTGATATCCAAAATCTAAGAAGATATCTATCTTCATATCGCGATATCAATATGAAATCATATTGCCCAGCCCTATGTCGAACTGTGGTTATAATATATAGAGTATCATATAAAAAGGAAGGAGCTGCTAAACTAAACAGTCCTTTCAAAAATGCTTACATTCCCAATAGCTAGGTAAAAGCGGGTCATACGATGCTGTCGAGTTACTCACTGGCCTCTGTGTAGACCTGGCCGAAGCGGTAGTAGCACATCTTGTACATGAGGCAGTTGAGCAGGACAGGCGAGCCCTCGCGGTCCACTCGGAACTCTCCGGTGGGAGTGTAGTAGTCGTGCTCCTTGATGTGTTTGCCCGTGTCCGTGCTTCCCCCGATACGGACCATCCACAGAAACTTGTTGATGTCTGAGGCAGACAAATGGATAAATTAGACAAAGTGGTGCTAAAAATGCCTTCTGAAATATTATGGCTTTTTAAAATGTATTTATTTATGTATTTGCTCAATTTCTGCCACATTCAATGACACATTTGTTCAATGACAAAGTAACAGCAGTTTAGGGAGCGAGGAATGCCATTACTTTATGCAATGAATGTGTGAGTCAAATATTTTCTTGTTCAGAAAAATCATTGAAATGCAACTCCAGATTCCAAAATACATGTTCGACCACCATCCTGTTTATTACCACTGTAGATTAAAAATTAAAAAAAAACAAAGAGGGGGAGGTGACATTACCTGTTTGACTGGTGCCTTCCTCATTACTGAGTGTAGAAAGGAGCTGTTCCAGCTATGAGTATAGGCTGATTTTCAGCTATAACACAAACTCACGGGCAGTTCAGTGCTTGTGTTTTACCCTCCATAGTGTTTAAAACAGTGTTTCTCAACGGGGGTTCAGAAGATGACGGGGGGCGCTGGAAGCAATATTTTGGAAAGGAGGGTGTTGAGGTGCCCTTGGGGGGGCGTTGGTTTGAAAGCTAGTTTAAACCAAAGATTCACAATAACAATACATGTTTACAATTTAAACTACTAAAAAACAGTGGTCTGCAACATTAAAACCTGCCAGTTCACGGCACTACGACTGGACCAGACCAGTATCATAACTCTTCTGTGCTTCTGTCAGCTTTGTTTGGCGCAGCTCCGTGCTACCGTCACGGAAACGGGACGTCAGATCATCATCTTAAATGAGCTCTGTACTACGTGAAGCTGCGTTCAGATTTAAAAAACAAAACAAAAAAGCAATCGCCGCGATGTCCTGTTGTGTTCTTTAACCCCCCACTGTAGCACAAGTAAACTTTATATTTCACAGTAACAGTTTTTCGTCAGATCGTTTATAGAACACAACATTTCCTACTGCACCTGAAGGCAGCTTCATTTCACGGAGAAAGAGAGAGAAAGAAAAGAGATGAGCGAGAGATATTGACTGTGCTTTGTTGTTTGGCAAACATTTAACTGTTCCACAAACACCCGGGCAGTTCAGGGCTTGTGTTTGGTGTTTAAAAACTTTCTTGTGGAAGCGATAGAGGCAGTGATGTAACAGTTTACTGCGGGCTACAGGATTCTCACACCTCCTCAAAATGCAGCACGATATGGGGTTGCGTTTCTCCAAACGTTTTTTTCTGCTATTTAGGCTACTCGCAAGACAGGCAAACCTAGACTCTTCTAACCTAGACTCTTCTAAGCATCAACAAAGGGCTCTCACTAACTTCCAAAGGTCGTAAACTTATTTCCATTCTGCAGTAGGTGTCGTTCTTCAAGTTGAAAGTTGTTTGTCATCACCAAAATACTTGGTATAATGGTGTGTGTGTGTGTGTGTGTGTGTGTGTGTGTGTGTGTCTTCTGCTTTTACCCCTTAATAAGTGCCAGCTTGTTTTCCGTTGGAACAATTCGATTATAGATTTAGATTTGAATGTTAAATTGCTAGCCGTTTCTGATTGGCTACTGTTAAGTGTTTGTAATAATAATAATACATTTTATTTAAAGCGCATTTCATGACACCCAAGGTCACTTTACAAACAAAAAAGGACATTCAAATTATAGTCATCTTATAAAGGTGCTGAGGTTCACACCAGGGACATGCAGCAGGCCTTTTGATAATACTTAATTATAGTTTGAATGTTCCATATCTAGTCGTTCTGATTGGCTGCTGTTATTTAAATTGAATGTCAAATGGTTGCATTTAAAAAAAAAAAAAAAAAAACCTATAAATATATATCATTTCTATTCACATGGCTTTTTTGATACCTGGGAAACTAATTGTTTGTCATTCATTGATATGATTTTGATTATTTTTGATAACGATAGTAACAACAATAATAGGCCTATATTAGGGCGTAATCATTAATATTCGGGGCAATTAGCCTACACATTTTTTTGGGGGGCGTTAGGGACCTGGATAATGGGTAGGGGGGAGGGGGGGGGGGGGGGGGGCGCTGGCACAAAAAAGGTTGAGAACCACTGGTTTAAAATGTTCTCGTGGCAGCGATAGAGGCAGTGATGTTTCCTGTTTCCTGTTTCCTCACACCGCCTCAAACCACAGCTCACAACACTGATAAGTCTGATCTCCGGTTACGTGACTGGCCACTGTAGCGTGACGTGATGTTGCGTTTCTCCAAAAGTTGAGTCGGTCTCAACTATTCGCTGCAGGCCGCTGTGTTTTTGTGTGTCCCCCTGCAGCAACCCCCGCCGCAGCCTAAACACACTACCCCCATTCAACATGAATGGAAAGACCGCCAGACCGCCGGAGGGCCGACACAGGCTGTCTGATTGCGGCCTTAAAAGCCACAGTGCTGTAAGTGCTTCTCAGCACTATTACAAATCCTTACTTTTAGACTTGTATTACAATTGATTATGGATACATTTTAATGACATTTAATAAGTTTAAGAAAATATTTCAATGAAGTAAAGTCTTCAAGTAATGCCCCTTTACAGCGCTTACAGCCAGTCAGGTAATCAAGAGGAAAAAATCTGATTCCTGTTGCACTGAAAACTTCCCAAAATACACCTGAGGATTCCTCTCTACAAGATTACGTGGTCAAAATGAGAACAGAGGTCAGAATGAACTGAAAAGTGGGACATACCATCTGAGGAATAGCCCGTCAGTCCTCCAAAGATGACCAGGACGTAACTGACATCCAGCTCCCTCATGATCTCATAGGCCCTCTCTTCTGTGGACGCCATGGCCTACAGAACAGACAGCAGCCCAGTCAACACAGCAGCGCTTCATACTAGAGCTAAAACCAGTCCACTTTTTTGCTGTACAAATTAAATCGTCTCAGAAATAATTGCGATTAACAATATAGTGGTCTCTTATCAGTCAGTAAAAAACAACAACATTTATTTATGATTTTTTCAAACAAATTAGACTTTTGAATGGATCCCAGTATACATCTTTTGGTTATATCTTATATATTCCGTGACCCAGATAATGTAATAACACAGCCTATGAAGAAAACCACGCCTCTTTATTATCTTAAAACCACGTATATTTTCTTAAATTAACATAAAGTAGAACATGTATGCTCATCAATAAAAAAAACAAAGCACCAATAAATCACTTATATAATTACAAGTTGGCATATCTAAACAAAATCAACAATTACCATCAACAGTCATACCCTTTAGCACTTTAGCTAATGTTAGCAATTCATTACGGTTAAACAAAAAAATAAAAAATAAAATAAAATACTGGTTACAGGCCTACTTCATACACATGATTCCCCCGAAGGTTACCCAGCTCACCTGTCCAACTCTGGAGATGTGGGTGTTGTTCCACGTGTTGTTGTCCACTAGAATGGTTCGGTTTGCCATGGCGGTTATCTGATAGCCATAATCCCACCATGACATGACTTTGGCATCCTGGAAACACAACAATAACTCAAAACCATGGAGGGGAGGCCATTTAATCTAATGGCTATGATGGTGCACAACTCCTGATCTGTTTACAAGTCAGTTAATTCAACCCCCCCCGCCCGGAATAATGTTACATATCACGGATTCTTTAAAGACATGTCCAATTTTTTGTGGAGGTTTCATTTATTTTATGACTTTATTTAACATGATGGTAGAAGGTGTAATATGTAGACGCTGCTGTTGAACTGAGGCAGAGCAGACATTTCAGTTTACAGGACAGTACCGATATGTTTTTATTAGTGCTGTCAAACGATTAAAATATTTAATCGCGATTAATCACATTTATGTCATAGTTAACTCTATAATGCTCTTATCAACATGGAAAAGCGGATCGGCTTGCTTTGTGCTTTTGTTGCCTGGCTTTGACGAGGGGGCGGAGAATTGGCATCAGCTGTGTGCTTGGCCATCAAGTGGTATTTCAGACTGGACGTGCTGCGATGATAGCTCAGTTCACAACGACAAAACACACAGATCACTTTGGTCTTGTCAATGGAACCATTTGGCAACTATTTAAAAGTAAACTTTCCATTCAGAATCTTATTGGCATCCATTTTGGCATCTCGCGCTCACCATCCACTCAAAACATAACGTTAGCCTGCTACTCTTTAGCCGGCTCGCAAGCCCAAACAAGTGTGTGCGGCGTGCCTGGTGTTTTGTTTCTGGTCTAGCTAGATCCGGTGTGGTGTTGTAGTTTTTCTAACGTTACTAGCTGTTGCAACAGCATGTGAAAAAAACTACAAAGTTTGCTAGGCCAAAAAGAACGTTAATCTCGCGTTAAAAAAATTGACGCCGTTAAAATGGGTTTGTGTTAACGCCGTTAATAACACGTTTAACTGACAGCACTAGTTTTTATTGGAATAGTTAATAACTTTAGCTTTTCTGATAAATGTTCTGTGTTTGAATGTTCAATGTTCCACGCGTATTAAAATAAAAACACTTCTATCTATCTATGTTCTCATCCTTGCATAACAATATAGCAGCAGTTTTGATGGCGTCTCATGTTATAATTCTCCGTGACATGTATCTGTTACACAGGGACTATTGGACTTTAGCTAAAAAAAATTAATAAATAAATCGCAAATTCAATTGTAATCGCAATATCTGGAAGAACAATTGCAATTTCATTTTTTTCCTCTCCAAATAGTTGAGCCCAACCCCCCCCCCCCCCCAGTTAAGAACTCCTTGCTGACTCATTCGTTATATCGTCGGCTCGGACTGACCTCAGGAGTGTTGTGGCGGAGCCAGTAGTAGGCCTCTCTGAAGTCGTCGAAGATGATCCGGCTGCCGTCACCGCCGCGCGCCGACAGGACGATGGAGGGAGAGGAGTAGGCTTCGCTGGTCACCCAGGTCGAGTGGAAGGTGTATGTGATGAGGAAGAAGGCCATGACCAGAATCATCCCGCTGGCAACCTGGTATGAACGTGCAACACAGGAAGTCATCAGGGGCATGTTCACTCTCAGAACGGCGCGCGCCGTGTTGCTACGGTTTCCTGGTTGAACGACATGTTTCCTCGGAATGGTGTGAAACGGTGCGCAACGGGCTTTGAGATGAGTTTTCTAGGTGCGTTGAAATTAATCACTGCAATCGACGCATGGCGATGCGGACCTGGACGATTCTGCATCGATGCAGTGACAGACTACTGCCAGACCGATATATCGGCGGGCTGATATTAGGCATTTCCCAAACTATCGGTGTCTGCATTTATAATGGCCGTTAAGTGAATATTTAAACAATAAAATAAAAAGGGACAAAACCCCCTTCAACCATGTTCTGAGTGTTGGCGTTGTATAGTTTGTCCACCAGAGGGCGCTCTACAACGTCCCCGTGTCTATCTCAGATTTTTAAATCACCAAATATTTGTATCGATATTGGCCTTAAAAATCCTTTATCAGTCGGGCTCTATGACAGACCATAATCGATTATCACTTACTGATGTTACTCGTTGATTTTCCGGTTGCTGCTTTCCGTTTTGTTTTTGTATTCTGACTCAGCTACACTCAGGAAGTATATTTTATATATATATATATATATATATATATATATATATATATATATATATATATATATGACTGCTTGAATTTGTTAATGAAAGCCATGTGTAGTAATATATAATAATAATGAGGAGGTGACGCATTGCGATGATATCAATATATATATTGAATCAATCTGAATCGTTGACAAGATAATCGTAATTGAATCGAATGGTGCGACCAGTGAAGATTCACACCAACCAGACGGCCGACCGTCGGCAGAAAAGGCAGTCGGACTGATCAGTCGGGTCTCTGAGGTCCAAAGAAATGCCTCAGAACACACTGAGGCGACGCCGACTTGAGCGTACGCTCTGCGTGTGCGCGAAACGTAATACGTCTCCATAGCAGCAGGCGGCGCTTCTCTATGATTGTTTCCCAGAAAATGAAAACCGGCAGCTGATTGGACGAACGCGTCACGTGGGTCTTTTTTCTCCGGAAATTCACAGCCAGACTGTCATGGCGGCTTGTTCAGAATACGATCTCATATTGTACTAAAATAGTTCACCGAAACGTGTTTCTGAAAACATTTTAAGCGAGAAATAGGCCGTGCAGTTTCTGAATCTGTCTTCATTTCAGATCAACAAAGGTCAGTTTAAAAGATTGGTCAGAATTTGAGAGGCTCATCCGCTCGCCATTTCAGGGTGAGCCCCGACTGCCCTCTCTCCGACTGAACATGTCCTCTAAAAGTCCTCTATTAATAATTCTAAAAGTACACAAAAACAAAAAGTACTTAAAGTATTAGAATAAAAGTGCTTGTTCTGCAAAATAGCTTCTGTGACTAAATATATATTATATATACAGTATATGATTGTGTCTTATTTGATTTTCTTTCTTTTAAAAGTATGTTGATTGTTCGTCAGTCTCTCAGGCCTCCTACCTCATTTTTGATGGGGTAGGTGGCATCCTGCTGCTTCTTGCTCTTCTTGTCTGGCCTGCTGACATCCAAATTCTTCATGTAAGTGGTTAGCACCTGGGACACACCGATGCCTGACAGGATGCACATGACCGGAGCCAGAACCAACATCAGACGCACCTGAGGAGGCAACAGACAGGCAAGTAGGTGAGGTAAAAAGTTCAAAATATACAGTACATCAAGGGATCACTTTCCTAAATACACTTTTTTTTTTTCTTCCATTTCCTTCCGTTGCGTTTAATGATGCGAGTGTGCCATCTTCTGGTGACACTGTTGAAATGTCACACACCCCAAAAGAGAGTCCTTGGAGATGAACACGGGGCTCTATACAGGACGTACCATGACAGCCGAGAAGTACATGCTGGTGACTCCATACATGATGATGAAGATTCTGGCGTCAGACAGGTTGTTGAAACAGTAGTAAAGACCAACTGTAAGGAAAGGGAAGGTAACGGTCAGTCACGACATAGTCTAGATCAACGACAGTTCATTTCCAGGATAATCGCCGGGATGTGCGTTGCCGTTCTCAAACTCTGTTCGCTTCGGGAAACAACAACAACAACAACAACAACAACCTTCCAGCTAGCGAGCTACGTGCTGAAAATGGCGAGTTTTGAAGAACATTTGGATCGTGCAATAGGGCTGGGATATATGGAGAAAATCTGATATCACCATATTCTTGACCAAATACATCGTCGATATTGTAGGGCTGACAATTGGTGCTTTAAGAAAATATCTTCTTATTTATTATCTTATTAGATTTGAGATAAATAATCATCAATAATGTGGCTATAACGACTAAGTGGTTAAAGGCAAGTAAGATAAATAATAAACAGCTAGAACAAGTTGCATCACTTTACTGTAATGCGGCCTTAAAAGCAAATAATATGTTTACGGCCTTTCACTTTACTCGGACCGATTGGTGGGATTGCTGTGGACGAAGTACACACGGAGATACACTGGTAAGATTGAATGAGGTTTAACCATGTACAGTATGCAGCTAATTTAAATAGCTCAGGTTACTGTATTGTGTCAACAGTTAGCTTCATTTAATATTATACGTGGCGTTTTCTGGGGTGCAAATGTTCCACCAGAACAAGTTCCTTCCAGAGACTATTCAGCAGAGCCACCGTCGCTGCGTCCGGAGCTTAGCCCGCCCAAGACGATTGTATTTCTTTAAACCAATCACAAACAACCCAGACCGTTTTTTTCCCCACCAAGCCCAGAATGTATGTGTGGCGTAGCCAGACATTACTCCACGGAGCTGTGCAGATAGGTCTGGCAATGCGAGACTAGTCACAACCCAACAAAGAATACACCAAGCTGTGTGCCTCATTTGCGTGAAAGATGGAGTGATCCTACATTACAAACCCCCTTGCTGCTAGGTGTGTTTCTGAGTGTGCACTTGCCTGGGAACATGAAGACCAGCAGCTGCAGGTCAAAGTAGTACGAGGACCAGGTTGTGGGCTGGTGCTCAGAGACGGAGGCGATGATGGGGATGTTGTTCTTGGCATAAGAGGGATCCAGCAGGGAGTAGAAACGACCAGTCCATGGAGAGATCTTACCTAGGGGGAAATATACTTTGGGTCAGTCACGGTCTAAAGTAGGGATGTCCCAACCAGCTTTTTTTGCCCTTGATCCGATTTTTTTAAATATTGAATATCTGCGAGTCCCGATCAGATACTTGTAGTTGTTTAGGTAACAGAGTTGCACACAGTTTTTTTTTGTTTACAAAAATAACTAAGTAAACAAAGTAACTAAAAGATGTCTTAAGCTTAATACATTTAACTTAGTGCAGCAAATGAGTCTTTTCTCTCAACACCAACAACAGTTGTCTTTAGGATCCCAGCAAACCCCCAACCAAAGAATAAACTGTTTTAAGTTCCCCGCTGGACAACGGAAACTAAAGTTAGTGATGCTTCTCGTGCTTAATAGTCAATCTTTGATTCTCTTCTCAACTCCGCTGTCGGCTCCAGGGAATCACAGCCTGTGGGCGTGATTTCCTGGTGGACTCAAGGATGAAGTGTGGTGAATTGGAGTAATCCACTTCTGTTTTTATTTATTTATATATATATATATATATATATATATATATATATATATATAAAAGGAGATGACTAAGAATGACAAACTGTTTTTCAGTCTGGCGGTGTGATTAACGGCGGCGATCACTAGAAGCTGATATAAAAGGATCGGCGTTAGGTAATGGGAGTGAATGCTGAGCCCGATGACTTAAAAAATACCCTTATCGGCTCCGATCCAATACTCGTGATCCGGATCGGGACATCTCTAGTCTAAAGCAAAAGAACTTCAAATCAGTTTTTCACAAGAGCAAAGGAGAAGGTGGGGAAGGAGTGAAGCAAACATTTCCCCCTCCACTACCTTTGCCAGTGGATCTACTGGTGCACCTTGTCAACCCTTCTTACCAGTCAGCATGAGAACAGTGCCCACTGACAGCAGCATGAAGCCCACCAGGGAGATGACGCTCTTGAACAGCACCTCAAATTGCTGGGCGCTGAGTTTGCTGCGCAGGTAGTCCACAAAGGCGTGAATTTGGCACAAGCCAAACACACCGAAGGCTGCCATGTGCTCCGATGACTGCACCGGCTGGAACATGAGAGAAGAGAGGCACAGAACAGAGTCAAACACTGACTTTTGTATTGTAGGGCTGCTCGATTATGGCAGGGGGGAAAAATAAAACAACTCAAAATCAATTATGTTGGTCAATATTGAAACTACAATGATTTAACAGAATTACTCATTGACTTTTGGAAAGATGTTGCATTTATTGAACTTCAAAAAACAGTGAAGCAGTTCAACAAATCATAAGTGAAAACACCTTGAACTGTGACATTTCCCTAAATACTTTCCCCCGCTGAACTTTTTGAATTCCCCTTCAGAACACACGACAAAATAAGAGTTTACTTGCAAAATTCAATGTGCAAAATAATCGTTTTTCTTGATTATTTTGTTTTTGTGATCGTTAGGAGTCAAAATCAAAATTGCACAGCCCTGTTCGGGCTACCTGCGGGGTCTTGAAAAGGTCTTAAATATATTATTTGAAAAATAAGGGCTTAAATTTCTTCAGAAAGTCTTACATTTCATTCACAAAAAGTCGAATATATATAACTCCTTTATAGTTTCGTCACAAAGCATGTACGTATTGAGTACTACTATCAAATGTTGTATTGATTCTTTTTATAGCCTAAAATCCTTTCTGACATTCCATTATATCCTACATACTTTTGCCAGTATGTTCATGAAGTTGGTATTAAATTTCATTCTAAATGGTATTAAAAAGGTCTTAAATTTCACATGTGGAATCCTGGGGGGACCTTGCCTATTGTATTGCGGAGGCACAACCATAGTAGGGCTGCACGATATGAGGAAAATATCTAATTGCGATTATTTTGACTGATATTGCGATTGCAAAATGATTCACGATATTGAAGGGAATGATTGTTGTTTTATCATTATTTTCATTTTCATTGACTAATATTAAATATAAAAAAAGAAAAGTGATTATAGTGTGATTTTTGCAAGGATCTGTACCAGACAAAGATTTTTTTCTGTAGTCTGTAGGATAGGATTTGTAGGCCGGGACGGGAAATATTGCCCCCCCTGCGATTTGGATATTGCACTAGTCCATATTGCGATTTCGATAAAATTGCGATCAATTGTGCAGCCTTAGACCACAGTAACATGCGGGGTTCATACGCATTTTAACCAATACTTTTCGTCAAATTTCCATGACTATGTATTCCTGAAAATATCAGTCGACATTATACAATAAGAATAAAAATATGTGTTAAAGTTTACCCTCAGAGGTTTAACAATAAAATGAATGACAATTTATGTGGCTCATAGTGGGATTCATAATATCGCACCCCGAAAAGAACGGTGAGGTTAGGACGACGTGAAATACATTTATTAATCACGTATTATTATGCGGTGTTGAAAAATTTTTTTTGCCATTTTTTTAAATTCCATAACTTTTCCAGGTTATTTCAAAACGTATGAACCCTGAACATGCATAATAAGATAGTAACCTTTTCACCTTACCTGGAAACCAACAAAAGAGATCTGCATGGAGAGGATGGTGCCCAGGCAGTAGACTGTGCAGTAAGCCACGTAGATTCGGTGAGAGAATCGGCCCGTAAGCATCAGAACCAGCACGTGGAGGGGGATGAGGTTGATCAGGAACACGTAGCCACCCCATGAGGAAACCTAGACACACACACAAGAACCTTATCAGGACCTCCATCAACTCGGAATTCACTCAATAAAACTGCAGTTTTAGTTCTCCTCACCATGTAGAAGTAGGCCAGCGCGCACATGGACGACCAGTACACCGAGCCCGTTTTCACAGCCTTGATCCACATGTAATAGGTCAACAGCATGCAGAAGATGGCAATACCTGACGTAGGATAGCACAGAGGGATGCCATTTACAATCTTTCTGGGATGATTTATTCAAATAGCAGCGTAGTGCACGGCAGGTGTTTACCTTCGTTATCATAGGAGCCAGCAACAGAGCGAGAGATATAACCAGGCACCACTGCAATCATGGCAGCAGCCAGGAGCCCAGCACCTGCATCCTACACAGACAAAAGGCTTTTTAGTGCGAAGAGGGTGTAGGGCTGCACGATATGAGGAAAATGTGCAATATCATTGTTGAATATAGTGAGAACAATATTACTTGTGATAAATAAACAGATATTAAAGTGTACTCAGCAATGCATTTCTGCTGCTTTCAGTATTCTGCTAAAATACAATAGCTTGTTGAATTTAAAACAAATGGAAGGAAATCATTTCAAAACATGCTTTTATTGAACAATTAAACATTGATTTGAATATAAAAGGCACATTTATAGTTACATTATAAAGTGCAGTTTTCTACTAGAGATCGATCTATCTATCCATCCATCCCCCAAACTTTCACGATATGTACAGTATCTCACAAAAGTGAGTACACCCCTCACATTGTTGTAAATATTTCATTATATCTTTTAATAGGACAACACTGAAGAAATTACACTTTGCTACAATGTAAAGTATTAAGTGTGCAGCTTGTATAACAGTGTAAATGTGCTGTCCCCTCAAAATAACTCAACACACAGCCATTAATGTCTAAACCGCTGGCAACAAATGTGAGTACACCCCTCTGTTAAATTCCCATAGAGGCAGGCAGATTTTTATTTTTAAAGGCCAGTTATTTCATGGATCCAGGATACTATGCATCCTGATAAAGTTCTCTTGGCCTTTGGAATTAAAATAGCCCCACATCATCACATGCCCTTCACCATACCTAGAGATTGGCATGGGGTACTTTCCGTAAAATCATCTCTCAATGCAAATCAAACCAGCTATTAGGCTAACTGAAATAAAACCATGCCAGTCTCTAGGTATGGTGAAGGGGATGTGATGATGTGGGGCTATTTTAATTCAAATAAAAAAAAAAAAAATCTGCCTGCCTCTATGGGAATTTAACAGAGGGGTGGACTCACATTTGTTGCCAGCGGTTTAGACATTAATGGCTGTGTGTTGAGTTATTTTGAGGGGACAGCACATTTACACTGTTATACAAGCTGTACACTTAATACTTTACATTGTAGCAAAGTGTTATTTCTTCAGTGTTGTCCCATTAAAAGATATGAAATATTTACTACAATGTGAGGGGTGTACTCACTTTTGTGAGATACTGTATTTTGTACCAGTTGATATTGCAAGGTCGATTAATATATATATATATATATATATATATATATATATATATATATATATATATATATATATATATATATATATATATATATATATATATATATATATATATATATAGTGCAGCCCAAATAAGGTATACATCATTAAATTAAAGCTTATTGAACAAAATTTGTTTTTATCAGCTGTTTTTTATTCTTCTGTAAAGCACTTTCGGTTACTTTACTTGAAGGTATCTACGTAAGAGTGACATGACACTGTCATGAACGTGTCATAAACATTATAAACAAGTCATAAACGTTTATGACATAACGCTTCTGTCATTAAGTGTCATTCTGTTTTTGTCATGACAAGTTAGGGTTAGAGTTAGGGTTCATGTCACTCTTATGTAGATACCTTCAAGTAAAGTGTTACCATACTTTGTAGCCATGTTAAGACAAGTGCTATGTAAATAAAGTGTATTAATATGACTGATAGGATTCTAAAAGGGGCACTCCACTCGACAAGCTCCGTTTACCTGTCACAAGGAGTACTAGTCAACCTTCAAAATCTGTTGTACAATGTCCTCTGTAGCTCTTAACATTCTTATGTCTGAGAAAATAACCCTGATGATGTCATATTTATCTTATTTTGGGCTTAAGACGCGAAATATTTTACAGTAAGCCCGCGTTAACAGTTGGTGTGCCGCTCAAAAGATGTGGGCAAGGAGGGCCAAACAAAAGTCACTTTTGAGTTGCATTATGGAAATTGTAGGATCCAGTGTCTTTGGAGTTTAACCCATAATAGTAAAAACAACTTGTGATATCTCTGCTGCTTTGATTTTGACCGCTCTTTTTATTTTTATCCCACTCTTTAGGGTCCCTTAAATTTACTTCATGTGCAAAGCTAAATCACCTTAAAAGAAAAGGTTAGCATTTTCTAAAGAGTTTATGCAAGTATTAAGAGTAAATAACAGTTTTGCCGTGTATCTTATGATGTGTTTTCTACCTTCAACTCCTTGGTGAAGTGGTAGGTAACTATGGCGGTGAAGGAGGAGAACAGGGGAGCCAGGAACACACAGACATTACGGATGTCAATGGTGATGTGGAAGAAATGTAGGGTGTGGTACAGGACAGCAGAGGTGATCATCAGTCCTGGAGAGAGAGAGAGAAGACAGGGACACCAGACAAGAGGTGTTCAATCCGGGTTGGCAGTAGGGACTTGGGTTGGGGACTTGAACCAGTAACCCGGTTCAAGTCCCCATACGGAAACCAAAGTATGATGGTGGACTGGTAGCTAGAGAGGTGCCAGTTCACCCGGTACTGCCAAGGTGCTCTTGAGCAAGGCACCGAACCCCCAACTGCTCGGAGTGCCTGTCCATGGGCAGCACCCTCACTCTGACATCTCTCCATTAGTGCATGTGTGTGTATTTCAGGCCTGTGTGTAATGTGTATTATAACAACAGAGTGAAAACATTGTAATTTCTTCTTATGGGTTTAATAAAGTATTCATTATTATTATTATTTAGTAAGCTTTGCTTTAGTGCCAATAAAGGCAGACTGTAATACGTGACTCTCTCATCTGAACCTTAAACACTTGGGACTGCTCTCCTTTTGACATCAAACAACCCTAAATAAAGTTGATACGCCCACATTAATCTACTTGTACTCTCTAATCATTTCTTTTCCGATTCCTACCTGGATAAATGGTGCCACCGATGATCCTCCCCAGAGGGTACCAAGCCCTGTCGTCAAACCAGTTGTGAAACTTATAAAATCCTTCTTCTGCCAAGAAGCGGGTGGTACGGTAGTTAAAGTACCTGAAGGGAAGGTGAAGGTGAGGGCATTACTTTGGAGGTGGAACATCTATTAACTATCCTTGGAAATAACCGCCGTGACAGAAGTAGCACTTACGGATCAAACTCGTGGATGACACTTTCAAACCTCAAGACTGAAAAGAGTCTGGTGGAGAATGCTGCAGAGAAAGAAAAGCACATGGATCAATGTGTCCCGTTTGTTTGTTTTTTTTTTGTATCAGCGAGACCATGCTGCTCTGGCGTATCGGTGAAAGTAGAGGACTCACAGAGGATGGCAGCCATAGACAGGATGAGCAGCTTCAGCAGCGTGTCCTGTTTCTCATAGGACAAACGGAGGAAGCCCATTTTGGACATTTTGGCGAGGTTAGGACAGCTCACCGTACTACCTAATGGGAGGAAGACAAGCACAGTTACACCTAACAGGTACAAATAGGAGGACTGTGTAGAAAAGTTTCATTTTTAGAAGAAAAAAAAAATCCTTCTAAATAATCCTTTCAGTGTCAGGTTTTAAGCAAGCCAGATACTCTTCAAATCAAGTCTTTCAACTGTAAAGAGTGAACTTCCATATCGAGTCCAACCAGATAAGGCCACGCACTGAGATGTGGCGTCAGGAACCAGGAAGCACCCACTCTGGAAAACTTCTGCAGGGAACAATAAGTCTTCTTCTTATTGTATTTGGAAGTTTTTGCAAAGCGAAAACACAAGCTCAACAGAGCTCTAAATAATGCTAACTTTAGGACCTAGCTAGCCTTATGCGGACTGTTAACTGGCAGTTAACCAACCTTTTCAACATCACAGAGCAAGGAAATGAACACCAGCTAATATTTGCTCACTGAGTAAACTACTAACACGCATTATGCGCACATTTAAAATGAAAGCAAGCATTGTTTTAGCATAGACAGCATCTTAAAGCTGCTCAACATCAGGCCGGCTAAATGTTGATGCTGCTTTCATCCAGTTAAAAGTGTATGAGCAGCTAGCTAGCGAGGCTAACCTGATAGCTGCTGTATAATTCACAGCCTAGCCCTGCCCCTTTTCCCTGACTTATTTAAAAAAATATCAGCAACAACTGCACATATGGCTGCAGGACAATAACCTAAAATAAAAAATTTGGTGCTCCTAAATGAGCTAACAGATTTAATGTTCAGTAACACTCACCCGCTCCGTTCCTGTTACTCACACTATTCACACACAACCTTCACCGTGACCGAGTCCCGCCCCAACCACGCCATGCTGCGCGTTTATTGGTTAAACGTCAGTCAACAGTAATCCCACACAAAACTGATTGGTTCGCTGGCTGTCATTCAAATTTAGTTTCCTACATTGCCGCTGTAGTGTAGTGACGTGTCCTTAGTGAGGAGAGACGTGTCGCCCCCTACTGATACACAACTCTCAAGACAATACAATTTCAGTGGTGAAACCAACCAAAGCCAAAAATAGTAAATATTAACTGTTAACAACTCTATATAAATATACCCGTTAACAGTAAGTTCAGTTGTATAAAATCAATCATTTACAATCTGGAAGCTGTCTGTTTCTCATTGGGTTCAGATTCAGTTCAGATCACATGGCTTTTTTTGTTTGAATTAATTTTTTAATGATGCAGGTTTACTATTTCTGAACATTTTCTATATATTGTGGATTGCATTCCCACAATATCTACTTATATTCCCCCTGCTCTGTTATTATACTGAATGGCATACAATATTCTGCACTAAGCATATTTATATATCACTCTGTTACCTCCAACTGTGCAATATTTCGTTTCTATTCATCTGTATGTCTGTTTATATAAGGGTGTTTGTTGTGTAAATGTTTGTTTTGTTATTATTATAACTAATTCTATTTTTCTATTTCTTATACTTCATGTATATTTTTTCTCCTATGTCTACTTAATGTGTATTTGTGTTATTCTGATGTGTGTACATTTTTTTCTTTTGAGCTGCTGTAGCACAGGAATTTCCCCAGTGTTGGATTAATAAAGTCTATCTTATCTTATTTGAAACCAGGGATATGCACATGCCAGATCCACTTTCCTCTGCAGTTAAAACATGAACTTTTCAGTGTGACCACCATCTCTGTGAGGTCTCTGACGGTCCCCAAAATTGTCTAATTTTCATCCTGATCTCTTCACTGTTGAGTCTGACATGGCCTGTCTAGTCCTCACCATGGTAGCAAAACCCTGAACACACTGATCAAAATGTTGAATACTGACCAATTTTATTGAAATTAGACGTATTACTTTTACAAAACCTCACTCACATACATCAGTCTGCACAAACACTATGCTCCTCTTACAATAATTGCACACTGTTTCAAAAGAATGCATCCCCCCCCCCCCCCGCCCCATGGCCATGAGCTGTGATGACTGAGTGAGAGAACTGGGTGACTGGGTAGCTGCATGGTGGTGGGCTTCTGTTTGCACATTCAGGATGTATTGACATTATATACAGCACAGAAATCAAACAGCCCATGGTCTGTTGGGACCAATCATATTTGCTTCAGCTCTCTAGGGGAAAACTAGAGCGAGCGGGTCAAGGCTGATCACCCATTTTGTTAAGATATAAAGACTTTAACTATGTGACTCCATTATTACTAGGATTGGGCATCAACTACCGGTTCAAACTGCTATTCCAATAAAAAAAAAAAAAATAAATTAAAAAAAAAAAAAAAAACCGATTCCATTCCGTTTGGATAATTTGGTTTGGAATCCGATCACAGGTTCCAAATTTAACGAGTTTCCATGGCAGCCACCGTACTTCCAGGTGCTTGTTGTGTTGCTGCCGTGGACGAGTAAGCGGCGCCCAGTAAAAACTGTAGATCACCAAATAAAATAAGCATCAATATCACCAAATAAGCATGTGACCAGTTCCAACTCCACCCCTCAAAGAATCGGAATCGAGAATCGATAAGAACCGGATTAGAAAGAAAGAATCCAAATTGGAATCACAATTGTTCAAATCAAAACAATGCCCAACCTTATTTATTACAGAGCCTAGCATTGTAGTGGTCGAAGTGAAATAAACAAAACGTAGATGCAACAGTTTGGCAGTGTCATCTCACCTACGACCTACTAAATTCACACAGACTAAAAACGCAACATGTACATCTCCTCAGACAGTGGGGTGAGATTTCATTTGGGATCAGACACCAAGCTAACCTTTTCATCGACACACGACAAGAGTGACTTTGTTACTGGTTTCCATTACGAAGGTCTCCAATCCTTTTTTTGTAGCAGCTCCTGAACTTATCTGTATATTCTACTAAAACAAAGCTCTTACAGGATAAAAAAAAATTAAAAAAAAGCCTGTCTTTTAACTATACAAGGTTATTCCGGGACACCGTTCAACACATTCAATCTGTGAGGAAGGAACGTGACTTGCAACATCAAGAAAACATGTACTCTAGGCAAAACGAGACTGTGCTTTGCTCCTGAAGGCAAACGAGCCCTTTCAGTTAAAAAGTCTTTTCGTCACAAGTTTGCTTAAAAAAAACTACATGATTTCTTGTGCTGTAATTTATTAAAAGGAGAGTCACTCAAATGGCACATTATACAAAAAAAAAAAAAAAAAAAAAGTGAAAAAAAATTCACAAAAGAAAAAAAATCAAGAGCTGAGTATATAATGTGTTTTGAGTGTGAGGCACAAGGTCAGTCGATTTTTGTGTCACACTAAAAAATGTGTCTGGTGGGCATATGAATAACCAAAGGGACAGGGTTCAGATAAAAAAAACAAAAAAAACATGTAAACCCTTTGTTCTACACATATCATCTTCAATAAAGAAAATCCATCTTTGAAGAATCACTGTTTGACATTGAGCGAAGCCACTCATCAACTGCTCTCCTATCTCCTTTTCATGTGGATCCATCAGTGGGTGGGGAGCGGTCTCTGGCGGGTCGGGGAGGTGTGGGGGGACGACAGCCTCTCTGAGGAGGTGGACGACGTCAGGGAGGACTGCAGGTGGACCGTCTTGTGGAAAAGCTTGTTGCTGATCAGCACAACCAGGGAGAAGAGGCGTAGCTGGAAGTGGCTGAAAGAGTGGAAAACACAACCGTGATCAGTGGCTCGTGCAATATAAGAATTTTAAGAAAAACTGTCTTTGTTTCCCACTCACTACAGCTTTGTTGGCGTCTTGGCCTCATTAGCGCTGATGATGAATAGAGGGAAGAGGATGGAGAACAAGCAGCCACTAGGTTGAAAAGAAAGAAGAAGAAACATCACATTCAGTAAATGCAGATTAAAGGATAACTCAGCCCACAGAGAACATGAGTGTACCCCCGCTCTTTCATTCACTTTTTCTTTTTTTGTGGCATTTTGGAAATATTCTACATTTTAATGTGTTTTCCGAACTCTAAAAGAACACTATCAAACATATTTTAATCCATTTCATGATTTGTTTTCAGGCGGGAAACATTTTTGATATGAGAAAAAGGACGTGATCCGGAGGACGTTGGTGATTCTTCAGATGTGCTGTCCTCTGGGATTTATAGACAGGGTTCCCACACCTTCTTAAACATCAAATCCAAGGACTAATCAATGACTTCACAGACTTTTTGCGGTTGTGGTCGTGTTTGTGGTTCTTTTTAGGCCACGTTTACATTGGTACGTTTTGGTTTTTAAGCAGAGTTTTGAGCCAAAAGCGATCTCCGTGCACACGGAGACTGCAAAACAATCCCGCAGATTCCACAACCTGCAGACTACTGATTGGTCGGAGAGAATCGTCACTAATCACTGCGTCATCATTGTTAGCGACAGACGGGCGTGTCCTGAACAAACCCGCCATTTTTAAATAGTTTAGCCAGCGGTGTTTTTTTGCTGCCTCCAGCTTCTTTTGAAACAAAACGTGTTTTCTGGCAAACAGCCACATGCCGAGAATCAAAAACAACACACCTTCGACGTTCTGTGCGTGGGTCGCGTTAGGTCGCGGCAGTTTCCTGCGGCGTCGCTATGATGACCAGCCACGCTCGCCTCACGCATGAGGCGGTACTAAAATCTGCAATGGAAAAAGGAGGACGGGGCACCGCGGTCGAGTCGAGCAGGTACCATGTAGTGGAAAAACGCCATATCACAATCATGTGTAAAAACCATCTGTAGGGCAGCTGGACAATGGACCCGACACCCACAATCACACTTTAATTTAAAAAAAAAAATGTAAAAAGCAAGGCAATATCAATCAACCTCTGGGTTCTTTTCTTGATTAATCCAGAATTAGGAGTTTTACCTGATGATGTATGAGGAGGGCAGGGAGGTCAGCAGCGCCATAGGTAAACCAAAGCCAAAGTAATAGGGCCAGTTCCTCTCGATATTGGACAGCCGTTGGTGCATCTCAACGCCTTAAACAAACATGAAACAGCCTCAGTTTTGTTTGAGTTCTTAATTCAATCCAGACGATTTGGGTGTAGAATGAAACGGGAGTATCTCACCATGGTTGAACCAGCGATACTCAAAGCAGTACAGGGAGTAGAGCAGAGACATGTGGAGGAGGCTAACCATCTGTCCAATGGCATCGATGGGGAAGAGGCTAACAAACATGCCCTGCAGGACCACGGACATACACAACACAATTACATTCACCGAGGAGAGGAATGTGTGCATTTTCATCTCATTTGTTTTAGCTTAGAGAGTAGAGACGTGTATTTGTGTGGTATTTGTTAGACATGAATGTAGGTCAAGTTGTGGTGCAAAATAAAAAAGCCTTGGTTTCAGAATAAAACAACTCCAACAAGTGTGACGCTACAAAGCTTTTGTAAATTTAGACAATTCTCTGAATCTAGAAGAATGGAATTGTTTGCCTGACAAGCTGGAGAACTCTGGCTCATGACTTTGGGACTCAGTCAGAAGAGTGATATCATTATTAGCGAATTGGTTCTTACAGTGACGGACCACAACAGCAGCTTTACTGGACCCGTTCAACACATCCTGTGAGACGACTGAAGAGAATCAGACGCAGAAGTTCTGTGTATATGCACTACGGTGTGACTTTGCAGTACTGATAAACAGAGGAGCACAGACAGGGACATTACTTTTAAAAGGAAGAAAACCAAGGTATCAGTCTTACAAAACTGTACCTGAATGAGGAAGAGGGCCTGGAGGAGAAGGTTAAAGAGCATGTCTGCGATGATCTTACTGACGCTGGGGAACGACTGCGCTTTACATCCAGACACTTCAAACGCTAGGTCCGCTATATCCTGCAACAGAGAATAACACCCTGATGTATACAGTATATCTGTGTCAACAAAGCATATGACTAAATCATTTTAGACTGAGAACACAATTGTCTTTTTGCTTTGTAATGGCAACGTGACAGGTGTGTGACTACAAACAAATGTATGTGTTATGTCCTGATCAACTGCTGAGAAAAGTCCAAATAGTTCTCCAACAAACATGCATCAGGCAACAAGTTAGAAGTGAAGTCAGCTGTATTTTCCTGCAACTCCATTCTAAAAACTCATATTCCAGTGACAATAACATATGATATATTATGCAGCCTAAGGCAGCATGTCATAAAAGAAACATTTAAGACCCTCGAAAAGGATGCAACTTTGTAGATATGGCATGTCAGACTGTGTAATGGGATCTTTGTATGCGTAGATTCTTTTTCTTTCTTTTTTTAAAAAGGCCCGTTATCACAATTGTTACATCCTAGCAAAGCAGGGCCTAACCTGGAACCAGATGGCGTTAACTATCTTGCTGAGGACGAACAGAGGGAGAACCCAGAGAGCACTGAAGACGGAGGTCAGGATGAACTCTAACCAGGACCACACACTGCCATGGAGGGAGGGGTCACCTGGAGCAAAAAAGAAGCTTGTTGACTGACTGGTTCCTGCCCCGAGCCTGAGAACATGCCCCAGATTCACTAGCAGCCATACATACCGATGATTTTTGCTGTGAGAGTCTGCAGCAGTGGTATAAACACCCGGTAGAAGAGAAACAGACTGAGCTGCAGAGAGAAATTAAAACTACTATAATTGAACAATAGTTGCTCTTCAAACTCATGCTTCCCCACACAACAGCGTTTTCAAAAAGTAGTGTTTTACTTAAATAGTTCCATGGACATTTAGACGTTGCATCAGGGAAACTAAAAACAAATTCAAAAATCTATTTAGGCTTTGCATTTATATAATGACATTCAAGATATTTAAATACTTTTTGGGAGCTGCACACAGCACTTAAGGGGACAGAGGTTATCATAACATGGGTGTAGCAGGATGGGTTATCTGAGAGACAATTTCTTTAGCTGAAAATTACAAGAATGACTTCAGTTCTTAGTTTAAAGAAGCTAAAAGTCGAGTTTTGGACAACACGTTGCACCAAAGTATTCAGTAGTGTGTGTGTGACGACACTGTATTGTAACAGCAGGAGGGCTGCACGCTATGAGGAGAAGATCTAATTGCGATTATTTTGACTGATATTGCGATTGATATGGGATTCACGATGATGGAAGGAATGATCATTTTTGTATCATTATTGTCATTTTCTTTGAATTTTTTATTTTTTTAATGGTTATAGTGGGATTTTTGCGAGGATCTGTACCAAACCAAGATTTGTTTCTGTAGTCTGTAGGATAGGATTTGTAGGCCGGGACATCTCTGCAGCACCACAGTACTTTATTCAGAATGGTTTGACACATATTTTGCCTTTAACAAATAGTGTGCCCCGCCTGCGATTTGGATATTGCACTAGTCCATATTGCGATTTGGATAATATTGTGATTCATTGTGCAGCCCTAAACAGCAGGTTAAAAATCTTACCCAGAACACTCCTCCATTCCAGGCACAGCACTGAAAAATCCTGCTGGCTACTTTGGGGTCACTGAAAGAGAAAATAAAATAAGGACAATGTCCATCACTGTTGAATGTTATAGGGATAGTTTGGTTTCACTTCAGTTTGCCTTTTCTTACTTAACTAGAGTCAGACAGATACATGCCATTACCATGTCTCTGTTTGCAGAATGACGGTATTACTTACATATATGTATGTATGGTAACAGATGGAGAATGAGGAGAATATCTGAGCTGCATCAATCCATGACTGCTCCAATTAAACAACATCTTGTATTTACACAATTATAAAGTTATTTGCATTGTTGACAGTGACTTGAGAATACAGAACTAATTCCAACCACTTCTTGTTTACATGCGCAAAGAGCCATGGCACATGCTCCGGTGTTTCCGATGAGTTCAGCACTTACTTTCAAGCTGTTCAAACTCCTGCTGTTTTGCTAGGAATGCCAGAAAAACCTAACCATTTCTTGTGTTAAGGTTAATATAGGCATTGAACTGGTGGAGTTTGTGGGAAATGGTGCAAAGCATGAGAGGTGCACAGGAAGTTATACTTGAGAGGAACATGTCAGGGGGAGTTTTTTTTTTTTAGAAGAATAGCTGCTAATAAATCCCATAAACAGCAATGCTGCTTGCATACACATACAAATACACCCATGAACATATCTGACTCTGGCTAAGTAAGAAAATCAATAATCATTGCAACCATTATGCAGCATTTTTTAGGGCTTACTTGTCCGGTTTACGCTCCTCACTCTGTGCCCGTCTCTGTGCCAGCGCCCCGCTGGCCCTTCTCCTCCGCTGCTCTTCTCTTTTCTGCTGGATGCGGGCATCCAGCTTGGAAATTGTTCCAATCCCCAATATGGAGTCTTTAATCCCCTAGAGAACCCAGAGCAAGAGAGAATACACATACTGTGTTTGTTTCTAACTTGTAAAATTGGCCGCTCTAATGGAGCATTAAAATGTCTCAATAAGGGCTTGTTGAACACAAGAATTAGGCCAATACAGGTATGTAAAGACAGAGCCCATTAACAATATTTTAGGACTTGGTGGTTCCAAGGATGTTGTTTGTCATGCATTAATCCAGAATTATTACATTTCTTACTCACACTTTTTCTTGGTGCCAGCAGGCAGGGCTTTGCTCCAAATGACTCGTTCTAACTGAAGTTCTTTCAGGGTCAGGCAAATTTCATGACAGGTCTAGCAGAATAATTTAAGAAATTACTGAAACCCTTTTTTTATTATTACAGAATGCTATTTTATCATTCTTATTTTCATAATAGAGTTTTATAGGACTATATTTTATTTATTTGTTTATGTCACTCTTTTAAATTAAGCAACTAGCTCAACAACTGCTACAGGATTTAGGCAGTTAGCTTCTGTTAGCTAGAGCAACAAAAATGCTAAAGTTATTATGACTCAACCAACTAGAGGCAGCTGCTGTAAATAAACACAGTACACAGAGAAAGAAACTAACATCTCCTCTAATTTATTGAGCACATGCTACCTTACCTAGCTGGCTAACTAGCTAGGTTGGGCTGGGTGCTTGGTTTATTACTCAGCACCAAACAGAAGAGACTGTCACTGCCCGATGTGAGTCGAGTGCAGATGTGAGTTGCGCATGCGTCACTTTGCGACAATGATGAGGCGACATCTCGACGCTAGATTAGAGGCTGAAGTAGCCTACGAGAACCTGCTAACGAGAGACTTCTGTAATGTCAATACAAGAAAAATGGACCTGCATGACAAAGTTTGTTCACTGCCGGCTATGAGTTAGCAATCAAACACAACAAAGGCTGTCACTTGAATGGCGTTTTGAGCTAACGATAGCCTGACGCACCCACTGCTAGCTTAGCCTAGCACAGATCCTGGAGGTAACCGGTTCTACTAGCCTACTGCTCCGAATAAGTGACAAAATAACACCAACATGTTCCTGTTTAGATGTTGTGATTTGTATAGTCACAGCGTGTACAAATAACAAGGTCTCTATGCTTTTACTATCTAATAATTATTGACTCTATTACTCAAACTCTGAGCGAACTCCAGGTGAACTCTCTGCTCCTCACCACAGGGCTTCAGGTGCTGCGAGCAAATCACTCCGCCCAAGTAGCAGTGTTTCGCCTTTCTGAGAATATAGTTCCCAGTTTATATACGGTTAGAAGATGGCTGTGTCTCATGTGACCTTGTTACTTGTACACACTGTGACTATACAAATCACAACATGTAAATAGGAACATGTTGGTGTTATTTTGTCACTTATTCGGAGCAGTAGGCTAGATGGAGCCGGTTACCTCCAGGATCTGTGCTAGGCTAAGCTAGCGCTGGGTGCGTCAGACAGAGTTACAACACGCACGGAGATGAGAAGGGTATGTATGGACTTGTCTAACTCTGGGGGATACAGTGAATAAGCTGAAGTCCCAATAAGTCGGCGTGTTCCTTTAAATCTGAGCATGCGCAACTCACATCTGCACTCGACTCACATTGGGCAGTGACAGAGACAGTTGCAACAGCGAACTGGATTATTCAGAGTTACCTCGGCTACATCAATTGTTATTTACTTCAGGGTTATTATATACAAGTGATTTATAACATGCAAATGTTGCTTTTTTTTGTAATTGCCCTCCTTTAGTTCTGGACATACGCCACCTGTTTTCTTGACTGTGTGGGGATCAGTGGGGATTGAATGTTTTTGGAACACAATTTAAAAAAGGCACAGAATAATTATTATTTTTTTTGCATCTTTCTTCATTATATTTGCTAGTAAATACATGCCCTACAGACCTACTACACCCAATAGCCACTTTATTAGGTACACCTGTACGATATGATGCAATCCTATGCAACATCTCTGCCATGACGCATTTATGAAGCTCAGAATGTTGCAGCTTTTGTTGAGACTATTAGAAATTTGACAATTCTACTACTATGTTTACTACTGAGGTCGTAGTGGGTGGTGGTGTTGTACTGTCCTGCATTATACTGAAAGATGTCTGTAATATTTTGTCCGCCTTCATTTACATACATGAAGGCAGCAAAATATCACAAACACACTTAATACAGGTGCACCTAATAAACTGGCCAGTGAGTGTCTCTGAATACAACGCTGAATAGGTCCAATGGTTTGAATTCATTAATCTGTATCACTTTCAATGTACTGCACCTTTGTGCCTCTTGTCATAGCTTATGTGTGAGTACAGTGTGTGTGTGTGTGTGTGTGTGTGTGTGTGTGTGTGTGTGTGTGTGTGTGTGCGTCTGCTGACCGTCGCAACATTGCGGAGGAAGGCCCTGACGCTGTCTGTCATCTCTGAACCAGCTGCAGATCCATCAACTGCAGAAGGAGGGGGGGCTGGTGACCTGGTCGTCAGCTCTCATTGCAGGGAGGGGCTCACCCAGTTACCTGCCACAACCCAAAATCAAGGAAATGAAATATGGACAAGAGAGCTAGTGCGTGGAACTCTTCGTAGGAATTTACAATAACCTTAACCCTTATGTTGACTTCGGGTCACATTGGCCCGTTTTAAATTTTTGTTTTATATCAGAAAATATTGGATGTAAAAATAAGCGTTGAAAATGTGTAGAAGAAAATTTTTAAAATGTAAAACGTTGGAAAAAGCAAAAACAAATTGTGAAAAAAGGCGTCACAAATGTAAAAAAAAAGCGTTATTTTCAAGGTTGAAACAAAGACAACACAAGGGTTAAAAAAAATGCAGATCTAACCAGCAGAAGACTCACTTTGGTATGCTGAGATACAGTTGCTAGAGGCACATTATGTAGTGTATTAACTTGCAATTTAATATAAGGTGGACTTTGTTCACTTACTTTTTCCACCCATGTCAGTTTTTTCTGAGAGAATTAATAGAATTCAACACATTTATAAAAAATAAATAATCACCTGTGCTTTTGGCATTTCCAAATTTGGTAGTTTTTCATGTGCATACATGATACAAATCAAACTTGCCAGTATTACATTGCTATTACTTTACTTCAGAGAATAATGACAGTAATTACATGCATGACAAAAACAATTATTGTGTTGAGACAGTTCAATAATAAACAGCTGCTTACCACATTTTCCATATTATATATACACATATAATTTGACATCTGATATAACTTTGTTTCTAAACGAATGGGTGTAATGGGTGTGTAAGGTATTGTGTGATTTGTCACTTCTCTCTAAAATGTTTCTAATTTTTTTTTAATAGTAGCTAAGTATTTCCTTTGTGCTGGACACTATGCTATGATACTATGAAAACATATTTGGGCCCTTTAGAATTTAAACAGGCTTAAGGTAGATCACAAGAGGAAAAAAACAGGACACAAACTTTACACTTTCATAAATAGTAAAGGGGGACTAACATGATCTGATGTTATTAGCTGATGTTATGTCATGAGGCCCGTTTCAACGCCACCCCTCAAAGAATCGGAATCGACAAGAACCGGAATCGAAAAAGAAGGATCGGAATTTGAATCAGAATTGTTAAAAAGATGCCCAACCCCAATGTTAACGTTATAAAACAGCAACGTCACCTCTTCTCAAACGGACTGGGTGTCGGTCGGTTATACACTTTTTGTAACAAGGCCAAAGTGAAACGTTAATTCAGCCGGTGTCTCTCTTGACAAGAACGTTACTATTTGTGCAAGTTAACATTAGCAGCTGACTCAGTGGGTTAACGTTAGCTAGCTCAAATAGGTGAGAGCGAACTGTCTGTTTGCTGGCTCTGTCTGGCTTGCCATAAACAAATTACGTTAAGCTATGTGAAGATCCACATTCATTATGTAGCTAGTCTGGTCAGCATGAAGCCTCCGGTCTCATAATCTTTGACTTTCGTTGGTTTGTTTAGTGCTCTACTAGCTTGCCTGCCTGTGTTGCTAGCTAACTGTTAACGCTCCACAACTAATTTATATCTGTGGTGTTTTTCGTCAAGACAACACCTCAACAAGCCTGTAAAGTCAGACGGAGAACACAGTTAACCGTGGTATCTCCCTTACCTCATGCGACAGACACAGGGTTATATTAACTTCTTGAACTCTTTCTTTCGCCCACTTAACGTGTCAACAACAACACCAAACAGATCCTACAAGCAGGCAGGGCCATGGAAAACATATTGCGCAAGCTCCGACTTCTAGGGAACATGGGAAGTGTAGTCCTTATTGGAGGACGAAGTGAGATGAAGGTAACGCAGCATTTACCACACATAACTGTTATACAATTGGAAATAACGCCTTGAAATAATAATTGGAAACGTTTGTGTATGTGTGTATGGTTGAATTACACTATTAAATATGCATTCAGTTGAAAATAATGCATTAATAAGGCTTTAGTAATACTTAGTTTCCTATTCACCACCATTAAATAATCTTCGTTGTCTTTTCTGATCTTTGCAGCCTATATAGAATAAGTGTGTAATATAACATAATATGTATATATATATATATATATATATATATATATATATATATATATATATATATATATATATATATATATATATATATATATAAATGTCACCCACTATTGTTAACTTCAGAGATGTTGATATAATATACAAAATGTGTCCATAATAAATAGGTTTATATTTTGAACAAAGTGTTAAACGTTGTATTAAAGCAATATACTATCAAAAAATAATTATATTGGATGTACTTATTTCGTCATCCTCACCTATATTTACAAACCAAAGAGTAATGCAATACAGACATACATGCAAAGTGTGTTATGTTATGAGGTGTGCTTGATTTCCGTGGCTCTGCACAGGGGCACACCCACGAGGCGGTGCGTTGTTCATGGCAGCAGTATCATGCGTTCATCTGTGATCTAAAAGCGGCTGTAAACTCAACTCGACCGCTGCCTGTGTGTATCACGGGAGGAGAGCTCACATCCTATCGATGGTTGTCTGGAGGATAAGAAATGCGCACAAAAGGAAATATGCACTCATATGCCTGTGCATTGTTGGCTTCATCATGTACAGATATCTTGGGTAAGTGAAAGTTCTCACTATTGTTGTTTCAGTTAGAGCTACTTTGAGAGTGCTTGTACCTAATGCAGTGAATTAATGATCCGTTAAATTAAAATAGCAATGCTGTAAAGTCACTGTATGGATCTGGTTCGAGACAATTAAGTGTCATCCTATAGCCTATTGTCATAGAAACTGCACAGCAAATAGGAATATTATAGTGAGGCCATAATATTAGGTAAAGCTACTATGAAGTGAAACAATTTTCACTGTACCTCACATAAGTAGGTACATAAGTCACATAGATTTCTCTGGGGAACTCTGGGGACTTCACAGGATAACAGGATGTCATAGAAAAATATATAAAATGATATAATGTAAAAGTAGCATAGGCTATATATAATTTTTTAAAAGTGAATATGGAGTGCTAATCATCTGTTGAAGTCTATCATGCCTCTAAATCCAAATACGTTCCTGCTCCTTTGTGCTTGTGTTTTCCAACACAAGACGTCTGCAAATTCCTAGCAAGCATGTCATGTGGTCTATTCAAGCACAACAGTCTATGTGCTATATTATGTGAGTGTGACACAATAAACCCCTGTCCCAGCATGCCAGCAGGGGGACGAAGAATGAGCAGGAAGGTGGGTCTGAGTGCCAACTCGTCTCAGTTCACCCTGGGGGGAGAGCCCTTCTGCATCATCGGGGGGTCCATCCACTATTTCCGTGTGCCCAGGGCCTACTGGAGGGACCGCCTGATGAAAATGAAGGCCTGCGGCATCAACACCCTCACTACGTAGGAAAACCTGCTATGGTTCTGTGTTTTGTTTCTCACGTCTGGTCACCACTTAAATGTTAACAGAGAACGTCCTGCATCCTTGCAGGTACGTGCCGTGGAGTCTGCACCAGCCGGAGAGAGGGGTTTTCAACTTCCACACACAGCTGGATTTAATGTAAGGAGGAGTGTGACTCTTGCTTGACCTGAATACAAAACACACTCATGATGAATCGAAATACAGTGCATTGCGTATGGGAGTACAGCCCACGCTCTCATTAAACCAAATATGCAACTTAGACATGTCAATAATCAGAATGTAAACACCTATCCCATCTACACTAGGTTTGCACAATATATCAGTTTTTTTTTTATCGTCATGGCAATATGAACTTGCGCAATAAACACAAGTAATATTGTTATCGCAATATTCAACAACGTTATCACGCACTGCATACTTTCCCCATATCGTGCAGCCCTACTCTACACATAGCTTTTCTAATAACATTACCTGTTCTAAGGTGTGTTGGGAATACTCTTCTCATAGTCTGAGCCTGGGTGCTCAGGGAACATGCTAGAGGCAGAGAGGTCCCACCTGACAACAGCAGCATCTCCCCAACAACAGCAGCAGCATATCAAGCAATAATGACACAGAGGTGATAAGTGACGAGCGATGTGACGCCTCCATCTGCCGCTGTTGTTGCCAAGCACATTTCACTCTTCTCAAACAACGAGATATCAGGTCCTACTTGGGGTCAAAACTTTATGTTTGCGCAGATCAAAAAAAGAAAAAAATGCTTATTCATTATCTTCTCCGTCTGGGTTTCAGAGCCTATATCAGTCTTGCTGCTGAATTGGGATTGTGGGTGATTTTACGCCCAGGCCCATACATTTCCTCTGAGCTGGACCTAGGAGGACTGCCAAGGTAATGCTAGTATTCTTTACAAATGACTATTTGAGGAAAAATGTATTCAGTATTGCTTGCCTATAGAAATCACGATTTTCTGTGTATGTATTAAAGGTCCAGTGTGTAACGTGTTTAGTTGTTCGTTATCAAAATCTATGTTGCCTGTTCACAAACTTGTCTTTTTTCATGAATATTTACCACCACCATCAATTCCAAGTATTCCTTTTGGCTTGGAATTTTACATTTGCATTTGCATGAACTGGGGTAGACGATCCATATTCATGCTCCATCTTAAAATAAGTTAGCCGGTAAGGGACATAGAGGACATACTGCTCCGCCTTTCACGTTTTCGCTGTCACATGATAAACTCACAAGTGCTGCTAATGCTGTTAACGGTAATCGTAGCTTCCCGGCCCCCGGCAAGTTTGAAAAGGAAACATGGAGGACCACACGTATTCAAAATCCAAATTTCAGGAGCAGGAGTCTTCTTCTTCGCCCAGAAAAAGAAAAAGGATATTGAAAAGAGCAAGAGACCGGCTTTTTGAAGTGTGAAGGCTACCGTAGCTGTAATACGTACTTTGAACTGCGTGTTGCGAGAGAGTTGATTGCGATATATGATCTTAACGCTAGATGGGAGAAATTCCTACACATTGGACCTTTAAAGAAGGATTGCCCAAAGTCTGTCCAATGTTTGTTCAAAAAGCTCTTGCTAGTTCATGTCCCAGTATAAAAGAAATTAAATTTGTCAGTGAATTCACCTCGACAGCACAAAAGCAACTTGATCTGAACCACAAAGTGATACCTTTTTTTGTTGAGTACAATCAGGGTGAAAAAGTCACATCTTTCTGTAAGAGATGACTCAGTGGTGGAAGAAATAGTCAGATCCTGTACTTAAGTAAAAGTACTAATACCACACTGTAAAAAATACTCTGTTACAAGTAAAAGCCCTGCATTGAAAATGTTACTTAAGTAAAAGTATGTAAGTATCATCAGGAAAATGTAGTAAAAGTACTCAATGCAGAATAATCCTCCCAGTTAGAAAGTGTAAAAGATCCAAACAGTTGTGTGTTAATCGACTAATCATTTCAGCTGGACTTGTAGGCCGTTAAATTGTTGGGTAGTTTAATTTATAATAAAACATCATATTTTATAAACTACATGTGTTTTATGTGCAACAATCTTAATGTGTAAAGTAACTAGTAACTAAAGCTGTCAGATGAATGTAGTGGAGTAAAAAGTACAATATTTTTCTCTGAAATGTAGTCGAGTAGAAGTAGAAAGTGGCATGAAAAGAAAACTCAAGTAAAGTACAAGTACCTCCAATTTGTCCTTAAAGCTTTAGTGCGTAACATTTTGATAAAAGTGAACGTCTGTTACATTCAAGCCATTGCCAATTGAGTTGCTACAAAGCTAATTAAGACTATCAGCTTTTTTTAATCCTCCGTGTCCACCTTGGCTACTAGCAACTGCATGGAGGAAGGGTGGTTGGCGGTACACGACCACGGAAGGCTTGTAACAAGTGGATGCGCCAAAGTTTTGTTGTCATTTCTTAAGCCCCTGACACACCAACCTGACTGACTGCCTCCCCGAGTTGGTCAAAAAAGTGCCTCGGAACACACCGAAGCGATGCCGATTTGAGAATAGGCTCTGCGCGTGCGTGAGACGTAATACGTCTCCATAACAGCAGGTGGCGCTAATCTGTATTGTTGCCCAAAAAATTAAAACCGGCAGCTGATTGGACGAACGCGTCACATGGGTCTGGCTGCTCCCGGATTTTACAACCGGGCATAGTGGCGGCTTCGTTCTGATTACAATCTCATATTTTACGAAGATAGTTCACCGAAACGTGTTTCTGAAAACATTTTAAGCGAGAAATAGGCCATGCAGTTTCTGAATCTGTCTTCATTTCAGATCGACCAAGGTCAGTTTAAAAGATTTTCGTCAGATTTTGAGAGGCGTTCGTCAGGCTCATCCCGCTCGTCATTTCCGGGTTAGCACTCTACCAATCAGATTGGCCACTGAGTCTGACTGCCCGCCTTCTGACCCAGCAAGTCAGGTCGGCCAAAATGACGACGGCACGGAACACAGCGAACAGACGCAAGTCACTGACCACGCCAGACTGTTCAACGGCCGAAAATCGTGTTGGTGTGTCAGGGCCATTAGAATTCCTCATGGGGGTCGACAGAAACTATGCACTATAACTTTAAGTACAGTACTTGAGTAAATGTACTTAGTTACATTTCATCGCTGGGAAGACTTGACCAGTGTGTGATGCTTTGTCCTCTGTGCCTCTGCTATTCTCGCAGCTCCGTGGCTTCAGTCCTAACTAAGCATCTTGTTTTCCGTCTCTTTGCAGCTGGCTCCTCCGTGATGACAGCATGAGACTGAGGACGACTCACCCAGGCTTTGCTCAGGCTGTCAATACTTTTTTCGACAAACTTATACCAAAAGTGGTTCCACTGCAGGTTACTTTTTGTCTCTAAAGCTGAAAACAAATCTGTTATAGCTCCAGATTGTTTAACTTGTCATCCTTAAGAAGAAAAAAAATGTGTTTATGTTTTGTAGTTCAAGAAAGGAGGTCCCATTATTGCAGTGCAGGTGGAAAACGAGTATGGATCCTTTGCAAAGGATGACAGTTACATGCTGTTTATTAAAGAGGTGACGTGACAGGCTTGCTTAATTAAAATGCTCCCTTAACCCTACATTAAAACACACATGAATGAATAGAGACTGATACTGATAGAATGGATTAATTGGATGATGTTCTGTATCTTCTTTTGTGACATTTTTGTTCAAAACCAAAAGGCCTTAGAGTCCAGAGGGATCAGCGAGCTCTTGCTCACATCAGACAACCACAACACAATAAAGTCGGGGGGTGTGGATGGAGGTACAGTGTTTCAATAATACACACGAAAACATACAAACATACACACTAGGGCTCAATGATTTGGGGGAAAAAAATCAAAGTGCGATTTTTCTGCCAGATATTGCGATTACGATTCGATTTGCGATTTTTCTTTTTTAAGTTTAGCTAAAGTGCAATATTCCCTGTGTAACAGATACAACATGTCACGGACCATTATAACATGAGACACCACCAAAACTGCTGCTATATTGTTATGCAAGGATGAGAACATAGATAAGAATTGCCCGCAATAAGTGTTTTTCTTTTAATAAGCAAGGGACATTGAATCTGTGATATGTAACATTATTCCAGCATTTATCTTATGAAATAACAGTAAATATAATAATAAAAAGAGCAATACAACATGTTAAACCAAACATTAAATTAAATCTTCACGATTAGCTAATCGCATTCTTTTAAATAGCGAATTCGATTTGAAAACGATTAATCGTTAAGTCCTAATACACACGCACGCGCACGCGCACACACACACACACACACACACACACACACACACACACACACACACACACACACACACAGCTCACCTTGTGATCTTCCATCTTATAGCCATCAGATCATTGAAGCTGCAGAAGCTTAATCAGAGAGACATCCAGGATCTGAATGCTATCCAGGTGTGTATCTTATCTTTACACATCACTTCACTGTCTGGCACTAAAGACGCCAAATATACAGTTAATGAAACACGCATAGACTGCATAATATTAATGGACAATGCGTTCGGTGAAGTGCTGCAAATGTGGAAGTGCCTTAAACCTGCATTCTATCTGAATTCCAGCAGGGGGCAACACGTGCGGCTGCAAAAGGAGGTCGGTTTCTATGAGAAAGTGACCCACTTCTCACTTGATTTATTACCTCAGTAAACATTTTCATAATGAGTTCATGGTCTCAATCGCTAGTTTTAAGTCTTCTTCAACGCAGAATGATGTTCAAGTTTTGAATTATGGTCTCGTTGATTTTAAAATCGGCGATAAAGCAGGGGGTGTTTTAGGACGTGGCTATGATGTGATTGACAGTGAAAGTGTGTAACGTAATGTGGTTTCTCCCTCACTCCTCCCTCTCGTCTAAAATCTCCACATCCTCAGCCAGGATGGCTGTGCCCGTAATGGCAAACTAGCAGATCTCCACAAACCAATGGGTGACGTCACACATGCTCTGTCCATTTATATTATACAGTCTATGGAAACACGGGACAGTGAGTTAAAAGTGTAATAGAGTGGGCCTTTTCTGTGCTGTTTGTCAGCCCAACAGCCCCATCCTGGTGATGGACTACTGGACCGGCTGGTATGATGTGTGGGGTGACCTCCACCATGTGCTTCCCCCAGAGGGTAAGGAAGGCTCTCCTTGTTTTCAGTGGCTTTAAAGATGAAAAAGACACATTTCTATCGGTGCTTACCTCTTATTCTTAATTTGCCTGGGTCATCCCTGGACTGATTGTTGTCTGAAGGGAAAGTTTGTTCTCATACTGCACCGTTTGGCCCAAGATCAAGCTAAATCTTGGGATAAGTGTTGCAGTATCTGCTACTGGGGTGTACCTTGGGAGCTGAATGGTTAATGTGCAGACCATATAACTGCAACGGAGCTTTTGTTGCATGACATAGCCCTTTCTCTCTTCCCTCACTTCCTGTTTCCTCGCCATCAACTACTGTATCTAATGAAATAGAATTAAAAAAACACATTGGGATACAACTTATTTGTAAAGAAATGGCTCTTACATACAGTAGATATGATGGAGGTTTATATTGAACCAAACATAATTGGATAGTATTTGGGGTTGATGGAATTCCCTGGAGAAAATAAAGTTGTCCTTAGTCTATATGCTGTTTGTGGCTTTTTGACTGCCACCACTTTTTAAAGCAATTTTTGACACAAACAATCTGCAGATGTACTTACAGAAAAACTGGTATCAGAAAAAGCACAAAAAGCACACATTGGTAAAACCCAATCCTGCACTAAAACAGACCTACTTAACGCAAGGATGTTTTTGGTCTAAACACCCACTTAGCTTTCAGTTTCTTACACCCATCAAAACAGATAAGTCACTTTCTGTCCTTTGTCATACAGTAGGCCACTTAATACTGCATTTCGCTGTCTTTGTACTTGTACACTGCACAATGACAAAGTTGAATTTAATCTAATCTAATCTAATAAAACATTTCTTTGTATCTCACCAGCAATATTTAATGTCATGTCACTTTTAACTGCTGTAAACAAATGCTTTCTGTTCCTACTGCTTTGCTTTTTGCATGAGGAACGCCAGCTACACACCAACAGTGTACTTTGTAAATGCAAATGTGAAAGTCAGGGCCAACCTACTTTGGAATTATTGTAGCCTCTGATGCAGAGATCAGCAGTGATTTATGAACTTTATGTTTTTAAGGAGTCAATTTGTTGAACAGTGAACATTTTGAACTTCTTGTCAGATATGGTGTCCACCGTGAGAGAAATCCTGAGGCGAGGCATGTCTGTTAACCTCTACATGTTCCATGGAGGCTCCAGTTTTGGCTTCATGAGCGGTGCCCTCGCTGATCCTTCCTACAAAGCATTGGTCCCCAGCTATGGTTGGTTCCTCCGTATTGTGTGCTGTATCACAAACAAACTAGTCTATATTCACGACGTTCCACTTCCGGGATTTCTCCGTTGCCGTCGGAAATTCGGCCGGATGTCCCTCTTTTCGTCTTTTCCGCTTCCTTTGAGTTGGCATTCTAAACTCTGGTGGATTTATGAGGACTATGGTTAACTGCTCCTCAGATCTCTGCAGGGTAAATCCAGACAGCTAGCTAGACTATCTGTCCAATCTGAGTTTTCTGTTACACGACTAAAACAACTTTTGAACGTACACATGTTCCACCAAAACAAGTTCCTTCCCGAGTCTAAGGCACTGTTGGTCCGTCCGGTACTTAGCACTGCCCAAGATGATTGTGATTGGTTTCAAAGAAATGCCAATAAACCAGAGCACGTTTTTCTCCCAACCCGAAATGCTGTGTGGACTAGCCAGACCCTCCTCAGCAGCGCTGCGGAGGAAGGTCTTGCAATGCAAACTAGAGGTGTCTTTAATGCAAATTGACATATATTTTATTGACAAAACACTGCCAATTCAGAACTGGAGAATATGTTCCATGTACAGAACAGCATTGACCTCAACACCCAGCAGGTGGCAGCAGATGATAGTTAATCTGTTACACTATGACACTTTTCAGATTATGACGCTCCCTTGTCTGAAGCTGGGGAGTACACTCCAAAGTACCACCTCCTTAGAGATTTGCTTTCTCGATACAACAGTAAGTTAAACACTAAATTGAAATGAGAATGAAGTTTGTGAATACACGATGTGCCTGATGTTGTCTTTGTCCTTTCTGTGCAGGCAGAGACAGTTTCCCTGACATGCCAGCCCTGCATTACAGGGAGGCTTATGAACCAGCTATCATGTACCAGCATCTGTCATTATGGGATGCTTTGAGTTTCACTGAGGGGGTATGTTTTATCCTGTACTTATATGTGTAAAGAAAATAATTGTGCTTTATAATCAAGAAGATGAATTCATTTTTGTTTTCATTTTTTTGCAGCCAATTAAGTCACTAAAGCCATTAAGCATGGAGAATCTGCCTGTGAACAACAGGAATGGACAGTCCTATGGATACACGCTGTATGAGACATCCATCTCCAGTGGAGGATCATTGAAGTCGGGAGACAATGTCCGAGACCGTGCCTTAGTGAGTCCTCATTGTAGCCTACATGATGGCATGCTCTCACTCGCACTGACATCACGCAATATACATGTATAATACATGTGATTGCCCTCCATTAATCATGATCCTTGATGTGTTTTTGTAGTTGCTGAAACAAAACTTAAAGGAAAAGTTTGACATTTCTTGAAATATGCTTTCTTACCGCAAGTTACATGTTAAATCAATACAACTCTTATATATTTACACAAAACATTAAGCTAGAGCCAGCAGCTGTTAGCTTAGCATAAAAACTGGAAGCAGGGGTAAAGAGCTCACCTGAATCTTTCAGAAGGTAAAAATGTTGTACCATCACTTCGTAAACTCACTAATTATGCACTACTTATATATCTTGTCCGCAAAAAAAAGGAAGTGACAAATTGTACTTTTACAGGGACTTATGTGTCAGATCATTTCTTGGCCAGGTGCAGTGACTTCCTAAAGACTTCTTGTCAGCGTGAGATATTGGCGGAGACATCAGATGTAAGATATAAGATATATCACAGACGTGCTGGTGGGTGGGTTTTGTTACAGGTGGACAGAGTCAGGCCAGCTGTTCCCCCCTGTTTTTATTCTTTATGCTAAGCTAACTGTCGCCTGGCTATAATAATCTTATCTAACCTACAGCAAGACAGCAAGTGCATTTCACAAAATGTTGAATTGTTCCTTTAACAGTCATGGCTTTTAGGAGTCAGTGCATGTTGTTGGTAAGCCTACAGTACACATTTCACAACAATGACAAAATACAGCACATAGAAGTTGTTTAAAGGCGATGACTAGTGGTGATAGTAGTTGGCAAACTTGAAGCCACTTTTGAGATATGTCATTCAAGTGAAGAAGACTTTATGTGGTATGTACTGTAATATAATGTATGTGACAGCCATATTTTTCTTCCTAGGTGTTTGTCGACAGAAGCTACATTGGTCTTTTTAAGCGCCAAAGCCTGGAGCTGGCGGTTCCTGATGGTAAGGTATGGCATCAAGTTGGACCTTGAAGGCAAATGTCCAATAAACGTCATTCACAGTTATCAGATGTGATGGATGGTGAAGTGTTGGCTGTTAAAACTCGCAAAAGACATAAAGGCAATCAATCCCTACAGGGACAGCGAACCTTAAGTTTATTGGTGGAAAACTGTGGGCGAGTTCACCATGGAAGGGACCTTGACAAACAACATAAAGGTGATCGACAATATGCAGTATCTTGCTATGCTTGCTATTAAATCACTCAAGCACTCAGTGGGTAGTGTACAAGCCAATTTTGATTTGTGTTCTTGCAGGCCTTGTGGGAGACATTTTATTAAACAATATCCCCTTGCGGGATTTCACAATATACAGCCTGGATATGAAACCCAGCTTTATTGATAGGTTTGTACGCTTTATTGAATCTAAAGCACTGCATATAACTTTCATTATGATCTTATAGTGTGTTTGAAGTGGATGCCTTATTTCAGTCTTTATCAGGCACCTTGGAAAACTCTCCTTGAAACTCCGAGCTTCCCTGGATTTTTCATGGGGAGGCTGTTTGCATACGGGTATCCGAGTGACACATTTATGAAGCTGCCAGTAAGTTAAATGAAACAAATAATTTTTATGCTATGTACATTTGTGTGTTTGTATGAAAACTAAAATGTGAAACCATGGAATTGTCTTTGGGTCCGCAGGGCTGGGAGAAAGGTGTTGTGTTTATCAATGGGCTGAATCTGGGCCGCTACTGGTCAATTGGTCCCCAGCAGGCTCTCTATCTCCCCGGTCCCTTTCTCAACAGTGGACATAATCAGGTACAGTTGTGCACAAACTGGCGTTTGTTAGAGGAATAGTTCAAAATTTTTTGGAAATATGCTTTTTGCCTTCTTGCTGAGTTGGATGAGAAGATTGATACCACTCTCATGTCTGTACCAAGCGACAACCTCCGGTGCTGAAAAATTAAGCCAATGCGGAACTGCCAAAAACTGCACTTCCTCCAAAGGGCCATTCAAAGATGGCAAGGGAGTCAATCCCCACAGACCCCCATTTTAAAATGCCTGACTTTACAGCAGAAATAAACATGTTTGCAGCCTGGTACAAAAAAATGGTTTTGGTCTGTATAGCTAATTTCTCCCATCATGACAACTGTATAGGGGTGATGTCAAAGGCCGGCGGCATCGGGTGTGGCCACTTTAACCTTCATTTTGGCTCTTCAGAAACCTATGCGTGGTGTCACAGAGACTACATCCACATTTTATACAGTCTATGGTCTGTACTCAAAGCTACCATTAGCTTAGCTTAACATAAAGACTAGAAACAGGGGTAAACAGCTAGCCTGATGTAGCCTGGGAAAACCCTGACGAACTTCCGACAAATTAGAGATTTGCTCTGCAAGTCAGCCTGGCCAAGAGCCCATTCAAGCCCATTTCCAATTTTTCCAAATCGAGGCACCAATCACAACCGCTGAGGCGGGCTTTACACCAATCACAACCGTTGAGGCGGGCTTTACACCAATCACAACCGTTGAGGCGGGCTTTACACCAATCACAACCGTTGAGGCGGGCTCTACATGATGATGATAGCGCAGCGACGGCAAGCTGCTTTTTGTTTACATTCAACATGATGGCTACTGCAGTGAAGTGCAGCAAACCGTTGATGCCGCTGTTGCTGCTACGTCACCCGGATCGTTGGTCTGATTGGTTGAAGGACTATCCAATTGCGCCCAGAGGCATTTGAGCGGCGTCCGTTGGTGACGCCCCTTTGGAAATGAGCTGTGAATGAAGCTTGCCCAGACCCACTCTTAGTTACAACTGAGAAGGGTCTGGTGTCAACCAGGCTTAGCCTGATGCTGTGTGGTAACAAAATCTTCCTAAGAGCCCATCTAAAGCTCACTAATTAACACGTCACATGCAGGACCGTGCAGAGACCTTTTGAGTTCAAAAAAGGGCATATGGAACAAGATTTGCTAACAATATACAGTATGTCATCTTTATTTTAAAAACTGTATATTTTACATTTCAACATAATACTAAATCCACAATACTGTACACCTCAAAATTAAATATGGAGCCTTAGACTACATTCACACAAATATATCCAAAAAATGCAACCGTTGTCCAAGCAAAATGTAATCTTACATACAGTATCCAAACTGTATATAGAAAGTGCAATATGAAATGTTACATAATACTAAATCCACAATACAGTACACCTCAAAATGAAATATAGAGCCTTACATTAGACTACATTCACACAAATACAAGATAACGAGATATCAAACCAGAAACAGTTTAATTGTAGCCTATAACTGCAACCTGAGCTGACTATCAGAGTTCTGTAGCAGTGGTCTATTAGGCTTTGAATCAGAAAGGGATTTGCAAAGGTATGCAGCATGTTTCAGATTATTTTCTCAAAATATAAGGATGTCCTTTATTAAGTCAAAATGTATAGACCACCAACCTACACCGCAGACTACAAATAGCCTAAGCTAATTTCCCAAAGAAGTGACGTTCTTTTAAGTGGGCTGCTGGTTGAGAGGCAGAAAGCAGACACACACTTATGTTAACCTACAGAGAACTGCTGCTGCTGCACACACACACTTCTGTTAACCTACAGAGAACTGCTGCCACCCACACACTTGTTAACCTACAGAGAACTGCTGCTGCTGCACACACACACTTCTGTTAACCTACAGAGAACTACTGCTACACACACACACACACACACACACACACACACACACACACACACACACACACACACACACACCTGTTAACCTATAGATAACTGCTGCTACACACACACACACACACACACACACACACTTCTGTTAACCTACAGAGAACAGCTACTGTCTTCTCTTGTGTATCAGAGAATGAAACGGTGACGCTATAAGGCTATCACACGATGAGTAATTGTGGCCGCAGCAGCTAGTGCAGTTACCGCGAAATGTCACTACTCCAAAGTTAGCTGTCTGCTGGCTGTTTTAATCCTGGAGGAGACTCGTTATGAAACACAATATCACATGCTGCTAGAGGTGCTAGTAGGCAAAACATTTTAACCTTTGGACAGAACCAGGCTAGCTCTTTCCATTTGTTCCCAGTCTTTATGCTAAGCTAACCGGCCACTGGCTCTAGCTTCATTGTTAGCATACAGACATGAGTGGTATCAATCTTCCTAAAGTCACTCTCGGCAAAATGAATAAACACGTTTACCAAAACGATTCCCTTTTTTTTTGCATTATATTGGACTTCAGAGAGCTTTTTTTTTAATTACAATGTGTAAAAACAGCAAGTCAGAGTCATGTCTCAAAGCTCTAACTCTCTCTTCTTTGTCTCTCACTTTCTTCTATTTAAATTAATAAGGTCATTGTGTTTGAAGAGCAGGAGGGTGACTACAAGGTCCAATTTGAGGACACTCATGATCTTGGCATGGCAGCAGACATCCAATGACTGTCATCACCTCTACTGACATAGATTTACAAAGTGCTTACAACATCAGGTCAAAACTTGAAATTCAGGGATAGCGTATTGTTAATATGATTGTCATTGTATGATATAATACCTAAAATCTTCATACATACACACAGACCAATATGAAAAACAAAGACAGGCATGTTCGTATGGGAGCAGTTTATAGCTATATACATACAGTACCTTTAGTTACAGTGACTCTTTACACATAGAGCGCAATTACCAAGTATATTCTCTTACCCATACATTTTCTCTTAAGATCCTGCTTGGGGATGGCAGTTATATTTGATATTGGTGTTAGATTTGTATTGCTTGTGTGAATATTCTGCATAATGCAGTTATTGAAATGGACACGTACAACAAAAACCAGGTTTATGGGACAATCTGAGCTGAGGCAGGAGTGTTTCATATGAAACACAAGCAGCATTGTAGCAACATCAGACCCTTATCTTTGAGGGAAAGTGCAAGGTTTCAGATGCCTGACACATCGATAACTGAGAAAACTCCTAACAGTAACAGAGTCTGGGAACATTCGCATTTTTAAGCAGTGCCACTGCAAGTCAATGGGGTATGAAATCATCACTTGCAAGCCAGCCATCCATGGTGGAAATAATTACGTTGTGTAATACAGCATACAGCACATGTGAAAGATGCACATCCAATTTTTAGAGTATTGGCTTCATATCCCATTGACTCGCACATGCATAGCTCACGACTAACAAGTGAACGGTACCACCAGCTACTCTGAAACAATAAATAACTCTGCGTAGAAACCTTCTGTTCACTCAGTGGGATCTTAATTAGCTTACAAAGATGTCTATGAAGTAGACAGGACCCTAGGGATACTGAATCTTCTCTTAAATGTGAGTAGACCTCAGTAGTGTTACAGCTTAAGAGGAATAAACAAGAGCTTGGAGTAGATGACTGTAAGAGAGGACATTGCTGTTAAACTGTAATAAATCATTGCTCCGTGTTTTTTGAGTGCATGTGTGTCCGTGTGCTCACCATGTGCAGCAGTGTGACAGCTGAGAATGTGTGAATGTGTGTAAAGGCGTTACAAGACCTCCAATTAATGCTGGGTTCAGGGGGCTATCTAAATAGCTCAGTGTTGTACAGTACAAGTGGGGTGGGCTCAGATCCCCTCAGTGCAGTCTGTCAGTCAGTGCTGACTCACGTAAGACAAGGGCCCCGTTTATTCCTCTGTGCAGCCCTGTGCCGTACAGACAGACTTTCAGAACAAAAGGGCCCTATTTAATGCTGATTGGATGGTTGGCTGGTGTTGTCTGCGCTCAGAGGGCTCTTTATTGCATGCAGTGCCATCTCTTCCTGCAGTTTAAATCGCGTATCATCCTTTGTCTTAGCCCTCCGAGGAGACCTCAGTGAGCAAGCTCCTTTTGGCAACTCCCACCAGTGTCTCGCTTTAGCCAGTGCTCTGAGCAGAACGGGGCGGCTGGCTTTTGTGCAGTTGTGCTTTGATACTCTGTAGTCCATTCGAGCACATGGCTTGTGCTGCCTCCTGGGGTGGACAGGTGTGCCTCCATTTCAAAGCGGTGGTGAAGTGCACCCTACTGTGCTGTGATAATATTTCGGGCCCTGGCTGTTGCTATTTAAGGAGCTCTGAGGTTGGTTTGAATCCAGGTAGAATCCAAATGGAGAAATGCCCCTGAAAGGACAGACAACAAAGAAACAAGACCCATGTTAGAAGCAGTGCTTTTATGAGTCTACAGCCACGCTGTTGTGCCTTAGTGCAGCCTCTGTGAGCTAAAAGCCAACTTCAGCATGCTCACAATGACAATGCTAACATGCTAATGCAAAGTAAGCTTTGTTTACCATGCTCGTCATCTTAGTATATTAGCACGTTTGCATGCAACATATGCTAGTTAGGACTAACCAGGTAAACTGAGGCTGATGGGACTATCATTAGTGTTGCAGGTATTTGGTCACAAACCAAAGTATTGGTCAAATTCAAATTTTGACGTGATGATGGCTATGATTTTGACTAAAGGAAAAATACGAAGATCACCATAGTCATAAGATGTATTCTCTGGGGACCATCAACGTCTGTACAAAATATTCTGTATTGCATTTACATTTACTACATTCCTGTTTACACTATATTCATCGCAATTATTGTCTACTTTATAATACTTGATTTTTTATATTATGTTATATTTTATTCATTATTTTAACTTGCACTACCTTGTGTAAATACGCATATTGTTGTTACTTGTGTGATCTTCCTTTTCTTTCTCATACATGTTTTATTAGTATTGTTGGAGGGAGCCTGGTGCCTACAATTTTCTTGTCAGTGACTTCCTGTTATTGTTGTGTACATGATGAATAAAGACCTTGAACCTTGAAATGAAAGCTCACGGGGTCACCAAGTCCATATGATTCATCCTCTGGGGACAGTGAATGTCTGTACAAACATTCATGGCAATACATCCAATAATCATTGAGATATTTCAGTTTTGACCAATGTGGTGGACCGACTCGCAGACCAATATTGCCACCTATACAGCCACGCTGTTAGTGTGGCTAAAAATACTTGTGATAACTAATCAGAAAATCCTTGAAATATGTTATAGAAAGGTCAGACATCTAGGCTACTTCAAGTAAGGTCCATATCTCATGGTGCACATATGAGTTAAGATGTTCCCTTTTGGCCCATCCCCCAAAATAATCAGTGTGTGGAAATGCAGTAATTTGCATTTCTAAATCTCTGCTGTTACCTGTGTCAGATGAAATATGTCATATCTCCACATTAGGGTCTGTAAATCCCTTCTTGCCCTCATTTACTAGCACAGGCTTCTCTGTCCGTGTGTGCCATACTAATACCTGCGGGTAAGAAGAAAAGGATGAAGACGAGCAGAAATACAGCCACTATGATAAAAATACTAAAACAGAAATGTTGTCTCGCAATGCTGTGCAGTTGTAATATACTACATCATACTTGCTACACAATGTCTAGAGGCAGAATGTAGCATATTTTAAACGGGCTATAAGCGTATGAGAGTTGGCTGTAAGCTGACAGTTTATTGACTTTAAGAACAAATTGTAATGACAGCCAGGGATCTCAAGACACATCTTACATGAGCAGCATTTACATAAACAGCTTGTTTTATTGCCTATTCAGAGAGCCTCCTTCTCTTACCTTAGTGCAGTTTGCAGCTTTAGGCTCCAAATCGCTGAGAGTGACCAGCTCCTTTAATAAACTGCTCTCCTGATAACCTCCCTTCACCCCACGTAACTTGAAATAAGCCTGAGGTTTAGACAGAATGAGGCGCAGGTTCACTGCAAACCCAGCCATGTCAATGGCAAAGGGCCGGTGTGGGTCGAATACAGTCTTCCATCCGTACACCTTGCCCAAGGTGTTTACTTTGGGCGACTCATATCGTAGGCCACCCACAAAGGCCACGGGCCACACCGACACCTTTTTGGTGGAACGCATCTGGTAGTTTAAACAGAGACAGAGATCATTCATGTGCGTAATTTTAATTTCTATAAATCCCTATATATACTATGTGTCGATTTAGCTAAAAGGCACCCAATAGACTGTAAAAATAATAGACGGACTTCCAGGTCTGAAAAGTGAAGCCAATGTGCCTTAAACTTGCATTCTATCTAATTTCCAGCAGGCGGCGACGCCACTGGTTCCAAAAGAACACTGTCTTGTATATAAATCTACAAGAAAATGACCCTACTTCTCACCTGACTTATTAATTCAGTAAGCATTTACATAATGAGTTTATGGTCTCAATCGCAATACAGCATGATGTTCGTTTAGTAAATTATGGTCCCATTTATTTAAAATAGAGGATAAAGCAGGGGATGCTTTAGGACCTGTCAATCAGGACGGAGGCTTAGCAGTGCTAACCATGGTACTGTGAACATTAAAATAGCCTTGAACTTGTTTTTGGGTGTTGTCCCTGTTTATCTTAAACTTTGACCCTTGTCTGTTTTCACGTCATTAAAGTTGATTGGAACATTTTGGTCGCCATACAATGTCTTGTTCAGTGTTCTGTGGCACCTAGCCAACCAAGCTAGCTGGTAACTTTTAGAAAGTTTGCAGATTTTATGTACTGCCGTACATACAGATGAATGCCGCCAGTAGCCTACCCGACGGTCCTCGTTTACCCACCGGTAAAACTCTGCTAGTTGACTCACGTCAGCCGACTTCCCCTCTTTAGCGTTTAGCTTAACGCAGCGCCATTGCAACCATATAGACAACAGGACAGCACTGGATCATCTCGTCCAAAAATCGCCCCGGCTGGTTTCAAAAAACCAAGATGGCGACGGCCAAATAGCCAAATTTGAGGCTTCAAAACATTAGTCCACAAGCCAATGGGTAACACTGCTGCTACGTCCATTATCTTTACACAACACAAGTAAGATGTTTGTAAAAGGATGAGGAGGAGACATTGCATTCTTAGAGAGAAATTCAGCTCTACATCCTGTTTGTTTTGCTCTGCAATACAGCTCCTTACCTCCTCAAACAGCTCCAGACTGTACGTGTTGTCATCGTCTGCAAAGTAGACAATCCCGGGCTGGCTGCTGTTTACTCTGAAGCTCTCCCGTAGCCACCGCAGGGCCAGGTTCCTCTGTATGGTACCCCGGGGTATTCGGGGGTCCCTTGTGTCCCCGCGTACCTTATAGTTCCTAGGTGTCTCCACGTTGAGGTGGGTGTAGTTGACTGTCGTCTCCTGTAGGAGACGGCTGACCAGAGTGCTCCTCCTCTGGGAGTCCTCCACCAGGATCCAGTGCAGGTTGGGCACGTGCAGCAAGGTGTTGGCCAGACGTGTCAGCTCGGCCTTCTGCACCGGCCGGCTGTAGGTGGGAGTGACGACGTGGATGGTGGGCAGGGTGTCAGACCAGGGTGGAGGCCTACTGTAGACATACTCTGTGCGCACCACCTCCACGATGTCCCGGTTCTGAAGGGAGCAGGACTCCTTGAAAGCAAAAGTGTTCCTGGATTTGGAGCGACCATCTTGTCTGTCATCTAGGGGACATGATTACAGTGAGCCTCTGTGTGCTTCCAAATACAGATGGGACCTTGTGCTACATGAAGCCAGGGGTGTCTAGGGGACCTAGTACCCAGGGCCCTCATGTGAGGCATTTCGACAGGGCCAAGAATTTTGCGCTATGCCCCTGCATGAAGCCATTGTATATTCCAAATTTTCTTCTTGACAGTTTGTCCTACACAAGACAGCGTGGACTCTCTTTAATCTGTAGATAATTTGATGCTAAACACGTATCGTGTCAGTAAACAGACACTCTGGCTTCATGGCATTTTATCAATGTGACATTGTTCCCTGAGGTTAGAACACACACAATTTTTTTATCTCAACGGCTTGCAATCGTTACAAATGTATATCTTTTAACCGATTCACATAAACAAAGATTAATGCTGTCAGTAACACAAGCACCTTTGTTGCTATGATAAATATTAATGGCAAAAATGTTCCTGATCTTACTCTTAACTTCTTTGACCCTTTACTTACCTTTCTGGGTAGCAAGCAGAGGAGTGATGGCGCTCTGGTGCCAAACAGTGATGAGCAGTGTCCAAGGCAACACGATCAACACAATGGCGACGATGTCTCGTCTCTTCGGCATCTCCAGGGTCAGACCTGAGTCATGTCACTACCTGCATACAACACGTGATGCACAATCAAAAGAAGCAGAAGGCTGTGAAATGACCATCTTTAGATCTCACCCAAGATAACAAGCTAACAAAATAAGTGTCTTTTGGAAATATTTATTCTAACATTTAAGTTGTTAGAATTTCTTTAATTATTCTATTGTATATTCTATCATATCCAATTCATTTGTTTTTTTACTTAAATTGTTCACATTTTCTTATAATCTTCTGAGTGTATTCAAATTTAGATTTAATACATTCCATTTAAAAGGTCCCATGACATGGTGCTCTTTGGATGCTTTTATATAGACCTTAGTGGTCCCTAATACTGTATCTGAAGTCTCTTTTATATAGACCTTAGTGGTCCCTAATACTGTATCTGAAGTCTCTTTTATATAGGCCTTAGTGGTCCCCTAATACTGTATCTGAAGTCTCTTTTATATAGGCCTTAGTGGTCCCTAATACTGTATCTGAAGTCTCTTTTATATAGACCTTAGTGGTCCCCTAATACTGTATCTGAAGTATCTTTTATATAGGCCTTAGTGGTCCCCTAATACTGTATCTGAAGTCTCTTTTATATAGGCCTTAGTGGTCCCTAATACTGTATCTGAAGTCTCTTTTATATAGACCTTAGTGGTCCCCTAATACTGTATCTGAAGTATCTTTTATATAGGCCTTAGTGGTCCCCTAATACTGTATCTGAAGTCTCTTTTATATAGACCTTAGTGGTCCCCTAATACTGTATCTGAAGTCTCTTTTATATAGGCCTTAGTGGTCCCCTAATACTGTATCTGAAGTCTCTTTCCCTGAAATTCAGCCTTGGTGCAGAATTACAGCCACTAGAGCCAGTCCCACAATGAGCTTTCCTTAGGATGTGTCATTTCTGTGTCTGTATCTATTGAGGAGGAGAGAGGGGGGAGCAAGGTGGAGAGTGGGGGTGTGGCCTTGACCAACTGCCACTTTGCTCGTTTGACAGCCATGATGTCTCTCTCTCATTGGTGGGCCAAATTCTCTGGGCGGGAAAAGCAGAGAAAGGGGAGGTAACCTTGGTCCTTTTGACCTCATTAGGACCAAGATTCCAGATCGGCCCATCTGAGCTGTGTTTTTTCAAAGGCAGAGCAGGATACCCAGGGCTCGGTTTACACCTATCGCCATTTCTAGCCACTGGGGGACCATAGGCAGGCTGGGGAACGCATATTAATGTTAAAAAAACTCATAAAGTTAAATTTTCATGCCATGGGACCTTTAAATCATTTTGTTTATCATTTATATATCAACGGAACAGATTTATTTATTTATTTAAATTTGTCAATCTGGAGTGCTGTAACATTTCTTTTTTATATTTTGTTTTTGAGGCTGTCAGACAGACACATCTAGGGTTCAGAAAATGAAATAAATAAAAGAGTCTTTCACCAGAATCCATTCAGTCGTCACATCTTTTTAAAGCAAACATTCGCTGCTTTAAGAGTTATATTTAGCATACTGTTGTAAGCTGTCTTTGAATGTATGAGCTGGTTGACTGAGTTTCCCAATCTAATGGCCCATTGCTATATGTGAATTACATTTTGAAGTCCATATATGGTGGCTCTCTATTGAACATCAACATACTGTGGCTGCAAGGTGCAAACTACAAGGGAAGAGACATTGAGTTAAGAAGCAGTCTCAGGCTGCAGAAAATAGGTCAAAGCTTTCTTTTTTGTCTCATTTGAAAGCATACTGGTGTAATACCAGCTTAATCATTTGAACAGGGCTATAGTGGGACTGAAAGGGTCAGCCCCTTTCTTGCCTGTAAGCAGTTGACACAGATATAGATTCACAAGTACAATGACACAACTAGTCTATATGTTCTTTATAGTTATATACCGTAAATTATCAAAGATAATTTATTTACCTCATGGGCAGAGATAGCCATGCCTTTATTTGGGTTTATATTACAGACAGGCCTTTATTTCTAATCCCCCCTGTTCCATAGTTAATGCAATCTCCATCATCGGCTCATTCTGTTCCCATGTCCAAGTGTTTTTGAGGAAAATTTATGCTGATGGTTTGGCTGCTGCTTTGCATGTAAACTCACTGTCACTGATTTGTGTGTGTGTGGATGAATAAGAGGCAAATTGTAAAAAGGCTTCGGACAAAAGCGCTATAGAAATGCAATCCTTACCTTTGTTTCTAGCCAACACACATGGTCAGTTCAAGGATGGTTCCTGTCGGCTCTGTATTGAGAGGCCTGGAGAAGGAGGAGACTGTCTGTCTTAGTGGTTCAGTTCAGTCGATTAGCCCTGCAACATGCGTATGATTAGAAATCTGTTTGACAACTTGTCATGTATCTCAGGAATATTTTCTGCGTTAAAATCTGTTGAATTTGCTTTTTGGTCGTTTGGCCTGCCTGGTATTGAGGTTACAGTGTAAACAATGAGGAGTCTATGATTGGCTCCCTCTGGACGTGCAGAATATGTGGGGCAAATCATTTATATTCAATGTAGAAGCATAATCAACTGTTTCATCTACATTGTTTGTGTGCTTTTGGTATAATTTATTACCAAAAGTCATTCATGTAGCAGCGTGTTTCAGGCAATTTACAGCCAGGCAGCTTATACCTGGTTCAGCTGATGAAGGTTGGAAAATAATGGTATGTGTCCACTGTGGCGTTTTTTGACAGCAGGGACCGTTTCCCAGCATTGGATGCTTCATGGGCTTACCACTAGCAGTTAACAGTTTCTCTTCAATGTCCACTGACAAGCAAAGAAAACAGGCTACACCCTCCTACAACTGCAATGGTAGCACCTGCTTGGATGAATGATTCACGGGGGGCTGTCTGCTCCCGAATTTCAAAACAGACCAATTTGGCTCATTTGTAAACTGTCTTAATTTATGAAAATAGTTTAGCGAAATGTGTTTCTGACATTTTATGTGAGAAACAAGTTATGCAGCTGCTGAATCTGTCAATTCATTTTAGACCGACATCGGTCATTTAAAAAGATTTTGAGTTTTTGAGAGGCGCTGCGTCAAGCTGGATGCCCCTGATTTGCATAAAATAGCTTGGACACCAACTTTATGCAAATGAGCATGACGAATGCATTGCACGGCTACTCACATAAACAATGAAAGCATGGAACTGACGCTTGCCACGTTCGTACCCTGAGGGTTAAAGCCCAACGAGGTGTCCATTATCAGGAATTAATGGACAACGGGGAGGCCATTGGACGGTTGCCTCCGGCCAAGTTGATTCATTCCTAGTCCATATCCACGACGTTCCACTTCTGGGATTGCTACATTGCCATCGGAAATTCCGCCGGATTTCACTCTTTTTAGCGAGATGTCCTTCCTCACCTTCCTCTCTTTGTGTTGGCATTCTAAACTCTGATGGATTTCTGAGGACTATGGTAAACTGCTCCTCAGATCTCTGCAGGGTAAATCCAGACAGCTAGCTAGACTATCTGTCCAATCTGAGTTTTCTGTTACACGACTAAAACAACCTTTGAACGTACACATGCTCCACCAAAACAAGTTCCTTCCCGAGGCTATTTTTCAGCGGCACCGTGGCTCTGCCCGGTGCTTAGCGCCGCCCAAGACGATTGTGATTGGTTTAAAGAAATGCCAATAAACCAGAGCACGTTTTTCTCCCATCCCGGAATGCTGTGTGAACTAAAGCGAGACTAATTAATTCCTAATAATGGACACCTCAAAGGGCATTAAATGAAGCTTAGCATTAGTTCATGCAGTACACAACATCATACACCCATTGATTGAATTATCATTCCTATCAGTTACACACCAATCACAGCCAGCCATTCTCACATTGAGGCGGTCTTTTTATATGTGACTCCCTCCTCACCGATCCCTGCTACACTGACGTTGCTTCACTCACTGCTGCAGCTACTTGCAATGTTTTGCCTCCACCACCCCAGCCTCCACCTTCCTAGTTCAGAGACCAAATGTGACTCAAAGTTTAAAATGGTTTTCAATGTCTTTCTTTTGGCTCACTCTTTTTTATACCCGGGGGGGGTTCTGCATAGCGCTCCCTATTTCAGCTTAGCATGCTGCTTGGCTGGTCCAGGGAGCATTATCAAGAGCGCAGCCATCAGTGCCAAGCATAACTGTATTTCCATTTGTTGCAATAAATGGTTAAATCTATGATGAGAGTGTTCCTGACTGAACCCGTCTATACTATGCTCAATTGCTAAAGAATTTTTTTTTTAAGACCATTAATTTATATTTTCATACGTTTTGCAATCAAAATCTAAAGATTTTTCAAACAACAACTCAGTTTTCCTGGCAACACATGACGGTTTGACTAATACCAATGAAAATAGATAAATTGTCTTGTGCACCATGCTCTGAGCATTAATCCGGATTTCCACTGGATGTGGAACGTCTGCGGACCGGCTCCGCTGTGGAACGGCTGCGTGCTCCGCCGTCCGTCAATACCCACTAGGTTCGGATTTGTTGCGGCACAGCTCTCTGGGATAACGTAGTTAAGATTTGACAAGTCTAGGTATTGTGGTTTTGGATCTGGACCTGGTCCAATGTGGTCTACATATGAACAAAACTGTGAAATCCCCCTTTATTGTGTTCTCATAAAGACAATAAAGCTTTCACAAATCTAAAAGTGTGTTTTAGACATAATTAATAATTTACCTTAATGACTAACACTCATTCAATACAGTAATAGGTTCAAAAAACGGAGGATCAGTCACTTAGCAATGTAAATTGTGTTTCCCTGCTGAATCGGACAGTTTTAAGTTCCCCTTAAATTTCCCCTTAACTGCCGAATCGGAAGCTGCCAATCGGATGCCAACTTCAGCGCCGTTGGAAATCGCTGGTTAGTAAATAAGTAAAACTTATTTTTATAGCACATTTAAAAACAGCTAGCACTGACCAAAGTGCTGTACATAACGCATTAACCACAGAATAATAAAATAAAATAAATACACTTACAGATCAGTGATTTAAGCTAAGACGACATCAAGAGACAAACACTTAATTACAGACATAACAGGGTAAGACAATTAAAACCCAGGGAAAGCCAATGTAAATAGGTGAGTTTTGAGCCTGGTTTTGAATATTGTAATCGAAGGGGCATTTCTGATGTCAGGTGGCAGTTGGTTCCACAGCTGAGGGCCAGCAACAGAAAAGGCTCTGTCACCTTTTAGCTTAAGCCGGGACAGTGTGATTAACAGTGTGAATGCTGTAAGAGATTTTTGTCTCGTTCTTCGTTGTCAGCCTGGGATTACAAAATTGTCACGACAGAGCTGGTCAGCTGTTTTTCTGCAGCACATAGATACGGTATGTGATCACAATGATACAGCTCCATCCATCTGTGTGCTTTTCTTTCCCTTCTCTTCATGAGTCTCTCCATGAGACGGATCCTCTGCTGGTTAATCACTCTCAAGTCTTTAGACAAAACGAACCCTTGATTAAAAAGGAGCGGCCCCAGTCAGAGATCAGAGGTTGTGCTAGCTACTTAACATAGCAGGGTTGGTTTGATAGGGTCATGTATGAACAGCATGTCATTGCTTTAGACAAGCCAATTATCTTTGCGCATTATGTTGAAAAGCGATGACTCGCTCTCCACCTCCTCCCCATTTTGCATTCCCATTTTAAGGTGAATTAAGTACTCTCATACACAGATCCTGATAAAACAGCAATCAAAATGTGTTATTAAGTATTTTGCAGACATTTAGTTTTTGCATCTGCATCAAAATACACATACAATCATGTGGATTTTTGGGGGCAAATTCAGCAGCAATGCTATGACATGTGCATTGCATCTGTCATCTAAATTTGGTTCCACTTGCACAATGCTTTCAAGACTTATGGTAATTAATGACAAATAGGCCATGCCTGCAAGAATTTAGCAACCAGTTAATGAAATAAACTACTTTTTTGGGCTCATCCAAAAATGTAATGCAGCTAATTTGGTGATATGAAGTGTTGAAAAAACTATTTTGCAAAATGAAAAGGCAGAAAAGTCTAAATATGCTAAAATGTGCATGGCCTATATGGATAGTTATTGTTAGACCGAGGAAAACAAAATATGTCTACACTTCACAGCTGAGGAGTTAGGAGCAAAAATGTAAAATTCTTTCAGCTAATGTGTGGTTTCCATTTCCACCAAATGTCATCTCCTTTAAGAAACAGTCTGCTGAGTAGTTTTTCAGATATCCTGTAGCTAATAGACAAACACACACAAACAAACTGACAAATGGGAACAAAAACAAAACCTTCTTGGCTGTATTTCTGAGAGATGCTCCGCAATGAAACACAAGTCTCCCTGTCAGTCACATTCAGTGAGCTTCCTGTCCTGAAGGTGCATGATCTCAGTCAGCATGCGGATTGGTTCACTGTGGGCCACATGCTGTACTGCAACCAGCAGCAGCTGTCTGGATATCTGGTGGGCAGCAAAGACATGACTTCATTCAGTCACCAGTGTTTTGCTTGACACACCTTTATAACTCTGCCAAAAGTCCCAAAACTGTGTTTGTGTAATTTTGAATTAAAATAATTGCAAATAGACTGTTATGTCTGATGGTTTAGATTACAATATTGTGAATACCAATATGATGTCTATCAATGCTGACAATTACACTGTCCATTGTCCAATCTTTGGTTCACCTTCATCTTTAGCATTGCAGTCAGCCACCCAGGGAGGAACTCTACCCACACAACCTGCACAAAGTTGGCAGGCAAAAAATACTGGATTTTCTCCAAAACATGATATCACCTATTTAGAGAATTTCTGGACAACACAAAAAACAACTACATTTTGTTTCTCATGCATTATGGAAAGAAGGAGGCAGACTTAACATTACACTACACGTTGGCCCATAAAAACGTTTTTAAAGATCCATTTTTCTCCCATCTAGCGTTGAGATCATATATTGCAATCAACTCTCTCGCACCACGCAGTTCAAAGTACGTATTACAGCTACGGTAGCCTTCACACTTCAAAAAGCCGGTCTCTTGCTCTTTTCAATATCCTTTTTCTTTTTCTGGGCGAAGAAGAAGACTCCTGCTCCTGAAATTTGGATTTTTAATACGTGTGGTCCTCCATCTTTCCTTCTTCAAACTTGCCGGGGGCCGGGAAGCTACGATTACCGTTAACAGCATTAGCAGCACCTGTGATTTTATCATGTGACAGCGAAAACACGAAAGGCGGAGCAGTATGTCCTCTATGTCCCTTACTGGCTAACTTATTTTAAGATGGAGCATGAATATGGAGCGTCTTCATGCAAATGCAAAATGTCAAGCCAATAGGAATACTTGGAATTGATGGTGGTGGTAAATATTCATGAAAAAGGACAAGTTTGAGAACGGGCAACACAGATTTTGATAATGAACAACTAAACACGTTACACACTGGAGCTTTAAATGTAGCACTTGAAGCAGTCCAGCACAAGTTGATGTACTTGCATGATTCTTCTAATGTTTGGGTTGTATTCAAATGCACTTATTGTAAATCACTTTGGATACAAGCTAAATAAATGTAATGTCATGTTTCACTGTTAGCATTCTGGGCTATAACCCTCTGAAACATTATATGTGGCCAAAATAGCTGACAAAGTGAAAACTTCAACTGAAAGCCTGTTTGGTGTCTTCTGTTTGCCTGATGATGAATTATAAAGGTACGATCCGGTGTTGATTGTTTATTAGACTTCACTTTGGCACACAATGAAATTTCACAGAAGCCTGTTTCCATAAGCATCAAACAGGGGGCCTGTCCACGTGTTACTGACCTCTGGAGGGGGTAGATGAGTCGGCACACAAAAACTGGAACACCAGCATACAGTACAACTGCAATGTAAAGAGATTTTCATAATTGTGTCTCTTATATTTGATCATTATTAAATTAATTATGATGCATCTGCATTACAAAGCAATTTTTTCTTCTGCTGGCTAAAACTTTTAAATCTGACCACGCGCAACTCACATCTGCACTCGACTCACATCGGGCAGTGACAGCTGCCTCCCCCCCGCCCGCCCCTACCATCAACTGACGCCGTCTGTTGCTGATTGGCTGGAACAGTGTTTTGTCGGTCTTGAACTCCTTCTGCTTGTTTTTTGTCATGTTTTAACACTGGATTTATTTTTACGCACACAGAAAACAGAGCTAGGTGACCAGCACACACTCTCTTTCTATGTGAAAGAGATATGTTGTGATTTATGTTGTATTGTTATTTTTTTCTATGAATGTGTGCAAACCAATAAACCTAAACCTAAACCGTGAGGAGATATTCACTGATTTTGACAAAAAGTGTATTGGATTAACATCACTTACTATACCTTTAAGCCCATTAGAGGAATAATTCCCTTAAAAGACACAAAACAGACCTATACACATTTCCCAGGCATTAACTCTTTTGTCTCTCTTTGTGTACAATGCTGTGATTGTGCTCTCCAAAGCTGCTTTCTCTAATACAAAGGCTGTCATTCTATCGTTGTGGCTTTTTTAAATGGCTTCATAAGAAACAACCAAACAATAAATAACCAATCAGTACAGGTACACATACAGTGTAAACCTGGCAGGTCCCAACCCGGAGCTCACTAATGATAGAGACGTCTGCTGGATCAAAGAGCCACGAGTGGAAGATGGTGCCAGCCTTACTCAGCACTTACAAAGATCAAAGGCTTCTCACTGTGCATTTAAAATATATGGCACAGCTCATGAAAACTATAAATAGGTTTCTCTTGATATCAAACATCTCAGAGATGTGTGTCTTTGAAATCCGGTCTCAGCTGGGAAATCTATGCTAATGTTGTCTTTGCTAATGGCAGTCAAATAGCTGTGATGCAGATACCAACTGAAGGCAGGCTGCATCATGACAGGTGCTCCATGTAAAGGGTACCCTGCCTGGAGGTGAATTTCTTTTTTTTGCAGGATGGTAGGGGAAGACTCATCCCTGATTGGCTCGCCCTGACATTCCTTCCCTAACCATAACCAGTCTCACTCTTGCCTAAACCCAACCCTCCTCTTGCCTAAACCTAACCAACCCAACCAGAGCAGGCAACGATTACTAGCCATTCAGGGATGAGTTCCCTAATGAATATTCATGAGTCTTCCCCTACCATCCTGCAAATCTTTTTTTCGCTGCCTGGATCTACAAAATAAAAGAAATATTTAACGGATCATTTGATAAATATTGGTGAAATTATGATACATTTGCGAATGTATTTCGCATGTAACATGTGACCACAAATAAATTTTCTTTAAAAAAAAAAAGAAGGAAATATTATAGTTATTCAGATTTACATGCTTTCAATGTTCTTTTACGATAGACATGTAAATTCAGTCAATTTTGTAATTCTTTTATATTTTTGTGTTTCCGTAAAATTACAAGTTTTTTGTTTTTACAGTGAAAGGATGAACCTGCATAGTCTCCCTTAAAGGATACATTTGTCTTTGGCATTCAAGAGAACACAGGTAACATAGCAGCACAAAGCCTCTCAGTTAATATTCAGTAACACACACACACACACACACACACACACACACACACACACACACACACACACACACACACACACACACACACACAAGAGCAGACTTTATACCATATTGCATGATGCCCTACACGAAAAAAAAACTATCCATTAGAGCAGTTCCACCCACATCCTCTAGTCCTCCAGGTGGCAGACAGAGCCACAAAAAATAAAAAAGCATCCCTTTTGCAGTTCATTTAATAGCATTGTCAGTGATAGAAATATCATATTTAGTTGCAAATAAATTCTCAGCAGAGAGTGAGATGATCAGGACAGTGTTTTTCTGTCATTAAGTCTGCAACCAGCCATCTGTTGTTAATCCCTTAAATCCTAATGTGTCCTGTGCATGTGTGTGTGTACAGTATACAGTACGGTAGACAGCTGCAGGTAATCTGATGTATCAAGGTTTCTGGTGTTTGACGTTGGGATGTTTGCGCTATCCCTTTCAACTGGTGCGAGATGTAAAAGTTGAGCCTGGTGTCTTGGTGAACGGATGGTTTGGAATTCTAATATTCAGGTGCTATGGGATTTTAGGGATGAGTCTCTCGGAAATAGTTTTTCACTTCAGTACCTTTCGTCTCGGCTTCTCTCCTTCTGGTGCTGCTCAACTTTGGTATTTTGCTGCTGTGCTTTTGTAGCCAAGGGAAAGTTGTTTAGTTCCCCATGTTAGACCATTGTTTAACAATAATGATATAACTGAGCATTGACAGTCCATTGAATTAACCGCGATACAATGTTAATTCAATAATACAATAAGAATAATTAAGTGTAAGAGATGAATACTTACAGAAATAAGTAATGATCCACTTTGGTCACAGTCTACTCCCGTTGTGCTAATGATGAAGGTGCTAATAATGGAGCTGGGCCCTGATGTGCCAGCTGTGATGAACAGAGGCATCCATCAAGTTCTCTTCCCAGGAATGGAGAGCGTGTTTGCTGCACATATGAGCACCAGAGTCGGGGTGACAACTAGCAGATTTGGTTCACAGCATCCGGCGGGTGCTATCCAATCCTCGGGTAGGGTCGCGTCCTCAGTGCCAGCCCCTGTAGAGACAGAGGAGGTCATCCCTCTGGAAGAATGCTGCTTCTCATTGCAAAAACAAAGGCTGGGATTGTCAAAGCTGATGGCAAGGGGACGGGGCGGAGGGGTAGCCATGGCCGGCGGACTTAGGACAATAGAATAAATCACATGAAAAATGTCACAGCCGCACAAATGGAATTCTTACTGGGGGGATTTGAAAAATTGAGAGAGCCATGCATAACGTGGGTGTTGTTTATCTGAGGCATAAACAGCTATACTCACATGGTCCACCAGTCAGACAGTAAGGGTATTTCTATTAATTTTGCTTTCATTTCCTGACAGGCATATTATGAAAGGAGTGCATGACAAAGTGCAGTGGCTGTATGCTGCTCAGAGCGGGGCGGTTTAGATGAGTGACTGTGACCTTTCAAGCTTGTGGAAGATTAGGTCAGTTGAAATCACACCTACTGTATTACAGTCAAGGAAAATATAAATTTTTCACCAGCATGAAGTCATTCTGAGGGTAGCAAATAGCAAATTGTCGGACATGACTTATCATAGCAGGAAAATAACATGTGTAATGCCGCGTTCACATCATATCGTTCAGCAGCTGAGAGGGGGAAACCTTTCATGCCACTGTCCGACTTGTAATTCCGAATCAGAGATATTGTGAATTTCTGACAGTGATATCTCAGCGATATATCTTCCACTTGGCAAAAAGAAGTACGAAAGTGTCAACATACCACAATTTCTGGAAGTTATATCTTAATAAAATCCAATATTAGCACTAATACATTAATTCCGGCTCATTCTAAAGGAGCTAAGCACAAAGACTGCAAACATGGGGAAACAGCCAGCCTTGTGAAAAAGTAAGCTGAGATAATCCTTTATTAAACCCACAGCGGGGACATGTGCAGTGTTACAGCAACATAGGGGAATGACAAGAAGCATCAGTTAAAAAGTTAAAAGATATTATAAATACGTAAACAGTAAAAAAGCTAAATATAATAAGTAAACAAACGGAAAGGTAAAATACACAGCACTGACAGTAATTCACAGATGAAATATTGACATTGATATTGCACACATTGATGCATCTTTAAAGCTTCCAGGTATGAATGTGTAACTGTGTGAATGTGACAGGTCGTCGTTGCAAATGAGAAATTGTTCTCAATCGACTTACCTGGATAAATAAAGGTTAAAACATAAATAAATAAATACATGAGGGAATTGTCAGATATGGTATGTGTGGCCTGTTTGGAGCAGTGGAATGTTATTAAGTGAGCTTTACAGGTGCTCGTAGCAGTGTTGAGTCACCAACGGTCAAGTCCGAGTCAAGTCAAGTCCCAAGTGTTTGAGTCCGAGTCACCAAAGAAGAGTCCGAGTCAAGTCTGAGTTGAGTCCCCATTACCTGAGTTTGAGTCCGAGTCGAGTCACAAGTCCAGAGAATAGCGACTCGAGCTTGAGTCCGAGTCCAGGACTCGAGTACTCCATCACTGCCTATTACACATAAAAGTAGTCAGAACCTTTATCCAACTTCCGAGTCAGATTTCATCCTCCAGTCCGAGTCCAAGTCCAAGTCATCAGTTTCCGAGTCCAAGTCGAGTCATGAGTCCAGAGAATAGCGACATAAGTTGGACTCGAGTCAGAGTCTGGGATTCAAGCACTGGCTGGTAGATTTTGTTACCTCTGGACAGAGGCAGGCTAGCTGTTTCCAATCTTTGTGCTAAGCTGTTCTAACTGGCTGCTGACTATAACCGCATATTTATTCTATAGACAACAGAGTATCAAACTCCTCTTCATCAATTCCTGGCAAGAAAACGAAATAAACGCGTTTACCCAAAATGTCAAACTATTCGTTTAAGGAGAGACAAATTGACTAATTTTAAATGAACAGTATACCATTATTGAAATATCATGTGCACTTTTCTTCAGGGCGGCCTTGTATGTGTAGTGTTAAAGAGGTCGCTGCTGGAGTCTTGATAGGCCACGTTGCTTCCTGTTTAAATCTATAAAATGTCCATGACTGCTCAGTACAGAGCATATCTGCAGTCTTTTGCTAACCAACAGTATCATCAATATGCTGATTTATCACATATTATATACATTACTTAGCTTGCATCTCAAATGGACTGAAATTCTGCATCTTTCTAAAGTGGTCAGGGAACAGCCAGACGTGAATCAGTATTCGTCTTTAAAGCTATAGTGAGTTTTTTCATTTTCCACATGATACATGCCTTCCATGACCGCGCAACCCCCCTCCCCCACCCCCCCCCCCCCCACCCTCCACTCCCCCGCCATCCTCCACGCAGTTGCTAGTAGCCAGGGAGGACACGGAGGATTAAAAAAACATGATGTTGTTTCTGCGCGTGAAAGTCACCAGATGCCACAATCTTCTGAACATAGCCATGCTGAGAAATACAGAGAGAGTTGTGTGGAGCTGATAGTCTTAATTAGCATTTGGCAACAGCTTGAATGTAACAGACGTTCATTAATATCAAAAAGTTATGCACTAAAGCTTTAAATTTCAGCCTCCCTCCTCTGTTTACTTTCCTATTCCTGCTTCCGATCACGTTCGAACTGTCCTAACCTCAATTTCCTATTTTATTTCTTTGAGTGCAAGCACCATGGTGTGTCATCATTCTCCTAGTAATTCAAATCAGTCATCGATATATGATATTTCTAGACTATTTGGATATATATCCACCTGACCACCTCTGTGGGTTTTCATAGTCTGAGTCTGCCTTATTTCCTCAGGAAATAGACTGTTTATTCATGCATACTGTATATTATTAGGGAGCCAAATAAGTTGGTGCTTTCATGACCAAGCATATTAGCTGCATTATGATCTGTGGTGCTATTAGAAATTATTTGTGCACGTAAACAGATTCATTGTAAAAGAATAACTGCTCTCAGCTCAACACCTCTTTTCTGACTGGTGTTTTTGTATCCAGCAGAAACCCCCAAAAACCCAGTATCGACCCAACAGGAATCCTTTCTAAACCTGCCTTGTCCTCACATAACACAAGAGAGAAAAACACAGCAAGAAATTAATCTGTTGACAAGGGTAACCTTTGAGTGAGATAACCTAGAAGTTTGGACTCCAAACGATCCACTGATAGTTCTCCATGTGCTCTCACTCTCCTCTTAATCACTTCCATCATTCTATCAATATTCGGTCTGCATCTATTTATGTGGTAAGGCTCAGAGAAATGCCATTCAGTGTTTGACAGATGGGTGATTAATGAGACCGTGATGCAGTTTCAAAAGGTGTCACATACAGAGAGAAGTGTATAGTGTGCTTTTAAAATGCAAATCATTCAAATTAATTAATAGCTTCTTAAGATGGCTGTGACAACATGGACGTTTATGTGATGAACTGTGAAGCATAACTCCTTTATTTTCCAGTGTGGTGGGTTCTTTGAAAATCCTCTGGGTGATAATTAGTGGCTTTTCACTGCAACAGCTCTATCACTGGTGTGTCATTTCTCACATCCTGGTTTACACACAATATGACACCTCATGGCCCAATAAGTGCTTTTGAAACCTGGCCTCAGTGTTATTCTGGAGGGCGGAGGGGCATCGAGAGGGCACCTCAGATCATGTGTGCTTCATTAGTTTTGGCTTTCTTTCTTTTGCCTTGACATTCTTCAGTGTGAGCTCTGATGAGATCTATACTTCCTAACACGATCAAAACTGCAACCACAACACAGAGATGACGCTTAAAGTATGGGGTTACACTTTACTTGAAGGTATCTACTAGTGCTGTCAAACGATTAAAATATTTAATCGCGATTAATCCCATTAATGTCATAGTTAACTCGCAATTAATCCCAATTAATCGCACATTTTTATCTATTCTAAATGTCCCTTGATTTCTTTTTGTCCCATTATTTTTTCTCATTTTAATGCTCTTATCAACATGGAAAAGTGGATCGGCTTGCTTTGTGCAAATGTTTTTTTTATTTAAAACAACATTGGCATATACTGTAGTGTTCAATTTCACACTAACATTCTCACTTGGCGCAAACAATCTTTCACACAATGTAACGGCTTTGACGAGGGGGCGGAGAATTGGCATCAGCTGTGTGCTTGGCCATCAAGTGGTATTTCAGACTGGACGTGCTGCGATGATAGCTCAGTTCACAACGACAAAACACACAGATCACTTTGGTCTTGTCAACGGAACCATTTGGCAACTATATAAAAGTAAACTTTCCATTCAGAATCTTATTGGCATCCATTTCAGTGTCTTGCGCTCACCATCCACTCAAAACATGACGTTAGCCTGCTACTCTTTGGCCGGCTCGCAAGCCCAAACAAGTGTGTGTGCCGTGCCTGTTGTTTTGTTTCTGGTCTAGCTAGATCCGGTGTGGTGTTGTAGTTTTTCTAACGTTACTAGCTGTTGCAACAGCATGTGAAAAAATCTACAAAGTTTGCTAGGCCAAAAAGAACGTTAATCTTGCGATTAAAAAATTGACGCCGTTAAAATGGGTTTGCGTTAACGCCGTTAATAATGCATTTAACTGACAGCACTAGTATCTACATAAGAGTGACATGACACTGTCATGAACGTGTCATAAACATTATACGTGTCATTTGGTTTTTGTCATAACAAGTTAGGGTTAGGGTTCAACCCGTTCTCACGCCGAACTCGTAAAATACGGACGTTTGGACAGTGGCTGTCAGTGTCTGAAGTGACGAAAAAAAGCGCCCTTCAGTGTGTTTGTATAATGGACCGGGGAGAGCAGCAGCTACACGGGGTTTGAAGATGATGTAACACTAAGAGCGACTATGGTAGCGAGTAGTATGTAAGGCCGAAATTCAGCGTAGGGAGGTTGGTTAGGGTGGTGGATGGGTCAAACACAGGACTTTCACCCAGGAGACCGGGGATCGCGTCCCGCGTGCCAGGTTTCCTAAAGTCACTTTCTTCTTTTCCTAAACCCAACCGTCCCGTTCTTCCTGTGTGTCACGGAAACGTAAGCCCACCCACGACCTTTTCCTTAACATAACTGCGTCAAACGGGACGCCAATAGTCCCGACCAAGCCCGTTTAGATAAAGCGCATTATATGTCGCTAAAGGAGACTTTTAGCGTCAATAACAACAACAACAACAAAGGCACCTGACCAAGCGTCCATATTTTATGAGATGGGAGTGAGAATCAGTTGTAGGGTAAGGGTTAGAGTTAGGATTCATGTGTCATGACAGTGTCATGTGTTCATGACAGTGTCATGACACTCTTATGTAGATACCTTCAAGTAAAGTGTTACCAAGTATGGACTTCTATATTTTGTGACATTGCCAAACTTCTGTTTAAGTCTTAAAACTTTAAGCGAGACTGTGACTTTTTGAAAGAAGAACTAACACATTTTGTCCTCCTACACCCCCCCCCCCCCCCCCCCCCCCCACACACACACACACACACACACACACACACACACATCCCCACACCCACACACTAAGATTAGCTTGTATTCCCAGCATGTCCTTATTTGTCAAGAGGAAGCTCAAGAATGAATCCATTTCATTTGTTCCCGGCATGCACTCAGCAGAGCATGTCAATATAACATCAATAAAGCTAAACTCATATCAGGCAATATGATATTTGGTGTTTAAATTTACACTATCATCGCTTCTGGATGAAATATGAGTAGAGCAAAGTCCAACTGTTTCAAAAAGTACCTGCCGATACGAAGACATTTAATTTCACGAATGTTCTTTAGAAGTTGTTATTTAAAAAAAAAGTAAAGCGAGTGAAAGATTCATTACAAATTGATGTGCAATCACAGCTTTCTACTGTGAGTGTTTGCAAGTAAAGACGGTGTGAAGTCTAACATCTCAGAGAAAGTGTTAATGAGAACCACATAGCGCTGTGCCAACAGCGCATTTCACAGCTCTGACAGGGAAAATGTTCCCACTTACTGCATAGTTTGCATTTGCAATTAGGATCTTCTTGTGTATATATTGGCTTGATAAAGAAACAGCAACTCTAAACCCAAACCCAATAAACTGCAGCTGGGATACACCACAACAAAATCTTATGACAAACCTACTGGTTCTTTTGAAAATTAAAAACTCTATTGCAATAATTAGATTCATACTAGTACAATAAATACTCTTATTCTACTGCAACATGACATTGCATTATGTATTTTACTTATTATTTTTGAACCTGTGTTGTCGGCTGTAAATGCTTGTTTGCTGACGTAGTTTTGCGTTTGTGGTGTTTTTCTTTTTATTGCACTCATCGGCAGTAGCTCTCCTAACTTAGTTGTATTCTGCATAGTCTCGCATTGCCAGACCTTCCTTCACAGCGCTGCTGAGGAGGGTCTGGCTAGTCCACGCAGCATTCCGGGATGGGAGAAAAACGTGCTCTGGTTTATTGGCATTTCTTTAAACCAATCACAATCGTTTTGGGCGGTGCTAAGCGCCGGACGGAGCCACAGTGCCGCTGCAAAATAGCCTCGGGGAGGAACTTGTTTTGGTTGAACGTGTGTACGTACAAAAGTTGTTTTAGTCGTGCAACAGAAAACTCAGATTGGACAGATAGTCCAGCTAGCTGTCTGGATTTACCCTGCAGAGATCTGAGGAGCAGTTAACCACAGTCCTCAGAAATCCACCAGAGGTTAGAATGGCAACACAAAGAAACAGGACATACGGCGGAATTTCCGGCGGCACCGGAGCAATCCCGGAAGTGGAACGTAGTGGATATAGACTTTATTCTGTACAATGACAATACAGGCTTTTTTTTAAAAATTCTATTCTATTCTTTTCATAGCTTATGAGATTGAGAATGAGCAGTAACCGTCTTTTTTTTTTTGGAAAAGTAGTAATAACAATAACCTCAAGTGAGACTATGTAACCTTTGAGATAAGAAAGAACACTATTCCTCTTACAAATGAAAAGTTAAATTCATAAGCAATAACACTGCTCAAATTACAGTAATACACTCAGGGGCTTTGCTGCTACAGACTTACTTGGTCCAGTCCCAGTAGATCATGTTAGCAAATATACATATTAAGTATATATATATATATATATATATATATATATATATATATATATATATATATATATATATATATATATATATATATATATATATATAATACTAAATATAATATATATATATATATATATATATAATACTAAATATAATATATATATATATATATATATATATATATATAATACTAAATATAATATATATATAAATATATATATATATATATATAAATATATATATATATATATATATATATATATATATAATACTAAATATTGCTCTATAACAGACATTACTGGGTCAGTTTGGAGACTTAATAACTCCGCTCTATTTGCATAATATTACAATAGCTTAGCATTTGAGCTAAATGCTAATCCAGTATTTAGCATCATCGTCATCCCTTAACTGTCAGTTGTAGCTGCTCAGCAAAAGCTACACAGACAAATAAAGCTCAGTAAAAATATGACTGAGAGCAGCAGTGTCTGTTTCCTTTTAAGTAAGTTTTTCTTTTTAATTAATTAACTAATTAATAAATGAAAACGTAAATATAGCACGGTGAAAGCATATTTGGATCAATTAAGCCCTATACACTCGAGGACAGAAATCAATTGTCAGCTCAATTACCCAAATGTTTGTGCATTTAGATGCCACAAAACCATTGTATTCATTTTGCTGGCATTTATGTAGATTGAAAACCGATACAGTAGCATACATATTCAAATTTGACTCATGAGGACAGACGTGTGGTTGCTGATGGATTTATTTTTGTCTTAGTTTTGTATTCTTCCAGTAATGAGCAGATATATTCCATCACAAACAGGGCTGTTTTTCAGACTTGAAGAGAGATAGGAGCAATAGCACAGCAGAATATTGGGAGGAATATGACAGTGTAACATATTTACATATAATGCTGTATTAAAACATAATATCTCTGTGATTTATACAGTCCGTTGAATAAAATGTACATCTAGCTCGTGGTCTGGTTTGGATGAGACTGTGCTGGCCGTTAAAGTCATAGGACCCAATCAAATTCAGCTCACTGACATTTATAGTAAGCAGTGTCGCAATAAACTGCCCCGACTCTCTTCACGCACGAGGAGTCCCATCCCACAAAAATAAAATCCACTTTCATTGTCAAAGTTATATCATGTTCAAAGTAGTAGTATTCATATACAGACAGTACAGACCAGTTGGCGTGTAAAAGACAAAAAACTAAAAATCAAAACAAAACAAAGAATATCCTAACATGTGAAAGATGCAGACAACATACAATTGTATCCAAAATAAAAAAATATATACATTTACACTTGAGGATAACATACCCCCCCCCCCTCCCCCCCCCCCCCCCCACACACACACACACACACACACACACACACACACACACACACACATATAACAAATAAATAAATTGACACTTTGTTGTTGAATATTTTGCAATTTTCCATATTGTGCTCCCAGGTGAGAATCATACTGTATCCTAAACACTGCTGCACTGGAGGCTAATTCAATGCAGTTTTGAACTTTATGTCAAACTCACATCACTTATTTCAAACTTTTATAACTTTTCGGAAACATGAACCAATATATCCCCAAACCATGTGTCCTGTCTGCACCCATTACCATTCACTAGCTTTGGTTATGGGCACACTATAATCTTATTACTGCATGTACTCGGAGTTTGAGAATAATTTGATCAAGCTGTTCCCTCAGTTTAATATTCCCTTGCCATTTTGCATATTACATTTGTTGAGGTAAATAATAATGTGCTTGTTTTCCTTGAGGCAATCAGCATTCATCAAAATGCATGTCTTGTTACAATATCAGTTCACCAAATATGACCATAATCAAAGCAATAATTATGTCAAGATGCTTACATGACCATGTCGTAATTGCGGCATTCTTGTAATTGAATTCAAATCAGCAGCCAGAGGCAAATGACAATCAGTTCAATTCATCCAAACTCAGTGTATACACGGCTGCTGAGCACGAGTGTCACATTCAGCTGGGCATGTAATGAGCTTAATCCAATTATTCTCATGATCAAAGCGAGAAGCAACAACTGCTTCTCATTTTGCCTTGAAGTGGTGTCACAATAGTCTGGTCTCTACATTTAAAAGAAAAGTGGTGATGTTCACAAATAGGAAATGTATGTAGTTGGTGGGAAATTAAAGCGTAACTAAATGCAACCTAGGGTCTTTTTGTGAATGTACCCGAGTCAAACTTTTATTTAAAAGCATATTTAGGACAGAAGCGCCACTTTTAAGATTGACTGTATTTTCGTTTTTCGGTCAAATGGCCTTTATGGGAGTCCTAGGGGCACTTTTATGTTAGCATCAAAATAGCTATTTTTAAAACACTAAGAAGGCTCGACACAACATGAGACTTTGCTCGAAGTATCACCAGGGGTTCTCTTCTTAGAGTTACGCTTTAAATCTGGATCAACGGATAGTTTTCCAGGATCGTTTCCTGTAATGTCCCTCTCCTTCCGCTCTCTGTGCGTCGCTGTTCTCAAACTCTGTTCGCTTCGGGAAACAACAACAAACTTCCAGCTAGCGAGCTACGCGCTGAAAATGGCAAGTTTTGAAGACACTTTGGATGGTGCAACTAGACCGGCCTGCTTGGTTCTTTCGGGGAATGATTGTAAAGATTTACAAAGAATATGTTTACGGCCTTTCCTCTCTAAAGGCCGTTTTACAGTCACCGTAGCCGAGCTGGCGCACGCCAATGTGACGTCAAAATGACGTAGATCTCGCTGGCGTGCCAGGATTTTGAGTGCGCGACCAGAGGGCGAACCAGAAGCATGAACAAGCTCCTGGGCAACCGGATGCCAGGACTCTCAGAGTGACTGCAAGTCTCTCTTGTAAACTTACTGGGTTAAGATTAGATCTTTTATGGCGAATGAAAGGCTTGATCCGACAAAGTAGATCATCCAATCAAATCGAAGCATTGATGTCAATGCTGCTGCCAGTTCTGCCGTTGTTTACCTTTTTCTTCTTCTTCTAGTCCGTAGAAATAGCAAAGTTGGTAGCCTTTCCTCATTAGCGCCACCTCTGTTCAGGAGAAGACTGCAACTAGTGTCGCGACCACCACGCGCAAGTATAATAGTTATGGCGTTCCCATGACGTCACACTGGGGCTCGACAGCTCGGCTGCGGCCAGTATACCCCACGTTTAACTGGGATGTTTGGGGACCGCTGTGGACGAAGTACACACGGAGATACACTGGTAAGATCAAATTATGTTTAACCATGTATCCAGCTAATTTAAATAGTTCATGTTACTGTATTGTGTCAACAGTTAACTTCATTTAATATATGTGGAATTTTATTTTGTGGGGTGCAAATGTTCCATCAGAACAAGTTCCTTCCCAAGACAGAGCCACCGTGTCTGGAGCTTAGCACCGCCCAGGACGATTGTGATTCGTTTAAAGAAATGCAAACAACCCAGAACCTTTATTTTCTCCTATCCCAGAATGTATGTGTGGTGTAGCCAGACTTTACTCCACAGTGCTGTGCAAATAGAGCTGGCAATGCGACACTAGTGGGAAATCAAAGCAAACACTAGTGTCTTTTGTTGTATGATTCAAGGTAGCAGATGGTTTAATTTTGAGACTTTGCAATAAACGTACTGGTGCGATTGAGAGTATTGCTTTAAATGCAGACTTTAAAGTGAAACTAAAGGCGAAATGTATATATTCATGTATGCATACAAACCTTGTTAAATTTGAGTAAATCAGCATTCAATCACACCTCACTGATTGAACATATTTTACACCCCCACAAGTACAATCACAGCCACGTATATAATCAGCAGCCACAATCAGTAATGATGTGAATGCACGGCACACACAGGCAGAGCGGCTTCCATACAACCATATTATGCAGCACACCACGCATGCTGATTACTGACGCACGCTAACTTGCTTACTAGTTATTCAGTTGTTGAGGATGTTTGTCTTGGGGGGAGAGGGGGGGAACTAGTCCAATCATCATCAGAAGAGCTCATTTAGTTAAAGAAACACACACGGCTGCTCTTTCATTTTCTGTCCTCTACTATCTGAAGCTCCAGCCCACTGATACTGATGGAGGAAGACAGTGATTGATTTGTTGCTTTTGTTTCTATGCTGAGTTAGCAACGATTCATATAATTCCAGTGTATCAGGGCTGCATCAGGTGTTTGTTCACTCTTCTTTAACAGAATGACGTCAAATTATTTATTTTTTTACTATTCTTACCTACAATGCACAGGCTATATATACACCAAATTGTCTATGTTTTTATGACTGCTCTGGTTGGAGGTCTATAGCGAAGAGTTGTTATGGAAGGTTGTGTGGGAGCCTGCAGTGTGTTCGAATAAAGTAAAGGCCAAACTCAGGAAATGCGCCAGCAGTAAAGTGTGATACCACTCTACTTCTGTTGTGCTTACGTTAATTATGACACGTGAAAATACATATTGTGTGAAATGGTTTTCTGATTTCAACAGTCCTAATTGGCATCATCAACTAGGACATGTCTGCCCACAACATTTCTTGAATAAAAATGTGCCACATATTGTGTTTCATGATACTACACCATACTGTTATGTATATATTAGTGATCTATGTATTTAACATACTAACTTACCAACTGTTCATCACTTCCTGTAGACAAATGAGACGTGTGAACAGACACTAAAATGTCACTTGTGTAAATGAGACTAAAATATTGCATTTCATGTATCATTAAAGGGATAGTTCAGATGTTTTGAAGTGTGGTTGTATGAGCTACTTCTCCATAGTCAGTGTGTTAGCTACCGTAGATGGCAGTGGGCACACCCCGAGTTTGGAGAAGCAGGCAGGAGTACCGACACGGAAGCTAAGCAATGTTTAAGTCTAAGCCAGTTTAAGTTTACGCACAGGGAACTGAAGCTGTTATCTATTCTATTTTTACCTCGCAGAACACGGGAGTTACTGCTCTACCGCTGCCTCGATCGGTTAGTTAGTTAGTGTTATTGTGTGACTTGTGGTAGATCAGCAACTTCTGTGTTCTGTGAGGTAAATTACTGTCAAAGGAGTCTGGTGCCTTCACGGCTTCAGTTCCTTAAACTAAAATTGATTTACTTAGGTGGGCCATTTTGTAGGTGTCTAAAGGCCCTGACACACCAACCAGACGGGCCGACCGTCGGCAGAAAAGGCAGTCGGACTGATCAGTCGGTCCCCGAGGTCCAAAAAGTGCCTCAGAACACACTGAGGCGACGCCTCATGTCTACATAGCAGCAGGCGGCGCTGCTCTGTATTGTTTCCATTAACAGTCTGATTATTTCCCAGAAAATGAAAACCGGCAGCTGATTGGACGAACGCGTCACGTGGTTCTTTTTTCTCTGGAAATTCACAGCCAGACTGTCATGGCGGCTTGTTCAGAATACGATCTCATATTGTACTAAAATAGTTCACTGAAACGTGTTTCTGAAAACATTTTAAGAGAGAAATAGGCCGTGCAGTTTCTGAATCTGTCTTCATTTCAGATCAACAAAGGTTAGTTTAAAAGATTTTCGTCAGATTTTGAGAAGCTCAAGCTGGTGTGTCTCCTCTCTAAGATGTGTGTAGCTGCTGCCCCCGTCAGCAGTACATTATAGCTTCGGTGTCGGTACTCCTGCCTGCTTCTCCAAACTGGGGACGCACCGACATCTACTGTAGCCAACACTCTGACTATGGAGAAGTAGCTCATGCAACCCCACAAAATAACTGAACTATACTATATATATATTTAAGCTAATAAAAAAGGGTGTATTTTTGCATTAAAATCTTACAGCTTTAGTGCCTGTCTCAGGACTCTTCCTGGCATAAGTGAACGCCTGCAAGACTTCTATGTGAAGACAAGCCTGTTCTTTGTCTGCACCTACTGTGTGCCCTCGGTGCAATGTCAAAGTGTGTTAAAAACTCACTCCTCACTCCCGTAACAAGTTACTCCCATGGATACAGAGGTTTAATGTGTGTCTCACTTTGAGAGGAGTGTGGATCTCATTAGCCCATAGCCCATTTTGTGTCTGTATCTCCTTGGCAGTTGCCAAAGCTGAGTCACAGCCGGATGGACACAGTTGTTTCCATACAGGTGGGAAATGCTGCACAATTGATACTGAATTACACAATGTGGGCTGCTGCTGATGCCTACTTCATTTGACAACTTTGCCTGACATGTTCTAAGAATGAGAAAGAAAAAAATACATCATTATAATACATCTACAACCACTTGATGAGCCAAATTCCTGCTTATCTGTGGACTGGTTACACTCTCAAGTACCCAAATAAAAAAAGTTCTGGTAGCTCATTACCCAGACTTTGCCCCCCGTAATAAAAAAAAACAGGAAAGTTTGTAGCTACAGTTAAAATACAGAACATTTTCTGAAAAAAAATTCTCATACAAAGCTGCTCAGTTAGTTAAGTTCTGAAAACGAAGAAAAAAAAAAATGTCAAAAAGCATCAAAAACGTCGGAACAAGTCTCTGAAAGGTCGTAAAAAAAACGGCCAAACAGTTGAAATAAGCGACAAAAAACGTCAAAAATATTGCCCAAAATGTCGAAATAAGTGACAAACGAAGGAAAAAGTGTCAAAAACGTCGAAAAAAAGCCCAAAACATTGGAAAAAAGTGACACCATGGACTTCATTAAAGTGCTCATATTATGAGGCATCTCACTTCTGTTCCATCTTTGTTGGGAGTCACACATGCTCAGTAGCTAGGTAAGGACTACTAGCTAGAAGCTAGTGCTGCTAGCGGTTAGCCACCTCGTTCTCAATGGCAAAACACTGCTACAACACTATATAACTACTTACATGTCGCTGTTCTGCAGGTATTCAACGCAAAGTTGGAAGTGTGCCCTCGTTTCAAGAAGTCTCCTGGCTAATCCTGCCTTGTACTGACCGAAGTTGGAGAAACAGCTAGCTGATGTGGTATTAGCTAAAGCGGTTAGCACACACCAAATGTTTCGGCTGATGACGTAGACGGCCCTGTTGATTTTGACCAGCTCACCCGGAGACTGAAGGCAGGACACATTCAGAAACCCGTATCTCACTCAAAACAGCATGGATGGGTTTTTTCTAAGTTTGTATGCGTGTGGAAGCACCAGAGACACAAAAACACCCCAAATCCCAGAAAAAGTGATTTTCTCATAATATGGGCACTTAAACTCCTAAAACTAACCTCCGTGGCCGACAAAAGTTGTCGGAGCACAAATAATGCAATTCGAAATGTAAAAAAAACTAATACAACTGTGAATCAAGTTCTATGAACAATTTCTGTTAAAATACGCAGACACACAACTGTTAATACACAGTTATTCCTTAGAGTGTACTTCAAATTAATATGAAACTAACTATCTGACAGTCAGTCATTGCACAGAGAACACGGATAGCATTAATGATACTGTTCCTGTTCGACTTAAGTCTACAGATCCCCTCCTGTACATCTGGCATAAAAGATTACAGTTGAGGGGGAACATCAGAAGAGTCAGCATCCTGCTTCGTAGGATGATAGAGCTTGTTTTAGCAAGGACCCGCTCTGCGTATTGATCTGCTCATGCAGCATTCCCTCCGCTTGAAGTGAGAATTTGCCTCTGATCTGAACCAGCTTTCAAGTGGGCAAAAACAACCTCAAACAATCTGACTCAAAGGCATTTTTTTTGTAATGTACATCAAGAGCACAGTGGAGTATGCAGAAAAAAAAGAAAAAAAAGGCAAGCCTGCAGAGCTAGTTCAAAGCGTAATGATTTTCTCCTGACTATCCTTCTGAGTCACTCTTGATTCTGCTGAGATGCATTCAATGTCGATTACACAGGAACCGATGCAGAATCGAAATTGTTGGGAAGGGTTTCAAATGCTTCACGAAATAGCCCCTCTGATGAATTCCGTAAGCAGCTCCTAATTCTACATCAAACTATTTCAGCAAAGGACTGCTTGGGAGCAATTTGTTAATGGATGGACCAGTAAGTGGGGGACTAATCTTAACGTGAAATCTTCATTACAAATGTCTTTAAAGATAACCCTGTCTTTTTTTCTGTGCTGATAATTTAGACCGACAAGGCTTTACACTGGATATAGTCTATATCCACTACGTTCCACTCCAGGGATTGCTCCGTTGCCCCTTGAAATTCTGCTGGATGTCATATTTTGGCCGGATGTCCGTCCCCTTCCACTTTCTTTGAGTTGGCGTTCTAACCTCTGGTGGATTTCTGAGGACTATGGTTAACTGCTCCTCAGATCTCTGCAGGGTAAATCCAGACAGCTAGCTAGACTATCTGTCAAATCTGAGTTTTCTGTTGCACGACTAAAACAACCTTTGAACGTACACGTTCCACCAAAACAAGTTCCTTACCCGAGGCTGTTTTGCAGCGGCACCATGGCTCTGTCCGGCACTTAGCTGCGCCCAAGACGATTGTGATTGGTTTAAAGAAATGCCAATAAACCAGAGCACGTTTTTCACCTACCTCGGAATGCTGTGTGGACTAGCCAGACCCTCCTCCGCAGCGCTGTGGAGGAAGGTCTGGCAATGGGGGACTTGTTCATGTTTTACACCGGCAACAGACGAGAGTGTGTTTCACACCCTGCACAAAAAAATATTGTCAGGAGTTCTCTCACTTTCTAAACTGCTTGTAAAGTGTGAAAAACACTTTCACTTTTTGCAGTTAACACATTTCAATGAAAAAAAAAGAATCCTTCTAGTTACTCTCTCTGGTCTAGTCTGAGTGTTTTATTTTACTCCATGTGAACTCATGCATCCCTGTGTAAGTCAACAGTGAGACTCGAGGAGCATTTAAAGAACAGCTTAAAGAGTTAAACCCTGGCTTTTTCTCTGTGCTGATCATTTGGACCGACAAGGCATCACACTGGATTCAACTTTGCAAACCAAAGAAGTGGTTACAACAGCACAATTCATGCTGCTGCTGAGGTCTGAATCAAGGATGCAAAAGTCAGTTTACCAAACTGCAAAGTCTGTAATATGTCACTCTGGCCACATTTTTGTAAAGCTGGTATTTCTGGCTAGCAATTGATTTGCAACACATTTGTGAGTGCTTGTCAGTAATACTCTGAGACAACATCACTAGAATATCCCCATGTTGGGAGAGCTCATTAGGTTGTATCAACTACTGCAAATATATTAGTACTGCTGATGATTTTAAACAAAAAAAAAATAATTGTGCTGTTTTTAAGGGTGAGACCGAGACCAATGCCATGCTCAATAAAGTTCTATTCTATTTTATTATTATCTACATAAATGCAAGCTTTTGTAAAAGAAAGATGGACTATGCAAGAGAGTGAATTGTATTCAAGTTCATTAGTGTCAGTATTTTTGGGAAAGCAGTGTGAGATAAATCGCAGTTCACTCCCGACAGTTTGGCAGCAAGATGCCAAAAAAGACCTCTTGAAGATCATCCAAAGTCTAATTAAAAGATGCTGAGCAGAGCCAAGGATTACACATCCCAGAAAATGTAAGTCTGACCGTGACTACACAAAACACAGATCATAGTGGTCTTTTTAACTGGATGATTCATGTTACCGTAGTGACAGTATTTCACCAATTAGATGAGATTCCATGCTGGCGTGACACAACAAAGGAACCAAGAAATAAGCACAGATCCTTAACAAATCTGCGCTCTGATCTGAAGATTATCAACAGTCAAAATGATTTTTATCAACAAGAAAGTTCTCAGTAATTCAGCCAGAAAGATAGCGGGGGGGGGGGGGTCTGACAAACTCATCTCTGTTGTAGCCCGTCTTGGTCAACATGACCCAGAAAAAACAACATCCATACACAGAAATCATGTTCCTCCTGTCCATATTTCAAAAGGCTGACTGATAAAAGGAGAGAAAAGGATCCAGACCTTAATTGTAGAGTGGAGGAGCATCCACTTCTCCGCATGTCGCCTTCTCCTCCGCTGCCTCTGCCTCCCAGCTCAGATGATTTCATCAAGACAGATTTAAAACACTCTGTGCTGCCGTTAACGTCTCAACGCTGTGGCTGCCACTCACACATGAACGCTGTGTCGCTGAATGACTGAATGAATAGGGCTTACAGGTGTATATGTCGAGAATGCGCGCCAGAGCTCACGCTGTGCTCCAGTGCTCACAGACTGAGATGTGCATGGGAGAAGAGAGAGGCACTCAACCCCTCCCTCCCTCTGTTATACTCTCCTCCCGTCGCCCTTCCTTTCTCTATCACTCTTATTCCACTTTACCTTTTCACTGCTCCCGTTTAGCTCCCAGCCTTTTCCCTCATACCCCATGAACACCCAGCACCCTTTCTGTCTGTTGGTATTAATGCTAGTATTTGTCTGATTTCGTGCAGGTGTGTGTGTGAGAGAGAGAGAGAGAGAGAGAGAGAGAGAGAGAGAGAGAGAGAGAGAGAGGCAGACACATGGCTTGAAGCAAGACATCTGTGTGTGTATTTACAGTATATGGGACTGAGGGGGTCTCTGCTCTCAATCCTTCCTCCGCAGCACTGTGAAAGAAGGTCTGGCAATACTAGACAAATCTTAACTAGTCGTTTTGGTGCCTAAACTTAACTGTTGTCACTGCAGGACAATCACCTTTTGTCAGCTAAACTCAACCTAGGCCGCTGACGGGGGACGTAAACATAAGACAGTAAAATGAATGGACAAAGCGACGCCATAGACTTCCATGGAGACCAGTGAAGTTACTTTTCTGGTGATGGCTGAGCGTTACTGCGCAGCCTCAAACTGAGCTCGTCGACGTAGATGTGACTTGAGCAACCTGTCTGAAAGTTGGAAGTCTACTGATAGCTGTGCCAAGAGAAATCTCAATCAGTCCCAATCTAGCAGAGACGGAGCGCGTAGGTATATGTAAGGAGATAACATAGGCACAGGCTAATTATTGCTAACTAAAATGCTAGTTAACATTAACATTAACACTTAAAACAGCTAATGTAAGTTGAAACTGCCTGCGAGCTTCTCCTGTACTATACGGTAATTCCTCTACTATGTGACAGTAAGTCCCGTGGTTATGACACAATCGTTAGCCTATTTTTACAAAAACGTCTGCTACGGAGCCATAACGTGAGGTACAAGGTAATGGAGCCTTTTATACATTGCCGTGTTTCTTTAGAAAATAAACAATGGACAATTAGAGTCTTTAAACGCTTCAGATGTCAAGTTATTCGCTGTCAAAGTGACGTCAAAATTAATGGCAGTCAATGGAATGCTAACGGGAGGTGATGGCATAGGTCCATAGGAGGTACGCTTTGCAGCTGCTCGTTTACCACCTTGGACGTTTTGGGGGAAAGCAGGTAGCGGAACCAACCACTATGAGGCAAGGGAGGGGGAACTCAAAATGTTTCTAAACTTAAGACGCATATTGTTGCCTCGTTTGCATTTGTATTGTTTTTACACAATTATTTTAGGTATACGTCATTATATTATTATCAATACACATCATGGTTTTAAATGATATTTTTAGAGGGGTACAACCCCTCAGATGGGGTAACTCCTGACCCCTTCGACCCCCCCCCCCCCTGCGATTTCCGCCTATGCTTGCGTGTGTCTACGAAAGGATTGTGGAAAGAGATTAAAAAAAAAAATCATAGCCACTGATTTAGCCACTGATTTAAACAAACACAAAACCACCATCAGAACGTGCGAGACGCAATTAAATGTTTTGACATTGAAAGATCATCCCCAAGGAACCGTTAAGCTCTACTCTTCCTCCTTTTGAAAGGTGTGACATTTAGATGAAATGCTGAGGGTGATCCACCCAATGTGAGACTAACCTTTACTAAATATTGCTTGTGGCTACGTGTCACGTGGCAACTCCATAATTGGAAAACAATATTAAAATCCAAGTGTCTCACTGTAAAGCAGGGGTCTCAAACTCAATTTACCTGGGGGCCGCTCGAGGTAGAGTGTGGGTCAGGCTGGGCCGCATCAAGTATTCAACAAAAGTATTCTTTGTTTGCTTTCTTAAATAAATCTTGTTGCCTCAATAGACATTTTTTAAGACTGGCGACCCGGTTCCTTCCCTCATCTCCCTGGTATTTTGTATACTCCTCAGCATGTCTAGTTGAGTAATGACGTCTGATGTTATATTCCTTGTACACCGCAACTTTCTCTGTGCATATGAGACATGTAGGGGTGCCCCTGTGCTCGATAGAAAAAATATTCTGTCTCTCACTTTCACTGAAATTGCCTGTGCTCGTCGCCAACCTTTCTCTTCACGGCACGTTTTGAGAGAGACGTGACTGGAACTGGGTGATGGCATATATTTTCCGTCACTCTGGAACACGTTTCAACCAAGTGACTAACGTTGATACTTCCCCAGGTACTTCACGGTTAACTAGCTAGACAACCGTTGACAACAAATGCCGCAGGAAGCTGTCACGAGACTAGCTATGGTAGCCCGTAAGTGATAAAAAAAAATAAAAGCATGGCAAGCGCGACACACGCAACGACTCAGCAAAAAGGTGCGTTTCAGAACAACGCTCCGGGCTGCACTGAAACTAAACTTTGATGTCAAGTACGGGGGCCACAAAATATCATCCCGCGGGTCTCAACTGGCCCCGGGCCGCGAGTTTGAGACCCATGCTGTAAAGTAAAGCCACGATAGTGTGCACATTAGTAGACTCTATAAGGCACTATATTGATTAAAGTGCTCATATTATGCTTTTTGGCTTTTTCCCTTTCCTTTGTTGTGTTATATATCTTTTTGTGCACGTTATAGGTTTAAAAAGTGAAAAAGCCCAAAGTCCACCCCAAAGGGACTTACCATCTCCAACAGAAAACACTGTTCACAGACTGCTCCAAACAGCTCTGTTGTAGTCCAGCCTTTACTTCAGAGACAAACGTGGTCACTTTGTAACACACGTTATAATGCTCCCCTGGCTGCTAGCATGGCACGCCCTCATACTCTGCTTCTGACTGGCTAGTAGTCCTTACCTAGCTACTGTCAGGGCACGCCCTTATACTCTGCTTCTGACTGGCTAGTAGTCCTTACCTAGCTACTGAGCATGTGCGACTCCCAACAAAGATGGAACAGAAGTGAGATGTCTCACTCTGTAGCTAAAACAGAGAGCTCAACACACAGGGTGAAAAGAGGAGCTGCAGCAATGTGCTGTACAACAAAAATATGGTGTTTTCTGAAAATTAAACCACATAAACCACAATAGTGGTACAACCACTAAATACAATTATGAACATGAAAAGGAGCATAATCTGAGCACTTTAATGGCAAAAAAAAAAACAATGTTGTTTTATGTAAGTAAGACGAGCACCTCAGCCAAGAAGTGACAAAGTGAAATAACCCCCTCTGAAGCCGTCAATCATATTTTGAAATCTTTCCTCTCCAGCACTGTGACAAAGCTCAAATGTAAACTGGCTGGAAGTATTAAAAACCTGCTCTTTAAGCGCCTTGTCTTAAGTACTTTGTCCATTATACAGTAATAGCAAACTACAATTGCTTTATTTCCATAATCTTGCTAATGCACTAGAAAGATCAATGTCTACGGGTATTATGCTTACACTGTATATACTTTACGTTATATACAGGCAGGGTCTTTATGTAAATTAATGTTTTTATGTTTTTTATCTGTATAATGCAGGCCTTGCTCGAGCCAGTCTGTAACAAGACATCATCATCCCTCCGAGCTTCATCACAATGAGACCCAAGGGTGTAGCAGCTGTGGCCTTTCAAAGTTTGAAAGTGACCTTTACATTTCGTCCCCAATCACAGCCATTTGTAAGTAAGGCTGGATGGGAGCAGTTTAGCTTTTTTTTCCTGGAAGTGGTGCAAACTTTAGTGGAGAAAAAAAATGAAACTGCAGTTGTTTTTCCTTGTTATGGAGCTGTATAGTAAAGTGCCTTTATGGATCATCTTAGACTCTAATCAGCACTTATTCATTTTTGATTTGTGTTCCAGTTCCCTTCCCGAGATCCCCATCAATAAAAATGGCGAAAGCAACAAATATTTCATGCTTTTGTAATGAGTGTTGATTTGCAAAATGTCAGAAATTGGCTTATTGGCTAAGACAAAGATGCCAGAATTCCTAGGTGTTTTATTTTTTATTTTATTTAATCTTACAATTACTGTATGCCTGGCAAAAACAGCAGCAGAGCTTTATCTGATGTGATTTTGCAGATCCTATTCTCCTGGTATTATCTTATATTGAATCTAAATGAACATGTATCTTTTATCTCACTCTCAAAAACAAAAGAGCAGAATGGAAAAGATGGTAACAAAGGTTGGTTTAGTAACCTACAGCACGTTTTACACCAATATGTTGCACGTTGCCCTAACTTGATTTTGGTAAACTCAGTTTTCCGTGCTGGCGGTGATGATTGGATACTTTATAGCTGTGAACTATTCTCTGTTTCTGCACGTCTCCGCAGTTTGCCTTGCAAGAGGAACAAGTAGGTCAAAGCGCCTGGGGACCCTTAAAGCATTTTGACAGACTTCCAGATCTCCTGGAAGTTGGTCTCCAGAGGGGTGAAGGCAATATTTAGGGCAAAGCCTTGCACAGTAATCTCCTTCCTGCAAATAGTGCCTCAGAAAACCGTGAATATGAACAATATAAAAAATAAATAAATAAAGATGGAGAAACACTGGTTGTAAATATGATAAAGTTAGACACACGGATGGATCCATGATGCAGGCAGTCAGGTGTAATATTGTTGGTGAGAGACGATTATGCCCTGTTTGGCTTATAGGCTATTTTAAGTAGCCTACAGTAGAGTCACTGCATTGCCAAAGCAAGTCCCCTATGGGAATGCATCATCTACCTTGTCACTGCACTGTTAGCAGACAGCCGCTTGCGCAAAGTGTAGCAATGGTGGCAGAAGGGGCTCAGAGAGAGAGAGAGAGAGAGAGAGAGAGAGAGAGAGAGAGAGAGAGAGAGAGAGAGAGAGAACAAGGCAAAGGAAGTTGCAACAAAAAAAGCCTCAGCCAAGCTGAATGGCCGGGTATTTTGTCTCTGGGTGTCTCAATGTGCAGCGTACAATGTATGTTAATTCATCCTTCACAAAGATCCTTGAAGCGAGGCTTTCCCAAACCAGCAAACAAATCACCCCCGGAGCTCCATTGGTATTCTGTGACTGATTCTCCAGTCTTTGTGTTGTGAACTGAACAGTGGCATAACAAACAGACTCAAGTTGTAGGTGTGGTTCACTTGCTCAGAGGTGACTTCAAACGAAACTACTCTTCATCAAGCCCCCAGGAAGTGTGTTGGGCGGAAGTCTCTAGTGTGCCTATTATTATTATTTTTTCTCTTATTAGTGCCAACCAAGTTAGCCGTAAGCTTAGCTGTGTGGGGCTATTGCATGCTTTGCTAAAGCAACATTCTCAGTCACCTTACAGTAAAACAGCTATCAAAATTTGACCTCAAATTACCACAACAATGGATCACACGGCTACTTGTATGTGAAAGGGGTCATTGATAGTGATGAACGCATGATGAAGGAGAATGATTTACCTGACTCAGCGCCCCTCAGCTCTACGGATGGGGGGGGGGGGTCATCCCTGTGTTCCCAGGGTCCAATGCTCCAAGGGTCCTATTTTCATGAAATAAACTAACATTGTGAAATTGGTAAGGGCTATCCTCGCATTGCAAACAAATGAAGGGAGATGGACATTTCAAATGCAGTTTGAAGGTAAAAATCCATTCAGCCACAGTGAAGATAAACATATACAGAATTATTTTTAATGTTTTATCTTGTCTCAAATTTGAGGGCATAGGCTTCAAGGACTATGTTTAAATGCACATAATATTCAGGTTTTTGCCCTTATTCCTGAAAAAGACAATATTTCGACTAAGCTGTTTACATGGCTAATAAAAGTGAATATTCCTGGGGTGGCCTCTAGCTCACCCAGTAAGAGCCTGCAGCGGCCCGGGTTCAAGTCCGACCGAAAATATTCCTGTTAACATGTAGCTAGCTGTTCAAAATACGATTTTTTTCAAAATTCAAAGTACCAGCGGAGGCGGACTTGTTGGACTGTGCGAACACAGCGTCCCTGTTTCATTCCTTCAACCAGCTTCTTGAAACGGTCGCAGTAGCAATGTTTGCGTATATCAAAAAAATTGTTGATATGCAAGTCTTTGATAATGCTTAAAAGTAGCTGTGTTTCTCCTTATCGGGTCTGCAGCCTTGCTAACTGTTTGACTGTTTTTGTACAGCAACCATAGCAACGCACAGAGCTAACCATAACGCCGCCTTCACACTGGCAGTTGAAATGATCTCAAAAACGGCTTCGAAACGACTGGAAGTCATTCATTTCCTATGGTAATTAGCAGACTGCATGCGAATGGGTCCGAACGAGTGTGGTGCGAAAAAAATTCGTGTCAGTTGGTCATCCGGATGGGTTCAAAAAATTTAACTTTTTCCTAAAAGTTCAATTAAAACTAATGCTAATTAGTTAGCTAGCTAGCAACAGACATCGAACTATTGACATTATACCGCTATATCACATTTAACCGACGTGACCTGTCAACGTCCTGGGCAACTTATCTCCACGCAGCAGCCTTTCTATTTATATCTGTATAAGAGATGGCATAGAGAATCGTACATTTAGACACTTATCAGTCGTTCTAGTCTCTCTGACATTTTTGTGACTCGCTTCCGAAGCTTTCCAACGGTGTAGTTCGACGTCCGCTGGGGGCGTATTGCGTATTACGGAGCTGATATCAACTGCCAGTGTGAAGCACTAGCGGCGCCAGGATTTTGATTGTAGGTGGGCCTCCAGAAAACTGGATGGGCCAGTTAAAATAAGCCAAAAAAAAAAAAAACTGAGGACAGCGACTCAGTAGCCTACCTGTGTGGTTCTTGTGTCGCTGTCCTCAGCTCAGTGCTGAAGTGGACAAAGACATACAGCTTGGCAGTAAGCCTACAAAAAGACTGAAACGGAATTATTACAGCCAGACACTAACGTTAACAGCCGCTTTCCGTCCGGAGGGATTTTTGCAGTTCTTAGAACATAAAATTCCTAGAACCCTTTTTTTCTCGTGTTCCGACTGGACCAATTTGGGGGTTTTTAAGTCCCTCTGGTCGCAGCTCCTGTAACTCTTTCAGCTCCTACTTCAGGGCAGGGTCTTTTCTCTTTTCAGCATATGAACCTAGGTGAACGAGGGTCGGGTTTCCGGTACAGACAGACCACAACGGGACAATTTAAACAATTTTCGCCATCTTATTCATCACTAATTGCACTTATGACAACGTTTTAGGCGAGAAATTAACTGTTTAGATTTCGAATATAGGCAGTCTTGCGAAAATTGATGCCGAATTGACAATTTCCTTCAAAGTTTTTGGAGCTCCATGAAGTGAGGCGACAGCCAGCAGGTGCCTGCCCCGGCCTCTAGCTCGTTGCTCGGCCAGTTATGCTCAGAGACCCCGCTGTGAGCTAGAGGTCTCTCAGACCGCTCTCGTAAATAAGAGGCTTTTATTTTTCCCTTACCCCTCCTACCAGTCCCTATGGCCACTTGGCCAGTGAGAATGCAATTGGAAAAAACAGTTTTGGGGGAGAGTAGTTAGTAGATCTGTTTAGAAGTGGACCTTTCCTATAACTACGTTCCTGTAACTACTCGGTCGGAAAGTGGCTAAACGTTAACTGTTGCCTACTTGCCTTGCTGGTGTGAGGGGTGGCTATGGAAGGACTTTATCATGGGGAGAGGGCGGCCGAGCAGGATGGTAACTCGCCACTTGTAACCGCGTTACTTAAAATGGCAGGAGTTTCCTCCTCCTGCTCCTCGGAGCGTTTCTTGCTGAATATAAATGAAAACAAGCTGCAATGCTTTGCGTTTCATATTAGCTGATAGCTACAGTCTGTGTCTGTCTCATTGAACTTGCTTGAAGAGCTTGCGCGGCAACGTCATTCATTTCATTGGATCACTTGCTGGTGACGATGCAGCCTGTGGGCAGGCTTAAGAGTCCACACGTGGGGTAGAAGCCGCTGATTGGCCGAGAAGCTTTCACTCAAAGCTTTTCTCGGGCTGCTTATTGGATAAACTGCTAGAATGAAAATCACTCACTACTCACTATAGGCTTGGGTCAAAATGGGCGGGCCCGGATCTAAAATTGGTGGGCCCAGGCCCACCCGGGCCCAATGGTAGCGCCGCGGGTGGTGTGAAGGCGGCGTAAGCCAGCAGTAAAAACCCTGATTGAGACGTATTCCGAATGTGCTGTATACATGTCCAAAGAATTCCTCTAAAACCCGAATAATACCGGAATATCCCACGTCTTATTCGGAAAATGCTATATTCGGAAAAATGCTTTTCTCGGAATATCCGACCGGAAAATGCTGTTTACCTGAGCTGTATCAAATTCAAAATATTGTCATATTCGGAATAATAGTGGAATATTTGTGTGCATGTAAACGTACTCAATGAGTATACCATCAGCAGGCTACAAGCTGTAGGTGGGTGATTTCAACACGTGACCAAGAGAAACATGCATTGCTGAGAACATAAAAACCTTTGAAAGGTTTTGTTAATGTGTCAGTATGCGTCTCTAAAGGGAAAGTTATGCTTTAAATAAAAGCTGTAAAAAGTGATGAAACTAAATTGGATGTGTAATTACACACATACACACGTACACAAAAAGGTACTGATGTGAAAAATTGAAACTCAATTCACATTTATCAACTCAATTTTGGGATTATCAGTTAGATACACCTCTTATGTTTACTGCAGTAAAAAGGCAATCAAGTTCAACATTCAGATATTCCTGTATGTTATCTTTGGAGCCCATGCTTGTCCCAAGGTTATTTTATAAAATAACCTTGGGACAAGCATGTGCTCCAAAGATAACGTATTAATGAACCAAACGGCCTCGCTTCATTATTCAACAACAAATGGTGCAGGACAACTGTCCGTGTTGATGTGTTGTGGTTTTAGTATCCTGTAAGAATCCTGTAAAAGCCCTCACTAGGGACAATTCATTTTTAATTAAAGAAAAAGGCAACAACTGCATTTTTAATTTATGTGGTTGTTGTTTTTGCCATTTTCCTTCCTCTTGTATTTGTTATTTTTACTAGCATAGTTAGATTTTATCTTATTTATCTATCAGGAAAACATTTATTAAAATGTTTACATTGTTCTCGTATTCAAAATGTGAAGCATGAGTATGGTTGGGGAGGTTAGGGGTGTGCATGCACACAAGGACTTTCATGCCAGGGAGCGGAGTTTGCTTCCCAAGAAATGTGTGTTACTTGGGAGTGTTTTAATCCAAACCACGATCTTTTTCCTAAATTTAACTAGTTTTTTTGGTGCCTAAACTTAACTGTTGTCGCCGCATAAAGCTCACTTTTTGTGGCCTAAACTTAACCGCAATGTCCACCGAAACAACTGGCAGCTCGCGGTGCCCTGTACCTGGCTCAAAGTCACCTATTCTTGGATAAGTCAACCACCAACTACAGGTGATACAACGGAGCACCATGTGGAGCACCTAGCTGGCATCGCAGAGCTCTGTAGCGGCTAAACACATCTACTTGCTGCTCCTGATACGACCGGGCTGGGACGGAGGTCTGTAGCCGGTGTCATGAAGCTCTGTAGCGGCTTGAACAACTAGCACCTGCCGCTCGATATCATGGAGCTTGTAGCCGGCCACTGTAGCCGGCGTCACGTGACCAGCCGGTGGTCTCCTACTTTCGTACGATATCTTACATTTTTTTGTGCATACATTTTTGTACGATATCATACGGACTGCGGAGAGACTATTTTTTGATCTCGTTTGAATTGAGCCATGAATTACACATATGTTCGTCAGTTTAAAAGATAATTTTCCAAGTCAAGGACATCTCAGTTTGTCGTAAAACTGTTGAAGTATAAGTATAACATTATGAAAATACTTAATTAGAAAGACTACACACTTAAGTTGCATGGGTGACGTCTCGCTGAAGCTACGATGTCACAGCTACGTGGGTTTGGTACCGGGATGTAAAGTTACTCATACAAGCAGCGGGTCTTGCTCGTTCTCTCTCTTCCCGGCTGATACAAAGACACTGGATAGAACACATCAGGTAAGACAACGTAATGTGTTGTGGAACGAGGAAGTCAAGTATCAAGCAGGGTGACGTAAAATTAAGTGAGGAGATGTTCACTGAGCGGTTTCACACAAAACTAAGTGGTACCTACGACAAACTGACTTTCTACACTTGCAAAATTATATTTTAAATTGAAGAACATCATATGTGTATTTCATGGCTCAATTCAAACGAGATGAAAAATGATTTGTCTCTCCCCATTCACCACCATATATATTTTTTCCGAAATAAGGTCCCATGGGGTCTACCAGAAAGAGGAGGGACTTTACCTCTCTATGACATTGCTAACTTGCTACTGTTTAGCTAGTCTGATCTCACAGAAATACGTGAAATGACTACGACTTCTCAACAGCGCATTATGTGGTCGTGTCAGTTAATGTGTTAAAATGAAGCGCCGGTGTTGTGTCGAAGTCTGTTCCCCCGTCGAATAGTGTTTCCCTCCTGTTAAAATGCGTAGCGCCCCCATCTGTAGTTAGGGATAGGTTGGGGTTAAACTTTAGGGTAAAGATGATTATGAAGAAAATTATTTTATTTTATTCATCCATCAGTCCACACGTATTGCATTCAGTCAGGACGTTTCTGCTCAGGCTGACCGGCAGAGTTTAGTCAGCTTAAGGGGAAGGGGGAGCTCTGTGCGCAGCAGGGAAGATGGGTTACTTAGCTTTGTATCAACTCATTTGGCAATGGCTTGTATCGGACGTTCATTAATATCAAAAAGTTACGCACTAAAGCTTTAAATGTATTAATAGCTTTTCACCAACAAATTAAAATAAGGAAAGGAAAATAGAGGACTGAGGCATGTAATTTGAATGCATCATTTATTTGCCAAATACATTTTGACATTGTCTTTATGGTGGGAGGAAACCGGAGCACCCGGAGTAAACCCACACAAACCTGGGGAGATTCAGAGACCAAAACATGCAAACTCAGCAGAGAAAGATCATTTTATGTAGCTAGTTCTGTAGCTATTCTTCTACTGGGGTTATTTAGATGGAGACTTCTTCCATGTAGCATTATATGTTATATCACATACCATATAATTAAACACCTTTTATTTATTCAATTTATTTAAGTAGATCTTCTATAAACTTAAATGTTTTGACTGATAATGGTTAATGAAGTCACATATAATGAATTTTCTGGCAGCACTGCAGAAAGTCTAGGTACGAACAAATATCAGCGTTTATGTTTGCGTTTGGCCTTCAAACCCGAACCAGAACAAGCTGGTTGATGTTCATTGTCACAGGTAGTCGACAACTTATCATCTCGACTTCCCCTGCTTCATGTTGATGCCATCACTGTGAGCCTCGCCTTTGCTTTCGGAGTTTGTTGTGGATCCATGGGTGCTAATTATACCATTTAACTCATCACCTGAGTGTTCATGTTCGATGTCATTACTTTGGGGATCACCTTTGTTTTTGGAGATCTTTTTGGAGCTATGGGTAATCATTTTACCATTCATCTCATCATCTGACTGTCCAAGTCCGATGTCATTACTTTGGGGATCGCCTCTGCTTTTGGAGATCTTTTTGGATCTATGGGTAATAATTTTACCATTTAACTCATCAACGGACTCCCCCTGCTTCACATCAATGTCATCACTGTGAGACTCACCTTTGCTTTTGGAGATCTTTTTGGAATTATGGGTGATAATTTTACCATTAAACTCATCTGACTGTTCATGTTCGATGTCATTACTTTGGCGATCGCCTCTGCTTTTGGAGATCTTTTTGGAGCTATGGGTGATAATTTTACCATTTAACTCATCATCAGACTCCCCCTGCTTCGAGTCAATGTCATTACTTTGGGAAGTGTCTTTGCTTTTGGAGTTCTTTTTAAATCCATGCTTTAAGATACTCTTACATGTCTTCCAAACTGAAGTGTTTTTTTGTTTGATTTCTTCATAACAGACCTCTGCCTGCCTGGGAAGGTCTTTTACCCTTTCTCTACTCTTCTCTTCGAAGGCTTTGATTTTTGCTTTTACGTTTCCCTGGAGTAGGTTGTCATTCATCAGGCGTCCATCATTTTCTTGGGGTTCCATGTTTACTTCCGTAATTATCGCCTCTAGGTCATTGTTTTTTTGGAGTATGGCCTTTTCTTCCTGGATGTCTTTGTTTGTTGCCTCCAGTTGCTTAATGTTTGCCTGTAGGGTATTGTTGTCTCTTTGGAGCATGTCCCTGTCTTCCTGGATGTCTTTATTTGTTGCCTCCAGTTGCTTAATGTTTGCCTGTAGGGTATTGTTGTCTCCTTGGAGCATGTCCCTGTCTTCCTGGATGTCTTTATTTGTTGCCTCAAGTTTCTTGATTTTTGACTGTAGGGCCTTGTTGGTGCTCTGGAGTATGTCTTCCTGGAGTTTCTCGATTGTTGCCTGGAGATACCTGTTTTGGAACCGGAGGAGATGGCATTCATGCACTGAGTTCTCGCAGTTTATCTCCATATCATAGAGTTGTACCTTGAGATCCTCGTTTTCTACTGTAAGCTGCTTATTATCACACAGAAGGTGGCCGAGTTCCACCTCAAAGTTGATGTGGTCCATGACCTCGCTTCCTACCAGGAGAGCGTCCTTGTTTTCTGGCTGGTCTTTGTTTTTTTCCTGGAGATAGCTGTATTCAAACCTAAGGTAACCCAGTGCTCGCTGAAGATTACCATAGTTTACATTCATGTCGTCGTTTTCTACCCGGAGGACAGCATTCTTGTTTCTTTCATACTCAATTTTTTTCTTCAAGCTTGCATTCTCATCTCGGAGGGATTGACTGCTTTCCATGACATCGTTTTTCACCTGGGAGTGCCCTTTTACACCCTCTTTCTGTGTCTGGATGACATCCTCAATTATTTTCTTTAAGCTTCGAGTCTCTTCTTGGAGAGCTTCCATGGGACCGCTTATCACCTGGATATGCTCTTTCACATTTTCTTTTTCTGCCAGGAGGACAGCATTCCTGTAACGTTTATCCTCAAATATTTTTTCAATTTTTCTTTTGATCTCTTCTCGGAGAGCTCGATTGCTTTTAAAAATGAGTTCTGCATAGTTGTTTTTAATGTCTTTCTCAGTTACGTTTTTCAACTGCAAGTTCTCTTTGAGATCCTGTTTTTCTACCTGGAGGAAAGTATTCTTCTCAAGCTCATCAATAATTATTTTCTTCAATCTTTGGATCTCTTCCTCAGTGACGTTTTTCAACTGCAAGTTCTCTTTGAGAGCCTGTTTTTCTGCCCGGAGGAGAGCATTCTTGTTTTGTTCTTCCTCAATGGTTCTCTTTAGGGTTGTAATCTCTAGTTTTAGAACTTGATGGCTCCTCCAAACCACCGAATCTTTGTCATTGGTGATAATGTTTAATTGAGAGCTATTCTTCAAGAGTTGCTCACTGCTGTTCTTATAAAACTGTTTGTCGCTATCGAGCTTCTGAAATTCTGCCTTGATTTTCCCAATGTGCGTTTCTAAGATATCCATTATCTTTAGTTTTGTAAGTAAAAACTATTCTTGTTGCAGACAGATGTAGCTACTAAACAGTGAGTGTGTGCTGTAAGGTCTGGTGATAACTTACTGATTCTTGAGGTGATAGGACGAATGATAGGACAAGACAAATCTGAAATTGAATGAGAAATGATCAAAATACTCCTCTGCTCTGTGTCTGTGGAAGAAATGATGTTACATGGAATCTTAGATCACAGCACCAATGTTTCATCAGAAAATGATGTCACATGGAATCTTAGATAAAGGGAAGATCTTAGATAAAGAGTGTTCCAACAGGAAGTGATATCACGCTTTGACTGTTTGCTAAGCTCCGCCCCCATAGTTGCTGTTGCTATGCCTGTCAGTAAGAGATGGAACTTTCAAACAAAAATATGACTGTTTTTTAAATCAAGGTTAGTCCCACACAGTGTAGGAATAACGATCCAAACATTTACACAGAAAATATTTCTCTTTTGTAGCAAAAAGTATCTTTTCACAAATAAGTCGTGTTTCTTTAATTAGTCAAATGGTCTAGTGGTCCAGGTGGTAAAAAAAGTCTGTGAAATCACCTCTTTTTTCACAAATACAGCTAAATAACTTAAATCTTGGAACTTTTATGCGTGTACGTTTTATTAACAGTTTGGGAGCTTTACCTCTGTTTGAAACCGGTTGAAACCAGCTCCAGTGGGATTCAACCAAACTAAATGAGGCAGGTGTGAAAGCCCCGCAAGAATGATCTGGGGACCATGAATGTCTGTACCAAATGTTATGGTAATCCATCCAGTAGTTGTTGAGATATTCAAATTTTATTTGTCACAAACAATCATACACAGTACAATGTGCGGTGAGATTCATTGTGTACCTGTCCTGGCTCAATAAAAACTATAAAAACCAAAAAAATAGTAATGTACAACACAATAGATGGTAAACATGTTATTGTCAGAGCTGCACTTGAACATATCCCAGTCTGTGTGGTCCAGAGCGTCCTGTAAGATGGCATCTGATTGGTCAGTCCAGTGTTTCACCTCCCTTTGCACCGGGGCGTCCTGCTTTAGCCGGTGTTTATGTTTTGGCATGAGGAATATTACAGCATGGTCAGATTTCCCGAACGGAGGGAGATACTTTGTTTTGTAGCCGTCCTTGAAGGGTGAGTAACAATGATCCAGGGTTCTCTCTCCTCCGGTGGGGAATGTGATGTGCTGCCGAAGGTCAAGTCTGACTCTTCAGGTTAGCACCGTTAAAATCCCCTGGCTACGATGACGGCTGCATCCCAATGTTCAGCCTGGTTGTTAACTAGAGCCTCATGTAGTTCAGACAGAGTAGTGTCAGTGTTTGCTTGTGGTGGGATATTAACGGCACTGATGATAACTGAGGTGAACTCCCGAGGAAGGTAAAACGGGCGACATTTGATTGTCAGGAGCTCCAGGTTGGGTGAGCAGGAATGTGTGAGATGATGGCATGTGCGCGGGAACATAATTTCCCTGGGGGGGTGCTGTAGCCTAAATGTGCACCCAATGCACATGCTTACACATAACGTCCTTTTCATCCATTGCAATAACATTACTCCCTTTAAAGCCATTTTAGATATAAAGGCATGATGACACCCTAAATGACCCAATATAGTAGGCTACCCAGAACCGAGCCAGTGTTACACCGTAATGCATTCATGTTTAATTCAATTTTATTTATAGTGTCAAATCATAACAGGAATTATCTCAGGACACTTTACAGATAGAGTAGGTCTAGACCACACTAATTTTCAAGGACCCAACAATTCCAGTGATTCCCCCAAGAGCATGCATGAATGTGTGAGTGCGACAGTGGCGAGGAAAAACTCCCTTTTAGGAAGAAACCTCGGACAGACCCAGGCTCTTGGTAGGCGGTGTCTGACGATGCCGGTTGGGGGTTTGATGAACAATGGCAGTAACAAAGTCCCAATTAAGATAATGACTAGAGTAGTTGTAATAGTTCATGGAGTCGTAGAGCACAGCAGGGCGTAACAGGGCGCGGCAGGTCGTTGGCCGGACATAGCAAGTCGACGCCGGGCATTGCAGGGTGTAATGGGGCACAGCAGGTCGTAGGGCAGGACCACGGCGACAGCTGCCACCATGATGTAGGTGCCATCATGATCCAAGATGATGGTTCTGGAGGGACAAAGAACATACGGACTCCGGGGAAGCTCCCCGGAGCTAGGTTAATAACAAGCATTTCTGGAACATGAATACACACAGATGGAAAGAGAGAGGAGAGAGGAGCTCAGTGTGTCAAAGGAGGTACCCTGGTAGTCTAGAACTATAACCGCATAGGGAGGCTGTGTTCGACGATTGTGGCTACACACCTTCCCCCGCCGGTCTAGGCTAACGCTGCGACACCTTACTGCCCAAGTATGCGTAAGCTTTCTATGAAGAGAAGCAGTGATAGGATGGGGGTCCGCCATGACTGAGGCTACACACCTTCCCCCGCCGGTCCAGGCGAATGCTGCAACTCCTAACTTCCTAACTCTAAGCTTTGTCGAAGAGGAGAGTTTTAAGTTTACTCTTAAAAGTGGTGACGGTGTCTGCCTCCCGAACCCAGACTGGGAGCTGGTTCCACAGGAGAGGAGCCTGATAGCTGAAGGCTCTGGCTCCCATTCTACTTTTAGAGACTCTGGGAACCACAAGTAACTCTGCATTCTGGGAGCGTAGTGCTCTAGTGGGACAATAAGGTACTAAGAGCTCTTCAAGATATGTAGGTGCTTGACCATTTAGAGCTTTGTAGGTCAGGAGAAGGATTTTAAATTCAATCCTGGATTTTACAGGAAGCCAATACAGAGAAGCTAATACAGGAGAAATATGATCTCTTTTCTTAGTTCTTGTCAGAACACGCGCTGCAGCATTCTGGATCAGCTGGAGAGTCTTAAGGGACTTATTTGAGCATCCTGATAATAGAGAATTACAGTAGTCCAGCCTGGATAATGTTTAGCCTACATTATGCCACTTCTGTATATACGCTCTTCTTTGCCCCCGTTGTTGACCACGCACGGGCAGACAATTTGTGCAGCAGCCCCGTTTACAGTCAGTTTCTGATGGGTCACAGATTTCAGTGTAACGTCCGTCAGCTGGACCCATCTATTATTAGAAAGCTAAGGGCCAAACGCAAACAGAAATGAGAAATTCTTGACCCCAATGGCCCTGGGAGACACAGCCCCAAATAGAACATATTTCAACCTTGCATGGTATTTGCTATTACACGTTATCGAAAAACAAACCTGTGTCTTACCTAGTAACGTAAGTAGCCATCTCTGTCTCTGGTGCTGACCACGTTTTGATCGATACATAATGTCCATCCAACAATCCTTGCCAATAAAGTTTGTATAGGCTATTTGATAATACAAATACATCCCAATTTCCCATTGATGTTCTTCCTGATAAACATGTTAGTAAAATAACGATAGATCGCATTCGCACCCACGGCTGCTAGCCAAGTAGCTTATCACCCTCGCCCTCTGCTCTTTGACCTCACCTTTCCACGCTGAGCAGCGTTCTTCAGCTGACGTGATGATGCTGTCACTTCAGATCGAAGGAATGAATTCAATTTGAATATTTAAAAAAATGTTATATACTTTTTCTGACAGGCACCTCATCTGCTGAAAAATAAATATCTTAATAAATAAATAAAATAATTTTACACCGTACCACTCCACCATTAGCACCCACTCTCCAGCGCCCTTGGCTGATGGACATTCCTGTTGTCACACCAGTAGTTGTTCACCATGAGACATAGTACACCTTCCCTCGACTTTCCGGACTCTCTCGTTCTGTCCATGCGGTGAACTGATCCGCTGGTTGAATTGTATGGTCTGGTATTGAGGGTGTTAGCCATGTCTCAGTGAGGCAGATGATGTTACAGTCTTGCATGTCCCTCTGGTATTTAATTCTGTATTCGCACTTTGCACGGGGGCGAATGCTTAGGAAAAGCACCGCAAAAAAAACCCCCAAAAAAAACCACTAGAATCGGCGTCATACCGGAGGTGTCCGTATATGGCCAAGAGCTGCAAACGGCTTCCGAACATGGACACAGTTACGCTAGGTGCATTTTTGATTAGGCCTGGGGAAATTTCAGACATATCCCAAAGTTGGACTATTTCTATCATATCTCACATGCCTTGCATTTGAGTAAGATGCATCCTAATATAAATTATACACTAAAACATATTCAATAATACATGCAATGTAGACAGGGTTTAAATGTAAAGAATATGTAATAGAAATGTCGTCACTGCTTTGCGCAAAGGTCATTAATGATTGAGGTTCTTCACCCTCTTCTGCTGTTGCTTCACTATCTTCCCCTTAACATCCCAGTTGTTGGTCACACTTTTGAAAAAAAAAAAAAAGACTTTGATAAAACCTCCCTGTCATTGTTTGCTGTTTCAGCACAATGCAGAGGTGCTGTAAAATCAACAGAACCTACTGTTCTGCACTGCTACTGTCCTGGAAAAAAAATGATGGATGTTTGGTTACTAAGGCTGCTTCTGTGTTGCAGTGTAACCAGCTAACTGCATCACCTGGATCTGCCTTTTAATAATTCATTTGGATAAAGCATTTACTGCAGTGTTCACACACTGATAGTACATTTTGTTCAGTTAGTGTGGCTTCACAATTTTAATATAAGTTCACTGTAAACACAAATTCAATTTCTTTTACACTTAACTTTTACACGCTCATTAATAAAACAAACGATTCTCGCTTTGTGCTGGATTCAGGAAATAATCTCATCCATGAGCAACGCCTCCAAGCAAAGATAATGCGTTATTGCTGTGTTCATACTGTAGCTGGACTATTGCTTTTATGACCGTAAGGGAGATTACCAAATCAGACTCCGCCTTGCAAGTAAGAAATGTACATCTCCATCCATCTCTCCATTGCGCCATTACAAGTTCATATCACATCTATTGGCTTTTATCAAAAGCTGACCCTAACTACTTTTATCCAAGCACTTGTTTTACTAACCTGTTATGATGGCTTTGTGTTTTTTTATTATCACAATGGCAATCCATATAATAAGCACTTAATAGAGTCCTTTTAAATGTGTGTTATGATCCCAAAATATTTCTAATGTGAATAAATTATCGTATTATTTAATTGTTATTTGTCTTTATTTAAAATTCATTGTCATACTGTAACACCAGGGTATTTCTTTTAATTTAGAACTCCTGCTGACCATCCTGTCCAGTGGTTCTTTTAACCTGCTTTTAATAGCCGGGTCCTTTTTAAATGGCTTTTTAACCAAACCTGTTTTTTTAAAGGAGTGTTTAAAGTGTTTTTCCCACATCAGTGTTCCTCTTGTGCTCGTGGCCCTTGTAGCGCCGATCACGGACGCTACATTTGAACCCAAACCTAACCCTAACCTTTATGTTTCTCTGTAAAGCAGACACACCAGTGAGCAGCAGGCTGTAGGAGGTAGCTTTAATCATCGTCATCATAGTCTCATTTGTTTACAGTACTCACTGAAAAGAATCCAAATTAATTTGACAGTGGGTGCAGGGGGTGGGGGGGGGGAGGGGGGGGGGGGGGGGGGGGGGGGTTAAAACTGCATGCGTGGCATCTTTAAAATTGCACCAGCCTCATGTCACCCTTCATTACCAGACAACAAAAACATACAAACCCTGGAAGCGTCTCTCGTCTTCAGCCATCTTGGGCCTTAAGTGTCTTAAGTTATGCACATTCCCAAAATGAAAAAGCACTGCATTAAATCCGACCCTCTGCTTTTATTTCCACGTCCTCCCACGCCATAAGGAGACAAACAACCTTGTGTTTAATAATGAGAGCAGGAGCGAGAAGACCTTTATCTCTGTAGTAGACTGCAGAAATAATGGCAGTAATTAACTGAGCGTTACTCCTCAGTAAGACCTCCTGAGAACTCCCACAGTCATTCCAGTGTCTCAAGACTCAGCCATTGGTCTCGCCAAATATTCTAGTGGGTCTTGACCGAGTCCAGCAATATATGCTTTTGTTCTAAAGTAACTTCCTCCTTCATAACAAAACCATTGATGAAGCGCGCTCGTTCAGAAAACCGGTATTGGTTTACTTCAAAAGCCATCTAGAATGGGAGTTGACATTGGTCCGCTGGTATTTGCTAGGGGTGGGAATCACCAGAGGCCTCACGATATGATATCATCACCATACTTCTGTCACAATACCATATTATTGCGATTTTAAACACACTGCAATATTCTCCGATATATTGCAATTTATTACCTTTTTTCCAACTTCACATTTTTCACAATTTCAAATTATATTGCTGTGGAAGTTTCCTTTGCAGCAGGGGGATGATGCGTAGATTTCAAAGTTTAGTAAAATGAAACAAATAAGACAGAACTGAGACTAAAACCAAGTTGGGTTTTTGTATTTTATTAAAAGATATATTTTGCAAAATAGGAGGAATACAGTTTCACAAGAAGCACGTAGCTCAGTGTGTAAAGGATTCGTCAAATGAGTAGAAGGAAAGAGTGAGCTTAAATGCACATTGGGAAAAGGAGAGTGATATTTGAGCAAATTCTTTCAAAGAATAAAGATAGTAACCTACTAGACCTTTCATTCTGAGAGACAGATAAGATATAGGTCCAGTACTGGCATCTATCAAAGAAACACAGGCATGCGTCATAAATTCACTTCATCTAATCCTCTGTTCCTTTCTGCCCCAGCTGGGGTCACGTTCCCCGTACATCTAAACAGACAAGAGGGGAACGGAAGGTGAGAGGAGGATATTAGAGTTGTGGCCTTGTGGTTTATCAGTTCACACAAAGCACATACACCTCCTTCTGAGACTCTCAGTCTCTGAAGTCTAAACAACCCCCAATCCACATGCAGGAATACAAATGAACTGTCGTTTAGATTGGTGTATGGGAATGCAGTGTGCTGAATGAAAAAACACAAGGAACAATAAACAATATAGGCTTAAATGTGATTTTTCCATTACAATATCCCCAAAAGGAAACTTTGTCAACGTTTGCTCATCTCACTTCAATTTTATTGCTGCAAAATGGGACTGTCAAGCAGAAAAACTGACCAACACATGTATAATAGATCGATACTTTGCGTCTGTATATAGATTTTTTTTACCCCCACCCCTAGTATTTGCCCAGCTGCGTCATATACCTCAATCATCAGGCATCTATAAGTTTCATTTGGGCAACAGACACAATGTCGGCAAGCACTTTATACTCTGGATTCTTCAGGACTTGCTGCCACTGTGGGTTACCGTCAGCATAAAGCACCGCCAAGACAGACAATTTACAAGCAACAGTATTTATTCTGACTGCTCACACACTTTTAACATAGCTTTCCAACCATGAACCGTGCGCCTCTGTGTACCGCACGCCTCTGTGTGCCCGGCAACTGTTAGGCACACAGCCTGTTGCTCACAACTTTTTAACAAAGAACAAACAAAACAATATCTCATAGTAAAGCTCTGCATTTCAGCCTGTTCCCGACGGAGCCCGACGTACATATATGCCCCTTGGGTCGGGCTTCGGACCAATTTTCACATCGAAGTTCAAACACGGGCCGGATGTCGGGCCTGCATTAGGCTCCTCCTTTATGTTTTAATTAAATAAACTAAATACACTAAATAAACTAAATGGTATGTAATTTAAATAAACTATGAGGTTGGTGATTTCAAAAGTTAGAAAGAGGTTTTATAACTTATCACACTGACACAAAGACAGCTCACACACACACACGGGACATCCAACTTCTGGACTTTTTACTGCTAATAAACGTTTAAATTAAAAAAAATTTATATGCCTAAAGTGTTTTATATTCATGAGTTACTTACTGTAAGTGTTGATTTAAGAGGCTAAATTGATCAAACAAACAAACAAACAAACTAGGGTCGGGCCCGGGCCTGACATCTCGGGCCAGGGCCGGGATAGGACCAACATTTTAAAGGAGAATTCCGATTTTTACCTGAATCTTGATTGCTAGATGTCTCAGAGTACTGTCGATAGGATAAAAAACGACCAAAATCTGTGCTAGCAAACTGGAGTTGCTGCAGCTAATGGCCAGTGCTCCCAGTTAGCTAAAATGCCAGTTGTGGGGGCATGTTCTGAAGAGTGTCTTTGTGCCTCTTAACAGACACAAAATGCAATTAAAATTTCTGTGCAACATGAACAGGGCCCTTACGTGACAAAAAGATGCGTTTTCAACTCAGACATTGTGAAGAAGCTGTTTAAATTCAAAGTTTGTACTGTCGCCTACCTTGTCTCTGGTCGCTAGCTCGGCCTGCTAGCTCCACAGCGGAGTCTGGGATGAGGGGGTTCAGCCAGGTTTCGGTGATAATCATCACGTAGCAGTTCCGTGTGTAGTTGTTCGTTGCTATGCTGAGTTCCAGCTCATCCATTTTGCGTGCAATGGATCTGGCGTTGGTGAGTAGGAGGCTTGGCAGTGGAGGTACAGGGCGGTAGTTTCCGGAATTCTCCTTAAAGCCCGTGCAGGGCTCTATCTCACAGCCCAGTGTCCTGTCTCTGTGGTGTGTGGCAGTCATCTGAAGGGCCAGCCCGCTACTGCATATAAAGAGAGAGTGTAATTAGTCCAGCAAGAATCAGCTGAGACAGTTAATTCACCTGGCCCTGCTCTCATGACCTATCCCGCACACGTCTTTCCATTGCAGCTGATTGCAGACCACGGCCACCTCCACAACAAGAAGTACATTTTTGTTCTTATACTTAAGGTAAGTAAAAGGTCTGAGGAGGGTTATTTTCTTTCTGTACCTGCCTTGACTGCCTCTCACTTGGAGTTAAAATGCCTCAGACTAATGTAATTAGCTTTAAAACAACAGTCTAAAAAAACTTTATTTCCCACACTAGGACTCGCGTTGGACTTGCGACGTTCGACTCGTGCTGGTCTTGCATTCGACAACGGTGGTCTTGACTAGAGCACTGCATTGTGATTTACTTCACTTTCTGTCTCAGTATCCAGTAAAGCTTCTCATAATTAAAAAAAAAATCTATACAGAATTTATCTACATTTTCGACACTTTAATTGTTATACAGGCATAAAAGGAGACACATCAGCATCACTGTGTACTCATCAACTTACACACAGCGGTTCATTTAGTGCTGTACAGTGTGAGGTTTTAATCAGCATGAAGAGTATGTGTCCCAGGGTTCCACTGTGGAAGCCTGCAATAACTCACTATGCATTAATGGATACCAGCAAACGGAGGCATGATCATTATGCTTTGACAGCTTGCCCATACTCACAGCACATATATTAGATCAGCAGGTTAACACTTTCATCTCTGATCTTTGCCATGACAAAGTGCAGTGCACAGCTGCAGGCCCCTTCAATAAGGAGGATAGGATTGCAGGGGCGATTCCAGGATTTTTTAAGTGGGATGGCACAGGGGGGGGGACGGGACTCCTTTTAAATATAGGAAATATTGAATAGGATAGAACAACATGATGCGATTCTGCTAAATAAAGCATCACATTCAATAGTAGTTTCACTTGTTTTAATTTTAAACAAATTATATAGTATCTACAATACACATTTTTCTATAGGCTCAGTCTGCCACAAAAAAACTATTCCAGTGCTGGTTCTATGGTGTCAAAATTTTGGACAGTCGTCATGGAAACATGAACTGGTCATGTAACAAGGGCTAGGCAATTTGGTAGAACATGCAGCCAAGTGACAGTACTCTGATCCAATGGAAATCACAATTGTTTCAGATTGAGACAGCACTCTAGCCCAATGGTCCTTCTTGTCCTTATGGACCTTTTTCACAGCAGACATTTTGACTTGTCATAGTAGGAAAAGCACAGCTGAAATTAATCACCATAACAATGGCTCAATTCCATCAAGTGTCCCAGAAAGCTAGTTCAGTGAGTCAGCATGTACAATACCAGGGCCTCTCCTAAGTGGAATGCAGCCATCATTAATGGTTTTGAATACACCTGTGCTTTTCCTACTATGACATGTCAACATGTCTGTCATGAAATAGGTAGACAGTATATGATCATGGTATGAGGATGTAGCATTCAAATATTTTCTCCATCTGAGCTCTGGATATTAAACTTAAACAGCCTATTATTTGCTTTCTCGTGGTAGTAATTCACAAAAAAGAGCAGCTTGAAACCTCAGAAGCTCTTTGCAATTTCTGCTTGCAGGTTGGTTTGATACCAGCTTTTGAGCAGCAGGTTATTGTTGACAGGACAAACAGCCCCTGCTGTTGCGTAAATTGCTTTGCTATCAATGTTCAAAACAGGTTCAGAAATCAACTTGACATTTTCCCTCCTACTGCACATGGTTTTCTTCTGAAACACGTTTATCATCTACTGTTTTGCATTGTCATCTCCCTGGCTTTCTCTTATTTGGGCTTCCTGGAAACTGTTGCTACTGTTGAAGCCTCACAGCTTGCTCTGTAATTTGTCATTTCAATAACATCCCTGGACTCATCGATTTGCGTGACTCAACATGCAATATTTTTGTTATAAGCCCTCATGTTGTAACAGATCAGATTTTTTTTTTTTTACTCAGCTCTGTCAGCAGCTTCTTTTAATATGAGAAAAATATACCCCCACAAACAAGCGCAAATGTCTCTTGACTATTTCATGCTGTGACAGCAGCAGTCCGCCTGAATCTGACTTCAAGTGTAATCAGTCAGATGAGAAAGCCAGCCAGACAAGCTCTCCTGACAACCCTTACATCACTGGCTTGACAACAGACAGATACCGTTCATGTGACATTTGATTCTCCCCCCACCCCCCTTTTTCCTCAGGAAATCACACAGGAGGAAAACAACTGAATTATTACTTTGCACAAAAAGTGATTACAAATAAAAACAAAGTGGTTGTGGAGGTGGGTGTAGTCTGCAATTAGCTGCAGTGGAATGAGGTGTGGGGATAGATCATAGGCTCGTTCGAGATGAGCCAGGCCTGCGCAGGCAATCGCTAGATCGTTAGATTTGTGCCCGACTTGATCCCGACTTGCTCTGACATCATGCACACGTCGGCAACAATAACCTCAAAACTCAAGGTTTGAGAGGCAGGCACCACAGTTGCTTTCCACCGACTGCAAGACCCAGGCGGACCCAGGGCATGCTGGGAAACGCCTGGCTCTCAGCTGATCTAACAGCAGATTGGTTCAGAATAGACTCAACATGATGACGTTTCATATAAACTTCTTATTGTTTTTGAATCGGGGGGGTTTTAACTGCCATTTGTCTGATTAAAAGGCTTAATCTGTACAGAACACATGTAGCGTGGCTGATAGTTACGTTTAGAAGACTAAATCCGTTAAAATTACGGAACATCTAGTCTGTCGTTTATTACCATCAACAACAGATCGCATGTAGAGCATTTTGACAGCTACTCTGTCATAATAAAACAATAGTGTACAACTGTACGAGCTGATATATGGGTCTGATATCATTGTATTAAATCAGAATTTGACCTAACAGGATGTGTGTGTTTCTGTGACTTCCTGTTCAGCCTGAAGCCTGCTGGAATCGGCTGGAAACTGTCCGACTTGACTGCGGCTTTTTGTCACCGCCCCTGGTTGCTGCCGCCTGCAGTCATCCACTTTACAGTGGCATGTATATATACATACATATATACATGTACACACACACACACACACACACACACACACACACACACACACACACACACACACACACACACACACACATCATTCTCACTTTTTCTTCAAGAAAATCCACATAACCCAGTTGATCTAATGTCACTGCACCATTCAAAGAATGTGTTGTGTTCAGGACGGTGAGGGCTGATGGTTTGATTTCATCTTTTCACTGAAGGAGTTTGGAACACATTATCTGTCATGATGTTACAGATAATATCCCATATTTCCACTCTGCAGCCCACTGAGGTCATGGCAAAATCTTCAATCAATCAAAGCGAAATTTCACAGAATGCAGATTAATAATAGTTTGTACTGTGAACCTCTGTTTGATCTCATACTCTGAATTTTAATAAATTGCAGCTGTGTTTATAAAAGTTACAACAGAAGCCACACACACACATTGCACCCTCAGCTGAGTACACGGTGAAGGTTCAGCTGCTTCTTTAATGCAGATACACTAGTGACACTGGATACTCATTTATTCATTTAACTGCATAAGTATATTGTGTCCTTCATTCAAACTAATGCAGAGTGATCTTTCTTAAACGCCTGCGTGGGAGGATTGTGAGTTGAATTCTTATTTAGTAAAGGGACAGTTCACCCTTAAATCAAAAATACATGTTCTTCCTCTTGCCTGTAGTACTAGATGTAGATTGGTTTGGTGTCAGTTGCCCAGTGTTGGCAATATCGGCCATATATATGTCTGCCTTCTCCCCATTGTAATACAACTAGATGGCTCTCGGCTTGTGGTGCTCCGAATGCCAAAAAAAAATACATTTGAAAAACTCAACAGCAATATCCCCTATAACCCTCCCTAAATCTACGCCTATGAGCAAAACTAAGGGCTGGTCCAAGGCAAACCTGACTATAAGCTAAGATCCTAACTATAAGCTTTATTAAAGAGGAGAGTTTGAAGCTTGCTCTTAAGGCCCTGACATGCCAACCCAATAATCGGCTGTTGGACAGTCTGGCGAGGTCAGTGACTCGAGTCTGTTCGGTGTGTTCCATGCCGTCGTCAGTCGGAGGAGCCGTCTGCCTACATTTGGACCGATTTGACATGTCGAATCGGAAGGTGGGCAGTCAGACTCAGTGGCCAATCTGATTGGTGGAGCACTAACCCGGAAATGACGTGCGGGATGAGCCTGACTAACGCCTCTCAAAATCTGACAAAATCTTTTAAACTGACCTTTGTTGATCTGAAATGAAGGCAGATTCAGCAACTGCATGGCCTATTTCTCACTTTAAATGTTTTCAGAAACATGTTTCGGTGAACTACATAAAATATGAGATCGTATTCCGAACAAAGCCGCTATTATGCCCGGTTGTAAAATCCGGGAACAGCCAGACCCACGTGACACGTTCATCCAATCAGCTGCCGTTTTAAATTTTTTGGGCGACAATACGTATTACGTCTCCCGCATGCGCAGAACGTACGCTCAAGTCGGCGTCGCTTGGGTGTGTTCCGAGGCACTTTTTTGACCAACTCGGGTAGGCAGTCAGTCAAACTGCCTATTCTGCTGACGGTCGGCCCTTCGGGTTGGTGTGTCAGAGCCATTAAATGTGGAGACGGTGTCTGCTTCCTGAACTAAAACTGGGAGCTGGCTTCACAAGAGAGGAGCTTGGTACCTTAAAGTTACACATCCAGTCACATTATCCCCACAGTCATCGTTCAGAGATGTCATTTAGTCAGTATGGAAAGTTTTAAACAAAACATCATGGCTCCTCTGCCTGTAAGCCACTTTGTTACACTCACTAACTGTACTTCCAGGAAAACAAGGGCCAAGTTGCCGGAGGCAAAATAAACAATACTACTGATAATTACTACAAAATGTGATTGTGTCAAAAAAAAGCTCTTTCTTGACTTCAATAAACCTACCCTGAAGGCTCATGCTGGCTTAAAAAACATTTCTGAGCAGATGGTTGAGCTCTGGTACTTAGACATGTGTGAATAGTGAACAGTGAGCATGTCAGTGTGTGGAATAATCAACCAATGTGACTGAATGTGACTTTCCCTCGTGACTATCCAGAGAGTGTGCAAAGTAGTCTTTGCACGGGCGTGAAATACACACACCTTTCATCAACCTTACAGAATGTGTGTCTCATGCATATTCAACAAGCAGTCACCTGTGTGAGTGTCACATTCTTATGATTTCATATCTTCTCACATCCATGATGTGGAAAAAGTGCCTGAACTGAAATTATAGCTCACTTTTGCAGTATGAAGACACATTTTGCTCATTTCTCATCCTGACTCCGAAGCATTAACAGTGGTATTTAATATAAAGGAGACAAATGACCCATTATGGCATTTAACATATTCATATATTGAATGCAAATATGTAGGGATTTGAGGATTTACCAGATGTTATGGAACTTGACCTAGGTTATTGAGTCATCCTCTCATTGTAAATGACATTTAGCTCAGCCTGTGAGTTTGATGGGACACCACTCAGTCTTCCTTCTTCCAGACGACATGTGAACAGCTGTTCCTGCGCTCCATCGACACAAGGCTATGAACAATTATGGATGAGGAAAATGAATGATTGACTTCATTTACAATTTGCCTGTTGTGCCTGGTAGTAAAACTCTAGTTGTTAGCCTTTTAAATTGATCAGAAGACACAATGTTAAAGGACAATTCCGGTGCAAAATGAACCTAGGGGGTCAATATCATATGTGTACCGAGTCGACTGTTCTCTGGGATCTGTTTTCATGCTAATCGAATGTGTCTCTATCTTGAAACAAGCTAGCGCAAACCGGTTATTAGCTTATAATGCTAGTCTTCGGAGAGGGTAAATTGCTATTTCTACACCACTAACAAGGCTCAAAATAGCACCACACTTTTATGATAGCATATTGAGGGTCCCTACATGTAAACCAAAGCATTGAGAACTTTGTAAGTGTACAGACAGTTTATTAAAAAGATAGTTTATAAAGACTGTACCATTCACTATACAGGCAGGCGCCGTCTTGGAAAAACAGTCATGACCAGTTGAACGACGAACGCCATGCAACCAGTAACCAGTAACATAGCTCAAGCAGGGCATTCATGGTTCGACTGGTCATGACTGTTGTGAACGGTACAGTCTTTAGAAACTATCTTTTTAAATCAACTGTCTGTACACTTACAAAGTTCTCAATGCTTTGGTTTACATGTAGGGAGCCTCATCATGCTACTGTTAAAGTGGTGCTATTTTGAGCCTTGTTAGAAAAATAACTGAATAAACTTTGACATACACCAGTCTCTGATTATCCATCAACATGCTCTCCTCTAATATTAGTCAAAATAATTCATAAATTCAGCTTTTTTAATTGAAGAATTAGGTATCATTTCATAAATACAAGGTTTATTGACCATGATTTCCAAAAATAAGTGTAAAACTATAATGGTTGGAAGTTGCTGGTATTGGTGGTGTTAGTGAAAAAGTGTGTCAAACATTGAAAAAAGGGACAAAAACGTCAGAAAGTGTTAATTTTCAATTTTGACCCGACATGGTCGGTAGGAAGATAACACAAGGGTTAAATGAAAAGAAAGTATACCCACATAAAAAGCTGGGTCCAGACTAGTTTGCTGATAGCCAGACAGATTCTTCTAAGAGGATGGAAGAATGAAGGGGAGCCGTCAATCCACGAGTGGGCTAATAAGATGCCTATTGTGGCGGCGTTTGAAAATATGTCATAGAAACGGTTTGCCAGGTGAACACTAGAAACTGGGGAAAGTATCTGAACTTTCTGGAGGGCTCCTAAGAAGCTTTGTGCTGGGGAGAGATGTGTATGATGGGCTTAGCTCTGGGGAGTTTACTCCCCGGAGTACTTATGTTTGTTTTTTTCGCCCAGCATATTTCCTTGGATTAGGATGGCACCAAGATCTTAGTTGCAGCTGTCGCCGTGGTCCTGCTGCACTCCCTGCTACGCCCTGCTACGCTCTGCGGTGCCCTGCAGTGTCCTGCTGCGTCCTGCTACATCCAGCTATGCTCTGCTGTGCCATGCTACATCCTGTAACGCCCTGCAGTGCCCTGCTATGACATGAACTACTACAACTACCATTTGTAGTCACTGTTCCATTATCTTTATTGTGACTATTATTGCCACTGTTCATCACACCCCCAACCGGCACCGTCAGACACCGCCTACCAAGACCCTGGGTCTGTCCCAGGTTTCTTCCTAAAAAGGAGTTTTTCCTCGCCACGGTCACACTAAATGCTTGCTCTTGGGGGATTTACTAGAATTGTTGGGACTTTGTAAATTATAGAGTGTGGTCTAGACCTACTCTATCTGTAAAGAGATAACTCTTGTTATGATTTGATACTGTAAATAAAATTGAATTGAATTGAATTATGGTGTTGTCACTTATACATATGTTTATATGGTTTATGGTTTATTCTCTATTTTGTTACTATTTTGTTGTATGGTCTTGAATATTGTAGTTACTGTGTCATCTTGTCTTGATTTTAGTCTGGGTGGGTGGTGATGACAAAAGGGGCGGGGTATGTTTTGTATTTTGTTTAAAAAAAATGTTAATCACACAATAAAATGTAAAGTAAGTGAATAAAAGGTACATTCAAATAAAGTAAGTATTTCTTTATTTGTCTTAACCACACTTTTTTATACTAATGGCCTGGGATGCAATGCAATTAAATGGGCTATCTTCATTGTGTCACCCTGATATGGATAGACTGTAATACCAAAAGCCTGAAACATAAGAGCCTCCTTAATATTTGTTAGAATTTACTTTGCAAGATTAGCTGATTAGCTGATTAGCTGATTCATTCATTTTGATAGAATTAAAGTCAAAATATCTTATATCGTGTATTCACTTGTCTTGAAAGACAGATGGTAATGGAGGCTAAATAAAAAAAAGAACCCATTAGGGAGGAGGCTCTGTATTTATGTATTTTAAACACATGATGGCACGAGACACAGGGATAGGGATACCAAAGGCACGCTTGCACTAACCAAAGGCGCACTGGAGCATTTTATTTCAGGCAAGGGGCATCTTATCTGAAAAAAAGGTTTACCAAACTTAAAGGAGTAAGTTTCCATTTGGGGAAATTAACTTATTTGCTTTCTTGCTTAAAGTTAGGTAATAAGATTGATACCACTCTCATATCTGTATGCTATAAAGCTAGAGCCAGGTGACAGTTAGCTTAGCTTAGCATAAAGACTAATAGCAGATCAAAACAGCTAGCCTGGCTCTGTCTAATGATAAAAAAAAATTCTACTCATCATATGTGATGCCTTCCTGGAGACTTCTCTGGATGACTGGCAACCTTAAGGTAACGACAAGTGGTCCCTCAAATGCACATAACCCCCTGTGAAACCATAACTTGCTGTCTTTGCACTTCCGTTTTTCCAAACATTACAGAAACAAGATAACATGTATTAATTGATCAGCTTTAGAGGTGCGGGTAGGCTGTTTTTATTATCTTTGTTACCTAGCTGTTTCCAGTCTTTATGTTAAGCTCTGGAGTGAGAACGGGTTGGTAGCCGTGTCACATTCTCATTAGGGGCTGAGCCCCCCTAAAGGTCGGATCCTAGAATCGCCCCTGCATGTTATCATTGTCACTGAGCCTTTTATCATAGTAATGTTAGCATTTAGCTCAAAGCACTGCTGTGCAGCTTTACAGCCTCACATAGTTCAGAGACATGTTAGTTAGGGTTGTAACGATACATCGATCTGGATCGATATATATCGATTCAATCCTCAACGATCCAATATTATCAATACAAAGTAAAAAATATCATTACATTATTTTGAAATTCTCACTTTATATTTATTCTTTTTATTAAAAAGAGTAGTTTGTTTTTAATTTAAATCTCTGAAAGAGCTTAGTTATGAAATTGTCAAATCATATTTTAGTTGCTTTTTATATATAAACGTGTACTGTAACTGATTGTGTTAAATGGGCTTATGTATCGTCTCATGTCGATCGCAGGCCCCTCGCATCGGAATCATACCGTGGCAGACTTTGTGATATCAGTAAATATTGTATCGTTGTCCTAAAAATCAATATAATATTGTATTGTGATATAACGTGTGATTTACGCCCCTAATGTTAGTGGGACGTGAGGGTTTGATACGTGGCGGTTAGTTACAACACTCCTAATGAGAAGAAACTTTCTTAAGCAGCACTTTACTGTTCTCCACATTTCATCAGCTCCACAACAACAACACTTCCTCGTTTCTCACTCACATGTAGCTGAACCCACCAATCAGACGCTAGCTGAACTTAGCCTGAGGTAAATGTGAGGAAAACCACAGAGATAGATTCTGGAGATTGGAAATAAACATGTAAATACAAACACAAATATGTAAATAGGTAACTGTATGTACATTTTAAATATGCATGTATTTTAGTAAGTTAAACCTTAAACCTTACATTAGGTTTGAATGCAACTTTTCAATTTAACCTACTTTTCAGATACAGTTTCTCACAGAATCAACCTTCAAAAGCTTGTCCATTAATCACTGGTTTCGATCCAAGATACTTATCAGATCTCCTGAGCCAGTATGAACCTCGCAGACCCTTCAGGCCGGCTGGTTCTGGATTACTGGCTGTTCCCAGAGTCAAAACTAAACACACCGAAGCTGCCTTTAACTTCTATGCTGCTCAAATGTGGAACAAATTGCAAGAAGAGCTTAGACTTGAGACAATGCTGATTACTTTCAAATCTCAGCTAAATACCCAGACTTTTTTTTTTACCATTGCTTTAAATTCATTTTTTTATTCTGTGTGCATTTTAATGTTTCTTTTGTTATGTTTTTTTTCTAATTGACTCTGTGTAATCTGTAAAGCACATCAAGTTGCCTTTGGGTATGAAATGTGCTCTATTAATTAATACATTTTTTCACTTCATGTTTATTTGAATCAGGGCTGTAGTACTCGAGTCCGGACTCGGACTCGAGTCCTGACTCGAGACGCTTTTCTGTTGTCTTGGACTCGTCTTGGACTCGTTGGTATTTGCACTCAGACTTGTCTCGGACTCGGCCATTGGTCTCGCCAAATATTCTAGTTGGTCTCGACCGAGTCCAGCAATATATGCTTTTATCCTAAAGTAACTTCCTCCTTCAAAACAAAACCACTGAGGAAGTGTACTCTTCAGATTACCGATATTAGTTTAATTCAAAATCCATCCTGGCTGCATCATATACCTCAATCATCAGGTATCAATCATTGTCATTTTATCATAAAGCAAAATGATCACCTTCCAATAGAAGATATCCAGTCTCTCACATCACATAAATTATGAATAGGTAAGTGAGTGGTCTTGAAGAGGATTCTTTTTTTTCTGTCTTGGTATTGACTGTCTCTCATTTGGCCTCAGTCTTGACTTGGACTTGAACCTCTTTGCACTCGGTCTTGACTCTGTCTCGACTAGTCCTGGTCTTGGACTTGTCTTGGACTCGACAAAGGTGGACTTGACTACAGCCCTGATTTGAATAGGGACAGATGCTGCGACATAGACATTTGTGCAACAAATCTCCAATGTACAGCATCGCAGCGTTCAAAGCTAGTGCTCTAGTTTTCACTGACAGTCCCTAGAAGGGCTTTTAAACAGTCATAAAAACAAACATTAAACATTGCCACTTTAAAATACATAAAGCACATACACAGCAAGACACATCCATCTGCTTTGCCTTACCTAGTGTAACCGCTTCTATAAATGTCAGCTCACTGCTGCTGGATGGAGAGCAACGTGTTTCATTTGTCAAGAAAAAAAGGAGTTTGTGTGACATTCACCCCCAGCACTGCTAACATACTCCCTGTACAACAGTGTAAGGCGCTGCATGACATGTCAGTCTGCCATCTCCCCTGACATTTAAAGTAAGCCCTTAGTTTGATCAGTGTAATGGGAACACGCTCTCACTTTGCATGGCAATTATGTGACAATATCATTTCTCTCTGCACACAGTGATTTAGTGCTGTATGCTTTCTAAAACGTAGAACAAGGACACGTTCCTCTCATATACATTCCACTGCTTCATAAAATGGTGACTTACAGAATACATTTTGGCAGCCTGAAATTATATGAGAGATGATTATGAATTATGCTCTGTGAGTGTGTGAAAAAAAGTGGTTCTGCGTGTCTCGAGACGACTAGAAATTGAGCGAAAGCTACTGCACTCTAACACTCTCCGGAGCATTATTCACTTCCACTCCAGTCCACTTTGATTAATCGTCTCATTCATTTAATCTGTTCTAATTTACATAATAATTGTGCCAGCCTGTGATTTTTCTGCATAATTTAACAATGGTTAATACATTTATGATGGTACAACTATCCGGCGATTGCGGTCTAATCATAATTGTGCTTCCTGTTTATCATGCATTATAAATTGTGAAAATAACCTATCGACAGTCCAGCACATGTCTTATCAAGACAGGCTTTGAGTATTACTGGCAGGCATCTTTATATATCACAGCGTCTCACTGAATGCATGGCTGCACTGTCTATGGCCGTCCATCCACACGTCTTTGTTTCTTCTGTCGGTATGAAATTCCACGTTCACACTGAACACACCAGGGTTTAGTAGCTCAGAGAGCTAATACCAAGATCGCCCGTCAGCGTGCTTGTGCCATCCAATTATCCAAACGTTGCTCTGCAGATCCTCAGATTGCTTCTTATAACGCTTGAGAGAAATTTACATTTGTATTCAATTTCCATCTTTACTTGTGTGTGTTGCCTCTGCACCTGTGATCTGCTTCCTTACCTGCCATTGGTCTCTGCCCCGCAGCTTTAGGATGGAAAGTGTAGGCCCAGGGGTGTCAAACTCATTTTCACTAAGGGCCACACTGGAAAATGAGAATCACATCAGGGGCCAGACATGTGGAGTTTATTGACATGCTTTTATTTATTTATCGAAAAAGTCTTTGACTGTATTATTGCATAGTCTTCTCACTAACAGTTTGGTCCACATAAAGGCCCCAAAAAGTTCCTCAGCCATCATAGAAAAAGTGCCAACACTTACACCACATTTCAATCAGGAGAGACTTGTTTGCAGATATGCAAAGGTTTATTGTACATGAGCATAACAAAGTGTACAGAGTCTTTGGAGATTAGACTCCATTGTTTATACTAATAGTTTTCTTATAGGGGTAAAGAACCAGCATAACCCCCCGATGGAATCCAGACACCGGTGGTGGCGGAGAAGGAGCCTGAAGACCAGACCGAAGGAGGCTCCGGAGTGGTCAGCTGGAGTAAGACGATGACTGGAGGTGGAAGGGGAGGTGGAGGGTTGTACACTTTGCCTGAAACGACAGCTGATAGCACAGGGAGAGAAACAGATTTAAAGCGGGGTTGTGACGCTGTGATTGGCCCTTGGAATTCGTGGCCGATTCTGATTGGCTTAACAGGAAGGTGAATGCCTCCAACAGCTGATCGATTTAGGAAGAGAGCATTGATAAAAAGTTAGGTCTTCCTGAAAGAATTTACGCTGAGCTACATGTTTGACACGTGTGGTGTAGGAGCTGCCTTTGAGAGATCAACCTCATGCAGAGTCGATTGCATAGTGAGTCCATCTGCCTTTGATGCAGAAGAACGAGGCTTTACTTTTAATAAATATTGCATGAATGCAGATTTATATGTATTTTTATATTTACTGTTTGTTTGTTTGTTTATTAAGATCCCCATTAGCTTCTGTCTTTAACAGGGGCTACTCTTCCTGGGGTCTCTATTATTTCATAAGAATATTACATAAGCTGGAATACATACATCCATAACATTTATACTCACACTGCATCAGAAGAACAACAAAAACATACATCAAACGTACAAAAAAAGAGGTTTACTCCTTGGCGCAGCGGCCGTGGGTTAGACTCCGACCTGCGGCCCTTTGCTGTATGTCATTCCCCCTCTCTCTCCCCTTTCATGTAAAAAAAAACATAAACATATGTACATAACATTCATACTCACAACATGAAAAAAAAACAATACATGTGCTCACATGTATTGTTTTACATGTGACATACATACATAATCATGTATGTCTTCAATAGTTCACAATGGAATGAAAGCAGTAGTCTAGGTCAGTGGTTCTCAACCTTTTGTGTCGCGACCCCCCAGAATAATGAGGTTGGTGTTCGTGACCCCCCCCAACCCCTCGACAACGAGAAAGAGAGCTGCAAACCGCGCCTCCCCCTGCTGATTTTGAGTGATTTTTGTGAATGCTCTAAAAAATAAATGTAAACAAATAATGCTGTGATTTAACGACAGTTTAGTTTAGTTTTAGTTTTAGCAGCTAGCACCTAGCCTTGTCCGATGTGCTCCAGGCTCTGTGGATTTTTGATTTGATTGCGTTTGTGAATTTATCTCTCCCCCTGACCCGCCTTCAGACCCCTCTCTGTGTTCCAGGACCTCCTGATTTACAAATGAAGCGCTGACACATGAAATGTTAAAACCATTCCCCAGTCCAGAATATGTTATTTCATTTATTTCTCCCCAACCATCTGGCGACCCCCAGAAATGATCTTGCGACCACCTTGGGGGATCCCTACCCCCAGGTTGAGAACCACTGGTCTAGGTCGTAAAACAGAGAAAAAAATAAACTGAAAAAGTGCTTTCAACAATGTATTTGCATAAACCCACCCCTGGACACATACCGCGGTGCCACACATTTGAATTTGCATATGGAGAGCATTGTGTATTGTATTGTATATTTGAATTCTCTCTTCTGAAGTCTGCGTCAACTCCCAATTTCCCAAAACACGAATAAATTGAGTGATTTGATTATAAGAGAAAACAGATGAGGATGTGTGGCATTTCTTTGACAGTGTCACTGACACAGTGCCTCACAATGTGAAATTGGATCTGCAGGAAATAGGTGCAGCCCCAGGGGGGAGTTCCTCATTTATACAGCGTACAGCAGGGAGATAGGAGAAAGGGATGGACGGCGAGTTGTAATGGTTCTGCCAAGTCAGCAGGGCCAGAGTTTGATGCATTAATTGGGATGTGAAACTAATTCCTACATGTGGCCTGTCCCTCCTGCTGTGAAACCCCGATGGCTGTTGGTAAAAGTCGATTGAACAAGCTCAGCTTTTTCTTTTCCTAGAAAAAGGTGCTATGATCCGAGGCTCCTTTTCGTTCTGTTCTTTTATGTGTTATTTGAAGCATCAGTGTTGTTCAGGAAGCTTTAGATAGATGCAACTGAAAACTAAAACAGTCCCAAATTGTATTCAAATAATTAGTGAGTATAATGAGTCTCCATAATTTCCAGTTTAATTTGCAGTTAGTGTGGGTATAAATCCTGCCATCTTGCGTGTCTCTCATGTGGCATTTTCCTTTCCTTCTATGTCTATTTTGCTAGGGTACCACTGCTGCATCCAGGGCTAAACGTCGCAAAAGACGAACAGAACAGTGCAAGTTAACTTGTATGTTAAGTAGGGCTGTCAAACGATAATTTTTTAATCGCGATTAATCGCTGAATTTCTATAGTTAATCGCAATTAATCGCATGTTTTATCACATGATTAAAATTCTATTATTTTGCATTTCAGAACTGTTTTTAAGTACATATTAACAATGGAAAGCAATTCTTACCAGTGTATCTTGACTGGGAATCAAATGAATGCAAAGAAAGTTACTTTTCCCATTAAGTCTCATTGGAACTACAGATCCGCTACCCAATCTGGCAAACTTGCATAGTGCGGTTATAGCCGGTAGAGGGCCGCAAAGCGAATGCAGAAGTGCCGTTCACCCTGTTACGAGTTCATGAACCACTGAAACAATTTTGGAAACATTATTTTAAGGTACAAAAAGTTCTCTAGTGTTGCTTTAAGTTGTTATATGGAAATCGTGGAGCTTTCTTAGTTGGTATACTGGGTATACTGCATACCACGTAGACTACACCACTGGCTATAGGACTATGTGTTGAATCATTTAAAACTAGGTTGAGGTGTGGATGTAGGTTGCATCATTGCAATAGTGTTCCAACACAGTTGCCTCCCTATTGACCAGCATATAAATTGCGCATACTGTGTACTTGAAAGAACAAGCGCTTTGATGCAGTGCATTACACTCAGGCCCGTATTAAGACAACGTGGTGCCCCTGGGCACTATACCTCAAAGGCCCCCCACCCACACCCATGATTATTGTTACCCCCCCCATCCCCTAAATGATACATTTGTGCGTACCTATGGACCAACTCAACTCTGACAGATTGGTGAGAGGAGTGATAGTGGTCATGTAATATTGATTTATTTATAATGTATTATTATTATTATTGTGAAATTTGTGTTCATAAACAAGTAATGTATGGTCTTTCAACAATTTCAAGTGAATAATATAACCATTTACGGAAAATATTGTTAAAGCTTGTGTCATGTGGTGCCCCCCGTCTGGTTGTGAATGGTTGGTGCCCCTGGGCACTGGCCCAAGTGCCCTTATGGATAATCCGGGCCTGAGTACACTATGTCACTCTGTGGATAGTGCAGGCTGCCAATAATCAATGCTTCAACTCTGCAGGTTGCAGAGTAGAAACAAGTGTAATGGGATTACCCGGGGTCTTTTAGAAAAGTCAAAATGGCGCTGTCTTCTTGGGCGGAAAGAAAAAAAGAGGATCTAGTCCACTAAATCACATTTATAACACTGAGAGTAACATTTAAACAAACCTCCTGTCCACATGTTAATGTCAAAAACAGAGATAGAAAACCAGCCAATGAGTGATTGAAATACTTTTAATTGTGAGAATTACATAATTGAGCACACTGTATTTACTGTTACCTTGCTTTTTTTTTTTTTTTTACTTTGCAGTAAAAACCTAACCTAACTCCGCCTGATGGATTTGCTCGTCATATCCATCTGGGAACTTTCCGTTGGAGAACTTTTGGGAAGGGGCGAAAACACTGGTTAGCTGATTGGATTAACCATCTGTCTATCACCACCTATTTGGTGATAGACTAGCCAAATCAACCAATCAGATCAACGATATATCAAACATCTTTTCCTCCAAGAAAAGCCTCCAGTGCCGTTTTTTGCTCTTCTTTCAATGAAGAAATACTTTCTAATTTGGATAAAACTTGCGCGATAGCTACGCTCATCTCATCCGTGGAAGCCGCCATGTTGTTTAGACTGAACAGTCGCTTCTCGTTGTGTCACACCTAAACCCGCCTCAAAACTAAACGCTGATTGGTCGGTCGTTTGGCGAACGGGTCCAAATTTTCTCTATCTCAAGATGCCAGACTGATGCCGCGTTCTATTTACCACGTAACTCGTTTTTTACGAAGTCAAAGTCGTAAACACGCCCCTTGACCTCGTATTTACGAGCTTGGAACTCGTAGAACCTCGCAGTAGCGCGAGTTCAAAATCGAACATGGCTGCCCCTGTATCAACAGTTGTGAAAGTTGTAGTAACATAAAGTTATAAGCACTTCTGTCTTATTTGTGTCTTACTAAATCAGTCGTTCACACAGGCATGTCCAACTTCTATCTGTGGACATGTTGTTACGTTGTTTGCATGCACAAAAAACGGCGTAATGCGTTGTTATCAACTGGTTGCTAACAATAGCTAACTGGACTAGAGATAATAAAAACAATGAAAATCCGACTTTTAAATAGAACGCGTTCAACTCGGGTATGATGTCATTCCCAGTTGCGGCTTCCGAGTTCCGAGGTAAATAGAACGCGGCATGATCTGCGAGTGGAAAACTGGAGCTCGCGAGATCAGGACGGTCTCACGAGGCTAGTAAAATCCACCAGGTGTAACTTCATTCTCTGTACCACGAATTCTCCACCAATTGTTCTGCATCCTACCACAAAATGAAAAATACCACATCTGTTAGGATTTGAGTGATTGATTAATACAGATCAGTGAGCCCAGTGTTTGATTTCAGACTCTGAATATGCGCTAAACTGAAAAGCAGCAGAACTCTCAGCTGTGAAAGGCATAACGCCTCACTCTCAAGCCAACAAGAACAAAGAAGGTGCAGCAGTAGCTCATTATATCAATAGACCTAAAACATCAGGTTGTTTCAATACAGGGACCTCCAGTGTTTTAACAGTCTAACCTGAAAATGAAACATGTCCCTCTGTCACAACCCGATACAGATAACACATTCCTTTAGCTCCATCTGTTGGCAGGAAGTGCATGTGCACATACAGTGCTGTAATATAAATGCTTTAGACAAGGAACAAGACATTTCACAGAGGTAGAAAGAGTACAACAATATTTAAAGTAAAACTACTATTATTTGATGCACTTTTACTAAAGTACAAGTAATATTACTGGTATAAAAATCTGCATAAGTGAAAGTAAAAAGAAGCTCATTTACAATGTACTTTGAGTAAAAGGTGGAGGGGGGCTATACTTTTTTTAATATTTATACTTACTTGTTAAAGGCAAAAAGTCAAACAACTCAAAAAAGCGACAACAACCTTTAAAAAAAGCAAATTTAAATTTAGAAAAGCGACAAAAAGAAGAATTTTTTTTTTTTTAACTCAACAATGGATGTGATTCAAAATTTAGCAAGGAACAATACTTCAAACAAAACATACTTAAGTAAAGTAAAATTACAGATTATAAAAACTACTTTAAAACGGAAAAGTACACACAGAAACTACTCAATTACAGTAAGGCAAGGCAAGGCAGCTTTATTTGTATAGCACATTTCAGCAACAGGGCAATTCAAAGTGCTTTACATGAAAACAGATACAAAATTTAAATAAAAACAGATTTAAAAGTTACAGTGCAGTATAAGAAATTAAACACTGAAGAGCAGTTAAAAAAGTTAAATATATAAAAGCAGATAAAATAGGAATTTCTCTTTATATGCTTATATAGATTGTCATACAGTGTCAACAATGCAACTTCAGTATAACAAATGAACAGTTATTTAAAGAAAGGCAACATCAAAAAGATAGGTCTTCAGCCTTGATTTAAAAGAACTGAGAGTTGCAGCAGACCTGCAGTTTTCTGGGAGTTTGTTCCAGATATGTGGAGCATCAAAACTAAACGCTGCTTCCCCCTGTTTAGTTCTGACTCTGGGGACAACAAGCAGACCTGTCCCAGACCACCTGAGAGTTCTGGGTGGTTCATAGTGTAGCAGCAGATCAGAAATTTATTTTGGCCCTAAACCGTTTAGTGATTTATAAACCAGCAAAAATATTTTGAAATCAATTATTTGAGGCACTGGAAGCCAGTGTAGAGACTTCAGAACTGGAGTGATGTGATCCACTTTCTTGGTCTTAGTGAGGACTCGAGCAGCAGCGTTCTGAATCAGCTGCAGCTGATTTTTTTAGGGAGACCTGTAAAGACACTGTAAAAACGTGAGAAATTGTAATTAGTTCCTTTCCACCTCTGGACATTCATTATCTAACCAAAAAGTTCATACAAAGATGAGAACAGAATCCTCCTCTCTACATTGGTAATAGATTTGGTACCAATTGAGCGTACATAATGAAGAGGCCCTGCACATTATTGCAGCTGATTGGACCTCTGCTCTGGTTAAAGTTAATAGAATAGAATAGATCTTTATTGTCATTGTTTTACAACAACAAAACACAGTTTAGGAGCTCTTTGGAATGACAATAGAAATAACACATATATAAAATAGCAAAAAAAGTCAAATATAAAAAAATCTGGATAAATAAACACAATGGGGTGACACTACATACAAAAATGAGGTTATTGCACTTTCAGTTCAGTTATTGCACTTTCAGTTCTTAGAGAGGGAGGAGATGGAGGGGAGGGGTGTTGTGTATTTTACCCCTTTGCATTCTGGGTGGAGATGTGGACATGGTTGAGGAGTACAGATACCTGGGTGTCAACAGCTCGATGGTGTTTTTTGCCCCCAACGGATCCTTCCAGGCAGCGCTGCAACCGCTGCCTCCAAGGCACCTAACCCTAACCTTAACCCTAACCCTAACCTTAACCCTAACCCTAACCTTAACCCTAACCCTAACCTTAACCCTAACCCTAACCTTAACCCTAACCCTAACCCTAACCCTAACCTTAACCCTAACCCTAACCTTAACCCTAACCCTAACCTTAACCCTAACCCTAACCTTAACCTTAACCCTAACCATAACCCCTAACCCTAACCATAACCATAACCAGTGTCTAATTGACTTAAAGGCAGCGCTTCGACCATTGACTTCAAGGCACCTAACTGGACCAAATGCAGTGGACCAAACCACTATAAGGCAAGGGAGGGGGGACTCAAAATGTTTCTAAACTTAAAAAAGCATTTTTGGGGTTTGTATTGTTTTACTACTTACACAGATATTTTAAGTATACCTCATTATGTTATTTACAATGCACAGTATTGTTTCAATGATATTTCTAGGGGGGGACAACCCTTAGAAGGGGGGGTGGGGTCCTGACCTCCCCAACCCCCCTGGGATTTACGCCCTTGACTGAGTGTAAGATAAGCCTCAACTGCACTAAGTGCAACTTGCACGATAGGTTTATCTACATCTTTATCAATACTAGTTAAGTAGTTGTACATTTTTATTCCCAACTTGTATATATTTTAAATATTTGTTCTTGTATTCTATCCTATTATTATATCATGTATATTGTATCCTATTATTTAATGTATATTCTGTATGTGTGCTGTGTTTCTGATATTTTGCTGCTGCAACACTGTAATTTCCCATTTTTGGTATCAATAACAATCTATCTGTCTATCTCATCATCATCCTCATCCTCATCCTCATTATCATCCTCATCATCATCATCAAAAAAGAAAAAAGGAGACTATAGAGACTTTTTGATATGCCACATATATCAGCTTAAGAGGGTAATGCAGCAACACAAAGTGAAGCAAATAAAATTCAATAGCCCTGTCGAAAAATCACAGGTTTAAATTATAAAAAATAATGTGGAGTTCCATTCAGCTGCTTCAGTTTCAGGGCCCTGGCCTGTGTCTGAAACCACTCCCTGTTTACTACATGGTGCACAATAAATAGAATATTTGCCCTTCACTGTTCTATTTGAATCTCTGAAGTCTTTGTATAAAGTGTATACTGATTTTTGTTATGTTATATGTAACACCTGTGCTGTTCCTACTATGTCTGCTGTGACATTTTCCAATAGGAGCAATGAATCATCGATACAACTTGGAGAGGTCAATTTGAAGAGTGGGAAAGACTGCGCAAAGACTTAGACTTCTCTTTATTGATCCTTTTGGGATGACTCCCGCAAGGAAATTAGATTTCCAGCAGCAGATTTTAGCAGCTTACAAAACACTCTTTAAAATCTGTCCGAGGTTTCTTCCTAAAAGGGAGCTTTTCCTCGCCACTGTCGCACTCACACATTCATGCATGCTCTTGGGAGAATCACTGGAATTGTTGGGTCCTTGAAAATTACAGAGTGTGGTCAAGACCTACTCTATCTGTAAAGTGTCCTGAGATAATTCCTGTTATGATTTGACACTATAAATAAAATTGAATTGAATTGAATTGAAATAAAGAGGTATAAAAAAATACAGTATAGAAAAAATACAGTATAAGAATAACAATTACAATAAACTTTTAGCTAAATATTTTTTACAAAAAGTAAACAAACAGCAAACAACAATAAACTACAGATAAATAAAGATAACTATATAGATATATAGGACTGTGTATGGTGTTGTGGTATTATACAGTTAATAAATAAAAGACATTTAGCATAAATTAGCAGTTAAGAGCAGTTGGAGTGTCCAGGTATGTATGTGAGTAGATTATTAATTTATTGCACAGTGAATGAGTGAGTGGCTACCACTCCTTCCCTTCCTTCCTGTTCTGTTCTGTCCTCTTTACCCTATTTCCTCCTCCCCCCGAGTGAGGAGTTGTAGAGTATGATGGCATGAGGGACAAAGGAGTTCTTGAGTCTGTTGGTCCTACACTTGGGAAGGAGCAGCCTTCCACTGAACAGGCTCCTCCGGTTGCTGATGACGGTGTGCAGGGGGTGGCTGGCATTGTCAGTAATGTCCAGCTTGAAAAAGTGGGACTTAAATCAGCTGTATGTTTTCAGAAATAATAAATACATCAGCTGTTGAAAGCCACTCACTATTCCCATTATATTTAATTGAAACATTTTGATTAAACATTTGTTTAATCGTGCAAACACCAAAGTGTAAAAATGATTCCCCTCGATATCGCGATGTGGTAAAAAAAACAACGATATATTGTTATATGTCTGATACAGGTTTATGTTTTTCCTCAGCACTGTTAGCCATCCAATCTCATTAATCCTGCTTTGTGAGACAGGCCCAGATGATGTGTTTGAGGACATCCCACTTTTGAATCCTTACAAACACCCAGGAGACAACATTTGCCCTTTTCTTGCAGTGATATAAGCTTTGAAAAGGGCTTAATGAAGGTGACCTGCTACAGTATCGTTCCAGCTGGCAATGGAAGCTAAAGTGAATCCAACCACCTTGGTTGCACTGTCTCCCTGCTAAAGCTCTATTTCTGGTTCGAGATCCTCTCATTTCAGTGTATTAATACTCAAACTGTATATGTGTAACATATGCCTCATGCATGTTACATGTAACACAATTTAATAATTGTTTTTGTCAGTTATTTTACATTCTTTTGGTAGTTGTAATGTGTACATATTTGTCCTATTTTCATATTTGTATGATGTTATTTTATATTTAATATGGTTACTAGGTTACAGTATCTAAGGTAGCGTTGCAGCTACAAAGCCCATCACTGGGGAAACAAGACAGACCTGGCCTGTATCCCTCAGGTGAGTGTTTGACTGTGATAACAACTGATGAAAACCTGTCAATAATAATGTAGCCTATATATCTGAGAACAGTAACTACTGTCCAGAGTATTAAGTCTGCGCACCTACGTAGAACCTTCTTTCTGCTTCTCTCCTTATAGTAGCGCGAAACCAAAACATGTCAAAGCGAACAACAAAAGCTTCTCTGGAATACATTTTGGAATGTTTCTTTAAGGCTTGTTTATGTTAGAGTAAGGAATATTTTCAATGTTTCAAGTTGGGATTGGTATCTGGATTTTTATCTTGTAGAATATGTAGGCCTACATACAGTAATTTGAATCTGCATGTAGGACTATCCACACCTAAGAGCAGTCATTTCAGTGGCAGTTCAACTTCCTCCAGCCAAACAGAGGAGGGCAGTAGTGAGCAGTGTGAGCTAAATGTTGAGATTATAGCCTATGGCAGGGATCTTCAACAGGGCGGTCCGGGACCCTTGGGGGGATCCTCAGAGTCAATGCAGGGGGTCCTCAAAATTATTGTTGATTTAAATTTTTCCAAAAATGAACATAATTAAACAAAAATCCAACATATTATTAGCAAATATCAATCCCCACTGCTTACAGGCCTATAGGTAAGGTAGTCACTAAGGCCATCCACAGATACAGTTCATCCTAAGGGTTCACTGTGACACATGTATGTTTAACCATGCCAACAATTATTAGGCTTTTCAATTTTAAAAGCTTAGTATTCTATGCAAAACAAGCTTTGTATAAAGGCTTTAGACCGCCCACACGTTATTGTAGGCCCAGTTTAATATGCAACTTCATTTTATACATCATATGTAGTAGGGGGTCCCTGCTCCGTCTCTCTTTCAGTTAAGGGGTCCTTGGCTTAAAAAAACGTTGAAGACCCCTGGCCTACATTATAGTTTATATCGGTAATAGATCTATTATAATATAATAATAATAGCCGACCTAATCTGCAGGGTCAAATGTTTAATTCGAAACGATATTAGTCCATAAAGGGTTCCATGTTGGCTGTGTCGTGAGAAATTACACATTTAAAGTCGCATATTTTAAATGGAGATTGGCGGCGTGAGTGCATTGAGAATACCAGCAGACATCCTGACACATCACATCATATGCATCCATAAACCGTGGTGCAACGTTAACTCTTTTGCCACGGTGGCTGATTGGCTCGTTTCAGTCACTGTGTCACGGTGACGCGCTCAAGAGCTCCAGATTCATGAACGCGCGCCGTTCTTTTCAATGCATGGAACCAGGAAAAGGGACGCGGATGAAAGGTAACCGTAACCAGCTAGCTTTACAGGCATTTCCTCATGTCAGTGTAGCAGCGAGACGGTGAAGGGCGATCCGCTGTATCAGACTGCATCAAACATCGACGTGTCTTGCTTTTATGTCGGCATTTGGTCAAATGTAGGCCTGAAGGACACTCAAGATAGCTGCACGGTCCACCCCATAAATCAGTTCGCCATGAGTAACGTTAGAATGCAAGAATGGTTCTGTTTGGTGGGTTTATCAGTTCATTAGCATAATGCTATTGTATGCTAGCCTATCTCTGTCACAGGCTTCCTCCGTCAGAGTCCAACTTCCGTATGAGTTGAAGTATTTACTTACATGAGTGAGCATGTCATCTAACGTAAAATGGACTGGAATGGAATTACGCTACGGGTAATTTGAGGTCCTTAGATTTCCTCCTAACTTTTATTATTCTAAAAATACCACCTATTAACGTTAGGTCTCCTAAGTTGAAGGTCCAGCTGCGTAGGCCACCTGATATGTTCAGGGTTGCTGGCTGGAGACCTGCACACAGCCCACGCCAGTTAAAGGAACCAATTTCTATATGACAAGTGACCTTAGACTGAAACAGGTCCAGAATGTCACTTTATCCTGAGCCTGGAACAGATGATGGTCTGTAAATAACAAGGTGGCTGGAGGGCAATTGACCAACACACAGCCTCATAACACCAACATGGAGAACAAAATCTGTATCTGAAGAAAAGGTCAGCCACATATTGCTATGAGAACAAAGTTAATACTGTTCAATCATTAAGACAAATCCCTTAAATGTTAACCTAGAGCATCAAGTCTCTCTGTCAAGGATCACATTTGTAGTGCGTGTGCAAACTAGGACTGCACAATGTATTTTTTATTTTTTTTTATCGTCATTGCAATATCAACTGGCGCAATAAATGCATCGCAAAAGGCTGCGACATATCGTAATAGACACTCAGAGGTTTTTTGTGTAAGTTGAAAGAAAATATCAGCACTTTGTAATGTAACTGTCATTCTCTTTTTAGTGGTGCCTTTTTTCTATTTAATTCAATGTTTAATTTGTTCAATAAAAGAATGTTTGTTTGAAAGGATTTCCTTTCATTTGTTTTAAATTCAATGAGCAATTCGTCGTATTTTAGCAGAATACTGAAAGCAGCAGAAATGCAGAACTACACTTTAATATCTGTTTATCTATCGCAAGTAAATATCACAATATTCAACGTTGTATTACATACTTTCCTCATTTCGTGCAGCCCTAGTGCAAACATAATATCCTTGAATCATCTTTTATATGCCCACTTAGGCAATTCTAGGATAACCAGTCATTACTTGTGCTATTTATTATGCGGTTTTCATTTTCAGATTGGTGTAAGGTTTCCCCCTCTGTCATCACTTCTACAAGCAGCAGCCTCACAGACAGACAGACAGACAGAGCGTCCAGCCTGCAAGAAGAGTCCTATCCAGAGTGTTTCTCCTCATTGAAAAGATTTAATCAGTGCTGCCCAGCCAATGCAACATCTTATTCCATATCTCTAATGTCCCAGTGCAAACAAGTTCTTGATATCGTTGACTTTTTACCCAGAGCAGTTCAACAACAGCTGCTGATTACAGCACGGCACTCAGCTTGGCTGGCTATAATCTAGACGCCGGGGGACCCAAATACAAGACTCCACTGAAGAAAAGACTCTGACGAAATCATTTTTGTTTTTTCCTTGTCATCCTTGAAGTTGAGCGCCTTTTTTGTTTTTGTTCACTTGGGTGCAATCATGGGGGCCACAGGCTACGGTTACTACCGTGTAACCATCTTTTTCTGCATGTTCATGGGCTACGCGCTGTACTTCTTCAACAGGAAGACCTTCTCCTTCGTGATGCCCTCTGTGATGGAAGAGATCCAACTGGACAAAGATGATTTGGGTGAGAAAGTAGCAATACTAGACTCCAGAGCTTATTGTTTCTTTGTTGGTGTGGTTAAGCAATATTTCCTTAAGCTATCATTAGGTATGTAATGGGGCTATTGTTTGGCAAAATCATTGTGCAGTAATGCCTAAATCGGGCTTATTTAGCTTGCCAAAAATACACAGTGCAAAGGCATAAGCATGCAGTGTGGCATTCTGAACACTACTGGACACAGAGCTACAACTGCTTCCAGCCTGTTTAAGCTTATTCACCCACTGCTTGATGATTTAAAGTGTGCACACCCCACCTTCTGCACATGCAGATGAATGTGTTAATGTCTAATACATTTTTAATATAAAGTGCCATTTTAAAATGTTCTTGTTAATCAGTGTGCCATATTAGCAGCATTAAGCCTGCCATCTACCTAGCCCGCTCAGGCAGTGTTATTTTTGTCCTTCGCGCTGCATTCTGTGGCTAGAAGTAATAGCCAATCAGAGGCAGTGTAGGGAGATTAGTAGTAGCAGAGTAGTAGATGGGGGATAAAGCCAATCAAACTACCGTAAACAACAGGCTGTGCTCGGCCAATGGCTGTGAAAGAGGTCCTTTGGCATGCAGATTGGAACATTTCCAAAAAAAACTCTTTTGCTAGTTGCTGACCCCTGGTCTAATACAATACTTTGCTATGTGACGTTTCTGTTTAGGCTCACCCCCCCCCCCCCCCCCCCCCCCCCCAACTATGACAGAGGTTTCTCATCACCACACTTGATCTCAGTGAAAAGCTGTACTTTGCTAATAGCTCAGTAAATGATGGGACAGTCAAGAGTGTGCTGAATATTAAACTGAATATTAAACTGCACAAGAAAAAGCTGAAACCAGATTTCTAGTCTACAGCCATGCCAGCAGCTCTGTGAGGCTGTGCTTAAACACAGTGGTGCTTTGAGCTAAATGCTAAGGTCATTATACTCCCATGTTGTCACCTGATCTGTACTGGAAACCCATTTTTAACATATTACCCTTACCTAAAGGCTACCCGGACCCTAACCATTTGAAGCCAAAGGCTAACCTCAACCATCTACGCACATAGAGCAAATCAGGTTTCTGGTACAATGCTGATGTTTTAGAAGCTATAATATTTACCATGTTCACTTGCTTAGTTTAGCATTTTGGCATGCTAACATTAGCGTATTAACACAGAGTACAGCTGAAGCTGATGGGAATGCCATTAGTTGTGTAGGTGTTTGGATATGACACAAAGTATCTGACAATTTAGAATGTTGACCTGACGATAGTGCTGGATGATGGCCACCAAAGTTATTACAATTCATCCTGTGGAGGACATGAATGTCTGAACCAAATTTCATGGCAACCCATCTCATAGGCTAGGTGTATTAAGAGATATTTCACTCTTAACTACAAATGTCAGCCCCATGATGATGAGGAAAAGTCGGTGAAACATTAAAGTCAACCTTTGGGAACCATGAAATGAATGTCTGGACACAAATCTGGACCAAAATGGTGGACTGGCCGACACTAACCAGCTGGCCTCGCCATCCCTAGAGTGGTGGGAAATAAAGCTGTCTTCAAGTGCGGTCAGGCACGTCGAGATCTAAACGATCAGACGGAAAACGGTAATTGTGAAATATGAAGTTTACTTGTGCTTTGTTTGGGGGGGGGGTTAAGAACACAACAGGACGTCACACAAATGGGTACATTGCTTTAACAGTGCCCTTCATGGTGTCTCTACAGGTCTGATCACCAGCAGCCAGACCATGGCCTATGCCATCAGTAAGTTCATCAGCGGCGTGCTTTCGGATCAGATCAGCGCCCGCTGGCTTTTCTCCGTCGGACTCTTCTTGGTGGGAGGCATCAACGTCGCCTTCTCCTGGTCCTCCACTGTCCCCATGTTCTCGCTGCTCTGGTTCCTCAACGGCCTGGGACAAGGCTGTGGCTGGCCTCCGTGTGGCAAAGTGCTGCGCAAGGTAATCCCGTCCTGCCCGCCACCTCATGCAACACATATCCCTTATACAGTGTAATGGTCAGAGTAGAGCTGTGCAATTAATCACATTTTAATTGCGATTTTGATTTCAGCTCCTGATGATCACAAAAATGTAATAATCGAGAAAAACAATTATTTTGCACATTACGTTTTGCAAATAGACTCTTATTTTGTCTGATTGGACAAAAAAAAAAAAGTTCAAACAGGAAAATAGAGCCCGACCGATATATCGTCGGGCCGATATTAGGCATTTTCCAAACTATCGGTATCGGCATTTATAATGGCCGATAAATGAATTAGGGCTGTCCCAAACGATTATTTTTTTAAACAATTAATCTAGCGATTATTTTTTTCATTAGTTGACTAACCTAATGATACATTTTTCAGTTATTCTAACGATTAATTTTTCAATTAGCGATCATTTTCCCATTGCTCAGTTATTAACAATTTACACAAAACAAATTTCAATAAGGTTCAAATCTCTATTTATTAAAATTGTTTAACACTGCACTGTTTTACTAATTTGTAGTGCAACCTGAAGCCAGATGTAGGCTATCAATTCAACCACAAAATAAAGTCACTTTCAGGAGGAATACAAAAATAAAAACGTAAAGTAAACAGAGCAAGTGCAAGAAGAGTAGCCTGTATTTGCTTTTTTTAACAGTAGGTAAAATAATGAATAAGCTCTTGTTTAATATCCAAGCTCTTTGTTGTGTCCCTTCTAAGCAAGAACGATGCTGTCGGCAGTCAGAGAAACAAGCTTCAATGTAAGCTTGTATTTACGTTGTAGTGCTTGTTCTGCCACTGACCGGCTCAGATTCATATTCTAAGTGTCTGACAACATTATGGAAAGGATTTCTAAGGAGGTCGATCTTTCTGTTAAAGGGTAAGATCATTTTTTTTTAAACATAAAAGCATCTGCGAAATTGCGTTCACTAAACCCACTAGACTCCATGTAAATAAACAGTAATTTTAGCATCGGAGAATACACTTCATTCAAAGTCGACAGAAACTAAATAAAACTACGGGTCGTCTTACCACTTTCCCAACAATCACAACTCTAGTTTTGGTTGAAATAAACACATAGTTTACTGATTTACATGTGAAAATATGTTTGCTCTATACACGCTACAAGTGTTGTTGTTTTGAGTCTGGTGAGTTTAGCACTAGTGATCTCAGAGCTGTTTCTGGTTAAACAAAATGGTCTTAAAAAGGTCTATCTCTGAAGGGATCCTTTCCATAATGTTGTCAGACACTTAGAATAACAATCCGAGCCTGTCAGTGGAAGGAAAAAAAAAAAAAACAGTCCTTTTAGTGGACGGAATTGTCGATGCACATTTGCACCATAGGGTTGCATTGCAGGCCGGTCTGCAGCTGCTGCTCACAGCGTTCTCGCTTAATACTAGACCAATTTCAAAGATTGTTGAAAACCCCCAAAAATTACCCTTCAACTGTTTCACGGTTTCTTAAGTTCAATAAATGCATCTAAATGCATCTTTCCAAAAGTCAACGAGTAATCGTGTTAAATTATTGTGATTTCAATATTGACCAAAATAATTGTGAGCATGATTTCTTTTCATAATCAAACAGCCCTAGTTCAGAGCCAATGGAAGTCCCTCTGAACACGCAGGCTGCCCGTGATGCCTGCTGCTATTATTCTGGGCAGCTAGTGAAAGGGTGTAACCCCGGGGTGGGAGCCACCTGCTGCCACACATATTGTGCTCAGCCTGTTGGTTGTTGGGAGGTGTTTGGAGGAAACCTGTTCCTTGCTGTCAGACAGTGCTGACCTTTGGGCCAGAGGTGGCATTGCCTGGTTTGAGGAAATGTCAGCCTGTGCCAGCTGTCTGAGACACTGATTGTCCCAGTCCAAAGGGGTGATATCAACAGTGGTGGTGGTTTGAGAGATTACAGCGTTGCCTAAAAATCTGCAATGCCTCATTATACAAATACAGAGTTTTCCATGGCTTTGTGGAAGAAGGTGCTCATATTTGGCAGGGGGGTTTAAGCCTCCTCCTGTGTCTCTTTGTGGGATTTTGTCTCTTTTGTGGGTTTTTGCGTCTCCTTATAGTCGTGTTGTGTCTCTTTTTGGTCATTTTTGTTTTTTTTAGGGGTTGTTCCGGCTCTCTGTGGTCATTTGGCGTCTCTTTGTTTTCGGGTTGTGTCCCTTTTGTGGTGGTAGGCGTCTGTTTTTCACATAATTTTTGACCATTATCGTTGGAAAAGCTAGAGCAGATAATAAATAACACTCAAAAAGCTTAAAAGACAGAACATGCTGAAGAAGTCCACTGGGGACCAACTACAATCATTAGATCTGAGAAAAGTAATTCGGTTTAGGTGCTGCACCTAACCCTTATAGTGGCAGGGAAGGCACTGCAAGTAGATCATAAAGATCTGGTAAATGGTGTGCATTACAGGCAGGACTTTGAAAGCACATACGAACCCCTAACACATCCTGCTATTCTCAGCTCTGAGACAAGTTAAGGCTCGTGAGAAGCTGCCCTAAACATAGCAGTGTTCAAAAGGTGGGGAATAAATAGGCTTTGGCATGTGTTCAGCGTACTGAAGGGGATCAGATTACAGGAGAACGTATTTATAGAAGATCCTCCGTAGATCTTTCTAAAAGAGAAACACCTTTGTCCAAAGGTGTTTTCCTTGTCTATTGAGAGTTAACGTTAACTAGAGCCTGATCAATATATCGGCGGGCCGATATTAGGCATTTTCCAAACTATCGGTATCGGCATTTATAATGGCCGTTAAATGAATATTTAAAAAATAAAATAAAAAGGGACCAAACCCCCCATGTTCTGAGTGTTGGCGTTGTATAGTTTGTCCACCAGAGGGCGCTCTACAACGTCCCTATTGGCAACACTCATGTTTAACCCTTTAAGTTTCTTAAGTTTGTATTTTTATAAATAACTACAAATAACAAATGTTAGGGAAATATGTTTAGGTTTTGTTACGCGTTTCTGAATAAAAATATATATATATATCGCCCGATATATCGGATTTTTAAATCGCCAAATATTTGTATCGGTCGGGCTCTAACGTTAACATCTGTTCTCTGTAGCTCCTGTTCCAATGAGAGTGGATCAGCATGGTGTTGAATCAGCCAGTAGACTGCCTTAAAGGCCGTTTTTATGCTTCTGCATCGAATCGACGGTGTACCCCCGCAGACCCCTCTGCGTCCACGCCGGACCCTACGCCGTAGCCTGACGTGCACCTCTCGGAAAAATGTAACTACACGTCGCGGCCACGCACGTCACTCGGCCGTGGCTTGGTAGTGTTGCATTTCCCCCGACTCATTTCCTGGTTCTCCTTCTCCATAAACAACATGAAATCAAGGAGAGGGTTAACTTTTCCTGCTAAAGATGTCTCACCTTGGTCAGAAAGCACAGGGGAGACACTTTGTTTCTCTCACTATGAAAGTCAGTACTCCCTCTGAAGCTAATCACCGTCACTCTCTCACTTCTCCCTCTACCACACACACACACACACACACACACACACACACACACACACACACACACGCCGGCTCGACACACACCAGCGCACAAGTATAAACACCAGGCCACTTACGTAGACTACGGCGAAAGCTCTGCGTGGAGCCTCCGCAGAACCATAAAACGGCCTTTAGTGTTTACCCAGTGGATTCTAAAGTTACTGGTTACTATGTTGGGTATGGTGTGTGAGGAATGCTTATGGAGGCCTTCAGCTGTATTAGCCTACATCCCTCATGATGTAGGCTAAGAGTGGTTCTGAAATGGAAAAATAAAAAAAAAAAGACTTCGGAAAAATGTGTTCTCCCTTCAAAAGTGGCACGGAAATGTATTTTATCTTCAATAACAACAATTGAATAAAAAACTATATTCGATTTTCAAAACAAATCCCACATCAAAATAACCAAATAAATAGAAAAAAGTTCTTCAAATAAAAAAAACTAAGACCTAGTGACGTCTGAGGTCAAACAAGTGAAATCTAAAATAAATTACACCCTAGGCCGTTTAAAAAATTACATTGTGATTTATTTTTTATGTAAACCGGTTGTAATCTTTACACATTTATACAGATTTTTGCATGCATCGTTACATCCCTATAAAAGTCTGATTATTAGTTCAAACTTTTGTAATGTTTCTGCTATTTTGTCCTTGCCTCAATTTCCTCTAAAAGAAAATTAAATGAAGCAAATCAGCATTATTTCGACCATGACCTGTGGGTTGCTTCAGGAAAGTGCAACATGAAGAGTGTAAATTATTATGATTGTTGTAAACACGAAGGTGAAATAAGTCTGCGTGCTCTGCCTGCATTGTAGGATTTTGGGATATGCTGACTGTTCTCTGCTTTGTGTCTCTTCCCCATCAGTGGTTTGAGCCCTCCCAGTTTGGAACGTGGTGGTCTGTGCTGTCCTGCAGTATGAACCTGGCTGGAAGTCTGGGTCCAATCCTGGTCACAGTGCTCCTGCAGTACTACAACTGGAGGACTATCCTGACCATGTCAGGCATTTTCTGTGCTGCCTTCTCCGTTGTCTGTGTGGCGTTTGTAAGGAACGAGCCAAAGGATGTGGGCCTGCCCAGCATCGAGGCAGCAGTCAAGAAGGGCACTAAGGGAGGTAAGAAAAGAGAGGAGTTGGTGAGCAGTAGGCATCGACCAATACTGGTTTTTCAAGGCTGATACAGATTATCCGTAGTTTTTGAAACGGATATTTGTAACCCATATGCATTTACAGAGAAAATGACAATTTTTAAGTCAAAGTTAAGATTTTGGAATGTTACAAACTCCAACACAAAACTTTGTTTAAATGCTTTGATTATTTGTTTAATAAATTAGAAACTTTCAACATAATACCCAGTAAAAGATAGTCAGATAGTGTTGTGGGCGGGACATTATGTCAGACTCAGTGGTGAGTGAAACTGAATTAACTTTAACTTTATCGGTTGTCAGGCAAATAAAACGCAGATACAAGATAATCTGCAAACTGCCCTAAAACGGCGAGCAGGATTAAAGTGGGCAAAAAGGCTGAAGATGGTTACCTCAAAGCATGTCATTCACTTGGTGCCATCCCTTTTTGCTTCGAACATCCACAACAGTGGGTCTCCCCCCAACACCCACACTTGGGATATTAGCGATTAGTCAAATGCCTGAGTACCCAGGAGCCTGTTCAGACTGCAGTGTGTGTGGAGGTTTATCAAAGCTCACTGGGACACACTTGATTAATGAGGACATCCCATGGTTCGCGCCATGTACAAATACGTGGCTGATTTAAGTTCAAATACTTCATTGTTGATTTTTCATTTTCACATTAGAGCTGCAAAGATGAATCCATCGTCAACTATTAAATTAATGGCCAAATATTTGGATTATCGATTAATTGGATTGAGATTTTTTTTTTTTAAATGAAAAAATGTAAAACTTCTGTGATTCCAGCTTCTTAAATGTGAGTATGTTCTAGTTTCTTCTCTCCTCTGTGACAGTAAACTGAATATCTTTGAGTTGTGGACAAAACAAGACATTTGAGGACGTTATATTGGGCTTTGGGAAACACTGATAGAATATTTCCCCTAAATTACACATGTTAGAGCGGACAGCAAAGGAAAGAGGGCCTATACATTGCGTGATCATGGGGACGACCTTTTGTGGCGTAACAACCAGAACCTCTGTCTTATCAGCATTGAGCTGTCAGACATTTTCTGCTTACCAGTCCCTAATAGCGTTTAGACAGTCAAGAAGCCTAGATGACATAAAAGCCAAACAACAGTCCCATTCATACAGGAGTAGACTGGAGGTGTGTTTCCCAAATGACAACCATGATCACTACTCCCACAACTGTAACCCCCTAACCTGGGATAATTACTAGAGATGGTCCGATACCATTTTTTGCTTCCCGATACCGATTCTGATACCTGAACTTGCGTATCGGCCGATACTGAGTACCGATCCGATACCGGTGTGTCATATATTTTATTATGTTTTAACAACTGTATACTACTATCCCTGTATGGATGTGATATTATTTCTATCTTTGTTGTCGGTCTGGCACAGGTTAAACTCTTTGTGAAACATGAACAAACGCAAACAATGAATGCCACAGAACTTTTTTATTAAGTTATAATGGAAAAAGAACATAAATAAACTACTTTAATGTAGATTTTCTTTAGGGCTTTATTACGTGGTATCGGATCGGTGCATAAACTCCAGTACTTCCCGATACCGATACAGGTATCGGAATCGGAACATCTCTAATAATTACTCCGATCAGGCAGAGAAGCGCTGCATCTCATGAAGCCGTTTCAGCTGAACGGCTTCCAGGGCATGCTCAGGGCAGAAATAAGAGCTTTGAGACAGCCTTCACCGAGGAGGGACAGAACAACTTCCAGTTCAGCCGAGGAGTCGAGGAGCTATCAAATTTGGGCCAGAGATGCAGCTTAGGGCTTTGATAATGTTTCTGATGCTGACATCAATAATGTCCACCAGGCGGAGCAGTTAGGACCTTATAATTGACAACTGCTCTGTAGTCTATTTGTTATTTGAAAAGTACATAATACATATCTTATATACAAATATATCTTGCCCCAGCCTTTTTAACGTTTCACCAAGAGAGACTGTTACAGAGGTCTAACGTATTGCAACCACATACCGATCTGCCACCAAATATTCTATCAAATGTGCGGTTGAAGTGAGTTGATGAGCATTTATTAATTTTGGCCTTCTGTTTAACAGCATATTAACTTGACTTAACTGTTTTCCCAACAATATCACAAGACTTTAGAATACCATTTTGTTTATAGCATAGATGCTTTACAAACATTGGATCTTTCAGAAATGATGTACAGTATAAGCAGTCAGATACCAACATCAGCAGATAAATACCGGACACACTCCATACGCATAATACTGTTTTAGATGGGCCTGCTGCTGTATAACCAACACATACTAGTGCACTTACTGCATACTGTACTGCATGCATATTGAGCCATTGTTGATTTCTAGATATTTTAAGTGTGTGAACGTATCTCCCTGTCTAGGGCCGGGGACCGTACTTATCTTACTGAATTGCCTCCTTAGTATCGAAAAATGCCTTGTCATTCTACTACTTAAGGAGTAAATTTCGTCAGCGTCAGTTAGCCAATAAGCATGCAGCATGCTTCTACCAAGATCTGATAATGCACATACACATCGTAGAAACACGCAGGAGAAACGTTGCACAGAGACGGGGCTCACGCATTTGTGTTGTATTTTGACAGGCTTGATACAGTGGTGGAATGTAACTAAGTACATTTACTCAAGTACTGTACTTAAGTACAAATATGAGGTACTTGTACTTTACATAAGTCTTTTCATGCCACTTTCTACTTTCACTTGGCGGAGCAGATTAACAGAGCTGTTTTAATCGTTTCTAAAAAATAATTCCTGATGGTACTTACATACTTTTACTTAAGTAACCTTTTTTCAATGCAGGACTTTTACTTGTAACAGAGTATTTTTTTTACCGTAGTGTATTAGTACTTTTACTTTTAGTTAAGGATCTGAATACTTCTTTCACCACTGCTTGACTGCAGTGTGCGTGTGCAAGGGAGACGAAAAATTTTAAAAGATTTGGAAATTATGTGAGAAACTAAAATAAAAACTTGATTTAACAAGATTTGTACCGTAATGTTGTAATTTCTTTTTGTCAAAAATGATTTTAAGCATCCTTTAGGAACCAGAATCAAATTGACGATATTGGTACCGGTGTCGGTATAGTTTTTTTTCCTGTGATGATACCCAGCTCTGTACTTGACCTCCCCAGGGACCAGCGAGAGCACCCTGAGGGAGTTCCTCCTCTCTCCGTTCCTGTGGGTGCTGTCTCTGGGCTACCTGGTGGTGTTTGGGGTGAAGACGGCTGCCACTGACTGGGGGCAGCTGTTCCTCATGCAGGAGAAAGGCCAGACTGTTCTCATGGGTATGCACTTTAGTTGTCCATTGCTTCTCAGTAGGGCTGAACTATTCGTCGTTTTCAAATCTAAAATCGCCATATGAAAGAATGTGATTACCCCATCGTGAAGACCACGATTAATCAAATGCAATATTTAGTTGAATGTTTGGTGTAACATTTTGTTTAACATTTTTTATTCCTCTTTTTATTATATTTACTGTTTTTTTGTTTTGTTTTGTTTTTTAAGATACATCCTGGAATAGTGTTACATATCACAGAAATTTCAGTGGATGTTTCATTTATTTTTTTATGGCTGTATTTAACATGATGGTAGAAAGTGCATTATGTAGATGCTGCTGTTGAACTGAGGCAGATCACACATTTCAGTTTACAGGAAAGTACTGATATGTTTTTATTGGAATAGTTAATAACTTTAGCTTTTGTGATAAATGTTCTGTGTTTGAATGTTCAATGTTCCTCACTTATTAAAAGAAACACTTCTATCTATCTATCTATCTATCTATCTATGTTCTCATCCTTGCATAAGAATATAGAGCCGTTTTGTGTCTCATGTTTATAATGCTCAGTGACATGTTGTATCTGTTACACAGGGAATATTAAACTTTAGCTAAACTTAAAGAGAAAAAAAAAAGAATCGCAATATCCATCAGAAAAATTGCAATTTTATTTATTTATATTTAATTTTTTTTTTTTTTCAAAATCGTTCAGCCCTACTTCTCACTGGTTTTCACTTCAGCCTGTCTGCTTCTGTGTACTGACACCGGCTGTGTTGTCCGCAGGCAGCACCTACATGAGTGCCTTGGAGGTGGGAGGTTTTGTGGGCAGCCTGGCAGCGGGCTTACTCTCTGACAGAGCTGTAGCTCGGGTGAGTAACAGGCAGGGATGGATTAGGCAACAATGACCGGGAGTATTGAGTAGGGTTCAGTGTGTCAATCATCCTCTCTTTTGACTTCCTCCAGCAAGGCCTGAGCACCCACGGCAACCCTCGCCACGGCCTGCTCATTCTCATGATGGCCGGGATGTATGTGTCCATGTACCTCTTCAGAGTCACCATCACACCTGAAGTCCCACAGGTACTTGCAACTTGTTTTGTCATGGTTGTGGTTTTCTGTTGTGGTTTTTCTGTTATTTCTTTCCCTCTTTCCTCATTTGTTCTGTCGCCTGTGTTCTTTGTTTGCGTTTTCCTAGTTCCATCAGTGTATGTTTCATGCTTTAGTTTTATTTTGTAGTGTCTGTTTCTCCTGTGTCCTGTACTTCCTGCCTTGTGTGTTTTCTCACCTCTGTGATTGTCTGCCCTGCCCTGATGTGTCTCACCTGTTCCTCGTTACTACCCTTGTTACCTCGTGTATTTAGTCTCTGTGCTTTCTTTGTCTATTGTCAGATCATTGTTTGTTACCCCCCCCCCCCCACGTCGTCCTGTTCCTTGTGGTTTTTGATTCCCTAGTCTTTAGTTTTCTGAGTGTTTTGGAACTCCTTTTGCCTGCCTGCCTATCTTAGGACATCCTTAGTTGTAAGCTGTCTTATTGATTAAATCTTCTAAATCTTCCACTGCCTCCTCGTCTCTGCACTTTAGGGTCCAAGCCTGCATCCCTAGACATGACGTAATTGCTTTTATTACTGTGTAAAAATACTTGAAATGACCATGCTGCCCGTGTTTGGGAAAATAACAAGAGCTTATTTTTTTTGCTCAGGAGGCTCCTCTTTGGGTCCAAGTCATTCACCCCGTCTCTGTCCTCATTGGTGTATCAGAAAAAGAGGTATGCTCGAAAATCTTAATGGGGCTCATGGCTATCAAATCTTAGTAAGCTAAGCCCTATTCACAAGGGACTGGTATTACCTAGGCCAGGGGTCTTCAACATTTTTTAAGCCCAAGGACCCCTTAACTGAAAGCGAGACGGAGCAGGGACCCCCTACTACATATTATGAATAAAATGAAGTTGCATATTAAACTGGGCCTACAATAACATGTTGGTGGTCTAAAGCCTTTATACATAGCTTTTTTTTGCATAGAATACTAAGCTTTTAAAATAGCCTAATAATTGGTGGCATGATTTTATACAGTAAATCATGTTTTAATGTTAAACATACATGTGTCACAGTGAACCCTTAAGGATGAACTGTATCTGTGGATGGCCTTAGTGACTACCTTACCTATAGGCCAGTAAGCAGTGGGGATTGATATTTGCTAATATGTTGGATTTGTGTTATTTTTCAAAAAAACTTAAATTAACAATAATTTTGAGGCCCCCCCTGCATTGACTCTGGTCCCGGGTCCCCTGTTGAAGATCCCTGACCTAGGGGACTTCATGTGATTTAGAGATGACACCCCCACATCTGTGTCTCGTGCATTGCGTTTGCACGGGATAAGTCAAGTCTGTATTTTACTCAGATTTGCTGACAATATCCCCCACATATGATGTGAAGGCTTTCATTTATAATTGGCAACGCAGCCAATACAACCCTGAATCACAGATGCCGATTCGCACAGGACTAATATTATCGCACAACCTCTGTGTTTGGTGAAATATGGTAGGTTATTTGCACACATTTGGAATTTTTAACAAATTACAGACATGGAAGATTTGCACGGGATTAAGATCACATACGATCTCCGCAATTCTTACAAATTACTAAAAGTCCCCAGCTATTACTAGTCCGTGCAAATAGTTTAGAGACCTCTAGTAATTTGTGGAGTGGGAATCACCAGAGGCCTCATGATACGATATCATCACGATACTTATGTCACAATACTGTATTATTGCGATTTTTAAACATATTGCAAAATTCTGTAATATATTGCAATTTATTACCTTTTTTTTCCAACACGAAAATTTTCCCAGTTTCAAATGATGTCCCCAAAAGGAAAACTTTGCCAACGTCCGTTTTATCTAAAAAGATACATTTCTCTGTTTGTTCATCTCACTTCAATTTAATTGCTGCACAATGGGACTGTCAAGCAGACAAACTAACCAACACATATATAATAGATCGATACTTCTCTGTATCGATTCAGTATTGCCACGGAAAATATCGCGATACCATGCTGTATCGATTATTTCCCCCCACCCCTAGTAATTTGTAATAATTGCGGAGATCGTCTGTGATCTTAATCCCATGTAAATCTGCCATGTCTGTAATTTTGTTAAGTAAAAATTCCACCGCCAGTTACCACCCATATTTCGCCAAACACAGAGGATGTGCGATAATAGTGCCATGTGATTCGGCATCTGTGAATTGGCCGCGTTGCCAATTGTGAAATGAAAGTTTGGACAGTGCCTTCACATCACATGTGGGGGACGGGGGGGGGGGTGATGTCTGTAAATTTGAGTAAAATACAGACTTCACTTCCCGTGAGAATGAGCCGCACGAAACACAGACGTGGGGGGTGATGTCCCCTGGTGATACTAGTCCCGTGTGAATAAGGCTCTAGTAAAGCTTTCATGAACACTGTGTTGCACATTCTCTTACTGCCGTACACAGATCTGGATCCTGTTCCTCGGTGCTATGTTTGGATTCTCTTCTTACGGACCTATTGCCTTGTTTGGGGTGATCGCCAGTGAAAGTGCTCCTTCAAATTTTTGTGGAACCTCTCATGCTGTTGTAGCTCTGATGGCAAATGGTAAGCAGTGTTGTAATGTAACAAAGTACAAAGACTTGGTTACTGTACTTAAGTAGATTTATTTATTTTTTTACGTATCTGTGCTTCTCTTCGTTATTTATATTTCTGGAAACTTTCACTTTTACTCCACTACTTTTCCTAAATTAAAATGTATACATTGCTCTAAGGGTCTTCGTTACTAGTTACTTGCAAGACATAATTTTGTACGTTGGGGTGAAAGATTCTTCCTCACAAAAAATGAAAACTCTGTTTCTGTTTTTCTCTTTGTTGATGTCAGACTTTGAATTTGATGTTTAAGAAGGTGTGGAAACCCTGAATACTACGCTAAAGTTCATAATCAAAGTTTTTCTTCACTTTTACTTCTAAAAATTAAGGACATTCAATATCTGAAAATGTCTTTTGATACTTAAGTACATTAAATATCAGATAAGACTTTTACTCAAGTATTGCTTTCAAGTACTCTATACAAGACTGATGGTTAGCTGCAGATTCACATGAGCGGCAGTAACGTGTGTTCCACTCACTGTAGTATTCCAGCATTGACACCCTCGTATGACTAAACAAGCTTTTTCCTTTCGTTACAGTGGGGGCTTTTATGGCGGGGCTTCCCTTCAGCACTGTTGCCAAACAACACAGCTGGGACATGGCTTTCTGGGTAGCCGAGGTGATAATGGCCGCCGCCACCATCGGCTTCTTCCTTGTGCGCAACATGCGCACCAAAATGGGACGGATCGCAGTGAAAATTGACTAAAGTGTCTTCCCTGAAAATGAGCCGACTGTTGATGTCCTGTCATGTGACAAGACGGACTGTGTTCTTGCACTGTTGACGACTCTGTGTACAGAATACTGCACATTAACACAACCATTAGTTTGACCAAACACGACCACTGTCGCACAGACTGATCGCCAACGTTTAGTTTCTAATTAATTGGGTTGATGTACTGTAGATGCTCAGGTGGGTGTGAGTCATTTAACAACTTTAGATTCACAATCGGGTATTTTTGTCACTCTCACACACACACACACACACACACACACACACACACACACACACACACACACAGATTTTTCTTGTTTATCCGTACAACGATAGTAGATGATAATTGATTATCACAAGATACTCTGGCTACCAAATGTACATTTTGGTATATGAGAAAAACGCTCTGGGTTGTTTTCATTAGTTTAAACTAATCACAATAGTTTTTGGCCGCGCTAGACTCCAGACGCAGCGACGGTGGCTCCGCAAAACCTTCTCGGGAAGGAACTTGTTCTGTTGGAACATTTGCACCCCGCAAAGGAAAACGCCACATATAATATTAAATGAAACTAACTTTTCACACAATACAGTAACGTGAGCTGTTTAAATTAGCTGGATACATGGTTTAAAGTCGTCTGGTCATTCGTCCACAGCATTCCCACCAATCGGTCCCCGTTAGAGAGGAAATGCCGTCAACATATTCTTTGTAAATCTTTGCAATCATTTCCCAAAAGAACCAAGCAGGCCTGCCTTGCTGCACCGTCCAAATTTCCATCCAAACTTGCCATTTTCAGCCTGTAATGTCAACTTGATAGCTCTGAGGGTCTTCCTCGTTGTGAAGTATGAAGAAGAATGATCTCCCGTTGATCCAGACTAATCACGTGCTTCACAACAATCACAAACACTTGAATGCTTCCACTTCATCCTAGAGGCAGTTTTCATATAGCGACATTTACAGTCGGCTGTATACTAAAAAGAACATGGACATTAACATATGTAAAGGTTTGAGTGGATTTTGTTGAGATAAAGTGGGTGCGTGCTGCTCATAGACTTTTTTTCACGGCAGAGAGTAGGTAAAGCACATGTATTCAAAACCATTAATGATGGCTGCATTCCACTTAGGAGAGGCCCTGGTATTGTGCATGCTGACTCACTGAAATAGCTTACTGGGACACTTGATGGAATTGAGCCATCGTTAAGGTTATCAATTTCAGCTGTGCTTTTCCTACTATGACAAGTCAAAATGTCTGCTGTGAAAAAGGTCCATTGGATACCTTGCCTTCAGTGGAGGTCATTTCTCTTTAACTTATTCAATGTTTACTGATGGGCCTGTATATTATAGACTATTATTTGTCTAGGTATTTGCACAGATGTGGTAGCATGTATCATGGTCATTTTACTAATACCTCATATTTGTAAAAAAACAAAATGCAATAGGTTCATTATTCACTAAAATGAATTGGAGAGCATGTTATTTTTTTATACACAGTTGTATGCTACATGATACAGAACTCCTTAGGCCTTGTCCAGTGGTGGAATGTAACTAAGTACATGTACTTAAGTACTGTACTTAAGTACAAGTGTTGAGGTACTTTACTTGAGTCTTTTCATGCCACTTTCTACTTCTACTCTGCAACATTTCAGAGAGAAATGTTGTACTTTTAACTCCACTATATTATCTGACAGCTTTAGTTACATTACAAATTAAGATTTTAGCACACAAAACACGTAGTTTATAAAATACAATGTGTTATTATAAATGAAACTAGCCAACAATATAACGGCCTACAAGTCCAGCTGAAATGATTAGACCATTAAACACACAACTGTTTGGATCCTTTACACTTTCTACAATGGGAGGATTTTTCTACATTTAGTACTTTTAAACTTTTAAAACCGTAAGTACATTTTACTGATGATAGTTATATACTTGTACTTAAAGTGCTCATATTTTGCTCATTTTCAGGTTCAGAATTGTATTTAGAGGTTATATCAGATTAGGTTTATGTGGTTTCATTTAAAAAAAAAAAAACACCATATTTTTGTTGTACTGCACATTGCTGCAGCTCCTCTTTTCACCCTGTGTGTTGAGCTCTCTGTTTTAGCTACAGAGTGAGACATCTCACTTCTGTTCCATCTTTGTTGGGAGTCACACATGCTCAGTAAGTACTGCTAGCTTGTCAGTTGCAGAGTATGAGGGAGTGCCACGCTAGCAGCTAGGCGAGCATTATAACGTGTGTTACAAAGTGACCACGTTTGTCTCTGAAGTAAAGGCTGGACTACAGTAGAGCTGTTTGGAGCAGTCTGTGAACAGTGTTTTCTGTTGGAGATGGTAAGTCCCTTTGGGGTGGACTTTGGGCTTTTTCACTTTTTAAACCTATAATGTGCACAAAAAAGATGTATAACACAATAAAGGAAAGGGACAAAGCCAAAAAGCATAATAGGAGCACTTTAAGTAACATTTTCAATGCGGGACTTTTACTTGTAACGGAGTATTTTTTTAATTTTTATTTATTTTTATTTTTTTAACTACAGTGTGGTATTAGTACTTTTGCTTAAGTAAAGGATCTGAATACTTCTTCCACCACTGGCCGTGTCAGCTTTTGTGATCGGAGATGTTTTTAAGGATTGATTAACATCAAACCTGTGCTACAGGTGTTCTGTCACTGCCACTGTAGTTGTGTACAGACATTACAACACTAGATTGTGTATTGTTAATGTTCTCATCTCAAAAATCTGAGTTTTGTCAACTCCAACTACTGGGATTGTAAAATGGACTTGAAGGGTTAAGGACATCTAATAAACTGGCAGTAGTTGAACTTACCAGCGGCAGCCTTACTGTGAGATTGTGTCCCTTGCTTAGGCCAATTCTGAAAAAGCTCTGTGCACTAAATATGCATAAACATTCCCACAGCTGGAAGAAGAATGTCTGCTCATGTCACACCTATGGCTAAATGATACCTGCACTTCTTTTTTTTCTCAAAACAATACTCACATTCCCAGATGTGAAAAGATTCATTTTCATGCAATTCCAACGTAAGTGATGCGGGACAAAATCCAGTCCTTGTTATGTGCACAAATTGGTTAGGGTTAGGAGTTATATAAATCATGAGTATCTTAAAAAGTTACATTATTGTTACTACAAAGGTTTGTCTTTGTGTTACTCTGCCTTCACTGCAGCTCAGCTTGCTGCACAAAGACGGATGTTTAATGGAAAGTCTAACTGTGGGAGAGAGACTTGACTCACACTGCTGAATCCTCATAATAGCTTCAGTTTAACCTCAGAATGCATGTATCAAAAACTGGGCATTTGATCCCCCATCACTTAAAATATAACCGCATTAGAAAGGGATCTCTTCGTGGCGTTTTCATTAGCTGCAGTCATTTTAATTCTGTGTGCAAGTGGGTTAATTAAGGTGTGCCGTGTTTGAGTGCTGCGTGAAAACGCGAAACCATCCGACGCCTTTACCGGGAAGAAGAAAAACGGTGGAAAGAATATTCGACGTTCTCTGCAAACCAATCACAGCAGAGCCGGAAGAGAACGTGCTACCGCTATTACATCGGCGACACGTCAGGGCGCACGGCATCATATCGGTTTGTTTACCAACACAGAAGCTAAATATAAATTGTAAAAAAAAAAAAAAAAAAAAGGGACGTAAATGCATCTCGATATGAGGACAAGTACAGTACAAGGCAATGCAGCTGATAGAGCAGCGGTCTAATGAGAAGCTGTCCATGGTGCTGAAACTATTCATCTGTTTTTATTGGGATCGGTTATAAAAGCCTCAAAACCATTAAGGATGGCTTAATAAATGACAGGGGACATTATAAGGGGTTTACAGGAATCATTTAAATAATTCACGTGTTTGTTTAAAATCGTGCTTTAATTATGCTTTTTTTAGTCCTCTGAAAGTGCCACAACATGGACTGGCTTAGCCTATATGTGCGATGTTATATATATATATATATATATATATATATATATATATATATATATATATATATATATATATATATATATATATACACACACACACACTAACATCCTCCAGTATGTTGTACTTTGGGTCCTTTAACCAAAATGGCCTTAATTTTAGTATATACAGTGAGGAAAATAAGTATTTGAACACCCTGCTGTTTTGCAGGTTCTCCCACTTGGAAATCATGGAGGGGTCTGAAATTGTCATCGTAGGTGCATGTCCACTGTGAGAGACATAATCTAAAAAAACAAATCCAGAAATCACAATGTATGATTTTTTTAACTATTTATTTGTATGATACAGCTGCAAATAAGTATTTGAACACCTGAGAAAATCAATGTTAATATTGGGTACAGAAGCCTTTGTTTGCAATTACAGAGGTCAAACGTTTCCTGTAGTTTTTCACCAGGTTTGCACACACTGCAGGAGGGAGTTTGGCCCACTCCTCCACACAGATCTTCTCTAGATCAGTCAGGTTTCTGGGCTGTCGCTGAGAAACACGGAGTTTGAGCTCCCTCCAAAGATTCTCTATTGGGTTTAGGTCTGGAGACTGGCTAGGCCACGCCAGAACCTTGATATGCTTCTTACAGAGCCACTCCTTGGTTATCCTGGCTGTGTGGTTCGGGTCATTGTCATGTTGGAAGACCCAGCCTTGACCCATCTTCAATGCTCTAACTGAGGGAAGGAGGTTGTTCCCCAAAATCTCGCAATACATGGCCCCGGTCATCCTCTCCTTAATACAGTGCTGTCGCCCTGTCCCATGTGCAGAAAAACACCCCCAAAGCATGATGCTACCACCCCCATGCTTCACAGTAGGGATGGTGTTCTTGGGATGGTACTCATCATTCTTCCTCCAAACACGGTTAGTGGAATTATGACCAAAAAGTTCTATTTTGGTCTCATCTGACCACATGACTTTTTCCCATGACTCCTCTGGATCATCCAAATGGTCATTAGCAAACTTAAGACGGGCCTTGACATGTGCTGGTTTAAGCAGGGGAACCTTCCGTGCCATGGATGATTTCAAACCATGACGTCTTAGTGTATTACCAACAGTAACCTTGGAAACGGTGGTCCCAGCTCTTTTCAGGTCATTGACCAGCTCCTCCCGTGTAGTCCTGGGCTGATTTCTCACCTTTCTTAGGATCATTGAGACCCCACGAGGTGAGATCTTGCATGGAGCCCCAGTCTGAGGGAGATTGACAGTCATGTTTAGCTTCTTCCATTTTCTAATGATTGCTCCAACAGTGGACCTTTTTTCACCAAGCTGCTTGGCAATTTCCCCGTAGCCCTTTCCAGCCTTGTGGAGGTGTACAATTTTGTCTCTAGTGTCTTTGGACAGCTCTTTGGTCTTGGCCATGTTAGTAGTTGGATTCTTACTGATTGTATGGGGTGGACAGGTGTCTTTATGCAGCTAACGACCTCAAACAAGTGCATCTAATTTAGGATAATAAATGGAGTGGAGGTGGACATTTTAAAGGCAGACTAACAGGTCTTTGAGGGTCAGAATTCTAGCTGATAGACAGGTGTTGAAATACTTATTTGCAGCTGTATCATATAAATAAATAGTTAAAAAATCATACATTGTGATTTCTGGATTTTTTTTTTAGATTATGTCTCTCACAGTGGACATGCACCTACGATGACAATTTCAGACACCTCCATGATTTCCAAGTGGGAGAACCTGCAAAATAGCAGGGTGTTCAAAAAAAAAAAAAAAAAAAATATATATATATATATATATATATATATATATAATACCACTATTAATAAATATAACATGCTTTATGGCAGTATATCAGTAATTTTTTTTTTCCCCAAAGCCTCTGCAAATTATTTGTATGCCTTCTAACGTTTTTAGAACAATGGAACACCTTCAAGCTTTGCCTTTTTAACAGTTAATGCTTCTACAGTCTTGTATCAGCAACCTTAATAGTTAAGCAACTCTTTCAGAATGAAACGGCGTGCTGTAACAACTACCAACAGAGTTTTATTGGTTCGTTGATAACAATCATTACACAGGTACATCTATAAACAAATAAGGAACTGCACACTTGTACTTGATACAGAGATCTAACACCCCACATGAATATTGCTACTGCTGGTATGCATTTGACATCTCAAATAAATGTACAGTTTGTTTGTTGGCCTTTAAGAAGCCAGTCTCAACAGGCTTATTTTTTTAATTCATTTTTCATGATTACACACCCCATTAGCTTGGCTACGAAAACAAATTCCATTTTTACCATCCTTACAATGTACCACTACACACTGCATATAGAAAGATTGAAAACCCTTTTCACAGCAGCTTTACAAAGTTATTGCAATGCTATCACAGAACGGAGACACAACCAAACTAGCGACGCACAGCTCCAATAAGGAGAGCTCCAGTAATAGGGATTTTAGCTTTATTGATCAGATTCATTAAGAAAAACGGCATGAGTACAAGAGTTAACATATAGGAACAAAGCTTACAAACATTCTAAAACACTGTTCTTCATTATAAACAATAAAACAATGAGTTGCCCTGTGACTTTGTCCATCCCCACCCCGGCACAGATTACATACACTGTCCCTTATAAAGCATATGGAATGTAGTCCACGCAGACAAGCTCTTCCGGTTGTTGCCCCAGCTCCTGTGAACGTTGTGCTTGCGCGTCGACACGGTAACCTGTCCCGCACCCTCCCCTCCTTCACATTTAAAACTGAAATGAAATCCACCGACAGTAACAACAATGACCGCAACTTTTATGGCGATGCAAAATTGTGGGATGTGACGAAATTCCCGACTCCAAAATGACTTCTTTTTTGTTTTTTTTCATTAAAAAAAAGTGTTCTCTACAATCAAACTACTAAAAAACCTGTATTTAGAAAATAGTTGATAAAAATATTCCCCTGAATTGTACAAGAAAAGAGGTACAGGGAGCACTGGTAAAAGATGTGGTTGGGGAGATGTTATTCTGCTGCCTCATCTTTTTCTTCAGCTGCGTCTGTAGCTGGTGCCTGGGAAAACAGAATTTGATAGCGTCAAAGTTGACTCGCCGAGGAATTGAGCTTTATTTTGCACGTTTATATATCTGATGCAGTGAGCCTTACCTCTTCCTCGGCTTTGGCTTCGCCATTCTCAGCGGGGGCCTCTGGTGCTTTCTCCTCAGGCTTGGCCTTCTCCACCTCCTTTGCTTTCTTAGGCTTAGCAGGTGCCTTCTGCCACACAAAAAATATTAACCACGTTAGTCCCTCAGTCGACATGTTGACAGTCTAATCACAAGTAATCAAAACAAGGTCCCACCTTTGGCTTAGGTTTGGCCTCTGCTTTTGCAGTTGCAGGTCTCTGTGGGGACAAAAAAAAGCATGGTCAGCACTAAGAATGCAGTTTACAGCATGCATATTGTCTGGCACGCTCTGGGCTCGTCTCTACTTACATCGCTTAACCTTACAGATCTCCTCTTGGGCTGCAGAGAGAGTGAAACAGGGTGAATACTTTTAACATATCAGCCAATATGGCTCTCACTGATGGGGTGTTACTGACCCCTTGTGGGTGAACAGACTAACTGTCTGTTTATTTTATAAATGAATAAAACACACAGATATGTTACAAATATGTTGAATCTTTCCTTACCGCTGATTCTTCTCCTGTCTGAGAGAGAGAGAGAGAGAGAGAAAAAATGAGAAAAATCAGATTATGGAAATTATCTGCGTTTAAATGTGTGGGCTTTAAGTATTAGTTATTATGTAACTCAAAAGTGGGCGTTTCCAGACTGAACATTAGCCTATGGCTACACATCCAGATGCATACATGATTTAGTTTAGACCAAGCGCTGTGATTGGCTAAGATTTGTTTTAAAATCTTGAACAATGGAAGAGAAAAAAAAAATCAGTCCCCGTCAAAGACTCACTTCTCAATCAGCCTGTTTACATATCTAATAGCCTATATCAACTAGGAACATTACTTAGCAACATATCAAAAAAAGAATCCAATTGCGGAACATTTGTCTACACACAAACAATAAAACAAGAAGGGAAGTGTCCTTTGACCTGCATTGGCTACGAAAGGCGTCTGGAATAACATACGTGTAGAGATAGTTTAAACCATAAACAGCGTCATGTGCTCGTGCTCTCCCAGTCTACTGTAGAACTTCGGTGGAGGAGGGGGCGGACTCCGCCTCCTCGCGACACATCCATTCATTGGTAATAAATGGGATTGCCAGTGTACGGAAAAAACCGAGCGGTGTAGTGAGCGTTCCCGCCATGAATTTGAAAAGAGTCACTCCGAGATGCTCAGCGACTCTGTCAATCTGGTAGCAGAATCTACTAGAACCCCCCAGCAACAAGAGCAGCGCTTTGCTGACGGAGGCTCACCATTGCATAACCTACCACTGGCCTGAGCCGACAATACAAAGAGAGACACTCCGATAACACGACGAACGCCTTCCAAGAAATGCATTTTCCGCGGTGAAAATAAGGGCGGCCATGCATGAACAAAAACACACATGCACGCTAGGTTTATGAAGCAGAGACGTACGCATTATTAGCATAACATTACATAAAAAAGGGTTTTGTTACACAAGAAAGCCGTAAACAAGTATTGGTGCCCACACAAAAATAACAACATTAGTAACATTAAAGCCAAACTCCCGCAGAATAGCGGTAATAATATAACGTCCCATTTTTCTCTCAGGGAAACTTTAGTATCCAGCGTGACGACCCCCGTAGGAAACAATCAATATGCCGCCAACTTTCTCTGCAGAAAAAGCAATCCATCGCCAGAGAAAACGACCCTGCTTTGTCCTACACTGCAAATAGCCTAAATGTAGTCTATTTAAAACACGATTGCATTTGTAGCCTACATGTCACCATTTGCGGAAAACCCCAGGCACAAAGATAATCACTGCACGAGAGATATGACCGAGAATCAGCCACTTGAGACAATCAAAACAGACGCTACATAACAACTAAACTCTTGGCTGCAAGCCGCTACACTGTTGACATTCACCCGGAACAGAAAACGGACATTTGCAGCAACATTTTAACAACTCTGACCGCAAGCTGTAACAAGCCCATCTTACAAACTGCAATTGGGGGTTATAAATGCTGTATTACTGAATGCATGAAAGACGTTGGTCTACTCACTTTGCTCCTTTTAGGCATGGTTGGTTTGTGTAAAAGAAAACCGAGCTAAATGTTACTCGATACAAGAGAAAATACAGTATATTCTGGATAAAGCTGTACCAGTCCAGTCTAATACAGCGCAGCGAGACGTTAATGTTCCATTGGAAGAAGAACTAGCTCAAACCGGATTGGATTCTCCCCCTCCCTCCCTATTCAAACCGTTATAGTTCCTGCATGATTGACGGGGCTATAACCCGCCCCCGCTGCTCGCTGATTGGACGACTCGGTGGTCAGCAACACGATTTGAAATCTATACTCTTACCTGTGTGGATGCGTCACACGTCAGTCAACAGAAATGGCGAGCTATTTGTCTTTCTGTGCAGCCATCTGCTAACAAGGCAGCCAGGCAGAATTGTCATTTAATCTGCCTGCTTTCCAGCTCGCTCTGAAATGCTTGTATTTCCCACTAAATGGTACATTCTGACACGTTCGAGCATTGTGGATAGCATAAACACAATCCCATTTTGCGCCTTTAAAACGAGTGACAAAAGAGAATGTGGCTTCTGTATTAGCAGAAGACTGGGAGAGGGGTGTGTGCTCCCCCAGCCAAGTCTTTTGTATTTTAGCTGGGGAAAATGGCGACAGGGCAGGAGACGTGTGGGCAAAGCTCTTAGCATGTGTGCGCTCTTGTGCAACCCTCTCTTCGTGTTGTCACCGTCGTCCACTTGCTCCATTGTGTGTATGTGTGTGCAGTTCAAACATGACTCCAGTGGAAACAACCGCGGTGGCGCGCCAGCTTTACAAGTGTTGGAAGTCATTTCAGACATTTCAACACGGAGACTTCGATTCATTTCGCCCCTGAGTGAATTATACAGTGTTCCCTCCTTTTTCTCCTCTGCCCCGAGAAAACTACAACACGGTTATTGTTGCAGATGTTCTCAGAATATCATTCATTTCTGACTATCTTTCTTGCTTAGACAACTAATAAAATAATATGTCAATACTAATCATGCAGTTAATACAGGCTAAAATCATTTTCTCCCCTTCTATGGGAACTGTACCAAAAATAGCCATTATCATGTGTAGGAGATATTGACTTATTTAGCACATACTTTTGTCAATCATATCTCTATTTATTTTGTATTTGGCTTGGAATGAGGACAACTATGAATTTATGTAATAAACCTTATTTTTATTTTATCCTCAGCTTGTGACATTTGAACAAAGTGCCCACCTAGAGCTCTATTTTTTTTTTTTTTTTTTTTTTTTTTATAAACATTCAGCTCTTTTTGCACTGTATTTCAAGAAGAGGAGAATAGAGTAATTAACCAACTGACAATAGATAACCTCTACTTTAGGGTATTCCCTTGCTTTGGTCAAAGTGTTATTAAAATGTTTGGCATGTTAGGCCTATGTTAATAATAACTTGTAGTATATCAGGTAAAAAAAATTGAAATGGAACCTGCAAAACCATCAGAGATTAAATAATCAAGTGAAAATGCTTCTCTTTGGTTAACTGCTTGGATTTTGAAATGATCCCTTCCTGGATCAACATCCTGTTTTAGCAGGAAATACATCACATTATGGAGGCAACATGCTCTCAACAATGAGCTTATTTAAGTAAAAGCACATTGACACAACAGCATTTAGCTATTTGCATTGCGAATCAGGCAGGAAGAAAGGAAGATGCGGTTGAGCAGACTACATTTTGGTCAATGGGAACAAAAAATCACTTAATTCATATTTGGCTGTTCTTCTGACTGGATGAGGTGATATTTAAAGCCCCCCTCCAGGAGCGTTTTAAAGTATGTAAAAATACTCTGCTATGGTTCTTTTAAGAATAGGTTGGATGCATTTTGCCTGTCAAAAGGTTAAATGTATAATTATAAAGCTTTTCAGTAATTTATGTAACTTATTTATGAATTGTTAGAACATTTCAATCATGAAATTAATGTGTTTTATGAAAACATGTTAAAATATGAATGTATGTGTATGAATGTGTGTGTGTGTATATATATATATATATCATAGCTACTTACGCTATGTTCACCGGTGAAAGAGCAGCTTGCATCAAGATGGCTAGAAACATCGAAGAGATTCAGGCCAGGTTCAGACAGGATGGACAGGATGCAGAAGCGCGGCGAAGCTCCGCGGGTGGCTCGTGATCTGCAGAGATAGTTTGGGCCTCCTGTGTGAACCCGGCGTCAGTCAGACACTAGTCTCGCATTGCCAGACCTTCCTCCACAGCGCTGCGGAAGATGGTCTGACTAGTCCACACAGCATTCCGGGATGGGAGAAAAACATGCTCTGGTTTGGTGCCGCTGCAAAATAGCCTGGGAAGTCTGGGAAACCTAGCTTATCCAGTGTACGTTTAAATCTCAGATTTCAGGGAAGTGCACAGACATCTCCCCCTTTGGGAGATGAATGTGAAAACACCTCTCTTGTGACAAACGTTGCACAGATACAAGTCAGTACAGTCAAAGTTAGATATTTTAGGCAACATAAACATAAGGACAACACATTTTGAGTGGAGGGGATCTTTAAAACGACAGGTTACTGCAGCATTTAGTCCACTATTATTGTTTTAGAAGATGCTTATTAGTGCTGTGTATTATTAAAGTGATACTGTTACCAATAGAGTACTTCATTTGGTACCTTTTCTTCTACTTCATTCAATAGCCATCATGTGAATGGAAGTATTCAGTCGCATAAAATGCCACCACCATTCCAGCCCCATCCAAATGATTTTTACACAAATACATATTTGAAAGTATTCAAATGCGCTCGACTTCACCACACCACAGACTGTATGGGTCATAGCTGCTGCAGTACGGCCAATCACATGTTGCATTAAAGCGAAGAACGCTTGCGGGGATTGGCTGTGAGCATAACCATGCAAATTGTATTGTATTGTTTGACTAGAGAAGTTTCCATACTATTGAGTACTTTTTTTGATTTTAATATTATTTCATTAATTATTATTTTATTTATTTTATAATTATTTGTATAGCAACAAGTATGAAGCATAAACCAATTCCTCAAACCACAACATTTAAACCCTAAGCTTATTTCCAATGCCTGTCCCTAGATGGGCCTTACATACATGCATTAAAACGCAAAATGAAGAACTCAACAAGAAAATAGCCTACAAAGAAAACAATACAGGACAGACTAATACCATGCAATACCATAAAACAAGAAGGACCAGTTAATTCATGACTGCTACCTATTTTGGTTGACTACCGATACCCAGACCTAATTCTTTTTGCATTTCATTTTCATAAAGCCATATTTCTTTTTCTGAAATATGGCTTGTTTAGTGTTTATGTAAAGCAGTGATTGTGTCCTAAGGAAGAAAATAGTCCTTTCTATAGCTAAGGCAAGCAGGCCATTGTATCTTTTTAAACAAAATTTACACTTGGAAACATTTTTTTTTGCATTTGGCTCGGTCACCTCCAAGTGGTCGACAATGTCATGTGATTGGTTTTAGGTCATTTGTTTTCAAGTAATTAACGTAACGCCTACTTCTTTTCATTGAATTTCCCCAAGAGCATTTAATAAAGTACCTTTTGAAGGCATGTTGAGCTATCCTGCTGCTACTGTTACATCAAGCTCTGCTGTCTGACAACATCAAACCAACAGACCTTATTCACTGTAAACTGGCATTTCCTGCAGGGACGCATTCAACAGCAGTTTGGGAACACACCGAATGTAATTTTGTTTGGAGTATCCTTCCAATTTCACACCTGTCTGTGCCATTTTACTGCTAACAAATGCTTGAATACATAAAGGTCAAATTCCAGGTGCTAAATTATAAAACTTGGCTGGTATTGGGCTTTTGTTGTTGGCCACCAAGGAGTCATCAGAAACGAGGTTTCACAAGATATTGGGAAGGCATTTTCAAGTCCCAGCTTGGATAAGTTATACATTTTATAGTTTAAATACACACACTTTTTTTAATCATATAAATGTCATCACTGTCAATACAAATCTATGCACACTGTATATGCTGTATGTACTGTCCTATCCACCTACCTCATGTGTATATATAGGTAGCTGTATCATCCCATATTTATTCCACCTCCCTTTGCCAAACAGCCATACCCCACCGAAGGCTGTATACTTTTAATGTAATGAGATATGGAAATGATACTGCTGCAAGGATTGTTATGGCACACCGTTTTAAGGATTGTTTTATGGAGCAGGAATAGGTAAATTACCTTGGAAGGTTCAGAGAAGCAGTCAGACATTGACACTGTAATGGTTATACACAGACAAGATCTGAAGCTAATGTGTGGCAACATATTCCAGTTTTTATTGTTCTGCTGCCCTCATATTAATCCATTTCATGAATAAACCAAAATTCTCATAAATGTGAGGAGGAAAAAACAGACTTCAAGGTGTGATGTAAAAAAAATACATTCATCTATAAATGGTGGGTTGCATAGGCGTCATTTATGGGTGGATAATAATCAAAACTGGGCTTTCTTTTCAAAGTTTTTGTTCCTTTTTTAATTTAGCATTTTCAATGTTTTTGTCGCTATTTCCGACATTTTTCCGCTTCTTTAAACGTTCCTGTTGCTTTTCTTTTTAGAGTTTTTGTCGCCTTATTCAATTTTTTTGGCAATTTTTGTTGCCTTTCGACGCTTTGTCGAGGGTATTTGTCACTTTTTTAAATTCACAATCTCAACCCCTCCAATGTTGAACCCAGAGTTACACCCTTGGTGGGTTGCAAATTTACAGCAGAGACAAGGGGCCCATCCCCCTGTTTGACATCCTATAGATTCACACATCTTGTCCAAATAAAAGCTATCTGCCTGCTCCCCGTGAGCACAGAGGTGTAAACAATTAGGCCAAGTCACATGCGGATGCTTGCTAGGATTATTATGTTAATGACATTGGGGCTTTTCTTCACCCCACTGGTCCACTTAACTAAACGGGGTAACTCATGAATGAAGTGCCTGTATCTCTTGTTGCCACTTAAAACAAAAGGTGAGCGTGCTTTTCAAATGGTGGCTCCGACCCTGTGGGACGCCCCCTCTATTGTTCTACATTCTGTGGTCTCTGCTTTTAGAAAGCAGCTGAAGACTCACCTGTTTAAAATGGCCTCTGTCTCATCATTGTAATTTTGTTTGTTTCTATTTTTATATCTATTTTATTGTTTTTTATCGCTTGTTATTTTTACAGTTTTGTCGTCTTACTTTAAACAGTCTTACTCTTGTGAAGCACTTTGTGAATTTGTTCTGTTAACGGTGCTGTATTAAAGGTGCCCTGCCACACGTAATTCCTTACTTTGTGGTAATGTCAGAAGTTCTACCATGGACTCTATAACATTTTTTTTGTGGAAAAAAAATGCCTTGGTTACCTTGTTTCAAGCCATTCTAGCGTGGTATAAAAGCCTGCAGGAAGACTCAGCTCGATGTGTGCCAGTTCTCATTAATATTCAGTGAGCTAAGCTGCTTGACTCTGATTGTCTAACAGCTAGCCAATGAGAGCCTGGCTATCAGCATCCTTTACCCAGCGCAACTGGGCGAGCTCATGAATAGTAATGAGCTCAGGCAACACCACATCAGACTGACCAGCTTTTGTAATTGGCCTGATTTCTCCGCTTATTTCTTTTCAGTGGCTAGAGCTGACAGAGAAGGTAGCAGTTCATTTTAGAGGTTAGATTCTCTGTCCGAGCCCGAACCCGACCCACAGGCCGGGCAGACATTTCCCGCCACTATCCTCGGGCCGGACCGGGCCCTTGATCAGCATTTGCGTTTTTTTTAAACATTACTTTATTAGCCTAATTGGGTGGGGAGAAAGCCATAATCATGTGCAGCGTCTCCTCCCTTTCGCATGCATCACACCGGGCCTGCTGTGCTGTATGGTGTAGCTTAACATGGAGCTTAAAGATGTAAAGAAAAAAATAAAAACAGGATAATTAGCCTACCTTTGAGCAAGTTTGGAGGAAAGTCGGAGGTATGGAACCATTTTAAACAAGTCGTGGGCAGTGACAACATATGTGTTGGCTTTGTCGAGAGCATTAAGCGCGGCACGCTGCTTGCCTATGACAGCAAAAAAACGGGGACAATGAACAGACATATGAAGTAGGCTCGCCATGGCAGAAAAGATGATAGTTAGCCTTCAATGTACTCTTTTGTTACTTCTCCAAGCATACCCCTTCTCAACAGATTTCTGCAGTTCAAACAACTCTGAATTGTAGTTGAGAACGTCAGTTATAACGGCCCACGTATTAAAAAAATTGTCTGGTTTAAATCAGAGTCGAGCTCATAATTACAGTTAATGTGTCGGGCCGGGCTCGGACACAACGTGCACAGGCTCGGGTAGGGTCGGGCTTGATTTTTTTTTGGGCCGGATCTAAGCTCTAGTTCATTTTCACATTGATGACATAACACAAACACATATGGACCTAACATATTTTAAAAAATGGACGTAAAAACGGTTTTGTGTGGCAGGACACCTTTTAAACGAACTTATTGTTAAAACAGCTTTAACGAAGCATCTGCAGTTTGCAACAGAATCATCCTCTGTAGTAAAAGTGTAAACCTTGATAACAGCAACCAGTCCCGCTGGTTGTATAGACAAACACAAGGTTTCTACCCCATGTTGTCCAGAGCTTCAGGGAAAATACAGAGCAGGGGACCTGTCTATCACATTGGTATGTAAGCTTAAATTGACTGAAAAATTACATTTTGGAGAAATGTCCTTATGGCACTGATGTGATATGTGATAGAGAAATAACCGTCAGGCCCAAGAATACTGTATCGTGTATAATAACTATTGTAGAAGAAAATGCATTACCTAATAGTTTAGTCTCATTTTATCCAAATATTCTTCCTGTTCACTGATTAAGTTCCTATCATTTTACCTGCTCAACAGACTTTGAGTGTCTCCTGATTTAATTAAGTCTTTCTGCCTTTTTTCTCTAACCTCGTGTTAAAACAAAGCATTTTACTTTGGGTCACTGAGAGTGAGACCTTTTATCTAGAGCCCAGGTCAGGTCCTACAGGAATTCACACCATAACTAATCAAAGGTCCTTTGTTTTTCAGTAGTTTGAGCAGACGGTATAGGGTCAAAGCAAATCTACTCACAAAATCTTGTGAGTGACTGTCTTCTGAGCTTTTGTTTATTCTGTTGTTTCCCATTAGCTTGTATGAAACCCTGGCTAGAAACTCTTCCTTGTCAGAGAATTCATCAGCTTCTTGAGAGCTTCTGTCTCCACTGCGCAGTGAATAAAACTCATCCGGACCAGCCACTTAATCGGACCTGAGGGAACTTTTCCTTCCACGCTACGGAAGGCCTTTCAGGGCCGCTTCATGACAAATGACTTCATTGTAAACATGTTTGTTGTAAACATTATCTTACAGCTGATGTGTTGAAAAGACAGGTCTTCATTAATCCGGTTGTAACATTGTAAGCCAGTTGTGTGCAGTTCAAAGTCACTAGACATGATATCCTGATGTAAACACACAGAACCCCTGTATTATAAATCCTGCCATGGCACTTTCACTGTGGAAGAAGCATCTCTGCTTTCTATCTGTGTTGTCACATGTCTTATCCATTAAACTCATGAGCAGAGAAAGACATATAATACATACAGGGGTGGAATGTAATCAAGGACATTTTATTAAGTACATTACTTATGGACTTGTACATTACTTGAGTATTTATTCTACTGTATACTTCCACTACACTGCATTTTAAAGAGGAAAATACTGTACGTTATGCTATAGTCATTTGACAGCTATACTTAAGACCTCATGTACAAACTATATGATCAGATTACATATTGTTGCAGTCGGGTAAAAATCGTGTATGTCCAAAACCATTGTTTTTCAGGAAATACTTTTTTTTTTTATTGAGCTATTTACCTCAGTCAGAGGAAAACGCCTCATCACTGTTTGTATATTTGTAAAACCCACAAACAGGCGTAAAGGGTGACCAATAGCCTTGATCTATGAAAAAAAAAAATTAAATAACCAAATATGGAGATGCAAGGTTTCTGCCCGACAGCAACAAAATGATGCATTGTTACAAATGAAAATACTCAAAAGTATACAAAGTAGTTAAAATAATCTCCACCATGAACTACAACACACACAATGCAGCATACATATTACAGTAAAGCAGCAGTAATGGTGATACAATATATAATATGTGTAATGATATAACACTGTGGAAGGGGCTATTTTTTACCCTGTGATACTGTGTGTTTGGCTCATAATACCTCCTGTGATTTTACTGAAGTCTAATGTTGAATGTGGGAGTTTTACTTGTAATGGATTACTTTTACATTGTGGTATTTCTACTACTACTACATAGTACTGTACAATGACCCATCACTTGTTGCTCTTAAAGCAGACGCCCTCTAAAAGGGTCAAATAAAGATACAACAGTGGACAGAATGTGGCACAAGGAGCTGACAGTACAGATCCATTTTTGCGACACGACTGAAGCGTGGTGTGGCGACGTCATACATCCATGGTTGATGCTCCACACCCTTGACCGGCGGCTGATCGGACAAACGCGTCACGTGGGTCTGAAATTAGGTCACCGAAACTCGTTCCTGAAAACATTTTAATTGAGAAATAGGCCATACAGTGGCTGAATCTGTCTTCATTTCAGATCAACAAAGGTCAGTTTGAAAGATTTTCGTCTACTTTTATTGGATAGTCGCGTTCAACGGATTAATTTGCATAAAGATGGGCATCGGCCAGCTTTTTGGACGCACAACATTTTTTCAAATGCACAGCATTTTTTTCAAATAAAAAAAAACAAATTATTCCCAGGATGCTTTGCGGGCATGTTAAATTCGCTTGACGTCACCCATAGGAATAAAGTGGAGCGCGGTGCGACAGAAGCATTGCACGGCCATGTGGATCCGCACCGTGAGTTAGCCACTTAGGGGCAGGCAAAATTCTAAACGGAGGAACAGGGCACAGCAAGGTTTCTAACTGTGTGTGTGTGTGTGTGTGTGTGTGTGTGTGTGTGTGTGTGTGTGTGTGTGATCTACTCATTTAAAGTAGCTAAACATCACAAACCAGTCCACATACAGACATACACAGATACATATACTGGACTCTGAACTCCCTCCTTGGACTCCGGTCACTTATTGTTTATTTCAAATAATGTGTAAATATGTTTGTTTATGTATGCACCAACCACCATGGCAAATTCCTTGTAAGTGGTACTTACTTGGCAGTAAATCATTTTCTGATTCGGATTGGTGGTCCCTTATTTTTGCACTATTTTGAGTGTATTTATTGCGTTGTAGTGTGCGAGAGAAACACATTCTCAATTCCTCTTGTATGTCTTGCACATGTTGCAGAATTGACAATAAAGTTGACTCGACTTGACTTTATACTGTCCAGAACAGTATTTAGCACATTGTGTGAGGCACAGTGCGCTTTATACGTTTTTTTAATCTTGCACCTTAACATTTTTTTTTGTTACATTATTCTCTATTTATTTTAACTTTCAGAGTTTATTATGGCTTTATTGTATTATTCTCACTTTACTGGCAACAGGAAGTAAGCCCTGACGAAAAAATCATTAGATTTACCTGAAATTTCAATGATGTGGTTTAAAATGATATACAGCAACATGACGTATAAATAGTGTGTGTTCTCTAACGCCACATAGTGGACCAAGTAAATGGTGCAGAATTTGAAATATGTAATTTCTAATGCTATGCACTATATGGAGGGAATTCATTTTAAATCTTGCGTGCAGGTCACTGAAATACATGGCCGTACCTCCACTGGGAGGTACGAGGGCCCATTCCTCTCTGCTTGCAGCTTTCATTTTTGTTGTTGTTGTGTAAGGAAGACTGGCAAAGTAAGCTATGTATTGCATGGTGTAGGCTGTCTTTACTGTGCATAAGGGATCAAACGTCTTGAATCTTCTTGCATATAGTTTGATAATGGAAGTTCTTCCACCACCACAGAACTGAAAAGCAACTTGCAGAGCTGTTTGCCTCTACATTTCTCTCTCTTTTTTTGTACAACTGGCTTTGCAGGACATGGAAATCAGCATGTTGTCCTGCAGCCCTCCACGGGAGTCCCTGTGTAAAGATACTGTATGTATACATACATGGCAGAAGGGCGGAGGGAGGGAGGGGGGAGGGCGTTAGGTGGGTCTCAGATAACAATGATGTTGTTGTGTTGGGTATGGGGGAGCCCCTTCATCACAGCTGCTGCCTGGTGCTGTCCTTTCCCTCCTTTTTCACTCTCTCGTCCCCCCCCCCTCACCTAAGAACACTGGGAGGAGGGAACAAGGCCACAAGTTGACTGCAACAACTTCTCATTCTTTGAAAAAGGATAGTTTTAATTCACAGAAGGAGGGGATTTTTTTTATTTTTACCTTTGTTTTACCAGTACATTTCCCAATGAGATTCAAAATCTCTGTTACAAGGGAGAACAAGAGAACGAGAGACTTGAGCGTGATTTATGCTTCTGCGTCGCGCCGTGGTAGGTACGTGGAGAAAAGGACCCCTACGCTGGGCCCTAAGCCGCAGCCTGACGTACACCTCTCGATAAACGTAACTACGCGTCGAAGCACGTCGCTCGGCCGTGGCTTGGTAGCGTTGCATTTCCCCCGACTCATTGCCTGGTTCTCCTTCTCCATAAACAACATGAAATCAGAAAGCACAGAGGAGACACTTTGTTTCTCTCAATATGACTCTAGACTCGCTCTGAAGCTTATCGCCGTCACTCTCTCACTCGCTCTCCCACCTACACGCGCCGTCCCCTCTATTCTCTTAAAGAGATCGATGCACACACCAACGCACAGGTATAAACTTAAGGCCACTTATGTAGGCTACGGCGGAAGTTCTGCGTGGAGCCTCCGCAGGACCATAAATCATGCTTTAAAAGGTGCTCTAAGCGATGTTGGGTGATGTCACTTCTTGTTGACGTTTAAAGTATTATCAAACAAAACGAGACTAGCTCGCCCCTCCCTCCTCCTCATCCCATCACCTCTCCCTCCCTTCCGCGCACTAACCCCCCAATCGTTCTCTTAATACATCCATGCCCCCAACCCCCACCCTCAACTCCTTCTTGTTGGTTATTGGCTGGAAGACTGTTTGCTATGTTTGGTGGTGCAGGTTGGCACAGTTTGTTTTTGTTGGCGTTTGTGGAGCCTGGGCTGTCTACAGAGACCGTGTTTTTTTACAGTGTGTTCAGGGGACAGGCAGCTGGCGGATAGTGAGGAGATGTTTGCTGTATGTGACAAGAAATGTTGTAGCCTAAAAAACACGTGACATTGCTTAGAGCACATTTAAAACAAAATCGCAAATTACATCAAACAATGAATAATCTGTATTCAGTAACAGGACATGTGCATTGAGTGGTCAAATAGCCCTTAACCCTGTTTTTATAATCTCCCATGCTAATAAAATAATCTAGTTTAAGGTAACTATGGAGCTCACACCAAGATGACGCTGCAAAATCTTTGAAAGCACTTTTCCCAAAACAAAAACGGGTTCGAGGAACGGCGTTCATCATTTGTCTGTGTGTCCAAAGGTTGAAGCTACGGCTTAGTTTCAGGCGTCAGAAGAAAATAAGGAGGCAGTTTGTGTAATAGGGTTTGATTTGATAATGCAAAATAACCTCATGGTTTTTGTTTGTGGCACAAATAATGAAAGAATGAATGGAGCAGTAAGTTTTCTCAGAGGTATAACTGGAACAGAGACGTGATGGTGTAATCCTCAGGGCAGGGTGACAGGATGAAGGTAAAGCTGACCTCATCCAAAGCCTCTTTGACAGATGGTAAATTGTTCATTTATCTTACACACACGCACACGCACACGCACACACACACACACACACACACACACACACACACACACACACACACACACGGTTACTGTAACAAATACTCTGTTACAAGTAAAAGTTCTGCATTGAAAATAAAAGTATGTATCATCAGGAAAATGTACTTAAAGTATAAAAAGTAAAAATACTTAATGCAGAAAAGTCCTCATGTGTTTTGTGTGCAAAAATCTTAATTTGTAAAGTAACTAAAGCTGTCAGATGAATGTAGTGGAGTAAAAAGTACAATATTTCTCTCTGAAATGTAGCAGAGTAGAAGTGGAAAGCGGCATGAAAAGAAAAGACTCAAGTAAAGTACAAGTAGGTCAAATTTGTACTTAAGTACAGCAGTACTTGAGTACATGTACTTAGTTACATTTGACCACTGAAACACACATATGCTAAGTCTTGTGCACCAGCAACAGGTGGGAGTGGGCAGCTGTGTTGTGCCCTGCTGCCCGGTAAAGCAACCATTAGTCACAGTGGGTTAGTATGTGATGCAGGCAGGCAGAGAGATGACGGAGAGGACAGTGAATGGATCAGCCGAATGTAAGGAGAATCTGAGTCACATTCTCTCTCTCTCTCTCGCTCTCTCTCTCTTACTAAGTGGATTTCTCCCATGCAGCGAATGCAGCCTTCCCATATGGAGGGCGGGTAAAGCCAGATTACACCAGTCAGTGTGGAAGAGAGGGGCTGTAAAAGAGTTCACAGCATGAACCCACACATGGACAAGGACAAGTATTATGGTTCAACTCTACACAGCAGCTCTAGTAGCCTCTTGTGCAATCAGTTGAACAGTAGTAATCTCTCTATGATGTTTTTTGTTATTAATTAGATATGTAACAGTTCAAACCATATATCACCGAAAACAAACTAAACTTGCAGAATTTACTTTTTTTTTAAAGGAGGAAATGTGAAATGTGAGATTGGTTTAAAGATGGTACTTGTATGCCATTACAGATGCAACATTTACTTCTTCAATAAACAGCTACTTTCTCTTACATTTCTTATACATCATATTAGTCAATTATTATTATTATTATGGTCTCGCATTGCCAGACCTTCCTTCACCGTCTGGCTAGTCCGGATTCTGTGATAGGAGAAAAACGTGCTCTGGTTTATTGCCATTTCTTTAAACCAATCACAATCGTCTTGGGCAGACAGCGCAACGGGTCGCTGGAAAATAGCCTCAGGTAAGGAACTTGTTTTGGTGGAACATGTGAACTTTCAAAAGTTGTTTTAGTCGTGCAACAGAAAACTCAGATTGGACAGATAGTCTAGCTAGCTAGAGGTTAGAACGCCAACACAAAGAAAGAGGAAGGTAACGGACATCCGGACGAAAATGAGGGACGTCCGGCGGAACCTGGGGCGGCACCGGAACAATCCTGTAAATGAAACTTCGTCGATATAGACTATGGTTGCATTAATATCTCAACAGCAATTTCATATTGTAGTTGGTCGAGGTGGAGCTAAGTGCCTTTAAGAGATATTTCCACGGGACAGAGGGCGGCGGCTCGCCCCAGCAGTGGCTACACTGCTTAATACGCTCAGTAACAATAAACCTTAGTCAGCTTGCACCATTGGTTAGCCAACAGCTGACACAACAAAAACAAATCCCACAATGGCAATTAATGCATGCTCTGAAGGCGTGCCTTTTTGTATGGAAAGCATTGCATTGTGGGGTCATATCTTATTCTCTCGCATAACGGGGCAATTGAATGGAACTAATCTGTGGCTGCAAACAATGAAATGAAAAACAATAGGCTGGCCGGGAAGTCAAAGAGCCAACATAAAGACGAGCATGCGTGATTACTTATGAGCGATGATCTCTGACATGGGGGCTCTGGTGGCAGAAGAGGCCTCTGAATGACTTCCAGCACGGGCCATATGCAGGGGATCAGAGGGACTGCTGGGGCTCACCCTCCCCCACTATCTACTTCCTGTTTTTCATGGTTGTCTGCTCGCTTCTGCGTATACAATACCAGCTGTGTCTGGAGACATTCCAGCCTATACTATGCTGCAGCCCTCATAAAACCATGCATGACTGTTGGCCAAGAGGAGCCTACAATCAGAACAGAATGCACTGCTGCATCGTGGGACATCTGCTGATCAGGAGGCTGTTCCACTAAAGGCCTTTCCAAATGCTTTGGCTGCTAATTTATGTTCTTGTTAACATAATTAGTTCTTCTCCAGCTTGAGTGGGCACCTTTTTGTTTTTCTTAATCAGCTTTTACACTGGAAAAAGAGGGAACTCCAGACTAGTCAGACTGTATGTATGTTTTTCTTTGTTTGTCAAGTTTGAGTAGGTGTTCTGGTATGTTTTATTATTATTATTGCTTGTTATTCTGTGTGGATGTTGTGTGTCTTATACCTGCTACTGTAATGCAGTCATTTCCCAGTTTGGGATTAATAAAGTCCATTCTATCCATCTATCTACACCATCGATCTATCTATCTATCTATCTATCTATCTATCTATCTATCCATAATCTGTATTATCATACAATGTAATAATTATAATAACTAAAAACATACTTATTCAGTCTGGCTTGCACGTAATGTCTTAGAATTTTATTGTTTTGGTGTTTATACTATATACTTCATCCATATTTTCATTTTAGACAAGTGTGCATTAGTCTTGTGCATAAATCTACTTTTTTTTAGTTTCTAAATCTTTTTTTCTCTCTGTTTTTGTCTGCTCTTATCCAACCCTTGTAAAGCACTTTGAATTGCATTTTGTTATGTTTGAAAGGTGCCGTATAAATAAAGCTTGATTGATTGATTGAATAATGTATTAGCCTATACCACAGAGCAGGATGGCCGTTTTATCTGCTACATATTTGAAATGTTCAATATCATGTTATGGGATTTTGAAAATATTTTAGAGACAGCCAGAAAAGACAAAATATTACATTCATTTTGACAGCCCGATTCCAACATCCAGTAAGTGGTGGAGAGGAACAGATTAATTCCAGTATTGTACTCGAGAACAATTTTAAAGTAAATGTACTTGACTTTCACTAAATGCATCTCTTTAATTTTACTACACTTCAGAAGGAAATATTATACATTTGACCCATTTACATTTATCTCACAGCTGTTGTTACTTTGCAGAGTAAGATTTTACACAATTTAATACGTACAAAATGTTGGCACCATGTATATGCCTGAATGTTTTGCGAAGAAACAGATGTAAATAAAATAGAAATGCACAAGTGGATTTTACAGTAAAATGTCCGGTGCATACATAAAGTATACATTTCTTCATGAATAAAGCCCAGGTTTGTGTCTCAACATGATCCTACAGTGACATCTAGTGGCTGAGATGAAAAGCACCAGCTTCTTTTGAAAAGTATTTTGCAGCTCAGTTTGCAAAGCGGATCAGACCTACAGCGACAGCAGCCTGTATTACACACATGTGATACACACATGTACTCTATATTTTTCACAATTCTATACTATGTATGCATGGTCCAAAATTAGCACCATCTACTAGCCAAATGCTGGTAAAATATGCAAGTGGCTGGTAGATTTTCTTCACTCACCAGCCCCAAAAACAACTGTGATCTATTGAGTGGCTGGTAGAATTTAAACCTAGTGGAAAAGAAGAATTTTAGACCCTGCATGTTATATGCCTGATGGACATTTTTATTATCTACTTGTATGTATGTTGTACATTGTTTTTTTGTATTGTTTTTCAAGTTTGAGTAGGTGTTAGGGTATTTTTTGGTCTTCTCTTACTTCCTGCCTTGTGTGTTTTCCCGTCTCTGTGATTATCTGCCCCTCCCTGAAGTGTCTCAACTGTTCATCAGCCCTCATGTCACCTGTCCCTTGTTACTACCCTCGTTACTTTGTGTATTCATGCTACGTTTACACGTGGCCGGCTATTTTCATAAACGGACATTTCAACCTCTCCGTTTTCAAAACTAACATCATGCACAGCTGTCAGTTTTCAGAAAAGTGTTCGTTTACACGTACCCGTGTGGTGTATATATGCCGTCAATGGCGTCAAGAGCGTGCCAAACCTGTAGGTGCCAGTGTAACGAGAAGCTCAAGCCCACGTTAGCCAATCAGAATCCCGAAAATAGCAACAACAGCAACAAATCACTTCCTCTTTCTTTTCTCCCCCTCTTCAGTATAGCGTACATACATTTTGCATTCGCCAAATCTTCCTTCAGGGTTTCCGTAGCACGCTCCCTCTCTTTGTTTATGTTGATGCACTTTAATTAAATACAATAAATATATATATTTTTTAAATATATTTACAGTTCGCAGTTATTTAGTTTTAAATGGAAGGGGGGAAAAATGGAATCGTGAATCAAGTTTTTTATAAAAAGTATCGCAGATTTTTTTAGGGAAAAAAATCGCCCAGCTCTACTTTTATTTCACAATTTTCTTAGTTTAGTTTATTCCCTTCTGTTTTACTTCCCAACTGGAGGTGGACTGTTAATCCCTTTTTAAAAGAATTACATAAAACAGAATGAATTAAGAATTTAGGTAGAAAAGGACATTTTGCAACAGGTTCATGGTGGAAAAGATTTACTCCAAAGCGTATCGGAAGAGTATCGGGCAATAAAAACAGACTCAGGCAGACTGACTCACAAACACCCAACCACGGAATAATCTATGTGTGTGCTCTGCCAGCAGGGGAAAATGTCAGCTTCACACCCACAGCCACACAGATGATTACTCACTGGCTGGCAGGTATACGGAGGTGATAAGGGCTGAGATTCAACAGTCCAACCTGAACCTTGCTCCCTGGGAGAGTTCCACCGCCTCAGGTGGAGTCCTGCATGCTCACCTGCTGTTTCAGGAAATGAAGCTTTGATCCGTTCCACACAGCACAGCGGGAGCTCCCATTGCAGTAAGTCTGTTCAGCTGAAGGTTACTTCTGAGGAATATTTATTCATAAAGGCAGAGACTTACTGATCTACTGAGACGATTTATAGTATAAGAGGCATATGTCTTGATCTCAACGGTGTCAAAGTTGTAAAAGCGTGACAACAGCATCTACCACGTTAAGAAATTTGCAGGAAGTGAGGAAGTATACAATTGGATAATAGAGGCCTTTCAAATTTTTTATTTCCGATACATTCATTTTGTGTGAATGAATGATGGAATTATATAACGCTCTGACCTGCTACCTTCTCTTTGTACAGAAATATGAAACAAGTGTGTAGAACAACGCAACAGCTGCAATGCAACAGTTACTTTGTATGTATATATTAGTTTTTCTGTATTTATTTCATAGTAATGTTTAATATGTTTTTTTTTTAATGTATGCACCTTTCACCAAGGCAAAATCCACATAAGTGTACTTATTGTGGCAATAAAACGTCTTCTGATAAAGTCTTCTACTGTCACCTTCACTAACAGTAACCGCTCACATCAAATGCCTATTGATTGTCCACCTCCAGCTTTCATTTGTGTTCATACAAACCAAGATGGGTGCACACAAAGATGGGATTTATTATTATTTTTTGGAGCCTTTTCTGAACACGTTAGAGGACAGTGGACTTGCTGAGCATTCTCACAGCTGTCTCTCTTTCGTCTTTTCAGGAGAGCAACACTAGCATGACTGTTTCCTGGAGATCACGGCCAAAGCTCTTCCGCATCTGTTTATTACTGTGTGCAAACGGAGGTCAGCATACTTTTTTTTTTTTAGACAAGAATTGTATATAAAGTCTGTACGAACCCGCTGAACTGGACAGAAGTTAGAAACATTAACATAAATGTAATATGTTTCGGTGTTCTTGCAATTTATTCAATTTTTTGTCCAAATACTAACTGAAGTATGACTTATGCCCAACATAGTGTTTATGATAATACAATGAATATATTTTACTCATGTGCAGAGCCTTAATAAGAGCAGTTTTAGAGAGCTTTGCTTAAATCCCCTAGATAACTCCTGTAAGAATAAATCAAGTAGACCAACAACTGCAAGTGTGACTTCAGTAATAATAAGTATAATAAAAGTCTTTTAGATGTTAGCTGGAAATGTTTCTTCTGTCCTGAACATTTGCTTCCAACATTTTTGTCAGCTAATAGTTATGTAAATGATTTTTAAATCGATTTGCAAATCAAGTCAGAAGTGTAGGGCAAAGCTCCTCATCACCTTTTTAGTACTTTTAAAGTAACACTAAAGCAGTCAGAGATTTATTTTGCTCTTAATAGTTATTAATCATTAGCCTACGGTACCCTTGGTGCTGCCTTTAAGGAAAAAAAAACTGAACCAAACCACACTATTGCAAATCTAATCATTCCCATGAAAATGTAAACAGTCCTGCTCATTTTAGACACATGTAACAGCCTGACAGAAGGACACAGAGGAGCGGTTTTACTTTTAAAAGAATGCAACAATAGCAAGAAAACATCCAAGGAAACATGCTCAAACTCTGGCTCAGCTGTAATGCTCGCCACGGGAAGGATCAGTCCAGATTAACGCTGTGTTTGAGTTTCAGTCTTGTCAAAAACCAACAACACCCAGTCAATGTTGCTTGTAATTACCTTGAGCAAACTCCAACATGTCTCCAGCACTGATTGGAACAAAGAGTGACATGTGTCGCAACAACATGCCGGCCTTCCCTTTGTCCTCAATCAAGAGGTCAGCCAACGTTCAGTGAAACTTGTTGATTTTGATTTACTTGTAGTTTCTCATTTCATGCACCGAAACAATTCGTACAACACATCATGAGTTAAGGTTTGTTTTTATAAGACATTTGAGGAATTTCAAAAAGCCAACATCAACGTTTCAGCTTTAGTGCCAAATTATCTCTTTACACATTGCTCTAGAAAAAATGTGGGCGCCACTATATGGAAAGCTGAGTTTGTTCTGAACATTTTGATATGAAACAGTTATATGCAAATTCCTTAAAAAGGGAAATAAATTTAAGAAGATACGTGAAAATGCCCTTAGACCTCAGAGGGTTAAACCCATGTCAAGTCTTTATATAGTTGATACAAGATGGCAAGATGCAACCAAAGAGGCCTGAGAGATGCAAGTACTTTCTCTTTCTTCTGTGATACACTCTCAGGGGTGTCGGACTGGTGGGATAAGGCGACTGAGTACCCAGGGCCCTCATGTGAGGAGGGCCCAAAAAGATGCTAGAATGAATAGCTGTGGATGTGGGGAGAGGCCCATCGAAAATGCCTTTCTACAGGGCCCAGATTGTTGTGCTACGCCCCATGAATTATTCCTGGCTGACATGTCGTCTGGTTTCCATTCAGCAGTGTCAGGGCTGTTCCAGCTGCAGCCACTGAATTCTGCCGTGCTCCAAGGCTCCGACGCACGCTTTAATGCCACTGTGCAAGGAAACTGGGAGCTCATGACATGGACGTTCCAAGGAATTCTGGTTCTCTCCCTCTCTAGCAGCGGTGACGTAACTTCATTCAAAGAGCGGTTCTCTGCCAGATTCTGCTCCGGTGGTGACGCCAGCTGTGTGGAGTTCAGCATCCATAACGTCAGCCGCAATGAGTCTGGGCCAGTCATCTGCACCGTGCTGGGGGGGAGGTCAGAGACAGCACAGCTGGAGGTACAAGGTAGGCTCATTAACACCTAGCTGATGTGATTTATAGACATGCATCGTCTTCAACTCTTAAATCTCTGGACTCAGTCTTGAGATTCATAACCGGTCATGCCTATGGAACACATCAATGTATTTGTATGAAAGTATTGGGTGGTCTTCTCATGATACTCACTGGTATCTCTTTATCCATGAGGCTCTTATTGGAAAACTGCCTACGGACCTTCCAGAACCTCTCTGTTACTCAGAGGGACAATAACAGACTCTCTCTGCTCACTGGCTTTTACTTCATGTTCCCCGAGAGCTCGCTCTGAACTTGGAAAAACTGCTTTTAGTTTCAGTTCACCCGACTCCGGGAACAAATGACAGCACTTTCTTAAAATCAACTCACTTGTGCCTCTTGGACAATTTAGGAATCTGGTTCTAAACCTGCAAACTTCTACTTGTAACTGCTTTGCATCATTGCATTTTCTTTTGCATCCCTATTATCTTAATTGATTTCTCAAAATTAATTGAAGATCTAGCATCTTTTTACATTCTTTCTATTGGTGATATTGAACAAGACTGAACAAACGTGCTAACAAATAACATAATTTAACAATGACAAGGGAAACCAAACACAGGGGTCACAGTGGTATAGAAACACACAATAACACTGAAGAATGAAGTTGAATTAAAGAATTATTGGGATTGTGTGGGGAGGAGAGTGAAAGAGGAAAAGGAAGAAGATAGAAAAAATACAACACAGAGACTTAAACTATAATTAGTAAGTACTATGCCTTATTTTCTTCTCTTTATTTAGCTAATTGAACATCTATCATCTTTAATGGCTTGGGGCAAGGTGGTGTTTGGTATTGTAAGAGACCCATGCTGTCTGTCCTTTGACTTGACTTTGAGTTTGAAACACTCCCCTCAGGCAGTAGATTTAGAGTTCAAGAGCAAAACCCAACTCACGATTCTATACGATTTTAAGTTCATGATGCAGTATTCTCAGGATTTTCTTTAACAGAATGAGTTGCAGACAAATTACTGAAAAAGTGCAACTGAAATAGGTTTTTATCTTAAATAACAAAAATTTTATTTAATAAAAAATTTTTTTAAACAAATCCTGCATCTAAATAACTAAATAAATAGAAAAAAATCTCTTCATATAAATACATAGTAACGTCTGAAGTCCAAGAATTTATTCAATTTGTTGTCCAAATACTAACTGAAGTATGACTTATGCCCAACATAGTGTTTATGATAATACAATGAATATATTTTACTCATGTGCAGAGCCTTAATAAGAGCAGTTTTAGAGAGCTTTGCTTAAATCCCCTAGATAACTCCTGTAAGAATAAATCAAGTACACCAACAACTGCAAGTGTGACTTCAGTAATAATAAGTATAATAAAAATCAAAAGTCGACTACGTTTCCCATCTGGGATATAAAGTAACTGAACAGAACTAGAACAGAAAACAGAACAGAAAAACGAGAAGAGGGTTCTATCAGCGGGGCTGAGATATATGCACACCATCCTACTTATGTTCTAAAACTTATTTTTAATTTCTACATTCACTCTATAAAAAGCTGTCAGTACAGTTGTGAGGGAGGCGTAGTGACGGTTATGTACTGTGGAGGGCAGCAGTAAGCTCCAAAAGAATACCTGATGAACACGATGACCAAAACAGCTTTGAAGCCAGAATACATCAGGGCGAAAATAGTACAACTTTTACACCAAACTTAGTGGATGACGTAATTATATAAGAGCTTAACACACATACTCACACACACTTACCTGCCATCCACTGCTGGTAGCGTGATACTACAGAGCCAGTCTCTGGCTCATTATCCCTCATGGAGAACCTATGTGCATGATTACAGTGATTTTCATCCATACTAAGACAAAATATGGAAACATGCAGGGAACTCTACTTTAGAAATAGCTCAGAGGATAACAACTTTTATTTCAGGGAGAAATACAATTAATTCCATTTCATTGAAATTATATTTGTATTGAATGATTAAAATGGTAGCTATTGTTGCTTTGCTTCTATAAAGAGGGAAGTTCAGTGGGAGAGTCAGTGAGGACAGCCTAATACATCTATTACAGACTGTATCACAGAACTGGAATTTCAATCAGGAGAGACTTCATTTAAGAGTGTGATAAGTTTAATTAACATGGCACTTAATAGGTTGATATGTTAGTCTTTGGAGATTAGACTCCACCGCAATATGACATTTAAAAGGGGTATAGAGGCCATGCATACACAGGGATATCCCCCCCACCCCCGTCTGACTTAAAATTTCCAAATTAATGTAAATTTATATTCATAATAAATAATGATAACAAAACAAGTCAAACTCACCCAAACTTCAAACAGGCTTCAAAACTCATCCATAATGTGTTTTGAGACCGACCAGTGGATATATATATATATATATATATATATATATATATATATCAAACTCCATACAATAGCTTCAGGAAAAGAGCAAGACCAGTCAAAGTTCTACTGGAAGCACACCTTTTCTACACTTTTGGGGCTGCCATGAAGCTTGCCAAGATCATTTATTTTTCTTACTTTTCAGCCATTTCCTAGGACGTTCCAATGTTAGCATATAGCTCTGAAGCCAACAACCTAATGGAGACACTACTGAGGAATACACATCACCATCATACATCAGCATATGTGTTGATTGATGATATGTTAATCACAAAGACAATAAAATCATTCCAAATCCAAAACGAATGAATGAAGAATGAAGAGGTGAGGGTCCTAACCAGAGCCAAAAAACCCTGCCTTTCGGTCAGGTGACAAGGAAGCATACAACACCGCCAGTGTGAGACTGAGAGCTGGCCTTGAGGAGGCAAAGCAGAGCCATTAGTAGAGACTGGAGAGAGACCTTAACACCAACAACACCAAAGATATGTGGCGGACGATCCAGAACATACAGGAGCTTTGTAGCCTGTGTCACGTTGTTAGACCTTAACACCTTTTATGCTCGCAACAATTAGTCAAATACAAATCATGGTTTGTGCACAGCCCAGGACCGGAGGGCTCTGCAGCTGGTGATTAAAACTGCCTAGAACATCCTTGGTACCTACCTACCAGGCATCATTGATGTCAGTGAGAAGAGGGGCCTGTGCAGAGCCCGAAGGATATTAAACGATAATACCCATCCCAGGAACAGCCTGTTTACCCTGCTGCCGTCTGGCAAGAGATACAGAAGTATCTGCTGTCATACCAGCAGACTACAGAGCAGCTTCTTTCCTTAGGCTGAATGACTCCTCAACTCATCCTCCATAATCCACTATAAAAAAAACTTCCTGTGAAGCAAAAAATGACTACAACTTGCATTTCGTTGTGCAACCCTGTGTTGTAAAATGACAATAAATGACACTTGAATATGTTCTCATCAATCAATGACTGAATCCTAAAAACCTGCTGACTTCCTGTTTTCATTTCTCAGAGTGCGGTACGGTCAACATCACGGGAGAAAACGTGACCGTGATGCAGGGCCAGCAGGTGGAGTTCCTGTGTGTAACATCTGCTTGGTACCCCACACCTACTGTCAGCTGGACCCGGAATGGTCAAGCAGTAAACAGCAGCCTGTACAACACCTCCAGCATGGCTGATGGGGATACCTTCAACTCCACCAGTGTCCTGAAGTTTCAGGCAGAAAGCAACACCACAGTGGAGTGTCGGGCGACTGTGAAGGCACTAACAAACCCTCACTCCAGCTCGGTGTTCTTAGTGGTTGGTAAGAAGAGCTTCCACAACTTTTTTTCTCTCAATGTGTCTGGCACTCTTCCCTGTCTACCTCTGGGCTCTTCCATGTTAGAACATTTCAAAAGTCCTGTTGTTTAGATAGTTGTCCATTAAACGGAAGTGTAGGATGTGAAAATGTTGTTCTTTTGGTTGCCTGGGAGTAGTCTCAATAATAATACTACTGTGACGCTGTACTTAGGCACATGTTGATGTTTAGCAGGTGAACATTTACCACAGACTGATCTCATGGAGTGGCGTATGTATGAAAAGCCAATTCGTATGCCATTATCGGTGCGTTATCAAGACGCATACTTACGTTACCTTGCGAATGTGTGTGAATTTATGCCGTAGCGAGTAGTATGAAAGGGCGAAAATCTGCGTTGGTCAGGGTGGAGGATGGTGTAAAACACAGGACTTTCACCTAAGGTACCGGGGATTGTGTCCCGCGTGTCATGTTTCCTAAACTCAACCATCGCTTTCTTCTCGCGATAACACGCCACGTGGCGTGTATGTTTAGGTCCGCTGTATACAGCGTAGACATACACGCAGATAGCTCAGAATGCGTACAGATAACACGGCACTTGGCTTAAGAAAGTGTATGTTTACATGAAATCATGATGTCATGTTGTTTACCAAGTTACCCTTGTTAGCGTAGCATGGTAATATGTGCTAATTAGGACTAAACACAAAGTACAGCTGAGACTAATTGGAATGTCATCAGTTTTGCAGCTATTTGGTCAGAAACCAAAGACAAATTTTAATTCTGACTTGATGATGGCGCTAGATGAAAATACAAGGCACCACCTGAAGTTATTACAATTTATCCTGATGAATGTGTGCACCAAATTGTATGGTAATCCAAATCCAAAAGTTGAGATATTTCAGTCCGGGCCAAAGCGGTGGATTGACCGACAAACCCACATTGCAAACCCTAGAGCCATGCCATGGCTTAAGACTACGCCATTTCATTTCAATGAACCTTCATTTCTTAATATAGAAAAAAATAGACATATTACTGTTGTGCCTGATCCAAAGACAGAGGCAGGACAATCAACAAAGGCGGGAAAACAAAGTAAAACTAGACATGACAAGACAGAAAACAGACTGTCAAAATAAAACCGGAAAAACAGACAGGAAACATGACAACCTAAACACAAAAACTTGACCAACGCTAGACAACACAAGGGAGAACAGAACACAAGGATAACCAAAACATACACAATTCAGAATAACCAACAAAACAGGGAACATCAATCAATCAATCAATCAATCAAGCTTTATTTGTCATTGAAAAAATACAGTGTATTAAAACAACGAAATTCAAGGTGCCGCTCCAGATCAGTGCTTTTAAAAAGATAAATAATACAATATGTAAAATATGTATCCCCCCCGTTCCCTACATACTTTTCACTCTCTCTTTTTCTCTCTCCCACACACACTCACTCACCCCCCACCCACATATGCAGCACATATGCAGCACATGTATACACAGACAGTTGACTGACACCCTCCCGTCCCTCCCCGACAATACACACCCTCCCTCACACATATGTGTAAAATAGCAACAGGTTTCAGCATAAAAAAGATTCACAGTTGCCGGGGGTAGTATGGTTGGTCATGACAGGGGATAGTAGATGGGTTAAGGTGGGAACATACAGAAAATAAAAATACAGGCAACAGAAATAGAACAAAATACAAGGCAAAATACTGAAACCATAACAGTTTATGGTTGCAAATGGTTTTAAAATAAATGGGACCAAAATTTACAAATGTATTGCTGTATTGTAGAAGACTTAAACTAGCGATTGAGACCATAAAGTCATTATGAAAATGTTTACTGAGGTAATATATCAAGTGAGAAGTAGGGTCATTTTCCATAGACTTCTATAGAAACTGACTTCTTTTTGCAACCATGGAGTCGCCTCCCGCTGGAAATTAGACAGAATGCAGCTTTAGCATTGGCTTTACTTTTGAGGCCCAGAAGCTTCGTCCAATTATTTTTACAGTATTTGGCCTGATCTCAGATTATGTGATTTATTTTAATATCTCTCTGCTGCGTTCATTTACATTTCTATGTCCATGTCTCAGAAATGACCGAGAATCCACAAATAGACCTCCCTACTCCTGAACATAATGACCTGTGTAACTGGAGAATAATCCGATAAAACCAGCTTTTAATTGAATAAAAAAACCCATTTAACACATACTGTATAGAAATCACATTAACAGAACAAACCCTGAGTGTAAGGTTTCAACTAGGACCTGCACACAGACAGCATGGAAAACATGCTGTCCATGATTGAGAAGCATCTTGACAAGTAAAAGAGTCCTGCAGCACCCTGCACTGTGGAGGGGAAAGAGAAAGCCATTTATGATGCGTATGAGGAATGTGCTTTATTTGGACAAAGTCTGGATCGGAGACATACGGTATGTAAATGATAACGGGTTATGGAGGATGAGAGAGGCTTTGGATAAGCGGCAGCCTCAGTGTCTGTGACTGCAAGCTGCAAACCTCAGTATGGCCCATATGAGCTATGCCAGACTTAATCTCTCATTGGCATCCTCTATTCAGGCTGTAACGATGATGTAATGATCTTTCTCGACACATTTCACATCAAAACAAAATGTATTAGAGAAAATAGCAATAGAAATGTATGTCCAACACAATTTCAGTGCTTTCTGTGTTTTCAGTGTAGTTGCACGCAGTGTGTTTTCATAACTTGACAGTAGATATTGTGCTTCTTTTCTCCTTTTGGTTGTGTTCAGTCTTTTCACTTTGAGAGTTTAATTTGACAATAATTAAGTCTTAAGTCTTTGAGTGCTAGTTGTCCCTTCTGCAACAGTTCCCAAGCCTCCTGACTGGGCCGTGCTGATAGCTGTGGTCCTGTCCTTTGGAGGTACTGCTCTGCTGGTTCTGCTCATCATTGGAATCATCTTCTGCTACAAACGCAGGAAAGAAAAACGTAAGGCCCTAATTATATATCAGTCCAACACAACTTGCATCGTACAGTATGTCCAACATCCCAAATGAAATCAAACACACTGACATACGTATAATCCTCAGCAAACGGTTACACTTACATTAACTAATTTATCTTACAATCCTCTCCAGAAACCAACTATCAAGATGAAATGAGGTAAGAAGCCACAAAACATGATCAATATTTTGCCACTACTTCTTAATTTGACCTCTACATAACAGTACCTGCTTCTGCATGTTTCTACATTCAATTGAAATCCTCTGTTGTCCTTCATGTTTGTGTGTAGCAAAAGGGTGAAGACACAGAGCCAGCTAAGTGTTGTCAACACAGCAGGACAGGGGGTATATGAGAACACTGGATATGAGGGTCAAACAAGTAAGACTAATAAGTGCATGTACTAAAAAACACACAAGCTTTAAATGAAAATCTTTGACAATTTAGCACTATATCACCATATGCTACCATGCTGTCCCAAGCCATTATCTACTTAAATAATACTACAGGATACATAAATTCAAACCACCTCTCTCTCGTCTCTCTCCTCTGTTCACAGGTGTCGCTCCCAGTGAACACACTGACAGTGGCTTTTGGCAGCCACTTGGCTCCAATGTTAATGAGGTAGGGCTGTGATGTTGTTCAGTGGTACACAATAAGCATAAGATAAGCAGTAGAAAATGGTCACAGTTTTTGTGCCTTACTATAACCAAACTGCGACAGTTTCACCATGTTAATGACGTGTTTAAAACCGCAAACGTTACAGTCTCTGGTTTAGATATGAGGACGGAAAACGCTCCTGTGGGTTGTAGTAGAGGGTATGGGAATAAACAACAGATATCGTCGGATGGTTGGAGGACTTGTTGTTCAATCCCTAGAGCCACGAGACTAAACAAGCTTGGATTTGTCATTTGAAAAGGACACTTCATCATGTCACTGTTTACATGTCAGTCATATACCATGTACAATAAACAACAACTTATGATGTCATGCCTGCACTTTCCCACACTGCACCCATAATGCCATACTCCAATCCTGAGTTTTGAGAGAAGGCTTGACACACAGTTGGCATTCAGTGTTCACTTGTGCAATGTTAAACACACACATCATTCCTCTAAGCTCATGCTGTATGCTCTACATGTTTTTAGGAAACATGAGAGGTGGTGACTTACTAGATCACTTTGCATGGCTATTACAAAAGAAATGCCAGCCATTACCAGCCATGGGAATTTATTATCTTTAAATATAAAGATGCTAATCATTTGAAGTGGCATTTATCAGGCATGAATAATTAATTGCTTGATCATTCAACTCGTTTCAGTAATGAATGAGCTACCTCATAAACAAATAGTCTATTTTTCGAATCCACAATTACAGTAATTATGAGATGATTGCCTTTTCAATGAAGCAATAGTTACACAGTTATATAATCTTTGATTAGAAACAGCAAGGCTGGTAAAATATGAGTCTACACTGTTTTAACTGCAAATCATAGCTAAATTAGACATGCTATTAATGTCAAATGTGTTTTGCTTTTGATTTTTTAGGTGCCTGTGTACAGTATTCAGGTAGCAAATGACTACAATAACACTGTGGACCAATCAGGCTTCAGGAAACACAGACATGTCACCATTGTGTAAGGACAGACAGAGGACCAAGAAGTCTGCAAAGTTATTGGAATGAATTTGCACAGCACCTCGAAGCCTTCTAAACACTGGAGAAAGGTGTGAGGAAGGACTGAATCTGCCCAGACCAAAGACTGATGTACTGCAGTAACGTCCAGGATGTTGGCAGAGGAGACATGGTTTTCCTTCACTGCCTGTATACAGCTGTATTTGCAGAACATAAACTTTAAAAATCATAGGAAATATATTAGAAAACCCATTTAGATCAAATGAAAATACTTATCTGCTATATCATCACAGAGAAAGTGAGTACAATCAGGATTTAAACAGGGACTGAAGCTGTACCAGCACAACCTGTTATGGTTGCTCTCATATTTGATTAACAGGACAGAGGCTATATTTTTGTTCAATGGTTATGGCAGCTTATACTAAGCCACATCTTTAATGTGTTAATTCAAATGAAATATTCAAAAGGGACCATTTTAAACCTCCTTTGTTCTCCCACTTCTGTGAATGTCCTAAAATGTAATCCTCCTTAAAGACACTTTTTTAGGATGTGATAAAACAATGAATTAACCAGTAAATCCTTTAACATACAGCAATCTATTGTACATGCAAGTCACCATGAAGAACATTTTTTTTGTATATGTATAAATTGTTAGCCCGTCAGCAATGTTATATGTGTAATTTATTCTTTCTGCGCGGTATGTCTGGGCACACATGTATACATGTTGAAAATATAGGCCATTAAACTTTTACTTTTACCAACCCTTTAGCACATTTTTTTCACCTATAAACTGTCTGAATGGAAATATAATGTATGGTATTTCCTTATCATCTTGCACTGGACACAGCAGCATTCTCCAAATAGTCTTTGTTCAAACCTGTGAACTTGTCACCTGAGGAGCATGTATTTTCTCTCTCATGGATATAGTTATGCCGTCTGTGGAAATGGGAATGAAGGCATGGATGGTGCATTTTACAGGCAGAAGAACATAAAACTTAAGTCAATTTTTGGGATTTACATTTTTTGTCAGTTCTCTGCTTCCCTTACATTTCAAGCAGGACCTGTATGACCCTACTGACAAATAAAGGACAAAAGCTGACATTTGTGTGTTGTCATGGACTCAGACCTGAATGACAACAGCCACATTACCTGCAATTTCCACCAACTCCGGAACGGCAGCAGAGTCAACAGGTTTCCTTTAAAGTCAATGTGTGTATTTTCACTGACTGTAGATCCGCAGCCCTCCGGAGCAGACACTTCTATTTTTGCCGGATACCAGAGAGCTCCGCAGCAATTCAGCACAGGACAGATTGTGCGGGACAGGAACTCAAGCACAGAAACAAAATAAAACATCCAGTTAATTTTCAAAATAAAATACACCGCGCTCACGGCGGATCATATTTCCCTGCACTACACCTTGATAGAATCACAATAATCTCCACAAAAAAGGGAGATCAGCAGGTCAGCACAGAGTTGTTTCCCCTCTACTCCTCTGGATGGAAACAAACTGTTGTTTGTTTCATCCATCTTTGTCCGCTTATCCGGTATCGGGTCACGGGGGTAGCATCTCCAGCAGGGGACCCCAAACTTCCCTTTCCCGAACAACATTAACCAGCTCCGACTGGGGGATCCTGAGGCGTTCCCAGGCCAGGTTAGAGATATAATCCCTCCACCTTGTCCTGGGTCTTCCCCGAGGCCTCCTCCCAGCTGGACGTGCCTGGAACACCTCCCTAGGGAGGCGCCCAGGGGTCATCCTTACAAGATGCCCGAACCACCTCAACTGGCTCCTTTCAACGCGAAGGAGCAGCGGCTTTACTCTGAGCTCCTCACGGATAACTGAGCTTCTCACCCTATCTCTAAGGGAGACGCCAGCCACCCTCCTGAGGAAACCCATTTCGGCCGCTTGTACCCTGGATCTTGCCTTCATGACCATAGGTGAGGGTAGGACGGAAAACTGACCGGTAGATTGAGAGCTTTGCCTTCTGGCTCAGCTCTCTTTTCGTCACAACGGTGCGATAAATTGACTGTAATACCGCACCCGCTGCGCAGATTCTCCGGCCAATCTCCCGCTCCATTGTCCCCTCACTCGCGAACAAGACCCCAAGGTACTTGAACTCCTTCACTTGGGGTAACCGATCCAGTGAGCGCTGAAGGTCACAGGCCGATGATGCCATCAGGACCACATCATCTGCAAAAAGCAGCGATGAGATCCCCAGCCCACCGAACTGCAACCCCTCTCCACCCCGACTACGCCTCGATATCCTGTCCATAAATACTACAAACAGGATTGGTGACAAAGCGCAGCCCTGGCGGAGGCCAACTCTCACCTGAAACGAGTCCGACTTACTGCCGAGAACACGGACACAGCTCTCGCTTTGGTCGTACAAAGATTGGATGGCCCTGAGAAGGGACCCCCTCACCCTATAGTCCCGCAGCACCTCCCACAGTATCTCCCGGGGTACCCGGTCATACGCCTTCTCCAGATCCACAAAGCACATGTAGACCGGTTGGGCATACTCCCAGGCTCCCTCCAGGATCCTTGCGAGAGTAAAGAGCTGGTCCGTTGTTCCACGACCAGGACGGAATCCGCATTGTTCCTCCTCAACCTGAGGTTCGACTATCGACCGAGCCCTCCTTTCCAGCACCTTGGAGTAGACTTTACCGGGGAGGCTGAGAAGTGTGATACCCCTGTAATTGGCACACACCCTCTGGTCCCCCTTTTTGAAAAGGGGAACCACCACCCCGGTCTGCCACTCCTTAGGCACCGTCCCAGACTTCCACGCAATGTTGAAGAGGCGTGTCAACCAAGACAACCCCTCCACACCCAGAGCTTTAAGCATTTCCGGACGGATCTCATCAATTCCTGGGGCTTTGCCACTGTGGAGTTGTTTAACTACCTCAGCAACTTCCACCAGGGAAATTGACGACAATCCCCCATCATCCTCCAGCTCTGCCTCTACCATAGAGGGCGTATTAGTCGGATTTAGGAGTTTCTCAAAGTGCTCCTTCCACCGCCCTATTACCTCCTCAGTTGAGGTCAACAGCGTCCCATCCTTACTGTACACAGCTTGGATGGTTCCCCGCTTCCCCCTCCTGAGGTGGCGAATGGTTTTCCAGAAGCACCTTGGTGCCGACCGAAAGTCCTTCTCCATGTCTTCTCCGAACTTCTCCCACACCCGCTGCTTTGCCTCTTTCATGGCAGAGGCTGCAGCCCTTCGGGCCCTTCGGTACCTTGCAACTGCCTCCGGAGTCCTCCGGGATAACATATCCCGGAAAGACTCCTTCTTCAGTCGGACGGCTTCCCTGACCACCGGTGTCCACCACGGTGTTCGTGGGTTACCGCCCCTTGAGGCACCTAAGACCCTAAGACCACAGCTCTTCTCCGCAGCTTCAGCAATGGAAACTTTGAACATTGTCCACTCGGGTTCAATGCCCCCAGACTCCACAGGGATACACGAAAAGCTCCGCCGGAGGTGTGAGTTGAAAGTCTGTCGGACAGGGGCCTCCTCCAGACGTTCCCAGTTTACCCGTTGTTGGTTTCATGGTTTTGTTTATAGAAAGTACATCCTGTTGTATTGCGCGATCATACACAAATTCGCGAGATCTCGTGGGTCCTCGTGACTTCAGCTGTCAGTCATGGCCGCAGCCGTTCCGCAAGAAATCCGGACCTGGTGGGTGTTGAAGGACGGTGGAGCACGGAGCCGACACACAGCGGAGCCGATCCGTTCCGCAGTTGGTGGAAATTGTGGGTTACTGTAAGACAATTACAAAGTTCGCCTACTATCACCTTAAAGGTGCAGTAAACGATGCTGCACAAAAGATTGTTGTTTGAAGCAAAGATCCTCTATACTAAAGATAGCGCATTTCAAGCAGCGCCAATGGTATGAAACAGCACACACTTCCTGTCTCCTAAAGGGGCGTGGCCTCATTTGAATGTGTAGTGAACACCTTGTGGATAGATGAAAAGTTATATTTAAGTAATTTGTTGATATGTTCCTTTGCTAACGTTAGATATTTACACAGCTAAAAGACATATTTAGCATCATGGAGATTAGTTTTGTTAGGGTGTTCACGAACGTTAGCTGGCGTTAGCTGTTCTGTGTTGCCAGATCTCGTGAGAGTTAAGTCCTGAGACAGAAACAGATTTAAAACAAAGTGTCAGGATGTTCTGTAGATATGTGGCTGAAGAATGGGTCCAATATTTACTTTGCTGACTATGGGGCGAAAGAATCGCTCATAATCAGTGTTCGTGTTCACTTCTCCCATTGGAATCAACACACTCAGGACCTGCCACTGGTCTCCTAAAGAGGCGGGGACGTGGCGAAGCCCACATGAAACAGAGACAGGAAACTACGCTGAGTTGGGACGTCTCGGTTCTAAACCGTCTATGTTTGAACTCAACTGCCATACAAATACAACCCCCCCTTCAGAAGCTCCGCCCCCTAGATTCACAGACATAACTACCGCCGGCCGGCACATTCACATGCCGCCTCCAATCAAGGGTTAAAGGACTTATGTCGCAGGATTTGGAAAAACTTGTCCATGCATTTATCTTTAGCAGACTTGACTACTGTGACGATGTCTTTACAGGTCTCCCTAAAAAATCAATTAGACAGCTGCAGCTGATTCAGAATGCTGCTGCTCGAGTCCTCACTAAGACTAAAAAACTGGATCAGATCAGACCTCTCTGGGTCAGGTCTGCTTTCTGTCCCCAGAGTCAGAACTAAACATGGAGAAGCAGGGTTCAGTTTCTATGCTCCACATATCTGGTACAATCTCCCAGAAAACTGCAGGTCTGTTATGGTTTCCAGGGATAAAGGACTCAAATGCAGGGGGAAGGCAGGCAGGAGGTTTGAACACGAGGATTTATTTAACCAAAAACACAAAAATAACCAAGGGAGTCCTGAGGCTTCAACAGGCATCAAACTATACAAAAAACCAAGACAGAAAGGAATCCAAAGAACAAGGGCATCCAAAGAAAAGGCACGAGGCTAAAACAGTGAAAAACACACAACTGACCAGGACAGAAATAGACGCAAAACAATCTGATAAGAGAAAAAGGGAACACAGAGGCTTAATACATGAAGTAATGAACAAATGAGGGACAGGTGATACAGCAGGTGAAGCACATCAGGGCGGAGCAGGACAATCAAACAAGGCGGGAAAACACAGGAAGTAAAACTCAACAAGACAAGACAAAAAACTAGACTATCAAAATAAAACAGGAAACAGAACACACCCTACTCAGAATAATACATAGTCAAAACAGGATAGACAGAAATAAACAATCCTCACAGAAACAAACACAATCAAATACAGAAAACAGAAACATAATAATTATCAAAAACAGAAACAGAAACACTCAACACCACAACAGTACCCCCTCCTTAAGGGACGGATTCCATACGTCCCAACAAACAAAAGTCAATCCTGGGAGGACGGAGAGGGACCGAAGGTGCAATAATCAAAAAAGTTCAAAAAACAAAAAGAGTCCAAGAAACCAAAAACAACCCAAGGAGGGCAGAGAGAGTCCGGGGAAGACAGAAAGTCACTGGGGAACTGGGGACAGACGGCGCTCAGGAACTGGGAAGGATTCTGGGAGGCTGCTAGCCAGCCGGGATTCTGGGAGGCTGCTAGCCAGCCGTGGATCTGGGAGGCTGCTAGCCAGCCGGGGTTCAGGGAGGCTGCTAGCCAGCCGGGGATCTGGGAGGCTGCTAGCCAGCCGGGGTTCAGGGGAGGCTGCTAGCCAGCCGGGATTCTGGGAGGCTGCTAGCCAGCCGGGATTCTGGGAGGCTGCTAGCCAGCCGGGGATCTGGGAGGCTGCTAGCCTCGGGATCTGGGATTTCGTGTTTTCAGACGATCTGTGGTGATGGATAACCCATGTAAATTGTTGCCACTCACATACTTTGTCTATTACTATAATATCGGTAACTTTCTCCAGGTTATTTTCCCGGCGAATAGAGCAGGCAGCTACGTCTGGGGGAGACATGCATGACGTATTTGTTGCCTTCATCCGATAGCGTGCGTAGGAAAGTGTCGGTGTTGGTGACGCGTTTGTCAACAACTGGCTGTTACCATAGAAACGTTTACCGTACCCGGCTACAGTGAGCGTCTGCCATTGAAGTCTATGATAGTTTATGTACATGCAAGGGCGTAAATCCCAGGTGGAGTTGGGGGGGTCAGGACCCCCCCCCCCCCCCCATCTAAGGGTTGTCCCCCCCTATAAATATCACTAAAACAATGCTGTTTATTGTAAATAACATAATGATGTATACTCAAAATATCTGTGTAAGTAGTAAAACAATACAAACCCCCCAAAATGCTTTTTAAGTTTAGAAACATTTTGAGTTCCCCCTCCCTTGCCTCACAGTGGTTTGGTCCACTGCCTGCTGTACGTTAGGACGATCTGCACTCGACTCACAGTCACATCGGGTAGTGACAGGAATGTAGCTTGTAAGTAGGCGGTTCAAGGCTGTTTTATTCACATTAAACATCGGATGAAGTTGTTCTTTTCTTAAATAGAAATGATGCTGAGTAATTAGTCATAACAAAAAAAAGTTTGCTATGTTAGTGTAATATAATGTAACGTTACCTAGTTTGTTTAATAGCTTGTTGGATAGAAATGCACCCATTACAACTAATGTTACCACGGCAAGAAGCCTAACGTTATGTGTGTGAACTGATATTAGGGTTAATATTGAAGATCTACAGAAATGTTATGTTTATTGTCCCCTCCTACTGTTAGATCAGATTTACGCCCATGTGTACACGTTCTTGTACCTTTGCCTTTTTTTTGCCTTTTGCCGTTTTCAAAATGTTTTTAGCGCCGAGTGAGTTATGCTCACTATTCATCTTGTAGCTGGTTGGCTTGGTACCAGACTTAAAACTCTATATATCAGCAATTCAAAACAACGTCTGACAAGCCAGACCCACATCAAGATGCTGGCTTCAAATTAAATTTGCTGCTGCTAGGGTGCATCTAGATTTCTAGGCTAATGAAACAATTGAATGGGGAAAAATACTTCCTGAACCAGAGCCGACAAAAAGTGGGCGGTCACTGTTGAGCTCTATATTCTGGGAAGAAATGGCAAAACATGAAGTGCAATGAACATTGAAGTGCTGCATGCATATATTTGAGGGAAGTGGACCCACCATTCCCTTCACAGACATAAGTTGGGAGAAATTCATGAAATCAGTGTTTCTGTGTAAAGACCTTGAGTGCAAAGAAAGTACTATAGCAGAAGAGGCAGTACAGGCATACAAGTTACAAAGCCAGGAATCTACAAACCAGTTTAGTCAAACCAGCTAACACTGGCTACCACAGGGAGTGCTACAGCCATTTCACAAATATCACAAAGATAAAACGAGCACAGAGGAGAAGAGAGAAGGCAGTATTAGTTGAAGAAACTGCAAAGGAAGGTTTGTATTACTATATTGTATAGACAGGTGGTGCTGTATAAACAGTATAAGACATACAGTGCAGTGAGTTTTTTATTGATCCCCCCCCCCCCCCCCCCCCCCCCCAAAAAAAGGGGAAATTACAGTGTTGAAGCAGCAAAATATCAGACACAGCACACATACAGAATATACATTAACTAATATTATACAATATACATGAAATAATAAAACATAAGAACAAATACAAATATATATACAATTTGAGAAGGGAACCTAAATCTATTGTTTTGCACTTTTTTAGTGGTAGAGGCAGAGGATGGTGAGACAACTCCAGTAAAGACACAGGCTTTGAGGTCTTACGCCAGTGACCTCTACACATCCAAGCGTGCCCCACACCTGCTTCCAGTACAATGCATTATTTGCAAACATGAGAAGTACAAGGTTCAAACACACATCAGGAAAAGGTTTAAAGAAAAACTAACAGTGTGAAACACTCCATGCCGGGAAATTGCTTCTCGCTGCTGAAGGGAGAAGGGATGAGTCTCTCCTTCTCCATATCCAAGACAGGGACTTGGTGGCTAGTGAAGCACGGCATCACTTCACCTGCTATTGAGATTATACCCGTTACGTGACCTCACACAAAATTGAGAGAACAGACACAAACATATGAAAATGGATACAAGCACTTCTGCGAAACAGTCATTGAGGAGAGGCTGTTAAAACAACGTGAAGTGCTTCGACTGTCAAAGATGAATTTGTTTTTAAAAAAACACTGTGGAAGAAACAGCGGGAGTGAACATTTCAGCTTATAAGGCACACTCACTAAAGGCAAGACTTCACAAGTTTTATCCCTTCTTGAAATTCCAGAAGGCATCCACAACCTATCTTGTATATGTGGACAATCTGTCAGCTGATGAGATTGTGCATGAAGTTGCTGTCTCCTCTGCTTCCTCCTCATCTGAAGAAAGTGAAGGAGAAATGACAAGTCAAGGAGATATTGAAAATGCCACCATCAACATGGATGATTCTCGGGTGTTATATCATGCAACAATGACACTTAAAGAAATAATTCAAAAGACATCAAAAAGATCAAAGCTTCCATGGCCTCCCACAGCAGATGACCTCACACTGGAGAATGCCCTGAGTGTAGTGCCTCACCAACTTTTTAATGTCATTGCATTGACATCAGGAATGTCATCACAACCATCAGATGAACGTGTTGATGTCACTTCAGAGGACAGCAGAAAGATAGTGTCCACTTGTCAGGACATTATTACCCTGGCAACCAGAGGACGGTGGCTCATGCCAAAACAGTGGTCACTTGCAATGGCAGTTCGGCATATGACTGGCTCTGCACAGCTTATAGGGTTGTTAAATGGTCTGGGTCACTGCTCATCCAATTCCCAGGTCCTTGAGCATGATACTGCCCTTGCTCACCTACAAATGGAGAGAGGAGAAACATACATCCCTGAAAACATCAGTGCTGAAGTGCCTGTGACTCTTGTCTGGGATAATAATGACTTTGGAGAGGAGACTCTTTCAGGTAAAGGGACAACACATAACACCAATGGTATAATACTTCAGAGGGCCATAAACAGTTATACAGCATCCTTACCAGACACAGTACCCAGACAGAGAACGCAAGAGCAGTCTGTTCATCCTCCTCCACTGAATCTTTCAACCTACACAAGAGGAAAGCGGTTTGGTCCACAGAATACCAATACAGATATGCTCAAACTACCGGTAGAAGAATTGATGCTGCATTCTTTTTACTAAAAGTACCTGAGGCCCAGGGCAAAGTCCTTCATGGATGGACAGGATTTAATGTCATGTTGAAGGAAAACACAGTCCTACCATCTACATACGTTGGCTACCTACCAGTGATTGACGCCAGCCCAACTGATCTCAACACTGTCCACACCATCCTGAGCCGCTCCATTGCCATTGCTGACGCCTTGGAACAAAAATAAGTTGTTTTAGTTATGGATCAAGCCATATATGCCAAGGCCCAAGAGATCCGTTGGTAAACAAATTCTTACTCTGAGAGAATTGTAGTGAGGATGGGAGAGTTCCACACAGCAATGGCATATCTGTCATGCATAGGAATGTTGTATGGTGATGGCTTTCAAGACATCTTGATTGAGTCTGACCTGGTGGCTGCAGGCTCAATTGATGGAGTGATCTCCGGCCATCACTACAACAGGAGAATATGGGCTCACAAACTCCTGATGGAAGCACTCCAGAAACTGCGCTGGTTGGAGAATGTCTTTGTCACATCTCTTCTGGCCAACAGGCATCAGACAATGTTGCCACATACTTACTAGGGGCTAAACAAAGAGGTGTAAAGGCACTCACTGAATTCTGTGAAAAAAGGATCATCAATGGCGAAGCATCATTCCATGACCCTATAAAGAAAATGAAAATCAAAACATTCAAAGACACTGGCCAAAGTACAGTCACAAAAATTAGAGGAAAAGAAATCACCCTAACATCACAACTTGTTTGCAAGGCTAATTGTTGTGGGCAGCGTTAGGCAAATTACTTACAGTTTGGGTCCTTTTCCACAGTCAATTTCCAACTTTGATGGCTCTCTGGTCAAAACCAACAAAGCTAAGCTGATGCACATCTTGCTCGATGAGATCAATCCGCTACCAAAAAAAAATCTATGGAGATGACCAAAAAACCCCAAAGCAGTGGAAAAAATTCCTGGCATGTGGCCAAAATAAAGAAAACTTACTGGAGCTCATCTGCAAATAATATAATTGGTAATATAACAGTCATTGTTGCACATGGAAGCAAGTGTCACACAATTAAGATGAATGTGAGCTATACTGACCTTGAGATACTGGAAGTCAAAGACCTAGAGACAAGTCAAGAGGAGGCAGACACCAGAATGATGCTGCATGCAGCCCATGCAGCCAAATACAATCGTGACATGGTAATCAAGAGCCCAGACACCGATGTCTTTGTGCTGGCTCTAGCTTTCTGTAGCCACATTGATGGTCACCCCCATTTACATACTGCCAAGGAGAAAAACACACACATTACTGACATTACCAAGCTACATGCCCATATTGACGAAGACAAATGTGATGCCCTTATGGGTCTGCATGCCTTTTCTGAATGTGACACTGTGAGCGCTCTGCATAAGGTTGGGAAAGCAAAAGCGTACAAAAAACTAAGTTCAAAAACAGAATACATCACTATGTTTAGAGAACTAGGAACAAGTTTCACCCCATCACTAGAACTATGTGAGGCTCTGGAAGCTTATACGTGTGACCTATATGATCAGAAGGACTGCCATAATGTCAATATTGCGAGGGCTAAACTGTTCAAATCAGGTAAATGTTCTGAGAGAGACTTACCTCCAAACAAAGACTCCAGCGGGCAAGCTATCAGGCTGCAGTACACAGATGGAGTCTTGAGTGTATGCCAGACATTCCTCCTCCTGTAAATCATGGCTGGAAGATGGTAGGAGATTTCTATGGAGTGGACTGGATGACACTTCCGCCAGCTCCAGAGGCCATACTGGAACTTGTGCACTGGTCGTGTAAAAAACAAATTGTGTTAAGGGTAGATGCACATGTAAACTGCATGAGCTGCCATGTACAAACCTCTGTCAGTGTGTAAACTGTGACAATAAGCAACTTGAAGATGACTAGGGCACATGGCTTGATCCTGCTCTTTGTGTGTGTGTGTGTTCTTGTTTAACTATATTCGTGGGGTCCAAAAACCGGGAATACAGTATACTTGTGGGGTCCCGACAGCTTTGTGGGGCCAAAATGCTGGACCCTACAAGGTTAAAGTGCTGTTTGAGGGTTAAGACTTGGTTAAGGGATTAGGGTTAGAATTAGGTTATGGTTAGGGTGAGGGTAAGGGTTAAGGTTAGGCATTTAGTTGTGATGGTTAAGGTTAGGGTAAGGGGCTAGGGAATGCATTAAGTCAATGACGGGTCCCCACAAAGATAGTGAGACGCACTATGGGTGTGTGTGTGTGTGTGTGTGTGTGTGTGTGTGTGTGTGTGTGTGTGTGTGCGTGTAGGATACCCAGGGCTCGGTTTACACCTATTGCCATTTCTAGCCACTGGGGGACTGGGGGAATGCATATTAATGTTAAAAAACCTCATAAAGTGAAATTTTCATGCCATGGGACCTTTAACATTGACTAGGACGCTTTTAGTCTGGTGGTGTCTGGTCTCATCCTCACACACATGCATGCACTCTTTCTCACCACAACTGCTGAAGCAGACCTTAAGGATGTGTGGTAGCCTGTAAATAGTGACCCCTTACTGGTTTTGACATACCACCACTTGTGTGTGTGTGTATGTGTGTTGGCTACTCCTGCAGAAGTAAATCTGTATGACATGTTTATGTACATTATAACTCTGCTCTGTTTTGATGCCTGATAGCCTATGTTCTTTGATAGTTATACTTATAATCTTTCTATCACATGCAGTTCTAACTTGTTTGGATGATTGTAGTTTCTTTGATCTCTTAGCTCTCCGTTTAGAATATTGGCTGCGTACTGACCTTTTAACGTTATATCAGATGTATCTGATAATTAAATATGTCTTCAACATCAACAGGTTCATGTTTACCTTGAGTTTTTGGCGAACATTTGCAAACAGTCTGAGGTAATTATCCGTGAACATACAGTGGAGCTGTAGCCTATGTGTGTTGGATGAAGTGTTACCGTTACAATGAAATGTTTACCAAATCGTTCAAAGTGTTCAGAGAAATCATGTTCGCCATGAACGTTCCCCACTGTTTGCCAAATTTTAACGAACCTCAGCTTACGTTAAATAACGTTAGATGAGAGTTGAAGGTGCTATCGTTAGGTACAGTGCATGATGCTAGCTACTGCTAGTTAGCTAGCTAGTTAGCTGGCTAGCTACTGCTAGTTAGCTAGCCAGCTGAAACTACCTTACTTAAAACGACACTAACAAGACGCTTACATACGTTTGAACAACACAGTGTACAAAAAACGTTTTATATAGATATCATATTATAATTGATTGAATACTTGAATTGAATTGAATGTCCTTGGCGATGGTAAATGTGCTGCCGCCGTAGCTGCTGCTTGTGTCTGACAGCTGAATCATCCGTGTAATACTCCGTCTAAATACGCTACATCTGATTGGTTAATAATAGTAATAATAATAATAATAATAATACATCAGTATCTTACCACGCTATTGGCTCGACTAATATAGTAGGCAACCGCGTTTGCCTGCATATTTACGGTCGTGCACTATGATTTTCAGGGAAAATATTCATGTTCATATCGTTGAGAATAAAACAATCGTCCCAACTTTACAAATCCAGGTTCTCCCGCCATGGGGATTATCCATTTCAAAAAGTAAAGCAGATACGGACCCTCGGCCCACCGTCTGGGGGGAGGGGGGGCACACTAGAAAACTTGAGGACACTAGAAAGCCAGCGGACACTAGAAAGCCAGGGGACACTAGAAAGCTCGGGGACGCTGGGTAGTGCTGGGACACTGGGCAACTCGGGGACACTGGAGAGCCCGGGGACACTAGAAAGCTCGAGGACACTAGAAAGCTCGGGGACGCTGGGCAGTGCTGGGACACTGGGCAGCTCGGGGACACTGGGCAGCGTGGGGACACTGGGCAGCGTGGGGACACTGGGAAGCTCGGGGACACTGGGCAGCTTGGGGACACTGGAGAGTCTGGGGACACTAGAAAGCTCGGGGACACTGGGCAGTGTTGGGACACTGGGCAGCTCGGGGACACTGGGCAGCGTGGGGACACTGGGCAGCGTGGGGACACTAGAGAGCTCGGGGACACACGCTGACCCGGTGGCATCGGTTCTGGGGAAGCCGGCAAATGGGCGGGCGGACCGACAAACCATGCACCGATGGCCAAGGTGTTTGCCGACTGGGGAGGAGGCAGGCTGGTGGGTGACTCTCTAGGCTCAGGAAGGAAGAGGTCCTGCTCCACCTCCTCCCAGCGAACCATCATAAGGTGCCAGGTGGAGGTGGGATCCATCTTGTAAAGGGAACGGAAAAAATGACTCATCCGCTCACCATCAGGCTCCAGTGGGTGCAGGAGGCTTGAATCCTGCTGGGTCAATGTTGGTCAGATTGTTCTGTGATGGTTTCCAGGGATAAAGGACCCAAATGCAGGGAGAAGGCAGGCACAACGCTTCATTCATTCAGTCTGTATCAGGTGCATTTTAGCGGAGTTTGTTATCGCCATGAATAAAAAAAAAATTATGTTGGTTTATTAACCATGTTAGACAGACTATAAAATGTTTTATTTCTCAAAACATGGTATTTTCTTTTGACGACGATCCCGTTGATGAAGAAGCTGCTTTACTTCGCAGGGTGTTATATGTCGGGAGATGATATTGAAACCCCGACATTTTAATTTTTAGATAACTTCCTATTTGAGCGGTATTGTTTTTCTTCCCAGTTACATAGCCTAGGCTACATAACCTTATCCGTCCTCATATCACTAACGTCTCCCATCTATGCTCTTACATCCCAGCAGATTATTTGTGTCGCATTACGTTTTTTTGCAAACAGCAGTTTTCTTTAGCGACTGTTCGTTATTTATTCCAGGGGTTACCGGAGGAGTTTTGGGACCATCTGTCAAAATACACATGACCCTCCCCAGTAATCATTTTTCTATGACCCTCCAAAACGATATGGAAAAAAGGCATGACCCTCCCAACAATTTATCGATAACTTCTGCACTAGTTTGCGCTTGGCAAAGATATACAGATTACCATTATTTTTTTACAGCAATAACATACGTGACTAAACCTCTGCATTCTCATCTGATGCATCACACTCCTCTGTTATGGTGTGGTGGCCATTTGAGTAGATTTACTCACCAACGTTGTTGTGGAAACACAATAAGCATGGAAACTAAATGCACACTTCCTGCATTACTTCAAATACTAAGTTACTCCTCTAGTAAACTAGTATTCACATGAAATAAAACAATAAGACATTTACTTCTCTCTCCAGTTCCTTAATTTCCAAGTCCAGTTTCTGCAAGGTTTTTTCTTTTGATTTCCATATCAATATCCATCTCCTGCATTTTGCGTTTCTTTAATTTAATTTTTATCTCTGCCAAATCAATATGCTTCTGGATGTGTGTGGTGTATAGGGACCTGACCGTTTGGGAACTCTGTAAAACACATATCAGTTATGACGTGTCTGCTGTGAGACTGGTCAGAGACCAATACTTTCTTAACCCTTGGGTTGTCTTCCCTTCAACCTTGAAAAAAACACTTTTTTTGACATTTTTTATGCCTTTTTTCACAGTTTGTTTTTGCTTTTTCCAATGTTTTACATTTTTTTATTTTTCTTCTACACATTTTCAGCGCTTATTTCTACGTCCCATATTTCCTGATATAAAACAAATATTTAAAACGGGTCAATGTGACCCGAGGTCAACACAAGGGTTAAATACAGCAGGAATTGTGCATGGTGTGAATTTGTTCTTCAGGGTAATACTTACTATGTTGGCAGGCTGAGTGTCTGCCTGCACAGGGTCTGGGTCCTATTAAATATATATTTGCTATGAGCGCCACATCACTATTATCCATTATGTATACTGAATAAGTATTTCCACAAGATTAACATGATTCTGTACCTCCTGTCTTCTTGAGTCCACTGAAATGGTTTCCTCCTCATCTTGTGCAGTAGATGTGCCTTCACCCTATACCAGATTCAACAGAATTGTATTGACAAAAGTTTGACAGGGGCCAGGTCTTGGGTCATTAATAATTAATACTCACTGGATCTAGGTCATCATAAAGGGGCTCCAGAAGACTGATAGTATTGCCAGACACTGCAAGACAATGTCAGACAGTCCACATGATATCATATAGGCTAAATGGTTGATTGAGTTTCATATTCAGGCTACTACAGTATAGGAATAATGTAGCCTACCTTGTATGAAGTGGGCGCTTTCTGTGGGTGGGACAGAGTCGGTGGAGGTCCCACCCTGGATCCCTTTAATTACAGGCCTCCCTTTGTTAAGGTCAAGGGCCAACTCCTCTGCTGGGGTTAATTCTGGGGTAGCAGGGCCACCCCCCGTGGCAGACGTATGGGTCTTTTTTTTACTGCTAAAATCAGTAAAAATAATATTAAATATGAGCAGTCACCGTATGAGTAATCTATACACCTAATTTGTAGTACATTGTTTCACTAACAATTTATCTTAAACATTTAAACACAAACGTTTTTGTGATTTTAACTTGCTGCCAGGTCCTTTTTTGGACCAGTCATGTTTGCTCTGTGAACATGAGTAACAGAAATTACATTAAAACCGCCAGACTACCACAACATGTAACAGCCTTGCACGTTAATAGGTTAAAAGAAAGAAAAAGAGAGAGAGAGAGAGAGAGAGAGAGAGAGAGAGAGAGAGAGAGAGAGAGAGAGAGAGAATATAATTTGAGCATTTTAAATTAACGTTAGGCTACTGGGTAGGCTATACTCTATTTAATCTTCATGCTACATTGACAAGCCAATAAACTTCCATTGCTCACTTTTACGGACAATTAAATGTACAACTGTTAATCTCTGCAAATAAAGAGTAACTCAATGAATGGTGTTAATATAGCCCAACTGTTTCAGTGCAGTAAATATATGTTTAGGGTAATAGGCCTACTTACGCATTCAGGCGGTCCGCGATGGTTTGCCACGCTTTTTCCTCGCTGTTTTATGACAGCGGCCGTGTTTCCTTTTTTATTGATTATTTCTTTCACTTCCTCATATGTCTCCATGAGAATCTGCTGCTCAGTCTGTGTGAAGTATGCACAATGCGCCTTCTCCATTTTGGCATCAGTAATTCTGTGATCGACCTCGCGGTCTTTTGAGGAAAGCCGTGGCCGCGCATCTATCTGAATTACTTCAGCCTGCCTCGACCTAGTCACTCCTCCTCAGCCTGGCTTGGCCTTCGTGAAACGCACCAAGCCAGGCTGCACAGATTAGACTAGGTCAAGCCTCGCTTTATCAGTTATCCTGGATTTATATATTCTGCTTTTGTGAAACAGGCCCCAGGACACAGACGCAAAACAATCTGACAAGAGACAAAGGGAACACAGAGGCTAAATACATGAGGTAACGAGGGGGGGTGGGGGGAGCGGGACAATCAAACAAGGCGGGAAAAAACAGGAAGTGAAACTCGACAAGACAAGACAGAAAACTAGACTATCAAAATAAAACAGGAAACAGAACACACCCTACTCAGAATAATACATATATTAATTAATAAACAGGATAGACAGAAACAAACAATCCTCACAGAAACAAACACAATCAACAGGGAAATACAGAAAACAGAAACATAATAATCATCAAAAACAGAAACACTCAACACCACAAGGCTGAAACACAAAGTTCTTTTAAATCAAGGCGGAAGACTTCTCTGTTTGATGCTGCCTTTTTAAAGTAATTGTTCCTTTCTGACACTGCAACTTTTATTAGTGTCTTTTTCTATTTGAACACTTTTTACATTCTCTTTAATGGATTGTTCATTGTTCAGTCAGATTTGAACCCCCCACTCTTCAGAATGTGAAGCAGTTTCTCTACCAGGTGAGCTGAGAACCTGTGAGGTGAAGGGACTCTCACAGACACTATCAGTGTTTCAATAGGTTCAGTGTGAACAGGTTTTAGTCTGTAAACTTTGTTTAACTTAACAGAAATGTACCCAGTGTGGGATTATTATTTAGTTTGTCTGCAGGCTGATGAAGGTAAAGTTTCTGCAGCTTCAGTCTGATATGTTTTGTCTCTCTGGTTCTTTGTGTTAACCAGCGTTGAAGATGGACCAGTGGTTAAAGGAGAATTCTGGTCGATTTCAACACGTAGCTCTGTTGTTTGTAAATTTGGAGTGCTGTCAGTAGCGAGAAAAACGAAAACAATCAGTGTTCTGACTGCAGTAGATGTGAAAGAATGTGCTAATTCAGCTCTGTTAGTTCCGGTGTTGAGACGGAAAGACTTAGGGACCGTCTACAAACTACAACACCGAAAAGTGATACAAAAATATTTTCAAAAATAGGCATATTTTAGGAGACAAGTTATATATTGAGGTAAGTTTGGAGACACATACCTTATTTAATTATTAAATTAATACATATTTTTATTTTATCTCTTTTCGGTGTTGTAGTTTGTAGACGGTCCCTAAATCTTCCCGGCTCAACGCTGAAAAAAAACAGAGCTGAATTAGCACAAATTGTATGCATTTCTTTCACATCTACTGCAGTCAGATTCACTGTGTTCACTCAGGAGGAATCACTTCACATGGCTAGGCACTTGTAATGACATTTCGGACATGTTAAGAGGCTAAAAGCACGTTTAAAACCTGCCCTGTTTCAGCCTCCTGGGTGTAACTGTAGCAGGAGGATAACACGGTGTAGGCAGCACCAATTGTTTTTGTTTTTCTGGCTACTGACAGCACTCCAAATTTACAAACAGCAGAGCTACAAGAGAGGCCTGACGCAGCTCGGGAAACATTCTCGGAGCTGCAGGGAGTGAGGAGGAACAGTTAGACCTAGCAGTAACGGGTCAGCAGACTCAGCCCTGCTCATTCTCTGTAACCAATGCAGCTTGAAAGCACGGTGGAACCAGCAAGCCAGCCAGGCGTAAACTTGCTAACTCCACAGTACCCTTTCTATACGTTCTATCCATTTTATTTCTAAGTGTTGAACACTGCAAGCATATCGATCATTGGAATGCATTCTATACTCAACTCTTTAATGCCATCAGTAGGTCAGATTCAGTCTGACCAGTCAGCATGGTTTCTGTGCTGCTAAGCCAGCTGAACACAGATGACTTTTACTTGGCAAGGAAACAAATGAAGCTGGACTTGTTGGCCAAGATGCAACAGCAGGGTGCAAACTCAGCCTAGCTGAGCTTTAGGATTCGATACAAGCCAGAAAAGGCATTTCTTACTGTGGATCAATTATGTGATAACATGATGTTCCCCGTTTCACATTATCAGGCCTAGCTAATTAGGTATTTCATTTAATTCCTAATTGGATTTAATGTGGCCTTTTTTTCAAATAGCCACTGCAAGTCTGAGTGGATATTTGAAGGGTCTGCCTCTTGGGTATAAGTTTGTGAATGAATGTTTCAGCCTACATAAGTTGTAGAAACCTTCAGGCTTATGTTTGTCAGCAAAGCAGCAGATTCATGAGTTCATTTGGTTCCTGAACTAAGTTTCACAAAATGTCCATTTGCCCAAGGCTTACCAAGGGACATGGACAAATCTTTTCTTGGTGGTCCAAGAGTTCCTTGAATGGATCCTAAAATATTTCCAGTGAAATGAGAATCAGTTTAATTTCAATATTATTTCATTTACGCGTAGTTTTACAATTGTGTAAGGGTGACAATAAAACAGTTTGATGGACTTTTTTTTGATGTGATATAGATTCTTGAATATATTTTTGAAATTAGTTTACCATTGGTTTAAATTTGATATGGTTCACTTGTTAGCAATGCTTATTTTAAACAAATACAGAGCAGTATACAGTATATTTGGAGTTGAATTTGCTGGCCACCTTGTGAATGTTAGGCACTCTCTTTTAGCTCCATTTTAGTCTCCACCAATTCCTGAGAAAATATACCTGGCTTTCCAGCTGCTACATACTCCACCTAAGCCCTCCAACCCATATGACCACACTCGTTTGTTTCCTCTAATACGACCCACCAAGCGACAAAAACCTAAACAACAAAACTACTTGGTTAGGTTTAGGAAAAGATCAGAACTTAAGTTGTAAGAATGTGAGGTAGAACATCACAAACTTAATGTAGTTGCATACGTAACTTAACTTACAAGTTAAAATTATATATGCAAGTTAACATAAGTCAACATTGACTTTTAGTTCCAAACGGGACATGAACAGCGGACTCCTGGGTATAAGTCCTGTGTTTGTTTGACTGACCCATCCATCCATCCACCCACCCCAACCTCCTCCATAGGTGCTCGGACTTTGTTACTCTTTTACGTCACCTTACTTCCTCTTTTGATCCCGTCATAATTACTACGGCCACTAGAGGTTGCAGCTACTATGAATATGGGTCATAATAAGCTGCCTGTACAAATGACCTATGTGGATGTTTTTGGGGGAGGACAGTCTTGCTCCACTATCAACTTACTAATTTTGTCTCTCTGCTGTTTGGTGTTGAGCAGGTAGTGTGCAGTCAATTTATTAGCTTTTGTTTTTCAGAAAACGGCTGCCTGCTGCATCTAGAAACATCGCTGATGAAAAGATGAGAGTGAACCAAACAGTAAAGTTTCGCTCCAGAAAACCAACACAATGAGCTAAAATAGGCTGCAATGCTTCACAGGGCTGAGGGGAAATGCATATTTGGCAGATAACTCTCTGTGGGTTTGTTATTATGAGCAACCCACATAGGCATTCCATTCATTATTAATATATAAAGATTGATTATAGCATCGGTGGATGGATGGATATTACAGCTTTAAGAAATAATGGTATCTTGGCCACTTTAACTGCTACACAACAACCCAGACTTTGACAAGTGGCAGAAAATGGATGGATGCAGGGTAACTACGTGTCTTGAGAAAGGTCCATGTGAACGAAAACGTCGACCAATAAACCAATGCAGAGGAAATAAAAGTGTTTGCAGGAATTTTATTTTTTCTTTGGAAATGGATACATGCTTACTTACCATCATACAGTGTACAGTTCTACAGGCATGTCCAATGTTTTGCATATCTGTGTCTGGACAAATGATGGGGGTGATGCACGCACAGTGGAGAGCTGAAATGCTGAGGATGTTTGCCTTGATGGGGAGTGATGCTCTACTCTTACAGCCTGCAGTAAGAATCCTTCGAGTCTGGGAAGCCCAACACTAAATCCGATTATCTGCTCTGTTTGTGTTTCTATATTGGAAATCACATTAGTGCCAGTAAGCGTCTTTTACATGGGATAAATGGCATGAAACTGAAAGATCCTCTCATATTTTATTATCTCTTCTAAGAGACTAACATTGTTTGATATTGATATTACTTCAGGTCAGATGATATTGGAATTACTTCAGGTCAGGTTTTCTGTGAGGTGGTCGGTCGCCTATTTTGTAGGATGAATTGTCGTGCATTAGTTATTGTACGATATCTTACAAACCCATTCTTGAGAATGTGTTGCCTGGTGGATGTAAGTCACTCTCTTTTAGCTCTGTTCTGGTCTCCACCAACCCCTGAAAGATCCTCTTACATTTTATCAACTCTTCCGAGAGACTAACATTGTTTGATATTACTTCAGGTAGCTGGTTGGGTTTTCTGTGAGGTGAAATCAGTAGTAGCTTATTTTGGCTTTTTTTATGTCATTATTATTTACAGTATTTTAATTTGAGCATGCTTTCAGCAAAAAAAAACAAAAAACTGCTCTCTTGGCTCTCATAAAGACTTACTTCAGCAGCAGGCTGGCAGTGGCTGAAAGAGTTAATGAATAGAGCTAATAAAATGAACGAATAGAGCTGTGGTAATGACTATTGATAAGCCATATACAGTATAGTGTGGCTTGTCAAGGCCTGCTGGCTTTCAGGGCCCTTCACTAAGCAGTTTTACCATTACATAAGGAATGTCTAGCAAATTAATCTCCCATAGCAGACTTCAATCACCAAATTGGCTCTGTACAGGGAGCCGGGATGGCATGACTGCCTCCTGCTGGCATAAGCCACAGCCTGTCAGAACACACAATACAAAGTGCTGCATGTGGACTGATGATTTTCTGTAAGTAAAAGCAAGGGGTTGCACCTTTAAAATCGTTGCCTCAGCTGTGAACCATTTATCTGGGCAAGACTTCTGTTCTTCCTTCATGCATGTTAGATTAACAATCTTTATTTTTAAAAGTTAATCACTATATTCTTACATTAAGAACTGTTTAGTGTTTTATTTTGTAGTATTTCTGTAATGAATCACATCGGCTGCAATGATATTGAGGGAAATGGCAAAACACAAAAACAAAAGGTTGGTTGGTTGATTAAGGTTGCTATGGAGATGTTTTTACTTTCTTAGGCTGCCCAAGGATTTGTCTCAGGGACAGAGAATTGCAGGGTAGCATTGACGACACGTTAACAATAGTAATTCATCACTACATACATACAGCAGAAATACAGTGTGGAGATTTCATTTGTTATATAATCAGGATTGACTGAAGTCAGCACAGATAAAAACAAATAGAAATCTGTGTGTGTGTGTGTGTGTGTGCGTGTGTGTTTGTGTGTCACAAACCATCAGCTATTCTCTTTTAATACTTTTCTTCTTTTGTTTTTTATTTCAGGTGGAACTCACTCCATCATGCTGTGAGGTTATGCTGATTTATCATATTAGCAATGCAAATAGGACTGATTTAGACCTTACCTCACACAGTAGTTTGATGCACTACTCAAAACTGCCATAACAAAGTTCACTTTTTTTTTCTTCTTTTTTTTTTTTTAAATATGCCTCTTCCAAGAAACGATACCAAAAATAGCATGGTAGCAGCTATTATCTATAAATGCTTCAGCAGCATTATAAGAGCCAGAATGAAGCTGGGTGACAGACAGGGAGAAAGAGGGGGTACTTACCATGCACCTAGTAATGGATAACCCTGCAACTTAGAGTGCACAGAGAGAGCACAGCTGAGTGCTCACTTTGTCAGATTGGCAATGTTCTTCAGTACAGGGAGGCAGTATAGGTTTAGAGTTTAGAAACAGTTTGCAGATTTGATTCTAAAAGCCAATAAGCTCATCAATGGCTGCATCCAACTCTCTATACACCCCCTGGATGACTTCAACTTCAACTTTATTGCTATTGTCCCGAGGGGCAATTTGCTGTGCGGCAAGGCATACATGCAAGACAATTATACACACAGCACAACAAAAGACAACCAAAGATGGAGATACACATGAAGTGGGAGCACTGAAAAATAAGTATATAGCATAAATATGTAAAATGTGAAAATGTGTTTCAATTTACTCTCATGAAGGTAAGTGAACCCATTTTTGTAGAAACTGTGATGATGATTCGAATAAACTTGCAGAACAGCATCTTCTCCCTCCGTGCTGTAACAATGCATCAAACTTTCTGCCAACAGAAGCAGAAACAGTCTCACAGCTACTGTATGGTCTTTGTTGTAATGAATACTGTTGTTAAGCTATGGCACTGTAATGACACCTCATTTACTAAAAAAAGAAGTGATCTTTAGTTCCCTATCTACAGGCCGGAGCCCTGATTCCTGCCCTGTCAGCCTTGTTTACATCATTATTTTGTATTCTTATCTACCACAGCTCCTTTAATGACCGCATCCGACACTGTGCTGCGAATGAAAACGTGTCCAAACTGTTTAAAGGAGGAGTCGTGAGATTGCCTTTGATTATTGCCAGCGGCAATAATGACTCACTATGCACACAGACCTATATGTGTGTTTTCTATCATTTATAAATCGTGTTCATGATGCAGAAAAAATAGATATCTGCCTTTTTCCAGAACCACACTTTGTTTTGTCAATAACATGTTACAATTTCAGTCCAATTATCAGGCTTATAGAGTGGATAACAAAAAAACCTTATTCTGTGATATGATAGAATATTGTCAGTCCATCCAGCACAAAAGATGCATTAAAGAGACATAACAGCCTCATTATTATTAATGCCACTCACAACCTGCAATAATGATTTTTCTTAGCCACTTGGGGGCAGCAGAAAAAAGCTGTGAACACAACATCGACATATTGTCACCTTTCGTACACTTGAATGTAAAGATACGTTCTAGTCTTTTTCTTTTCAACTATCATGCACGACTGATAGAACTTCAAAACCAATACACAAGACTTAGTAATGTCTATGGAGATTCATTTTTGCATCCAGGTAATTGTAGTTTAAACAAAGCTTTAATTTAAAAACACTGGATTAAAAAATATAAAATACAAGACGTTTCAGTGTTCATCCAAACACCTTCATCAGTTGTTTAGTGTGCACAGGAAGTAACTCTGGCCTTAATACACAAGGCAGTCACATGATCTCATGGCATTAAGTCACATGACTGTCTATATCCTGGACAGAGAGGATAGGTGGTTTGAAAGAGGAGTGGAGCGAGCCTCTTTAAATAGGGGAGGTTGGCTGAGACATCATTTGTCTTCAGCCTACAACATGGTTCTGAAAACCATTCCCAGGCGCTTTACAGATATACCATCCTGCTCCACCTCTTGAGCATGGGGAGGGGCATCATCTGAAGCTTTTGGGATACCATCTTCTCTGGCAAACACAAATGGACTACATCTTAGCAGTCATGTGACTTCATGCCATGAGATCATGTGACTGCCTTGTGTATTAAAGCCAGAGTTACTTCCTGTGCACACTAAACAACTGATGAAGGTGTTTGGATGAACACTGAAACGTCATGTATTTTATATTTTTTTTAATCCAGTGTTTTTAAATTAAAGCTTTGTTGAAGACTTAGTCATATTATTTAAAGCTTAAACGTTTCAGACTTCAGTTTGTCTTATGCATCTTTTATGAACTACAATGGACTGAATTAGTGTTGATATGGCAAACTTACAAACAGCATACAGTTTCCTATATACACATGGAGTAGAAAAGACAGAGAGTTGTGTTTCTGGCCACTTCATACTGTAAATGTAAGCACAATATTCACTCTCCTAGTAGCTCTGGTCTGTATCTGTATCTCTTGGTCTCCACTTACACATAAGAAATATATCTATGTATCTAATCTTAGCAAGCATGTGAGCAGTGTTTGTGTTAAAACAACCCAAGGTGCTGGGCTGGTGGAGACTCATTAAATGACATGAATAAAATCCAGGAAGTCCAGTTCAAAAAACAGATCTGTAAATGGCTTATCATCTGCTAAAACACTGCACAGCAGTTTATAATACTCAGAGTGTCACGTTGTGGTTTTCAGTTGTAGTTTTCAGTTGTAGTTTTTCCTGTTTTATTGTTTTTATTCATTCACTTTTTGTGTTGTTTCCCTGTTCGTTTCATGATTGTGTGTTACCCGTGTTCTCTGTTTTGCTTTCCTTGTTCTATCCCTGTATGATTCATGCTTCAGTTTCCTGTTTTACTTTGTAGTGTCTGTTTTTCCTGTGTCATGTCTTTGTTTTACTTCCTGCCTTGTGTGTTTTCCCGCCTCTGGGATTGTCTGCCCTGCCCTGTATGTGTGGGCAGGGCATATGTGCCCATATGAATATGTTTGCAGTGCAACACAATTTGTTAAAGGCAGTGGAAACTGTGTAAAGTGACTGTGGTCAGTAATCCTGGAGCCTCTCGATCTCCTCTTTGAAGTCTTCCCACAAAATGCCCCTGAGCAGCTTGAAATAGAATGACTTCTGCTAGAAAGCAAAGGATCAGTCTTTCTACATGCTTTAGACAAGCAATGAGTTCAAAGACTTAAAATCAACCAAAATAATATTATGCTTTCTTTGCCTTAGGAACTGATTATGCTTTGTATGCACTCCCTGCATTTCTTCTACACATTGCTGTGCTACAGCCTGCACTGCAAACTCATACAGCACACTGTCACGTTACGTAATTAAACACAAGATTTACATTGGCTGAAGAGAAGAAAATAAAGCTCTTGTTAAATGTGTGAATGACATATTAATTAGAGAATAATGTGAGGGTTGTCTGTACAACATGGATCACATAAAAAACTGATAAATGGGCGTGTAATTCGCACACACTAGCCCACTCTGAGAAAGTGTGTCCAATATTTTGACTGGTACTGCACAGTATATAACAAAGTTTAAAAAAAAAAAAAAAAAAAACTGCTCAAGACTTGAGCTTTAATTCAAGTGGCTGATAGGATTCTGTGTCTATGGGCAATCTAAATAAATCAATGCTCAGATAGACTGGCGATCAATTAGGCCCCAAACATGGATCCTGAGGGACACCGGCTCTGCTGGATCTCTAAGCAGCTGAGCGCTCTGATTAAAATGTGACAGATTTAGAGTATGCCCACACTCAGCCTGATTAATGACTCACAAACACACACATGCACAAGCGTGGAAAGATGCCCTCCACTAAATCAATAAAACCATTTAAAGAGATCTGCATTTGGTTTTGGTAAGGACGGGTGAAATATACTCTCACTATACTGTAGTTTTATACAGTACATCCCTTAAATGTATTTATCGTATGAATGTAATTTCCCCTTGCAGGATCAATAAAGTAGGTCTTAATCCTATTTTATGGGTACAATAGGATATAACAGTGAATTTAGATCCAACCTGATATTGCTTATTTCTCTGTGCTATAGAACTCTAGGTGCCTTTTAAGGAAATAAAAAGAGCATAGTGTTGCACTGGGGGGACATATCCTTTCATTATGATAAATATGGCCAATGTTGTTTATTCCGAAACGGCTCAGCATTTTTATTCTCTGGAGAGTAGAGAGTCCTCTGGAGAGGTCTTTAATTGGATTTGCTGATAAGAATAAAAAGATAATCTAGCACCGTGGATTGAGCTCTGCATTCTGACTTGGCCATTTCAGGACTTAAACAGCTGCTGTTCTGAAGTAAATCATGTGATGCTTTGGCTTCATGTTCGGGGTCATTGACGGAGAATCAATCTACTCAAAGTGGCAGTTCTCTTGCAGACTGCAGCAGGTTTTCCTTTCTATCTTGCAGTATTCACTTCCCCTCTACCAGGACAAGCCTTCCATCAGTGGTGGAAGAAGTATTCACATTGTTTACTTAAGTAAAAGTACTAATACCACACTGTTAAAATACTCTGTTACAAGTAAGAAAATGTACTCAAAGTATCAAAAGTAAAAGTACTCAATGCAGAAAAATCCTCACATTTTTAACGTTGTATTTTATAAACTACACGTTTTTTTTGTGTGCAAAAATCCTAATTTGTAAAGTAACTAGTAACTAAAAGTGTCAGATTAATGTAGTGGAGTAAAAAGTGCAATATTTCTCTCTGAAATTTAGTAGAGTAGAAGTAGAAAGTTAGCCTGGCTCTGCCTTCCACGTACTTCCCCTCAGTTTTCATTTTCCTTCACGAGTAGTGAAGGAGTAGTGGGTTTGTGGTATATTCTCAGGTTTTCTCCGGCCAAATATTGGCTGTCCAATCAGCGAACAGAGGGAGTGGCTGAGAATAATGATGTTGAGGACGTGCGCTAGTTAGTGGTGAAGGAGTTGGCTAAGGCTAACGCTAGCAATGCTAATGCTAAATATAAGCCGATAGTTGTCGGTCTCGCCTCTTGTTGCACATGCGCATGACATACGTCACGACTAAACGTTAGCGATTGGTTATGGCAGATCCAGAGTGGCTCTGGGCAGATCCAATCGTTTTAAACTAGAACAGAGTACCCGCCTTCAAGGAAGTTAACACTTGTCAATGGAGAGTGGCCAGACTCTCTAGTAGAAAGTGACACAAAAAGAAAAAAACTCAAGCAAAGTACAAATACCTCAAATGTATGCTTAAGCACATTTAACCACTGGTTTCCAAGGCGTGCTGCTGCATAGATTCCCCTCATCATCATCATCATCATCATCATCATCATCGCCGTAGGGTAAAAGTCATGTTGTTTCCTTCTTCTTTGTGTCCGAACATGCCTTCTGACAAACACCTGGTCAGAAGTCATGTGAGTTCTTTGCAACAGCCTTTAAGCTGCAGCTGATGAAGCACCCAGGCAACAGTTGTTATGCACAGCTTCTCCCTCCTCTTATCGTATCAGCCGTGGAACTCTCTAGCCAGTGCTGCGGTACTCCAGGTTGGTTTTGGTCTCAAGACCACTTTTAAAGGTCTCGTTCTCGTCTCGGAATCGACAGCATTTTTACATGGCCTCGTCTCGGTCTCAGATAAAGAGGACTCCAGATTTTATTTCAGGATCGGTCAAGACCACAACTGCTGGGATATCACTAAATTGCCTGTTCCTTATCTGAATAATGTGTTGACATCATTACTGTGATTGGATATATAACTTCCTGCTTCAAATGCAACCAATAACTTGGCAAATATTTTAATTAGAAATTTGTTACTGTAAACCCCCTCTCCCCGCCCCCTTAACATGCATTTCACCCCGTTAGTGTTTGTATTTGTTTGCTCATAGAAGACAAAGGGAAACACCTACACATAAAATCCACCTCTGCAATCCCTTGTGATCATTTTATCAAGGCATTTCTCATGATACACAAAGCGTTGAATGAAGAAGACTTTTAGTTTGTTTTCTGTGGGTATTTTTTAAGGGTATGTTAATCTTTCAGATCAATTTGGAGAGTGCCTATGGTTACCATGTTACACCTTATATCATCGCATACAGTGTGGGACTGGTCTTGGTCTTGACTTGGTCTCGCTCTACCTTGGTCTTAGTCTTGACTCGGTCTCGCCCTGCCTTGGTCTTAGTCTTGACTCGGTCTCGCCCTGCCTTGGTCTTAGTCTTGACTCGGTCTCGCCCTACCTTGGTCTTAGTCTTGACTCGGTCTCGCCCTGCCTTGGTCTTAGTCTTGACTCTGTACCGCCCTGCCTTGGACTTAGTCTTGACTCTGTCTCGATACACTCTGGTCTTGGTGATGACTTGGTCTCATTTTAGGTGGTCTTAGTCTATATCGCCGACGTTACATTTCTGGGATTGCTCTATTGTTGCTGGAAATTCCGTCTGATGTCCCTCATTTTGTCCAGATGTCCATTTCCTTCTGCTTTCTTTGTGTTGGCATTCTAACCTCCAATGGATTTATGAAGATTCTGGTTTGCTGCTCCTCATATCTCTGCAGGGTTAAGGTTAGGGAGTGCTGTGTGGAGTAGCCAGGGGGGAATGGGGAAACTAACCCCCAATTTCCACCGGCTGCGTATCTGCTGTGTATCTGCTCCGGAACGGCAGCGGAGCCATTAGGTTTCCATTAAAGTCAATGTGTGTATTTCCACTGACTGCGGAACGGCTGCGTTCTGACTCAACCACAGCTCCGGCGATCCGCAGCCCTCCAGAGCAGATATGCAGAGCTTCTATTTTTGCCAGATGCCGGAGAGCTCCACAGAAATTCAGCACATGGCAGATAGTGTGGGACAGGAAGTCAAGCACAAAACCAAAATAAACATCCAGTTAATTTTCAAAATAAAATACACCGTGCTCATGGCGGATCATATTTCCCTGCACTACACTTTGAAAACAGAGTTCTTTTCCCCTCTACTCCTCTGGATGGAAACAAACTGTTGTTGGTTTTGTGGTTCTATTCTACGTGAATTCGCGAGATGTTGTGGTTCCTCGTGACTACAGCCGTGCCGCAAAAATCTGGACCTAGTGGATATTGATGGACGGCGGAGCACGCAGCCAACACGCAGCGGCGCCGGTCCGCAGACATTCTGCTTTCAGTGGAAATCCGGAGTAAGGTGGTCTTGACTACATCACTGCCTCTAGCTTCGTCACAGTGATCAGACGTCTTGGTGGCCTCCTTCACTAGTGCCCTTCTCTCACACTTGGTGGACCACCTGCACTGGGAAGATTCCTTTTTAAACATTTGTATAGACCTTACTGTTCTTATCTTTCCCCATCACCTTACAGACATGCCAAAAATTTGTTTGGAATGTCTCTTTGTCTTTATGATTAGCTGTGCCAGGGATGATTGAATTCTAAAAATCCTAAATATATCCTTTGTGATTCACAGCACTAAAAGAAGTCCAAGGGAGGGTGAATACCTTTTAAAGACATGTAGTCAGTTTGTGTGGGGGATGCCTGCATGCAGATGTCCAGAAACAGCAATATGAACCTCTGACTAATTTTGTGGGCTATTGTAGGCTATATAAGGGTTAAAAAATAAACATTTAATGTGTTTGTTATTAAATAGACTGCAGACTGTGCAGAGTAGTTGTTCATATGAATGCAGTCGTTATTCAACGGGGAATGTAGATATTTCATTATTGTGCTTGAATTTAATCAGTGGTGGAAGTAGTATCCAGATCCTTTACTTAAGTAAAAGTACTAATGCCACAGTGTAAATACTCTGTTACAAGTCAAAGTCCTACTTTGAAAACATTATTTAAGTAAAAGCATCAGGAAATGTAGGCTACTTAAAGTAGCCTTTTAAAAGTAAAAGTACTCGATGCAGAACAATACTCACACTTTAGAAACTGGAAATGATCCAAACAGTTCTGTTTTTAATGGTCTAATAATTTCAGCTGTTAACTAATAATAAAACATCAGATTTTATAAACTATATGTGTTTTGTGTGCAAACATCTCATTCTGTAAAGTAACTAATAACAAAAGCTGTCAGATCAATTTAGTGGAGTAAAAACTACAATATTTCGCTCTGAAATGTAGCAGGGTAGATGTAGAAAGTGGCATGAAATGAAAAGCCTAAAGTACGTCAAATTTGTACTAGGACAGTACTTGAGTAAATGTACTTAGTTACATTTTACCACTGCTTATATCCCTCTGACAACACAAATGGGAAACAAGCCAAACATGGCAGATTATTGAAATATAAATCCTGGTCTACATTATAGAGCTAGAGACAAGGAGCCCCGTGCCGATTGGTCTGATGGGAGTGTGGAGAGGAGAGCGCTGCTATAAAAGCAGAGTGAGAGCAGAGCGGTTCGAGAGAGAAGACTGTGTGCCTTCGTTCAGTCACAGCACAGAGATACACACAGCGCAGCCATGAGTGAGGTACGTGCTTCTTTGTACTCTGCTTCATGTTCTCTTTCAGCAACTCGGATTTTTCAGCACTTACTTCTGAACGTCGCACTTTGTTCAACAACCTGAACCTCTGATAATTTTGCATACCTGTATAGAGTCGTGAAATGTAATGTTGCCTGCTTAAATGAGTTAGTTTATTGAATAATAATTGTTTTTTTGCACACACAAAATGTAACCTAACAGTTACCCACAAGTCAGCCTACTCCTTCTGTGTTTCTGTGATGGTGACTGATGTGCAGTTGCAATGCTGACTGGCCAACATACTGTACATTAAGGACTGTGGGAGGCAGTAAATATGAGCGCTTCAAGTCCATGATAATATGAAATACAAACTACATCCCTGTTGGTAAATATGGTTTAACGTAGCTTTAAGTCTGACATTTCAAACTAAAGCTCAATCCAGCATGAACACATGCCCGATGAAACAGAGACTGTATTGACCCACACAGTTAGTTTAAGCATCATTTCATGGGGCTGAGCCATTACAACCTGTGTGTGGATTTCAGCTGGGGGGGGTTCTGATAATGTCAGAGTGGGGATTAGAAAGGACCCCCGCAAGACTCTTCTCTGGAAGATGATTCACTGGTAACAAGAAAATCCTGTAGTCACTGAATTATTCAAGGCTTGCTGCTATCCCAGAGTAGAGCTGGCCGATATGGACAAAATACAATATCGCAATATTTTTGAATGTAGGGCTGACTATTGGTGCTTTCACGAAATAATAACACAATCAGAGTTTTGACAAATAATCACCAATAATGGTGATACAATGACTAAGTGGGGAAAAGGCAAACAATAGAACAGCTATAACAGTCTGGTAAGTTCAAAAAATTCCATCACTTTACTGTAATACAGCTTTTAAAAACAGGAAAAGACAACACTTACGATATGAAAAATTCAAGACGATATATAGCCTCACATAGGCTATCGATGCCGATATAATATCGATATGCTGCCCAGCCCTATCCCAGAGAATAAAACCTTCTCACAGTGTGCACGGGGGGAGCGCTGGCTCCAATAAGACCATATCACGAGTTGGCTCATCCCAAAGAACTAGACTGACTGAAAGCATACAATTCATAGTCTGTATACCTTTATCCTGCTGTACATGTTGGATTGTGTCTAGTCTCACATTGCCAGACCTATCTGCACAGTTCCGTGGAGTAAGGTCTGGCTACCACAGATACATTGTGGGATACGAGAAAAAAAACACTCTGGGATGTTCGTATATCTTTAAACCAATCACAAACATTTTGGGCGTCGCTAAGCTCTGGACGCAGCGACGGTGGCTCTATAGAATAGTCCGAGAAGGAATTTGTTCTGGTTGAACATTTGCACCCCGCAATAAAAAAAAACGCCACATAAATATTAAATGAAGTTAACTTTTCATACAATACAGTAACATGAGCTATTTAAATTAGCTGGATACATGGTAAAACCTTATTTGCTCTTACCAGTGTATCACCGTGTCATATATTATTTGTAAATCTTTACAATCATTCGCTGAAAGAACCAAGCAGGCCTGCCTTGTTGCACGATCCAAATTTTCTTCAAAACATGCCATTTTCAGCGCGTAGCTCGCTAGCTGGGAGGTTGTTGTTGTTTCACAAAGAGAACAGCGTTTGAGACAGCAACACACAGAGAGCAGAAGGTGAGGGACGCGGCGGATGTCAAGTAATTATTCTGGCCATGCACTTCCGTTGATTCAGACTAGATGGTGTCCAGTCCTGGTAGCATGTACTGTATTCCTCAGTTTGACCTTTTATTCTAGTTCCAGTAAAACCTGCTGAGACATTCCTCAATAATATGAAATAAAGTAAAACAAGTTGTAATTGTTTGTTTGCGTGTAAACTGCTATGAACACCAGCTGCCACTTCTATCCTTATGAATCCTTTAGTGCAGACTTTGTGTACACTGTCACACACGCACGATACTGTCGTGTTGCTGACTTCTCCCCTCCCCTCTGGTGTACTGCTGTACAGAGTGGATTTATAAATAAGACATTACACACAGGAAAATTCAGGGAATTCAGTTGCATCTCATGTCGGTGATGGATTCAAATGCCTATACTGTAATAGAACCAAGACGAGAGGACGTTGCTCTGAATGAATAATTAAATAAAAAATCAATGGCAAGCTCCGTCTGCCTCCACACTCCACTGCTCTGGCTTACCTTTATTCTGCTTAGACTCGCACGTTTTTATGGTTCCTTTGTGCTCATCAGGATACATTCTTATTAAAAAATTATGACGTTCCTTTGTCCAGGTTAGAGCATTTTCTAGACAGAAGAGATAACTCTTGCTTAATTACCACTCCCTGCTCTGTCTTCAAAGCCTGAGAGATTATTTCTCTTTGTCATATAAAAATATAATAATACATTGGATTTATGTAGTGCTTTTCAAAGTACTCAAAGACACTTTACATAGGACACAAATAAAAACAAGTATTAAACATTTTAATAAATACAATAAGAGTAAAATTGCAAGATAGATTTGTGTGTGTGTGACAGTGTGTTTTAGGTTAAATATTGGATAGCTTTACCTCTTTGAAACCATGTTAAAAAAAAAAAAAAAAAAAAAAAATCTAGTGGATATCACTCTTTTGGTGGAACTGCTAATAACTCATAGAAATGTAACAAAGTGGCCCCTAACTAAATGCTGTGTTTTTTGTAAGGGGCCACAAGGATTAGGGGCTGTCCTTGGCTTAAGAAATTCTCCACTAACACTCAAATGATTTTGTCGACTGATCTGTAGTGTCACTACAAAAAATCATGAAAAGATTATAGTATCTTGTTTCTCTTGAACATTGCTAATATCATCTCAGGCAAGTACAGACTGTGTATTATCTACAAAAGCCCACAGCCATGTTTCACTGTAACTGTATTACAACAATCCACTCAACACAAACTGCTTCACAGCCAGGGATATCAAATACTATAACATCACACACAACATGTATAGTTGCTTTACTACAAATCAATATTATTGCCAAATGAATTGTTTTATTGTGTTGGGATAATGAGGCTGTAACCTCATCCTAGTCTGTGTTGTTACTGCTGCAGCTGATTCTTTTTTTTTTAGCTGTGTCCATAAACATCAAGCGATTTGAGGTTCCTGTGGTGAAAGTAGCTTAAATGGGTGGTCTGTCGCCATGGTGATGAACAATTCTGCATTCTCAGACTGCACTATCTAGCAAATTATGACAAAATGGAGACTGACATTAACAACACTTTGGAGTTGTGCGATCAATTTCAGCACAAACCGCCTCACGTAGGCTGCGTTTCTGACATTTCACCACATATTACCTATTTGTGTAGATAGATCTCAAAATCATTGCCATCTAATGCTGATTGTGATATACAGTAACCTATGATAATCATCATAAAAAAATGCCCACATAAGTCATTTTTTTCAAGCAGCTATTACAACTTATATTTACATTTCTAGTGGTGGCGCCCTCTAGTGACCGTAGTAATCATGACAGGAGCAAAGCAGGATGTAAGGTGACAAAGTAAATTCAGTGAAAGGAGGCAGGTTGGGGTGGTGGATGGGGGATTTTTACTTTACGGAACAAACGGCGCTACTTGACGTTACCAGAACAGGGTTTTTCCTGGCTCAGAATGGGCCTTTTTAGAAATCTAAGCATTACCTGTTATTTCTGACAATTTGATGAACAACAATATATATCATCCTTGAGTAAATAAAACCCCAATTAACAAAACCGGTTTAAAACAAAAAATTAAGAATAAAGAATATTTAAATAAATCACCGGGAGAGGTACAGGTTGATTCTGGATGATAAAACTGACATTAGTGCTCATATTCAAGTTTAATGTTCTTCTTGTTCAACAGTTGTAAATTGTTCTTAAACCCTTTTAAAAGAGAATTTGAATGGCTGTTTTTACTCTCAATTCTCATCATTTTGGCTTGGCTCCCCTGGGGGGGGGGGGGGGGGGGGGGGGCACCAAAAATTCCTCTATGCAGGAAAAACCCTGCAGAAGTAAGAAGTAAGTGAAGTTTAATTTGAACCCAAACCATGATATTTTTCCAAATTTAAACCTACATTGTGTAATTTTTTTGGAGTTGATTCTTAGCAAAAACCCCTTTGTTTTTTCACAAATATGTGCTCATTCACATGTAATTACTTCCACCAACTAATCAAAGTATTCTCGTAAGCGTAGAATCTGCCATTCAGAATCATTCAGAATACATTCCAGTGACTCGCTCGAATGACGGCCGCCATGTTGCGCCTCCATCTTTAAAATACATTAACCAAAGAGGGACATACCTCCGCCTTTCACACTTTTCACTCAGTGGCACCGTGACAAATTCCAGGGGGAGATTACTCGCGACTGCCGGCAGATTTGAAAGCCTGTTGAAGATGGAGGATCACACCTATTCTCGAGGACATGTAATGGAGTCGCCAAGGAAGCAAAAAAGAGAATTAAAACGACAATGCAACAGGCAAAGCAACAAGACCCAAGTTAATATTGGAGTGGCTAGAACCGCTGCATGTAAACGATGGCGATAGTAAGAGCTAATCTTGGGTTCGGCCACCGTAGGAGTTAAAACGCACTCGGAATGGGAGGGGCTAGAAAGTAATATTCAGTTGGTTGTCGTATACAATTTCACCGCTAGATGGTAGAACTTCTTACACAATGTAGCTTTAACTAAGTAGTTTTGGTGCCTAAACATAACCAAACTGCGACCGTTTGACAACGTTAACGACGTGTTTAAAACTGCTACTGTTCCTGTCTGGTTTAGATATGAGGACGGAAAGCGTTCTAATGGGTCATATAAAGGGTCGGAATAAACAACCTATATCGTTGTATGGTTTGGAGGACTAGCGGAAGCCTGAATCTGAGATAAATTGTGTTTTGACTTTTAAATAGCAAACAAGCATCTTTTTCAACCCATGTGATGTGACTATTCCAGTGTAACACAGTGTCATTAGTGCCTGCGGTTGAACTGTTTGGCTCACAGGATGATCTGGAGACTTACTCCTCCTCTTAAGCCTCAGGTTGTTCAACAAAACTTTAATAAGATGGCACTCAGTGGAGAGGCTCCAGCCAACTGTGTGTGTGTGTGTGTGTGTGTGTGTGTGTGTGTGTGTGTGTGTGTGTGTGTGTGTGTGTGTGTGTGTGCGGTTGCCAAGATATGTCAGTTCCACTTTTCAGATTTTCAGGGAACGAAAATGATTTCTTCCGTACCCCATTACCAGTTAGTTTCACACCAAAATTATATCTGTCTAGATCACCTGCAAAACAACTAAACTCAGTTAGTTACATTTTTAATCATCGACTCTGTTCTGTCCCATTTTTGGCCATCAGTGAGAGCACTGGGCTGTGAGGAAGTCACTGTCGGTCAGTCGTAGTCAAATCGCCTTGGTAACATGGTTGGTGAACAGCAGTGCAGCCTGTAGGGGCCACTAGCAGGGCGTTAAGACTCTCATTGAGACTCATTGAGAAGTCTATCTTCTGACAGAAGTTTAGAGTGGTGACTTTACATTCACTCAGTAAAGTAACTCATTCATCAAAGGCTTGTCATGCATTTGGGTTAAGAGTCTCATCTTAGATTAGCTGGAAATATTTCCTCAATTTCTTAGTTATTTGCATAAAATCAGTTTGAAAATGTAATTATAGAGGATATCTGCTTTAATACTGCCATAGGCGACCTGTCCTTCAATCAATAAATTACATAAAAACATTTAAGTCTTTTGACATTTGGTCTCTTGTGTTCACCTACACCGTACATTAATTACAGTGAAAGGGGTGGCTATGGTGAATACTTGGCAAAGCCATTTGTTTCATCATCCAAAGTGGACTAGAGCTCTTTTTATTGAATTAATGAGATAAGAGTGTTAAAAGTTGCTGATCATGGTAAAAAAAAAAATGGACAGCAAGCTGAGATGGGGAAACGTGGTCGGAGATGGATTTCTTTAAAACTCCCTTTTGTTGACTTTAAGGAACACGCCAACTTATTGGGACTTCAGCTTATTCAGCGTATCCCCCAGAGTTAGTTAAGTCCATACATACCCTTCTCATCTCCGTGCATGTTGTAACTCTGTCTGATCTGCTCGGGGCTTCTCAGGTGCTGCAAAGCATATCACTCCACCCAAGTAGCAGAAGTAGCAGTGCTTCACCTTTCTGAGAATATAGTTCCTAGTTTATATACGGTTAGAAGATGGCTGTGTCTCATGTGACCTTGTTATTTGTACACGCTGTGACTATACAAATCACAACATGTAAATAGGAAAATGTTGGTGTTATTTTGTCACTTATTGGGAGCAGTAGGCTAGATGGAACCGATTACCTCCAGGATCCGTGCTAGGCTAAGCTACCGGTGGAACCGTCGGACAGAGTTACAACTCGCACTGAGATGAGAAGGGTATGTATGGACTTATCTAACTCTGGGGGATACGGTGAATAAGCTAAAGTCTCAATAAGTCGGCGTGTTCCTTTAAGACAAAAGTGGTGATTAGAAAGAAAAAGCCTCTGCAACTCTGGAGCAAATATTCAAATATCAAATAAGGGTGTTGATTTAATGTGAATCTTTTCTCACTTGTTGACCTGAAAACCCCATTTTAATCTTCAATTCTCTGTGATTTGTTGTGAGACATGTAGACTGACCCTAATCCCGCTTTAAACAATGAACAGAGATTACATTGAAATAATCTGTAATCCATCTAAACTGTAAACAGGCTTTGGTGGCGCCTTTACTCGCTGTAACCCAGCCTCCGGGGTAATCCTGGCTTCTGCCGGGCTTTGCAGAGAGAAAACGACACACGTCAGTGAGTGAGAAGTGGGATGTGAATGGTCAACAACAGAGAAGAATAGAGCAGATTACCAAATTACCAAAACGGGATCAGTGTTATATTAGCATCATCAGCTTTTGCATAGAACCTCACAAGCTGTTAAAATGTCACACATCATTTCTCGGGGGAATTTCATATAATCTCACAGAGGGAGACTGGTTAACATTCACTGACTGCCTTCTAATACAGTTGAGACCACCTTGATTTAATCTGCAAAACATTACATTACACCTTAAAGGAATACTAAGAAAAAATGTACCTGTCAAGTGATGAAAACATACACTATGTCCATAAAATCCCTTGTATATTATTGACTTTCTTATAGCATTTAAGGGTACTATGTGAAGGAATTTACATTTATGAATCACTTTGTATTGCCAATGTGTGAATAGTTGTAACTTAAAAACTGAGACCTTCCCTGACTTTCTTGGTTGCCTATAACAGTCTGTGGACTGATTTCAATCGCAGATTGCAAAGCACACCTGACTAGGAGCCAGTTCAGCAAAATCTCCCCCTCCCCATTGCAACGCAACTATTGAAGGTCATACGTTGCAAGCTGCCACCAGTGTGCAGAGTCGATACAAAACAAAACATGGTCCATCAATGTTGTAGTGATGAGAGTTTATAGAAAAGTACTGTTTCAGCAACCCGCCAATGGCAGCTGATGTCATTTATTTCATTCGCCAAGATAGGGTTTTTACTCGCATTTGGCGTGTGGCAGGTGCTAATTTTGGACCCTGGGCACAACTATGTCATGGCAGGCATATTGCTTAGGGCCCAAGGAAGCTCAGTATTGAGTGTGAAGTTGTTAGGATGAGCGGCTCTTGAGAAAGCTGCAAGCAGCAGTACCACAGACCAAGCAATCGTCCCGTTCCGATCAGGCATGTTTTGAAAGGCCACTGCATTAGTCTCATTTAAATGAATTAACTTTGAGTTTAACTATACCAGTGAGTAGCTAAATATGATACCAGAAAAACATCTTGGTAAACTCGTAGCTGGCTGCTAAAGCACTGTGTCTAAAGAAGCTTTGACGTGTTACCATCCTCTTATGTCCTCATGCTGAAACCCTTATGTAATCATCTCTAATCTGACGAATAACCATTTTTTCATAAACTCTATAGTATATGAGCATTACCACAATATTGAAACATTAGCCAATTTTTCGTGCTAGAAGCAGGGTGTAAGGATGGCAATGACAATGTTTGACCTAACTTTATCAGTCACTTGTGCTTCAATATATTTGTCCCCCTAGTAGCCACTACCGTTTTCCCATTTTTCTACCGCAAAGCTGTCTTCAAGATTAATGCTACCAATTAAATTGACGTCTGCTGTGTAACTAACTGACTTTAATTAGTGAACGTGTCAGCATGAGATAAAGATGAGAAGGAAGTCAGCCAGCTTTAATTTTCTAGCTTTTCTGTCTGAAACAACAGCCTCGATGCATGAGAAGAGGACACTGCCACATACACATCATCTTAAATCTGTTTTTATTTCTTTTACCGGGAACACAGTTTTAAGGTGGACAGACATTTTACAATATTGCACCAACTTACAGTTCACTTATTTTCCTTAAGTGCTGGTGATGAATTGAAATTTGCTTTCGTTATTTTCTATATTATTGACATTCCCATAGCAGATGAAATAATAATCTGCTTTGTCGAAGACACTTAATGAGTTGACAACTTTTCACAGGAGAACAATGAGAAGTAGCTCAATTCAAAGTCTTTATTGGAATGAATTAATCTTTTGGAGTTCATTAGAAAGCTGTTTTGCCTGAGCAATGGTGCAAAGTGTTGACACCAGAACTGCTGATACTTTGCTGGAATATCATTATTGATGCATTCATGTAATTTATGATTTTAATGTTGTCAAGGAAGGGCTCATTTTAACTACTTAATATACTGTTATGTAGTTTCATTCATAAGCATGCATAACATTTTTGAAAATATGTTTGACATGTTCTACCTTGACTTGAACAGTAACTAGACAGCTGTCAGATAAATGATCCCGATTTCCCTCTGAAATGTAGTGTAGAAGTATAGCAGTAGAAGTATAAAGTAGCGAAAAATGGAAATGCTCAAGTAAGGTACAAGTACTTTAAATTTGTACTCAAGTACAGTACTTGAGTAAATGTACTTGTACTGCATTGTTTTACCGGAGCAACTTTGTACAAGGGCTTTGTTTTAAAGCAACACTATGTAACATTTAGCTGCAGCTGTAGTTCCAATGAGATAACCTGTAGGGGGACCGAAGTGGGAAAAGTTACATAGTGTTTCTTTAACAAATGTTTCAGATCACTTATAAAGAAAGTTATATTTTAAACTTGGTTGTACCTGCGCTGTAAATATCTCACTGTGACGTCATGTCTTCTACAGTGTGTGTGTGTGTGTGTGTGTGGTTTCTGTCGCCCCGATGAGGGATTCTAAGTAATGACAACAACACTGTTGGTGCATCCACATGATCGCACACCACTCCCACCCCTCCTCCACACAGTTGCTAGTAGCTTAAGGAGGACACGGAGGATTAAAAAAACATTATGGACTCTTCAGAAGAGGTAGTCTCACATTGCTAGACCTTCCTCCACAGCGCTGAGAAGGAGGGTCTGGCATTTCTTTAAACCAATCACAATCGTCTTGGGCGTCGGATGCAATAACTGTCCCTCTGCAAAATAGCCTCGGAAGGGAAGTTGTGCACAAAAGTTGCTTTAGTCATGTAACAGAAAACTCTGATTGGACAGATAGTCTAGCTAGCTGTCTGGATTTACCCTGCAGAGATCTGAAGAGCAGTTAACCATAGTCCTCAGAAATCCACCGGAGTTTAGAATGCAAAACAAAGAAAGCGGAAGGTGACAGACATCTGGCCGAATATGAGGGCCATCCGGCGGAATTTCCGGCAGCACCGGAACAATCCCGGGAATTGAAACGTCCTTGATACAGACTACAGAAGAGGTAATTGTAATTTTTATGTCCTCTTTGTCTCCAAAGCTGAACGTTGCTGTTGTTCTTTCTCAGCGGTGACGCAAAACGCATCACTCGAGCTGCTGCGCACTAAAGTCGCCAGACGGCACTAGTTTCTGAACATAGCCATACTGAGAAATGCAGAGTTAGTTGTGTGGATCTGATGGTCTTAGTTAGATTTGTAGCAACTCATTTGGCGAAGACTCGAATGTAACGGACGTTCATTAATATAAAATAGTTGTGCACTATAGCTTTAAAGGTCCTATGACATGCTGCTCTTTGGATGCTGGTGGGGGTGTGGCCTTGACCAACTGCCATATTTCGCTTGGTTTCAAGCCATGATGTCTCTCTCTCATGGATGGGCCAAATTCTCTGGGCAGGCAAAGCAGAGAAAGGGGAGGTAACCTTCCTCCTTATGACGTCATAAGGAGCAGATTCCAGATTGGCCAATCTAAGCTTTCATTTTCTCAAAGGTGGAGCAGGATACCCAGGGCTCGGTTTACACCTATCGCCATTTCTAGCCACTGAGGGACCATAGGCAGGCTGGGGAACGCATATTAATGTTAAAAAAACCTCATAAAGTGAATTTTTCATTCCATGGGACCTTTTAAAGAAAGGCAAATTGCTGTTCATCTCCAAAAGCTGTTGTTTAACAGTTCCTTAACAGAAAACTGAGTTTAAGCACAGTGTATAGTCCACCATCGTTCAGTAAATCATTCCTCAGCAGTGTCACTCTTCCACGCTGTCGGTTGTTTGCAGTCTGATGGGGAAGCTGCTAAGGAGTTGTAGGGGTGCTGGGATGAGCTGTCTGTGACCTAGTTTTGCTGTCTCCTTGTTAAATTGTTAATAGATCCTGAGTGCAGCATGGAGTCTCTCTGGGGAGCCCGAGCTGCCATAAGAACCAAAAATAGCCCCCCCCCCCACACACACACACTGGGAAGGTAATTTATTTATTTCACCAATTTCCTCCACGGCCACGCCAACCCTTCATGCCAGTGTGGTGTTTTATAAACACATGTGAACATCACATAAAGAGCGGTGATGAAAATGGCACTGATACAACTCATCCTGGCCCTGTGGATGCAAATTTGAGCCTTTGCTGATTCTGGAAAGCAATCCGACAGCTGTATATAATTAATTTGTATTGATGCACTTTGCATCAATAGCAGTCCAATTATCACTGTTACTGTTCTAAATCATTAAAGAGAAAAAATGAAAAATGTAATGAACTCAACTATTAAATGCAATAGCCTACCCAAAAACATGTCCTCTATTTCACTGTATTTCAATCTAAAACGTCACTGAGGATAATTTTAAAGGATGGATACCCAAGATAATGAACTTGAGGACACGATGCAGCATACGGCCCCTAACCTTTTTTGATCCATATAACCTGTGAGCAGGGCCACACAGAATCTGGAGACGCAGAATTTTCCTTAGATTTAACAAATTAATACATAATAAAAAATAAAAAATAAACTCTAAATGTGAATGTGGATCACCTCTGAAAACTGTAAAAACATCCACAGATATTGAAGCTTGGAGGGCTGATACTGATATTTTGTACATTGAGCATACTACATCTGAACGCGGTACACTGCTGCCATGAGACAGACATAATTATAAAAACATTCCTGGGTTTTGTTTCAGTAGCTCATGGGTAAAACAAAATAACATTTTCTAGTGTTTATCAAGCTTTGTAAACTGTTAGCCAAGTCAAGCATGGCAGACAGAGCCATCTGCGACGCATTCACTGTACAGAAGGACATCATCATTAGCAATGTAATTGCTGGAGACCTCCGTCTTCAGCATATGGGACTGAGAGCAGGCGAATACTGCGCTTCCTCCTCGGGGACCCTGACGGCACGGCATCGCTGCACACGCTGTACACCAGCCAGCAGCACTTTGTTAGCTTCAATTTAGCTCGCCACATTATTGGCATTGAAGGCATGTGAGACCCGTGATCTTTGTCCAGCTTCCTAATGAGAAGCTGTGCTGTTTGGCGGGCCTGGAAGAGTGTCTGTTGCTTTGGGATTTGTGCAGCAGAAATGAGCATAATAGTAATACTATTACTGTCAATGCAAATAGTAAACTGTAACCTGTGAGCACTATTCTAAGTATAAAGCAAGATATGACAGGATTAAGCCTGTTGTTACAAATTACATATACAATACAATACTACTGACTGTACAGGTTACCATATCAGCATTGGACACATCAGTATTGGACACGTTTTATTTATTTTTTGTCCAAAGACAGAGTTTTATTTCCATAGTATCTGCACCTAGCAACTACAGTATGGTTAAACTGCTATAATCAGGGGTAAAATTGGGATTTGTTTTTTTTGGGGGGGGGGGGGGCTCTGCGGTTTCACGGTTGCCATGGGTGCAAGGTGAGACAACCCTCTGCTCTGAACGCTAAAATGTTTAAACCAAAGTCATTCTGGATACTATTGACAGTGTGCAACAGCTGATGGCGTTAACATCTTCTTGTGTATCTGTATCAAATATAGGTGTGGTATTGTTACCACTAAAGGAGAGAATAATAATACACAGTAATATGAATAGAACAGTATTTTAACTTATTACATTAAACTGGAATTCATTTACATCTTACAATATTGACCCCTAACCCCATGTTTCTCCCTACCTTGCCATCCACCTATCGCTCTCTGCCATCTGTGCTGCCTGTCTGACTGAAAAGTGCACTGAGGTTGCTTCCTCTTCTTTTTTCCATTTTATGGCGGGTGGCAACCAGGGTTAGGGTGCATTACCGCCACCTAGACTGATGTCGCTGATCGGCTAGGTAGCTTTTAAAGGAAACCCATTGACAAAAAAAAGGAAACAAAGGGAAAGTTCTGATGTTCGCAAGTTCCTATCTCACCTCATTTAGGACTATATTTTCTACAGCTACGTAGAAAACATGTTTTATTCAGTGTTTGAATTAGTAAGACCGACAATAGTGTAAACATTTATAAATGGTTGAAGATGTACGTACTTAAGTGTCCCCTGATGACATACAGTAGAAGGGTGTATATTAACAATTGACCATGTAGCTACTTGTATGTGAAAAGTGCTGCTTGTAGTGCTGAAAGCAAATCATCACCCGGCTCTACAGTTCCTCTCAGCTCAATAGAGATTTTCAGATCATCCTTTTGGTTTTATGGCCCTCAGCCGGCAGCTGTTTGTCAACCCGTTCGCCATATTAACTTTATGAGGTGATAATATCAAAATTTTGTGTGCACAGCTTGTTCCCTCTGTCCCCAAGTGGCTGAAATAAGGCAGATGTTAACTACAGCGCCAAGATGGGTCTTCCACACCCTCTCTAAAGGGCATACTACTTCCTGCTGTGGCTGGAAGTAGTACAGTAGTGTACAGTATTACACTTACACAACTGTAGTCAGTATTTTGCCTTAAATTTCATTTACAATACGATGCCTTACATCGTGTTTACAACCCTGTAAACACAGAGCTGGTGTGAACTACAATATAATGAGTTCACTGTTTTAGTCTCTCAACCGTGAGTGCTGTTGAGCAAGCTTTTTAACCTTTTTTAACCAAGGTAGCATACATGATTTTTTTATAGTTTTGATTTTGATAGTGCGGCTGCTCACATTCTAACTGGAGCATTTACGAGATTGTTCAGGTGCCGCCAGAGGTTTGGCTGGATGTCCCTCGCATTCCACTTTCTTTGTGTTGGCATTCTAAACTCCGGTCTATGCGGGAAACATCCTCCAAGCTAGAACCGACAATCAAATTGTATTTATCATTTTTTGGAGTAAAATTCTCATCACACACTCAACAGCCATTTTAATTCCAGAGCTCACCTCCCTACGTGCACATGTAACACCAAAACAAGTTCCTGCCCGAGGCTATTTTGCAGAGGCACCGTTGCCACGTCTGCCACCCAAAGCGATTCTGATTGGTTTAAAGAAATGCCAATAAACCAGCTCATGTTTTTCTCCTATCCAAGAATGTTTTAGTGGACTAGCCAGACCTTCTTCTACAGCTCTTTGGAGATAGGTCTGGCAATGCGAAACTACCTGTTGAAAGATTTAGAATTTTACTGCAATACTGCACAGCAAAAGCTGCTCTAGAAAGGAGAGGATGGTGGGATGGATTAACATTTTTAAGTCTGCGTGAGGAAAATTTGCATTATGCTGACCCCCAATGGCAGCAAGAGGTTTGAGGACATCAGTACACAGAAAGCAAGTGTTGAAGCCAGCAAACACAATTTATTATTTTTAATGGCAGATGAAGGTGGAATTCAGACATTTTTAGATAGTTGATAGGTGCGTTGACCTGTCTCTATATGTGGCAATCACCCACTGCTTTTGCTAAGAAGGTAATTGGATATATAGGCCATTAGCACTAGCTAATCACAGCTAAATACTGGACTAGGCTATATGGTGGCTTCCCAGTGGACATACAGTCATGTGAAAAAATTAGGACACCCATGCTAAAGTTGACTAAAAAGAGGAATAAAAAAAATCATCTTTTGGAAATTGATCTTAATGCCTTAATTATAAAAATGAGGAAAAATCCAACCTTTAAGGACACCAATTTTGTTTGTGAATAAATAATGTATCGTGAATAAATAAATAAATGTTCTTCCTTTTAAAATACAGGGGGCATAAGTAAGTACACCCCTATGTTAAATTCCCATAGAGGCAGGCAGATTTTTATTTTTAAAGGCCAGTTATTTCATGGATCCAGGATACTATGCATCCTGATAAAGTTCCCTTGGCCTTTGGAATTAAAATAGCCCCACATCATCACATACCCTTCACCATACCTAGAGATTGGCATGGTTTTATTTCAGTTAGTCTAATAGTTGTTTTGATTTGCATTGAGAAATGATTTTATGGAAAGTACCCCCCTAGCCTTGGCAAATGATCAGGTGCCACAGGAGCTTTATTGTGGTATATAATTAGAAAAACTAAAGAAGAAGAAAAAGTATAGCACTGTCAGAAATACCACACTTAGAAATGCTTTGTAAAATGCTTTACAAAATATTTTAAAAGCAGACAAGCAGACCAAATCAACAGCAGTTTGGAGGTAAAAAGTATGAAGAATTTTGAAAGTAGGTGAAACTATGATTAGAGGCAAGTCCCAAATCAGCATTTTTTAATGGTGATCTGACAGATGAGATTTGGCCCGGCTAAGCCTCTCAAGCAGGTTACTGTGAACTCTCAGAGCATTGATGGCAGAGGACTACTTTTAATCTACATTTGGGAGAAGTCAGTTTGGACCTAAATATTTTTAATCTAGGCTTTGGAACAACCAGTAGCAACCTGCTGGGTTCACACAGAGGACGTTTGAGGTAATGAAAGCATCCATTTGTTAAAGTGCTCATACTATGCTCATTTTCAGGTTCATAATTGTATTTAGAGAGGTTGTACCAGAGTAGGTTTACATGGTTTAATTTAAAAAAAAACAACATATTTTTGTTGTACTGCACATTGCTGCAGCTCCTCTTTTCACCCTGTGTGTTAGGGTCTTTGTTTTAGCTACAGAGTGAGACATCACACATCTATTCCATCTTTGTTGGAGTCGCACATGCTCAGTACCTAGGTAAGGACTACTAGCCAGTCAGAAGCAGAGTATGATGGCGTGCCATGCTAGGCCCGATGATGTTTTAAGCGCCCAACGTCTCCTTCCAGGCAGCGCCTGGTTTAGGTTTAGTGAATTAACCCCCTACCGGCCCATTTAAATTTCTTTTTGTTTGAAATGCACTTTGACCCAGAATAGGAAGTTAGCCATTTTAGTTTTTAGTATACAGCCACATTTTTGCTGAGTGGACTCAATTCCCATCTGCTGCAATCCTTTTGGTTTATGCCTTCTAAAGCATTGTCTGAAAGTAGTAGCACAGACCATAGAACAATATCTGGACATTATTTTTGCAATAAATATTTTATAAAGCCTAATTTCTGTAAGTTAGTAAATTGTAAGCTAAACCCCATGTACTTTAGCAAGTTATCAGCTTATCAACAAACCGGGGCTGCACGGCCATGACAAAAAAATAAGGAGATGTACTCAACAAAGCTTAACAAATTAACTAATAATTTATTAGTTGAGTGGGATGTGTAATCATACTTAAATCACAATACAACTGATGCACAGTAGCTATGTGGAGTTTATACTATAGCGTATACTTTGATTGTGCATCTTGCTTATTGTATATTTTTGTTTGTGTTCTACAATTTCACTAAATCAGCAGGAGCTTTGACACTATATCCTGACTCCCGTATTCATTTGAATGGAGTTTGGCTTACTGCTGAATTTTGTACACGCACACACACAAGGAGAGCAGCATATTTCCAGAGTTTAGAGTGCACAAAGAAAGCGGAAGGTGAGGGACATCTGGCCCAAAATGAGGGACATCCGGTGGAATTTCCGACAGGACAGGGACAATCCTGTGAATGACACGACAATGATATAGACTACGCCTGGTGTGAACACAGCATTAAACACATTACTGTTCAAATGGCCAAGACTTTCAGTGCTGATTTTGATTCTTCAGTACATTCAGTCTGTTGCTAGCCCAATATGTTATGTTCAGTTCAGTACAAACCTCGGTCTTTATAAGCACTGTTTATAAGGTTAACCATTAGCATCAGAGTTATCAGATTGTGATTGTTTCGGTGGCTTTCAAGGTCTTTAAATAGACTTTTAACGAGGAGGCAGGCAGCACTGTGGCCTTTGAAAAGTTACATAATCTTTCAGTAAAACAGAAAGTTGGCAAAGTGTGATGTGTATTTATTCTCAGTGAGATCTTTATTTCATGAAGAATGTATGAAGAAAAACCTTCCTGCCAAGGAGGAAACATGACGCTTTTGCTTCTGACAGTTTGTCATGAGTTTAGGTTTAGAGGCTGTGCTGTGTTTATTTCAGGAAACATCATTCAGCTGTGATATCCTACAGTGTAATTGATTTGAACTCACACAAAAAAGGCAAACATCAGCACTGCTGCTCCCGCTCAACTACTGTTTTCTCTTTCACCGTTCAAAACACCTATTGAGGTTTTGAGTCCTTTTGTTATGTAAATATGCTGCTGGCAAATAGAGCGACAACACCTCCTCAACTGCTAGAAGTGAGCAAGTGATGGGAATCAGAGATGGGCCACGGCAAACATCTCATTTGAAATTCACTCACTGCTTCAGAAAATCCTTGTATGAATTTTTATGCAAATGCTCCTTTCTTTTCTCTGTTCCCTCCATGTTTATCAGACACATGAAAGCAAAGCATGTGCTGAAATAAGTGAGATAAAACCTCCAGTGGAAAGGAACGCTTGAACAGAAAAGGGAATAGTGCGGGAAAAAAGTGCTAATGTGTGGAGAGTTATCCCATTGCACATTAGGACTGGAGCTGTTATGTAAGCTCTGACTGTATCCAGGCAGAAAGAGAAAAAAGAAGAGTCTGAGAGAGAGGGGGGTGGGGGGGGGGGGGGTGGAGATGGTAATGATGATGATCTAAGTGCTGTACAGGGAAGAAAGGAAGAAAAGACGAGCAGCAAAGGATTCACTTCCTCAGTGTTTGTATGATAATATGATCACTTTATAGTTGTCTTCCAGTCACAACTTTTGAGGTTTGAAGTAACAGTGTGGCATGACTGATACAGACTCTGTTAGAGACAAAAATAATCGTACTCTGGATACTTTTATCACAAGCCAGCAAACCACCGACACAAATAGCACAACACCTCCTCTTAGCGTGATCAGGGAGATTTTTTTAGCCCTCTCAAGAAGTCTACAAATATTTTGTAGCTGAATACGGAAGGAGTCTAAATGTTTGAACTTGGATTAGCTCCTTTCATGCAGTATTTGTTAGTGGGTCTACACTACAGCCATGGTCCATCTCTTTATAGTTAATTGTTGGGATAGTTAAGGCTAAAGCAAGAGAGAGAAAACGAGACGACCAAAGAATAGATGTGAAAAATAATCTAATCTTGATTTCAGCTTATAGTGTATTTGTCTTCATTTATCGACAATGTACTGCATCTTTCAACTGCACACCGTGACAATCACTCAAACACTGTTGCCCTGCTCCCTGACGCCTGGACACTCGGGTCCTGGTGGGTGGAGGTGTGATGTATGGCGCCATCACTGTGTGGCACTGCTCCTGCCCTGCTGAATACCTCAGCACAATCAAGCAGATGAGAGTGAGTGAGCGTGGTGCTGGGAATCCCAGCGGCATTGACTCACTTTGAGTTCTGCGTGTAAACAGAAAAGACAGATGGCCACGCTGCCAAACAACAAGTTCCTCTTCCGCTGGCTCTTGTGATGGCACACTGGGACATAGGAGGAAGGTGTTGGGTTTCTTTTGCCAGTTTTATTTTGCTTTGTTCCCACTTGACTCACATACATAAACACTGCTTTGACATTTGAAGTTCATTGAAGGCATCGGTGTATAAATGCGGTTTAGGGCAGATGAATTTGCGAGATATAATGTGCTCTAAATCAAATCACACCCACAACACTTACCTGTATGAATTATGCTCTTACGTTGATAACACATGGGTCTTGGTAAAAAAAACAGGATGTTAAGTAAATAATTGGAACATGTTAAAATTTAAATGATGCATCTGCAGCAAACCTTCTCGCACACACACGCTAGTGGAAGCTGAGTGCATCTTGTAATGTTGCAGAGCAGCACCAGCCTGTTAGGGGAGAACAGTCGGAAGCTGTTAGAGCCGACAGAGTAAGCGTGCCTTTCCAGCAGAAAAATCCACATCTCAGTCCAGCTCCCCTCATACAGAGCAGAGCCTGTCCTGCAACATGTTCAGTGTGACTGGCTTTAGTGTGACGATAACTTTAGGATGCTCTCTTTGTCGGCAACATAAGACGTGTTAAACCTTTTTTATCAACAAAGATGTTTAACTTGTACTGCAAATAATCAGTTTGTAGAATAAATAGAAATGAACAAAATCTAAAAGGGAGAAAGTTTGTAGCATTCCACTTTTGACACAGGGTGTTTTTTAGTCATCCTTAAAAAAAATTATGATTATGTTTTTCTCTGTTTGCTTTGCAGAGACAAGCATCTGGAGCAACGACTGGAAACAGCAAACCATCTGCTGGCCAAGGTATTTCATCATGTTCAGTCTGAAAAGTACAGCCATGCAGAAATACAGAATGTTACTAATGTGCTCTTGTTTGAATGAAAAGCACAAACTCGAATGGACAGCTCAGTTATATCAATATTAGTATAGGTCAAAACTTCTAATTCTACAGTTCCTCTGATTGTAATTTCGAATTCGAATAACATAGTCCATCCATCCATCTTCGTCCGCTTATCCGGTATCGGGTCGCGGGGGTAGCAGCTCCAGCAGGGGACCCCAAACTTCCCTTTCCCGAGCCACATTAACCAGCTCCGACTGGGGGATCCCGAGGCGTTCCCAGGCTAGGTTAGAGATATAATCCCTCCACCTTGTCCTGGGTCTTCCCCGAGGCCTCCTCCCAGCTGGACGTGCCTGGAACACCTCCCTAGGGAGGCGCCCAGGGGGCATCCTTACAAGATGCCCGAACCACCTCAACTGGCTCCTTTCAACGCGAAGGAGCAGCGGCTCTACTCTGAGCTCCTCACGGATGACTGAGCTTCTCACCCTATCTCTAAGGGAGACGCCAGCCACCCTCCTGAGGAAACCCATTTCGGCCGCTTGTACCCTGGATCTTGTTCTTTCGGTCCTGACCCAGCCTTCATGACCATAGGTGAGGGTAGGAAAGAAAACTGACCGGTAGATTGAGAGCTTTGCCTTCTGGCTCAGCTCTCTTTTCGTCACAACGGTGCGATAAATTGAATGTAATACCGCACCCGCTGCGCCGATTCTCCGGCCAATCTCCCGCTCCATTGTCCCCTCACTCGCGAACAAGACCCCAAGGTACTTGAACTCCTTCACTTGGGGTAAGGACTCATTCCCTACCTGGAGAAGGCACTCCATCGGTTTCCTGCTGAGAACCATGGCCTCCGATTTAGAGGTGCTGATCCTCATCCCAGCTGCTTCACACTCGGCTGCGAACCGATCCAGTGAATAACATAGTTCATTAAGGAAATAGATTTAAATATAGACCCTAATCAACAAGTAAATGTAAACGTGACCTGGAGTGTTGCCTGACTTTACTTTTATATATTAGTATAATTAAAAAAAGTAAAAAATGTGTAAAGTTAAAATGCATGCATTTGTTAACAGAAAGAAAGGAGTCTGCCAGGGGTCAATCCTCAAATCACATTTATTGTATTAATTCATGTGATCTTTAATCAGTCAGCTATGATTGTAGTTTTCATCTATTTGCAGATGACACAATTATGTATACATCATTTAGACATGGTTTCATGTCAAAAAGCTTCCTCTTAATGAGAAGAAGTTTGAGTCTAAACCACTTTGTCTATCTGTCCCGACATAAACTGGTATAAGAAGAAAAAAACACTGCTCTATATCTTTGCTTATAATGTTTATTTGTAATTATGAATTAATGTCATACAAATTATTTTGTAATTTCTGCATTCTGTTACTGCATTTTGTGTGCAGTGTGCACCTCCTAATTGTTGGTAAGATGCAATCCGGACCCTGTTGAAAAAGAGATGTTGCATCTCAAGGGCCTTATCCTGCGAACAATACTTTTGTTTAGTTTGTTCAATCAGTATACCTATCACACTTATTTTTTCTAAAATGTCTTAACATCCCCAAATGTAGTGCATATCATATCAAGATCGGAGAGAATTTGACAGAGAAGTTTATTTGAATATCTCTGTTGTGCTTTTGCATAAGAAACATCATATACCACAGGGGTTATGGCGATAGAAAGGTTTCCTCTGCCATGGTAACAATTCACAGGACAGAGACCTACTTTGCATAGTTATTGTTGGCATAATAATGTAATCCAACTCCCTTAAACTATAAACCGAAAAATTGGGCTTGCGGTACTTGGCAGGATCCTTTGAAATTCATAAATGATGTTATATACAGAACAGTCATCCTGGCAAAATTGAAGTATGCTAGAACAAAAGCCTGTTTCTAATTAATCTCAGAGCAGGGAATCATGTTTTTTCATGACCTCAGCTCAGGTGAGACGCATGTAAATTAGTCTGACATTTCCTCTCTGGCTTGCAGAATTAACAGATGCTAACCGTGCTTTGGAAAAAAAAAAGCTTAATGTTTTATGTCATGAATGTACATTTAGCAGGTTGTGTTGTGTTACCGGTTTTCCAAGTTTGAACCATGCAAGCAGATACTGTGTATCTTTTAAGTGCTTTTGCAGTCTGTTCAAAATTAGGTTTCATGGCGGCATATGATACAATACACTGAGGAATCACTGAATGTAATCTCCTCCACTCCTTGAAGTCAACCTTCTCCTAACACAATGGATGCAGCAGGTTAATAGCAGCCCATTCCCCACTAAATGGCTCCACAGAGCCATTCTGCACATAAAGCAGCTCTATGTACCTGGAGACCACATGTCACCTCTGTTCTCTCTCTGCGGCTGCTGATAACACTGTTAAGACACCGTGTTGAAATGGATTTCTGTCCCAACTTCTCGGATGATGATGAAGTGTATTGCAGCTCAGGCTTAGTCCACAGGGGAACATCCGGCAGCGATCGGGAGGGATTTTAGGCAGCTTAATTGAATTTGATAGAGGTGGGAATTTCATTCATTTGACATTTTCACACTTTGAACCTCTTTCCTATGTTTTTGGTTTAGGAAAGTTACTGAACTCCAATTCACTCGAACAAATGTACAGTTTAGGAAAGCTACTTTTCAAGATAATTAGATTTCTTTTCTGCAATTCAGATTCATTTTATTTTTTTATTTAAACAGGGACAATGCACACGTTAACATTAACCTTGTATAAGAACAAGGAGAGATGCATTGCGCCAGGTTGTAGCACAAGTGCTATTTTCCACCCGTAGTCCCTTGGCAGGTCAGTAACACAATAAAAAATCCATGCAAGTGAAATACTTCTGCACATAAATTCTCAACACATTATCACAATACTAAACATCACAGGCACAATAAAATATAAGGGAGAGGGCAAAAAAAAGGTCATACAAAAATCATTCCCTTGTCAGTAAAGATGTTAAACACATGTATACATACTAAACATACATACCATACTATTGTGTACAGGCAAATCCACTGAAATTTCAGGACCCCTCCAGTGTAATACACCCTTCCTTTTTTGGATCAGCTCACTGGGCCAACTCAGAGGCGCCCATAGATCCATATAGCTGTTGCCATTCATTTCCTTTTTAATTTGGAACTGAGCCTTTTAAATTTCTCTCTACCATTGTGTTACAGTAGGAGGTTTTTCATAGAACATTATGTCTTTCATGCTATAAAGAAAGGATAGATCTACGTGAGTCCAAGGTTTCCTCTGAAGATGCAGGCCCAGTAAAATTACAAACATTGTGCTTTAAAATGAAACAGTAACGCTTTAGATTCCAACTCACAATTGTCTAATATTTGTGTAATTATTTATGTGCTCCTGCTGTACCATGGTAACCCCAGGTACCTAATGGTAGGGGTAACAACTTTGTGTTTTGAAGGGACCTAGAAATAGTTAAAAAAAATGGGAGTCATTTAACTGCTCTGAACAATCCTAATGTTTTGTTCTCTAGCAGCAAAGATACTGTACTACTGTATTTGTACTCCTTTTAAAAAACGCCATTTTGTACATTTTATTAAATTTAAAAGTACAAATAACTAATTTCATTTAATTACAATTTCAACACTGTTAACCCATTTCTCTACTTTTCCTGTAACAATATTACTGCACCCTGTAATGTAATAGGTGCTAACAATTAAAAAAACACACTTTAATTTAAATACCACACAATGTTTTCCCTCATTCTCTAACCTCTTGTCGTGTTCCCTTGTACTTACATACAGTATCTGTCTCTGAATGGGGACCTGGTAAGAACTGTATTGGTACCTCATACGTAGTAAATATCTAGACTGTAATTTTAAGGCTAAAATCTAATTTTAAAAAAACAGTACTAATCTCCTGGCTGTGCGTGGCCAGAGCGTAGTTATATTTGATCAACTCTAAAAACAAATGATGCATGTAAGTTCCAGCTGTCAATTTACACTTAATACAAAAATCATATCTACTAGGATACATTTTGTTCATGAGGGGTTCTGTGTTGCCTATGTAATATACTGTATTGTATCTCTTTGAATGTATTAAAAAGAGAAAGAGAACAGGAGTCCCAGTAACATTTTTCAAGTCTTTCCATTGAAAGATGGAAAATGCTTCTTTTCTTGTTACCTGTTGGGATTGACTGAGAGGGCATCCTAGCCTTTTTCTATAGACACAGCAGCTCACAGTTTTGAAGGGAATAACTATGTTTATTTTCCATTGTTTGTTGTAATATATTGGAGTCTAACCTGTGGTTCAGTAAAGGGGTAATCTCGCTTTGCCAGACCTTCCTCCACAGCACTGCGGAGGAGGGTCTGGCTAGTCCACACAGCATTCTGGGATAGGAGAAAAATGTGCTCTGGTTTATTGGCATTTCTTTAAACCAATTACAGTCGTCTTGGGCGACGCTAAGCTCCGGACAGAGCCACGGTGCCACTGTAAAATAGCCTCGGGAAGAAACTTGTTTTGGCCGAACGTGTACGTTCAAAAGTTGTTTGAGTCGTGCAACAGAAAACTCAGATTGGACAGATAGTCTAGCTAGCTGTCTGGATTTACCCTGATCTGAAAATTTAATTTATACACAATTTGACATTTCTTTTAAGACAATTATGTAGTTGAGATGTGAGTATAGGATTTATCCTGTTAATAACATGTAAAGTTCCCATAGTCCTCATAAATCCACCGGATATTAATATTCCAACACAAAGAAAGTGGAAGGTTACGGACATCCGGCCGAAAAGAGTGACATCCAGCAGAATTTCTAGCGGCAACGGAGCAATCCCGGAAGTAGAACATTGTGGATATAGACTAGTACAGGAGTGTCGGACTGGGCCTGGAAATGGGACTGAGTACCGAGGGCCCTCATGTGAAGAGGGCCCAAAAATATGCTAGAATGAATAGAGAATGCCTTTCTACAGGCCCCAGAATTTAGTGCTTCGCCCCTGGTTCAGTATCCATAGTCATTGCTTGACTTCACAGGTCACCCTTTTGTGGTTTAGGTGCTCAGTATCCTTTAGACCAGGCCTTCATCAATCATTGTCCATATACTCTTAGGTTGCTCTAAGTCTCACAGGAACCAATTTGAACATTACCTTTCCCAAACCTCTTATGGAAATAATGTCGTCATTCATTGTGGCAATGTGATTCATTCATGCAGCAGCAAAACACATTTTTGGAAAAATCTTTGTTTGTGCTAGAGCACAGCAGGTCAGCACAGTCATGCATGGAGCACTGTACTGCATGACAACTGTGTTGCTCGAATAAACAACTGACTGTGTCACACGTCATCAAATTGAAGCTTTTCACTTGTTTTAATCTGCATGTTGGGTGTTTGAGCAGTCAGCACTGACTTGGCTGGCTTCCGTCTTCACTCACTATTTACTTCAGAGGATGTGGCTTTGCTGTATATGATGTCTTTGTGAGATACCTTTGAATCAGCAGTGTATCTTTTCCTTCTCATTTCAACGAGGCATGTCTTGTTCTCTTCACACAGGAGGATTGTATACACTACAGTAATAAAGAGCTTTTTTGGATTCCCCCCAATCATTTAGTGTGTTGTATAGTTGTTTGTGTATGTAATAGATGTATTGTAATGTAGTACAAAAAACACATTTCACTCCAAATTGAGTTTTCTCTCCCACAGAGAGCACTTTTTCTCAACTGCCTGAAAACCCTCGCACACATTCCTGTTTGGAATGTCCTTTTTATTGGATGTCAGCCATCTAAAGGTGTCTGACATCTGTCTGAAATACATTTAAAGGTCCCATGGCATGAACATTTCACTTTATGAGGTTTTTTAACATTAATATGAGTTCCCCCAGCCTGCCTATGGTCCCCCAGTGTCTAGAAATGGCAGTAGGTGTAAACCGAGCCCTGGGTATCCTGCTCTGCCTTTGAGAAAATGAAAGCTCAGATGGACCGATCTGGAATCTCCTTCTTATGAGGTCATAAGGAGCAAGGTTAACTCCCCCTTCTCTGCTTTGCCCGCCCAGAGAATTTGGCCCACGCATGAGAAAGAGAGAGACGTCATGGCTTGCAAACAAGCAAAGTCGCAGTTTCTCCCTCCACCTTGCCCCCCACTCTCCTCCTCAATAGCATTTAAAGCTACAGACACAGAAATGGCACATCCTAAGGAAAGCTCATTGTGGGACTGGCTCTAGTGGCTGTAATTCTGCACCAAGGCTGAATTTTGGGACTATATAAAAGAGACTTCAGATACAATATTAGGGGACCACTAAGGTCTATATAAAAGAGACTTCAGATACAGTATTAGGGGACCACTAAGGTCTATGTAAAAGAGACTTCAGATACAGTATTAGGGGACCACTAAGGTCTATATAAAAGAGACTTCAAATACAGTATTAGGGGACCACTAAGGTCTATGTAAAAGCATCCAAAAAGCAGCATGTCATAGGACCTTTAAGTCTGATATGAATGTGCTCACTCTTTAAAAACTGCAACAGAGAAAAAAAAACTGCCAGTAAAACGTATTTTCTCATGTTTTATGACTCAATTTATTTGTTCAGTGATGTTTATGTGAAATAATTTGTTCGTTTCTAGGCTTCCCTTCCCAGAGTTTACCCTCTGTTTATTTAAGCAAAGGGTTTTCTGAGTTTAAGTGTCAAATACTTGTCTAAACTCAATATAATATATATAACAATAAAATTAAGGAAGAGAACTTATCCTTGAATTCTAAAAACAGCCAAAAAGTAATTTAACTACTATATCATTATGCAAATGTGAATGTAGTTGAACTAGCAGCAATTTACTATGGATGGATGGATGGAGTGATGGAAAGATGTAGTATGAATAAGAGGTTTAGGACTCTCACTCCTGGAGATTCATAAAGCTGCTGACACACATCAATCCCGCCATCCCTCCTCTCCACAGATGAGAAGAACAAGAACAACCTCCCCGAGGACTTTGACATTGACATGGAAAACCCGGAAACGGAGAAGGCCGCTGTCGCCATCCAGTCGCAGTTCAGGAAATTCCAGAAAAAGAAGCAGGATGTGAAGTCATAGAGTGGGCTCTGTCAGCTGCCTCGTCACTTGATGTGGGCCTGGTCTTGCATGTCATCAAACTGCACCGTCATGAACTGAAAAGGAAGGGTGGGGGTAGGGGGGCAGGGTGGTCTGGAGCTAAATAGTATCTTTGTGAAAGTCTGTGTGTAATTACTTATAACGATATATACAAAAATAATACATTATCAAATGATGGGTGTACTGTATGTATTTAAATCTGTCCTATCATTTAGCGGTTTCTGTTTTTTACTTCAATGACACTTGCAGTAGAGCTTAAAGTTGTCACAATCACTGTATTATACCCATGTAAAGTTAACAGCAAACTAAAAGTCTTCACATAAATTGTCAAAAACTGATTATCTTTAATTCAGGGGGAATATAAAGCCACATGCATTGCTGTGATTGCTTGGGTCATGATTTCATTGACAGTCCTAGCAAGGCGTCATAATCAAACGATATTGCAGCTCTACTGGAGCTCCTTTAATGGCATTTCCCTCTGGCTGGGTAAAATGATCCCACACAGTTGCCAGTGCTTTTACGCCGTATGACTGATGCTTTTAAAATCAAATCAATGTCTAATTTGTATTGGGTCTCCCTTCCATCACTTCTGTTCACCTGATGACATGAACCTCTCTGAGCTGTCATCTTTCTAGAGACTGTAGACGTTGTGCTTATGATTTGATTCCAATCGTGTCTCTTTCCTTGTTCTTGTTCCAACGTGATTTTAACAATCACTGTTCAGTTGGCTCACACTTGTTAACTGTACAAGCACACACACTTATGCATGCAAGCTTACACAGTTACACACACACACACACACACACACACACACACACACACACACACACACACACACACACACACACAGAAGTTGATTTACTTTCTACCAAATTGTTCCAGTTAGTGGGTGTGACTGAAATGAGTCATATTGTCCATTACTCTGTACACAGTATGTGTAGCATGTGAAGTAGATCATAATAAAATGGATTTATTAACATCTACTACGATCGTTTTTTTTTTAAGTCAAACAAAAGGTTGCATACGTATTTTGGATTATTTAGCTAAACTGGCCTTGAACCTGCAATGAACTCATTCTTCTGTTTTCTAACATTAAATCAAATAATTAAATGAATGGATGAAACACAGACCTGGTATATATTTTTCAAAAGTGGTGATATCCCATTACGGAAAACTATTCCATGTGTCCACTATTCCTGTGTCAACTTGATATTGTAGTACTGCAGCAGGCCCTGTGATGAAGGTTGGCTAGGCCCCCTGACACATGATCCCCTATTATCGTATCTAACATGAGAACCAGAGAGTGCATATAATGATCACAGAAAAATATTGTAACATTCAGCAGTACATTTCTTTTCACTTAACTAACATTTAACTTAACTTACATCTAAAACAGAGGTTGATAACAAGCTATGTATTAGATATTAGTAATAGATATTAAAGGGAACACAAACAACTTTAGCTTCCAGCAGCTCCAGATTCACTGACTGAAATGGGTCTTTACGTAGATGCAAGGCTGAAAGTACAACACCACAGGTTACTTTAATTAGCCAACTAACAAAAAAAGAAAATGTCCTCCACACTGGTAGTTCATTTGCAATTATTAGGCCGGTATAAAATCAGTCTTAACTTGCTGAATCTTCTCAAGGGAAAGCAGTCCTGCAGAAATGTTTCAAATATTCTAACTGCTGAAGACATTTTTTTTAAATTGCTCGCTTGTACCAGATTGCCATGATTATACCGAATTCAATGTGAGCAAACTTTTAACTGAAGTCACAAATTGGGGACACCGAAATATCATTTTATTTTCTCAACATGATATTACTGACCTGTTTGATTCCAGAAAGGAGGATGAACAATATCATATAGGATATGATGTCCTGGTAGCATGTGACTTCTGTCCCTCCATTACTTCTGGTAAAATGAAAATACTCAATAATGCCATTGGATCTTACAGTAGTGTACTGTTGATGTTCAGTGTTGTAGCATCAAAATGTACAGTACTTTTTAAGTAAAAATGGTACTTTACTGTTAGAATGTGACTGTATTTTTACAGCAATTTATTACAGTGTGCTGAATATTATCATTTTGACATTCACATAATCCTTTTTACAACATCCAGCGTATTGTCTATTGGATTTTAAGTCTTTTTTGTTAACAAAATAGCTTGTGCCTATGATACTTTTAAGCCACCAACTGTCACATCTTAGGTCTCAAAGCATCCAGGAGGGCCTTGGGAAGTCATAGTCAAAGAACGACTATCCGACTAATTGTCTTCAGATAGACGTCTAAATTCATCCATTGCACAAAGGTGTCTTGTTCTTGACTAATTGGTTATGAATTCTGAGTAACTCCAGCAGGAAATGTTTTCCTGCAAGAATGTAAGAGTTACAAGAACATTTTAGTGTGAACATTTTGCAAAGAGTGTAAAAAAACATCTCAGAGCAGTACAAAGCTGAGTTGCTGTAGTTTGTCAGCTCTTCTGCTAACTCTCAAGCTCAGGATAGTTACTCTAGACTGATGATGTCCTTGCTGCTGTACTTCACTGTAGATATTACTAAATCAGATCTAGAAGAAATCACTGAAGACCTGTCAATAATCCAACTAGAAACAGCATTTCCTGCAGAAAATGCACATGAATGTTGAAAAGTTTGCTAAAGCTAAACTGGAAGGTTAAATAATAAGAATAGTTGGAAAAACGGGAATGGTTTTAATTAGTTTGAATATTATTGAAAAGTTGAATAACACCACTAATGTAAAAAAGATGTGGAATATTTAAAGGTTTTTCGAAAAGCTAACGCTAAATTAATTTTTGGCTTTAAAAGTTCAGTAATGCCAAAAAATGTAGAATATTGTACGGTTGGCATTTATTTTCTAGCTAAAAGTATGAGTATGTCTAAAATAGTCATAGTATAGTATCTCTGAAAAACTCATAAAAAGTCATAGTACTGTATGTAAAAAAAGTGATGTAATGGTAGTCATAGTATAGTCATAGTATAGCATGTCGAAAAAAGTCAAAGTAAAATATGTCGAAAAAACTGATAGCATAGTATATTGGAAAAAGCCATTAAAAAGTTATAGTACTGCATGTTGAAAAAATGTATATTACAGTATGTCGAAAAAGTGATGAAATGTTAAAATATAGTATGTCGAAAGAAGTCATAGTATAGTTTGTCAAAAAAATTGATAAAATGTTATAGTATAGTATGTCGTAAAAAGTGAGAAAAAGTCATATTATAGCATGTCGAAAGAAGTCATAGTGTACTACGTCGAAAAGAATTATAAAAGGTCATAGTATATTATGTCAAAAAAACTCATAGCATAGTATGTTGAAAAAAGTGATGAAGAAAAGTCATAGGATAGTATGTAGAAAAAAGTGATACAAAAGTCATATTAAAGCATGTCAAATAAAGTTATAGTAGTATACAGGGGTGGACTGGGACAAACATTCTGCCCTGGCACTGTAGCACACCAGCCCACTACCACGCCCATGCAGTACAGATGGTGAAATAATTTAAGCAGTACCTTATGTAACAGATTTTTAAACATTTAATGTAACTGGAAAACAATGCTTACTACTTGTTAAAGAACACACGTTTATAACAAATTTACACTTACTGCCTGTTCATGCCGTTTGTATGCTGTTATTGTCATTCTCTACAGTATGTTGTTCTTTGTTGTCACTGTCTGTCTTTTTGATTGTCCGTGTGTCTCTCTGTTGACACTGTACATATTGTCTGTCTGGGTCTCCATCTTTTCATCTGTTTTTAACTCTCTAACTCTGCAGTTTAAATGTTTTTTATGGCTGTCTGTGATTATACTTCAGGGTTTTTCCTAGCTCAGAATTGGTCTTTGGGGGAACACATAAAGCAGGGGAGGGGGTCTGGGGTTCTTCCCCCAGGAAATTTTGAGGGTAAAAGACTTCAATTCCATTCTGATACAATTTTAGGCACCAATTTATGGTAAAAATGTCAATATTTACTGCAAGGAAATCACAAAATTCTGGTGGCAGGTAACAATTCAAAAATACAAAATATAATGGAATATTATTATATTCAGTAGTCCAGTCAAGGGGCTTTCACATCCTGGACATGGGCTGGACACGACGCTGGGCTTGAACGCTTGACCCCTAAAGTCCAGTTGCTTAATTAGCATGAACAGAGCTTTATGGTAACTTTTTTTCCCCAAGGAGCATGTTTTGCTCCAAGTTGAAAAATGTAGGATTGACTTAGGCCACTTAATCAGTGATGTTGAATATAGCCTATAGTGTAACGGACCACCACAGTTCATACATACATGTAAACCGCGGGTTAAATGCAGTTTAACCTACATAGTGAAAATTACTACGTGAATGGAGCACAGAGGAAAGACGGAGCAGAACGACGCTGCTTGTTCAGGGTTTTCATGTGTACTCCTATAGGCCTACACTTCGCATTAGGCGTTAAAACCAACTGTATCGAATTAGACTACTATTTAACGCGATAACGAGAAGTTTTTAACTGGTAATAAAACTGTCTCAATTTAATACTGATGCTGTCGACGCCCGCGCGGACAGACAACAGTCTGAGTTCCGGCGGAGCTCTGCGCCCATCAGCAGCGGCTTCTCACTGGGCAGCCGGTCCCCCAGAGCAGCATGATCACCGGGAGGGTCCGGTACAGCCTGAACCCTGCAAACAGAGATCCCGTTTGAAGGTGACGTGTTTGATTCTGACTGAACGTCCAAATTTAAGTAACCTCTGATTGGGTCGGTCGGCCCATCTCGGGACCAGGCTGGCCATTGCCGAGTGGCCAAATGCTTAATATTACACAACAATTGACCGGCCCACATTTAAAAAAAATGGTCCGGCGCCTCTGGCATTTGCCAGAAATGCCAAATGGCCAATCCGCTCCTGATAGTATAGCATGTCAAAAAAAGTCTGAAAGAAAATGGATTCTCCACACAAAAACGCCTAAGGTAGACTGGGGATTGAACCGGGGTGATAGCTTGTACTGCCTACAAAGGTGAAGCCGTGCTCACCTCTAAGCCACAAAGCTACCAAAAAATGTAAGTTGAAAAGAGTAATAGCATAGAATGTCAAAAAAAGCCATTAAGAAGTCATGGTACTGCATGTCGAAAAGAGTCATAGTTTACTATGTCGAAAAAAGTAAAACTATAGTAAGTCGAAAAAAATTATAGAAAAGTCATAGTGTAGTAAGTCGAAAAAGTGAAAAAATAGTCATACTATGATGAAAAAAGTGATTAAATTCATAGTATGGTAAATCAAATAAAGTGATGAAAAAGTCATAGTATAGTCTGTTGAAAGATTTCATAGTATAGTATGTCGAAAAAAGTAATACAAAAGTCATAGTATAGCATGTCGAAAAAAGTCATAGTATAGTATGTCGAAAGATGCCATAGTAAAGCATGTCGAAAATAATGATAAAAAGTCATAGTATAGTATGTCGAAAAAAAGTAATAAAATAGTCATAGTATAGTATGGCGATAAAAGTTATAAAATTCATAGTATGGTATATCGGCAAAATTATTAAAAAGTCATAGTGTTATGGTCGGGGTCGGCTGGCTGTGAGTTTTCTGTTTTTGTTTACCTTTTTTCCTATTTTCATTTGCCCGGCTAGTTTTCTCTCCTGTGTTTTTCTTCTCTCTCGCTCTCCCTCTCTCTTTCTCTGCCGATCCTGCTCTTCCCCTCCCACTGCTGCTGCCAGCTGACTGAGCGCACCTGATCATTATTCCTTCATCACCGCCTCCCACCGCGCACACCTGCCTCCCATCTTCAATCAAGACCAGTATTTCTACCCCGGCTCTACAGATCATCTTCGCTTGATTGTTGCTCCAGATACCCTGGTGAACGCTAGCCAAATCCTTTGCTCTGAAAACTTGTTGTTCCTTTGTCTTACCCTTCCCTAACGATTCACTTGCCTGTTTTGTATCTTATCATTTCCAGTTACCACCTCCAACCCCAACTGTCGTCTCCAGTCAGCTGGCTTCGCTCCATGGACCCCCTCCCTCGGCACTCTGCTCCAACTGCTATTGTTTTCCCTGCTCTCCAATTCCAGTGTCTCTCCCTCGGCTCCTCGGTTACGGCTACCCCTCTCCCTCGGCACTCTGCTCCAACTGCTATTGTTTTCCCTGCTCTCCAGTTCCAGTGTCTCTCCCTCGGCTTCCCCACGCTTCCCTCGGTATCCTGCCTCCCCTCACTCCCCGCACTCTCCAGCCCCCGTATCACTCCTGTGGCTCCCCTGAGTTTCCTCGTCCTCCAGTATTCTCCGCTCCTGGCATCTGCCTTTCCACTCCCCTTATTTCCCTATTCTAATAAACCTATTTTTTGTGAGCTCTGCTCCTGAGTCTATCTGTCCTCTATTGTAACATCATAGTATAGTATGTCGGAAAAAAGTAATAAAAAACTCATAGTATAGCATTTCGAAAAAAGTCATATAGTATGTCAAAAAAGTGATGAAAAAGTCATAGTATAGTTTTTTGAAAGAAGTCATAGTATAGCATGTCGAAAATAGTGATAAAAAGTCATAGTATAGTTTTTCGAAAGAAGTCATAGTATAGCATGTCGAAAATAGTGATAAAAAGTCATAGTATAGCATGTCGAAAAAAGTGATCAAATATGTCAATAAAAGTTATAAAATTCATAATATGGTATATAGATAAAAATATGAAAAAGTCATAGTATAGTATGTTGAAAAAAAGTACTAAAAAAGTAATAGTATAGTATGTCGAAAAAAGTCATACTATATGTCGAAAAAAATTATAAAACTCTTAGTATAGCATGTCGAAAAAAGTCATATTATAGTATGTCGAACTAGTGATAAAAAGTCAAAGTATAGCATGTCGAAAAAAGTCATATTATAGTATGTCGAAATAGTGATAAAAAGTCATAGTATAGCATGTCAAAAAAATTAATAAAATAGTCAGTATAGTATATTGATAAAAGTTATAAAATTCATAGTATGGTATATCAATAAAAAATATGAAAAAGTCATAGTATAGTATGTCGAAAAAAGTTATAAAAAAGTCATAGTATAGTATGTCGACAAAACTCATAGTAAAGCAGTTCGAAATAAATTCATACTATAGTATGTCGAAAAAAGTGTTAAAAATGTCATAGTATAGTACGTGGAAAAGTCATAGTATAGCATGTCGAAAAAAGTCATACTATAGTAGCCAAGGGTGGACTGGGGATCAAACCAGGGCTCAGAGCACTGCCTACCTGCTGGTGGAGCAGTGCTAACCTCTAAGCCACCATAAATAATGAAAGTTGAAACCAGTAATAGCATAGTATGTCAAAAAAGCCATTCAAAAGTCATAGTATTGCATGTTGAAAAAAGTTACAAAATTCATTTTATGGTAAATCGAAAAAAGTGACGAAAAAGTCATTGTAAAGCATGTCGAAAGAAGTCATAGTATAGCACGCATAAAGAAGTCATAGTACAGCACGCCTAAAGAAGTCATAGTACAGCACGCCTAAAGAAGTCATAGTATAGCACGCCTAAAAACGTCATAGTATAGTATGTCGAACAAAAGTTATAAAATAGTCATAGTATAGTATGTCGAAAGAAGTCATACTATAGTATGTCAAAAAGGGATGAAAAGTCATAGTACACCATGTCAAAAGAAGTTATTCTATAGTATGTTGAAAAAAGTGATGAATAAAATCATATTATAGCATGTCAAATAAAGTCTGAAAGAACATGGAAATTCTGCACAAATAGGAACAGGTCGGACTGGGGATTGAGTCAGGGGTCAGAGCACTGCCTACTTACTGGTGTTAGGTGGAGCCGTGCCAACCTCTAAGACAACTTGCCATCAAATAATGTAAGTTGAAAAGAGTAATAGTATTGTATGTCAAAAAAAGCCATTAAAAAGTCATAATATTGCATTAAACATTTTTTGATAAAAAGCTTAATAATTAAAAAACTATAAATAGCAAAAGAAAAGTTTACTAATAGCCATTATGTCCTTAAGGAGCTTAACATTTTAACAAATAAATGTTTTTTGTAGCTGCACGTATACAGAAGTTAGAGGCAACCAAAGAAATTTGAAGAACAAAGAATCAGATAAAGCTTGGTTACGTTGTAACCTTGGTTCTCTGAGTGAAGAGACTATCTCTCCAGCTGTAGGCCGCTCTGAGACGGTTCCGATCAAACTATTAGTGAGTCCATGCCAGCACAGGTGCTTTATAGGGTGTGGCCGGGCAAGCCGGTGTGGCTTAAAGAAGTATCCACGTACCTGACCTCATGGGGATCATCCTCATACATGTGGAATATCTAATGGTGGAGAGATAATCTCGATACGATAGAGAACAATACTGTGAATGCTGCTGAATCAGAATTCACACAATGAACGGATTTGAGAGTAGAAAAGATCTCTTTGAATCCAACAAATTAAACACAAACAATGCCAGCTGTCAGCTGCAAACTGTTGCTCCAGTTCTGCAGTGGGACATACATCAATGTTCATTACTTTACATTTTAAGAATCATTTCCCCAGTGACAGCTTCATATTTCTCAGGCTGATCGGCGGGAATAATTCAGTGTTCCTGAACATACTTTATGACTACAGTTATTAACCGCCAAGTGTGGCGGCAAGTAAATCTGTAACCACACTTAATTTGTTATTGACTTCAGAGGTGGATGGCAGATATTGTTGTCATGCTGAGTAATGCACCTTCCTGCTGAAGCCCCTGTCTCCTGATCTAAGACAATGGAAGCAATCAAAGTATTCTAGGGTATGTTGTGGCCCTAGGCAAGTATTCCTAGGGGGGCCCTCAAAACCAGAGTTTGTCACCATTATGTTCTAAATTCTACAAATGCTGCTTACAGACCTTGGCTATGGCAAATGCTGCCACTATGTCCTCCAGATCTTAAGACCTTCGCACGTTTCTCTCTATTGAAATTAGCCTAATAGTCTCTCCTGGGACAGAAGCTAGACGGACCCGCATTCCAGGCTGGAGTCTCCAGTTCCACTAGCTAGGTTAACTCACAAAAATGTGAAAGAATAAACACCATTTGTCTAATGTTAATGCAGGCTAGCTAAAGTTATTTAATTGTCTCCCCCATAGTTAATGATAAATGACAGCATTCAGACAGTTACTGTTACACAACTTAATCTTCACTATCTGCTCTTCTTACCACTGTCTTGCTTTCTTTTCTTTTCTTCTCATTCTTATTTTTCTCTCCCTAATGGCCTGGGGCCCCAAGCGGTTGCCTGGCTTGCCTGTTGACAAGCTGCGGCTCTGTGACTGCACATTATACACCTATGGTGAGCTTTGGAATTCATCCTGATAAACTATTGGTGTAATTTCTAGAAGTGGTGACATTGAAATGCACACAGACTTTATGACAGGAGATATTTACCTTCAGAGACCGATGGATTTATCAAACTATAATGTTCAGCACATTTTATAATTACATAACACTGATATTGCCATAAACGTAGGTGAGTAAGTGTTTGAAGGGGTCACGGTTTGTAAATATGTAATGTCAGACTAGCTAGATTTTATAGACCAGCAGGTGGAGCTGAGACATGTCATAGCTGTCTTTTTAATGTGTTATTCATACATTATTTTGTCACTTTTCCAGTGTGAACACAGACTAAAAACCGTTTAGAATTAATGTGGATTTGGGGCACAGCTCCATATTTCACAACATGTCCCTAGCTGCGTCGCATTCGGTTTTCTTAATCTCTATTGGTAGATTTCTCAGCTTGTGTTGTCCAAACTTGCTCATTCATTTTCCTGATCTGCTTCTCCTGGGTTAAGCCAGTTGGAGCTTATCCCGAAATGCACCGGGAAAAAAATTATTTGTAAGGGGGGGGGGACCCGACCCCCAAACAACAAAATGTCCCAGAAATGCATACTGCATCACCCTGTCGTGCTTCTAAAATGTGTTTTTTTTTTTAAATTTGTTAACTTTAAAAAGCCTGATTCATTTAAAGATGAAGATTTTTAAAGATTTTGGATGAAAGTGAATGGAAGAGCATGGATTAGTGAGTAACATAACTCTTTACAACACTGCCACCTGCAGGCATGGAAGCTACAGACTCACCAGTATGAAACATTTCTCTTTGCGGAGACATTGCTGACTACCTTTAGGACGTCTCGCTGCTGCCACAATGAAAATAAGGCGAGGATCCGAGGTCTCCACGAGCCAAACAGCAGAGAGCTCTCCGTCCGTCTGCTTCATCTCCACACCACCATCAGTCACTCATGTCAAACCCGTGGAGAACACTTTGGGGAACAGCCTTTTTATTAATCAAATTTGAACGTTGTGTTAGTTTCTCTTTATTCCAGTGCCACCGTGGTGAACACTCATGTTAAAAATAAAAAGTGACATTTTTTTTTCTTTTCTTCCCGTTAAAATGTATAATCATAATGAAGACAGTTAATCATAGGAACTAATCATAGAAACCGACATAATGACCTCACAGCATTTTGGATCAAACTCCTCTCCCTTCAGGCTAACTCAAAGAAACAGAAAGAACAGAAATGAGCCAGGGTAGACAGGAACAAAAAAAAAACAGATTCTTACGTATATCCACATTTTTTTTTTTTTTTTGATATTTCCCATAGACATTATAGGTTTGGTTTGAAGGGGGGGATTCTGCTGGATTGTCTCACGTTTTGTTTTCCCTGTAGAGGAGCATCACTGCAATGCAGCAACAGTAAATCTACTGAGGAGAGTGAGAGCCCTGAAGACTCTACCTAGTGCACTGAGAGTAAGGGGATCTATCTGGACACACTTGAGTCGGGGTGTTGTGAAGTGCAAACCATTAGTTCTCTTAACCCTCCCTATTCTAGCTAACATCATTTACCATCCTGGCAAACAAGCAGTGGTAAACTACACCTGAATACATAGCTGGATTGTGTCCGGCCCTGTAAGTATACTCACAACATAGTTATTTTTCATCATTACAGTACAGTATAGAGCAATAGTTTTCATATACTTTTCATATCTTTTTTCATATTGCACCATCAGAGAATGGGACACAGAGAAAGATCAACAGAGACTCCATTTCCTAATTAAAACGAGATATGTGCAAACATGACTAAGGACTTTATTAACCAAATCAATTCTTCCCTGTAATATCCACAAATAAAATTGATTTCTCTTTTTATATATATATTTATAGTAATAAGAATAATAAATCTTCACATTGGATCATTTCATAGTGTGACAAAATGCTCGACTGGGCTGTCCAGCCACGATCGTAATCCTCATTGTCTTTTTAATTGGTCAGTCCCCATGCATCCATAGGAAATAGATTTTTTTTGTTTTTCTTCAAAAAAAGTAACAATTTAAGAGCAGCTGAAAAGTTTGGACTGGTGTCAATTGCTTTCATTCCAAGATTTCTCCCGAGTTTCATTCAGTGTTTCAGAAGGATATTCCATAGGAAAAAAATGACTCCAAATCGTCATCTTCCACTCCAGAAAAAAAAAAAAGATGTCCGGGTTCTTATGAAAACATTGCAGTAATGGTGAGAAAAGATCATTTGGTTCGATAATTAATGATCATTAATAGCTGACAACTAACAATTAATAATCACTGATTAATTATAAAGAGTTAACAATAATCAAGAATAAATAATGCTCCCTCGTTACTCAATTAGTTTGGCAAAAACTCCGGCTGGAGCCGTTTCCGATGAGTGAATCTTTTTCTCAAGTGAAACAAAACTAAAAGAAAAGAAATACAAAGAAGAGATAAAAGAAAGCTCTAAAATAAATTAAAGGAGATTAGTAAAAGTGACCCCGCCCTTGGAGAGGTGGGGGCTGTATATACAGAACTACGTGGTGAAAGTCAGTTTACTGCACTTGAGTGGTAAGTCCAGTGTTAGAGTGAGTTCTAGTCCCGCCTCAGGTGCCCCTGCTGTTATACCAGCGTGTAGGACTTTGCGTAGGGGTTGCTGCTCTGTTTGAGGTGTCCTCGTGAGTCCAGCAGGGACTCCTGGGAGGTGCTGAGCTTTGCGGCCTGGGCCAGCTCCGAGCCCTCTCTGTGGGGGAGCGTGGCTGCGGAGCCAGGCTGCCACTGGGCCACTGGGTCCCTGCTGGCCTGAGGGGCCTCTGTGGGCGTTGGGGGCGCCATGCGAGAGGGCCGCTTCAGCGAGCGACTCTTCTGGGGCTCCAGACAGGCCTGACCCATGGCCGCTCTCTCCCCACTAGCTGTCCCCCTGGATGAGCCCGAGCAGGACATGCCTCGGTTTAACAGGAAGTCCATGCGCAGGTATGGAGGAAGGTGAACCAACTCGCCCCCTGCAGGACAACACACACGGATCACTGTTAGGTTCAGGAGAAAACGCATGCGCACATTCCAGCCCAAATCACCTCAACTCTCCCATATATTTTATTTATTAACTTCAACCTTAACCCTTGTGTGGTGTTCGGGTCTGTGGGACCCGTTTTCAACGTTTGCTAAAAGAAAAATACTGATGCTATTCAAACTCATTGGCCTTAGCTCATTTTCTGGGAAGAACATAAACTTATTTTCAATGACTGCACACGGTACACCCCCCCTATACATAACTATTACATATGAGGTGTTCGGGTCTACTGTATTTATTGTAGGTGCTATGACACTATGTTGTTTTTCTGCACCTGCTATTCCCACACAAAGTTGATTGTTACATTTACAGTTACATTTCAAGCACGTTCACCTGTTCTGATTAAGTTCTAAGAAATAAGCACCAATAATGATCAAAAATCTTGTTTCTATTTTTTTTTTTTACCTTTTTTATAATTGAATTTCCTTGTTTTCTCATAAAAAACGAAAATGATCATATGATCATAAATGTGATCTCACAGGGGTAAATGGCAAATATGAACCATGAATGATGTATATATCATTGGTAACTGAGCTAAAGTAAACATCTGTTAAGTATTTTTACATACATTGTTATGGCTGTATTGATTTAAAAGCCTAATAATGTGGTGGGTCCACCAGACCCGGGAACATTGACAGTGTAACAAAAATATGAACATCTTACATGTATGGGCTGAAGTCTTTCCAGAAAATGTGTGATGTGACAAAAGTTTGTTTTTAACCGGACCCTAGGGGCTCTATCAAGATCGCCTAATCAATCATCATGATAATTGGATGTCTGTGGCTTTTGCTGTTGCCAAAAAGCTGATTTTCTTTTGCAAATGGAGAGACAGCAGTGATTCACACATTAAAGACTGGACAGATGCACTGTTGAAAATAGCTAAACTTGAAAATCTTCATGAATATAGGCTCTCTAGATGATCTACTGTATCATTTAAAGTGCTCATATTATGCTCATTGTCAGGTTAAAAATTTTTCACTTTGTAAACCTATAATGTGCACAAAAAAGATATATAACACAATAAAGGAAAGGGGAAAAGCCAAATAGCATAATATGAGCACTTTAAGTAAGTTATCAAATTAAAGTGTTATTTTTCAATGAAACATGTAGTCAGTTCTTTCCATAAGGTACGTCATTTTCATTTTTTTTTCAATCTTAAATTAACATTTTCAAATAGCACCAAACAGCAGTTAAATCAAGTCGTTGAAACAGGCTAACATTCCACTTGGAGCTGACTCAATGGCTGTGTCCGGAATGAGTCCCTATTCACGTGTTAAGGCGCTATTATGTGTGCAGCCATTTTTTCTATAGTGTCCGAATTGCAATTCAAATTTGTGCAATACATTTCCTACATATTATACTCTGAAGAATATGCTGGATCTGCTTAACTGACAGTCAATGCTGTAGCGAAAATAATTTGTTAGCATCTCTATGTCTATGTAAGTATGGCTCATTTAGGTGTCATAGCTCAATAATACATGTCGGTAAAAGAAACAAAATATACTTTCTCATTCCGTTTCATCACAGCAGCCGGTTTCCTCCCTTAGATTTGCAAGATTTGAAGTGACTACTCATGAATCTTTATTCAGTGGTGTGAAATATGAATCATTTAATATTTCTGGATGTCCTATCATATTTAACTTGGACTGAATTGTTGATGTAATGATTCCCCAGCTTCTCTCTTTAAGACTGTAAGCCTATTTTAACTGAAGCAATCATCAACTTGAATGCATGTTGCGGCACTCCAACTGGGTTCACTGTCGGCATTAGAGTCACAGTTAATGGTTGTTAAACAGGAAGTTGAAGTTTAGGCATTAGTGTTATCAGCACCATAATGAGGCCATTTATAATAAAAGATTAGCATGCGGTCGGGGGTTCAGGCCCAGACCGTTCTGTGGCCTCACCCGGTCTGTGGGCCTTGGGCACAGCCATGTTCATGACCCGGCTGACGTCCTGAGGCTTGGGCGGGGAAGCAGTGAAGCGGCAGATGCCTGACTCGGACGGTGTGCTGGAGGTCAGGCTGTCGGTGTAGTCGTTGGTGCCAGCCGTCATCTGCTCAGAGGAAGTGTCAGAGATGAAGCACTCCGTGATGGTGAATTTGGCGTGGCGCAGCTGCTCCTCCATCTTGGCGTGCTCGTAGGCTCTGGCGAGCTCCTCGTAAGTGGAGGACGCGCTCTCCGTCGACACCATGCTGCTCCGTGCTCGGTCTGGACATGGGCCGGGGTTAGTGGAGGGATTAGTGTCAGGAGTTAGTGCGTAACTTTAGCTGTGTTCAAAACCGTTCCCCTATCACGGAAATAGTTCCCTATATAGTGTGTTCGCCATTTTGTAGTAGTGTTCAAATTCTCAGTAGATAATTTCATTTACTATATAGTCCACTATAAAATACCCACAATGCACGGCTAATTTGAGTGTACATACAATGTACCCATAGACAGTAAAAGAGGACCAACAGATCCTGTCGCTCTGGACGGAAGCCAGTGAAGGTTATTACCAGCACTTTTCCGGTGATGGCTGGGCGTTACTGCGCAGCTGCATACTGAGCTTGCCGACGTAGATGTAACGTGAGCAACCTGTCTGAAAGTTGTAAGTCTTCTGATAGCTGTGCCAAGATGAATCTCAATCATTCCCAATCTTGCAGAGACGGACAGCGTAGGTATATGTAAGGAGATAACATAGGCACAGGCTCATTATTGCTAATTTAAATGCTAGTTAACATTAGTAATTAAACTAAACAGCTAATGTAAGTCGAAACTGCCTGAGAGCTTCTCCTGTACTATACGGTAATTCCTCTACTATGCGACAGTAAGTCCCGTGGTTATGACACAATCGTTAGCCTATTTTTACAAAAACGTCTGCTATGGAGCCATAACGTGAGATACAAGGTAATGGAGCCTTTTATACATTGTCGTGTTTCTTTATAAATAAACAATGGACAAATAAAGTCTTTAAACACTTCAGATGTCAAGTTATTCGATGTCAAAGTGACGCCAAAATGAATGGCAGTCAATGGGATGCTAACAGGAGGTGATGGCTTGTTAGCAACAAAATGGCTCCATAGGAGCTATGCTTTGTGGAGGCTGGCTTACCCCCTTGGACGTACCCTACAATTTACTCCTGTATACCACAATGCAACACGGTAGTGTTTTCCTGGAGGAGAAGAAGAAGCAGAAGGGCTCATGAAAATGTCAGTGTAGTGTCCGGAATCTCGTTTGGTCATTCCCTATATAGTTCACTATTTAATAAACACCATATAGGGAATAGTGAGTGAGTGAATGAGGGAACGGTTTAGAACACAACTTTTGTTAAACGTTAGACAGCTAAAACTGATTTGTTGTTAGAGATGAAGGGTACTGTTACACTGTTGAAGCTTTGGGCGATTTAAAGCATCTGTGTCCACATATGTTGCTTACCTGTGTCCTGAGATGGGCTGACGCTGTAGCTGTCACTTTCCTTGTCGACAGAGCCTGCAACTCTGGGGGTGGGCAGCCTCCAGTCAGTGCTGAGAGTGTGGGAGGAGACAGGGGGGTGTGGGCGGTTCAGGGTCCACTGGCTGGCGTAGCGGTTGCGAGCGGCTGGGCCGGCTTTGGCTGTGCGGCGGGCTGTAGGGTCTGAGAACGAGGAGAATGTGGGGTGTTTATGGCAGGGAATAGAATGGAATAAATGTTTATTTCCATTTGCACAGGTACAGGGCCGCACAAGTACATTGGAATTTTTGTGCATTGCTCTTAGAGTCAGTTCTCCAAAAAATATAAGAAGAAATACAGTTAAGAAAATACAATGAAAATATAAAGATATATATATATATATATATATATATATATATATATATATATATATATATATATATATATATATATATATAAATAAATAAATAAAATATAAAGTGTGACGGCTCCTAAAAGAACAATATTAAGAGAATTAAGAGAAAACAGCTGTAAGATAGTTATAATTGCGAAAGTGCACCGGAAACATACACTGTATAAAAAAACTGCTTGTGAATATACAGTGGTGCTAAGTTTATGAACCCATGCTAAAGTTGACTAAAAAGAGGAATAAAAAAATCATCTATTGGAAATTGATCTTAATGCCTTAATTAAAAAAAAGAGGAAAAATCAACCTTTAAGGACACCAATTTTCTTTGTGAATGAATAATGTATCGTAAAGAAATACATCTTCTTCCTTAAAATACAGGGAGCATAAGTATACACACCCCTATGTTAAATTCCCATAGAGGCAGGCAGATTTTTATTTCATGGATCCAGGATACTATGCATCCTGATAAAGTTCCCTTGACCTTAAAATAGCCCCACATCATCACATCCCCTTCACCATACCTAGAGATTGGCATGGTTTTATTTCAGTTAGCCTAATAGCTGGTTTGATTTGCATTGAGAAATGATTTTATGGAAAGTTTTTTTTAATCTTTTGCATGTGTGTGTGCTGCTGCGCGTCCCTGTGTGTAACAAGCATAGTGTGCGTGGGCTGTGCACAAGCCTAGGCGCATTTTACTAATTTGCTGTTAAAATAACAATGAAATGCTGCGTTACTGACTTTAGACCAGGTTTTTGTTGGTCAATAGCGCGATCACTTCCTGCTGCTTCAAGATAGCAATATGGCAAGAATGCACCTGAACACACCTCCCTGTAAGATGGGCGCAGGTGCATTTGCTATTTAAATGACGTGGGCGCTGGATGGGAAATTGATAACTGCGTTGGTCTTAAACTAGCAAAGACACTTGTGTCGGGCTTTGCGCTGCGGGTGCAAGATAGGGCCCTTTATGTGTTATGAAGTTAAAAAAAAAAAAACGTCCGTACTGGACTTACTGGTTCCTGGTCTGGCATCAGACACATCTACCAGTGGCCCGGTGGCCTGGGACAGGGACTGGTAGTGGACTGTGTGGGTGACCGTGGATGACTTCTGTTTCTGAGTCTCCCCGAAGTCGTTGTCAGTCAGTAACACAGTGGACCTGTCGTCTGTGGGACAGCAACAAAAAGGTCAGCACCACGACAACCAGGTTCATTTGCTGTATGCATTACTGTGAAAAAAACAAGTACAGTGTCTCATATGGCCACAACACACACATTGGTGAGCTTACCAACAGTTTCCATGGTGTCTCTCTCCTCGATCAGAAGCTGGGCTCTGGGGATGTCGATGTGCATGCGGAGCGTCTGTTGCTGTTTGTTAATTGGCTCTGCTGGACGTGTGTTTTTACTGGAGAGCACAAAACCAAAATAAAAAAAATGTATCAGAAACTCCTGTCGTAATTAATCAAAGTGCTGTGTGCATGCTGAGATGGTTGGCGCCCATTCTTACCTCATGAGCATCTCAGCCAAACTTTTTGCATCTGGAAAACAAACAGAAAAAAATGATTAATAATAATAATTTTACTTGACACAAGAGAATAGAGGCTAAAATCTGCCATGTTACGGTAGATGACCTCTCTCGTCTCACCTCGGAGCCTCTTAAGCCTCTGCTCCCTCCTCCTCCTCCTCAGCACCAGCAACCCGATGAAGATCACAATGATGCCCACCAACACACAGGAAATGGTCACCATCATCTTCAAACCTTCGCCGCCCCCAGAGTTGTCCTCACTCACATTGGGTGCTTTCACCAAAGGTGCGATGGTACCTGTGCACAAGTCGTAATACGTGTTATGACAGCTACTGGTGCTTTAAGACATCATTGACATGGAACAGAACGCTTGTCAGTGTTGTTGTAGGAATCCCAACAACAAAACCATGTCATTTGTGCCATTAAATGATAGCTGCTGATCATATTGTGTAAAAGTTGATCATCAGTAGCTTAAACGTTTATCATTTTATTTTCAAGCGATCATGTACAGTGTTCCAGCACAAGTTGCTGCATTCTGTTAATATCAGCACTTGATCTTTTGATGGGCAGTAATGCTGGTTTCCATTCTGCCAAACCGTACTTAAATGCAAATTAACTCATCCTTCATTTAGAAACGCTCAGCCTGATTATTCTCTCCAGCTCCAGTATGTTAGTAAAGGAGGAAGTGAAGTGGTTGGTCTTGAGAACTGGTAATGGCAGAATACCTCTGAACTTTTGGGTTGAAATATGAGCTGGCAGCATCCTTTGACTACATCTACACTATTACGTTTTCATTTTTAAGCATTTTTAAGTTTTGAGACAAACACAATCTCCGTCCACACAAGAGTTTTAGTTCCAGTAGCAGAACTAATCTCCGTCCATATTAACACATCTGACAGCACATATCACATGACCATTGGCACACAGTGGGCATGTGTGTGCCGGTGTAAACAGGAAGCAGATTGTCTGACGTAACACTGCGGTTGAAAATCATGGATGTATAAGTTGAAAATGCAGAAAATACTTTGAAGAAAAAACAATAGTGGTGAAAAGTAAGAGTAGGGACTTATTAGCTTGGACCGACGACGAGGTGGAACTGTTACTAAGCTGACCTAACAGATAAAACATGCATCATCGTTTTCAAAGGTTCTCCGTTTGAGCCCGTCCAGACCACAAAGCAACCCTGGAGTTTTCAAACCACATAGGGGTTAGCAGTGTTTCTAACTGTCTCCGTTTTAGGGGTTTGGAAACGCCAGAGTTGTGTGGATGTGAGGCGTAAACGATGCAAAAGATATTTGTTTTTAATCCAAAATGTAGTAGAGCAGATGTAGCCTGCATCTCAAAGGAGATCATTGAACTTTGTAACTCATGTGGTGGCATTCAGTAGGCTTGTGATGGAGGCTTCACAAACAGCAACACTGTAGCAAGCAGCTACAGCCACTGGAGTCCCCATGAAATGTGTTTTTTATTGCCCAATTCATCAAGGGAGCCTCAATCGCCTCCAGCCTCGAGCGCAAGTGATTTATTCTGCTTTGCCTCAAACTATTTCTGTTAGCCAGACTCAGTATGCTAGAGTTACTGGAAACATAGGTGTTTTATTTAAGACTCTGTACTTGTCCAACCGTCAGAGTGTCAGTGTTCCCATTATACAAACTCTGGAGCAGCCGGTGAATCACCAAGGTACACTTCCCTGCTACATTCTGCCAGCCATGACAGATATTTCAGTGACTTTGTTCCCTGCAAAGAAATGAGTTGGAAACGGTTTGGCCCCCCTGTTATCGTGTCAACTCACTGCCATCGTAGCTGAGTGTTGCGAACTTGACTCTCTTCTCAGCGTAGCCAGCGCTGTTGTAGACTTTCATCTGCAGCTCGTACCAGGTGGCCTCCTGCAGGTCGTACAGGATGTAGCTCTTGGTGAGGGAGGTGCGCTGTGCCGTGGTCCACGTGGGCGATTCCACGGGCCGATACTCCAAGGTGAAGGAGGTGATGGGGCACCCACCGTTATTCCAGCCATTCAGGTTGAGCTTGACCCGAGTGGCGTTGATGCCCGTGAATAGCTCCTGCTCTTTAGCATACTGAGGTTCTGTGGAGAGAGGGGACGCCTCAGTGTGTTAAGATAGGAAGAATGAAAAAACCTGCAAAACCAGGAGATTTTAACTGTGTCAGGCTCGGGTCGGACTTCGACACAAATTTCTTAATGCCTGTCGGGCTCGGGCCAGGTTCGGTCACAGCTCTGTTGGACGCGGGCCGGGCTCAGACAGAAAAATTCGGCCCAATCCGGACTCTATTACCTACTGCACCTTTAATCATTTGGTCTAACAAAATGTCAAAACAAATGGCCATCTCAGTTGAAGGTGAAGTCTTCAAATCATTTTTTTTTGTCTGACCAACAATCCAAAACCATACAAGTATCATACAAGAATAAGAAAACCAGCAACGTTTCACATTTGGACCCAAAACTGGCATTTTACTCAAAAAATGGCTTTAACAATGAATTGATTATCAATGTAGTTCCCTAATAATCTTATGATGATTCATTTCATTAATCATTTCAGCTCTAATAAAAACTTACCTCAAAATTGGTTGAAAATGGAAATGTGATGCAACTTGCAAGTATCATTACATTTTGCAGTGTCCTGTTCATTGAATAATCAATTGCATTATTAGGAAAGAAGATAGCAGTAATAAAAGACTTTTATTTTATATTATTTATATTCATAATTAATTCTCACAACAGGCATTTTTCTTGCCATTTAGAAGGATGTTATATCATGTTTTAAACAATGAGTATACTACGCTGTATTGATCACATGACTACAAGCTTACTGAGAAAAAAATCTAAATCAATTGCATTGTCAAATGTTGAAGTCTGCTTCCACCAGATATATAAATCCTCCACTTGTAAGGATAATAAAATATTATGATGGTGCAATGACTTTAGTTAAAAAAAAAATCACTGAAAATATAAATGATCACCTCTAATATTATGTTCCTCTCCAAAGTCAACTTGTTTGTCTGTACCTTTCCCATGGGTCTTTGCTTCGATGATCTCACTGATGCGTCCTGGCCCCACTGCATTCTGCGCTGTGAGTGTGAACTTGTACCAGGTTCCACATTTGAGGTTCTCCAGCCGATAGGAGCGCTCACTGGGACTGATGGGAAAGTTACCCCACTGCTCGCTGTTATCCTCAGAGTACTGCAGAATGTAGCCTGGAAAAGAACACGTGGGGAAATTACTGTTAATGAACAGGAAAAATAACAAGGAACAAAAACATTGAAAAAGAAAAACAGGGTTTTGTCTGTCTGACCTCTTATGGAGCTGCCTCCGTTGTCTCCAGGGATCCAGGAGAGGGTTATCGAGGTGGTGGTTGTCTTGGTCACTGTGAGGCGAGGCTGGTCAGGTGGAACTGAAGGAAAGGCCCAGAAATTAGTGATTGTAAGGGCGAGAAAAAAATTAACAGCAATCCACAGGTGCAGCAGGCTCATAACATCACCTGTGTGTAGGTGTTATAAAGTTTTTAAAGTAATCTTGGAGATTCTCATTAAAATGACTGTCTGTTAAGTCACTATCTATTGCCAAATGAGGTAACACAACGGGGAGTGGTGGCCTAGAGGTTAAAGAAGTGAGCTTGTGACTGGGAGGTCGCCGGTTCCTCTCTCATTACCACCAGTGAGGAGCCCTTTAGCCAGGCCCTTAACCTCAACAGGAGGTGCTCATTGGCCAGAACTTCCAGGTATGAATGTGGAACTGTGTGAATGGACTTACCTGGATAAATAAAGGTTCAATAAAAAAAAAAATTGAGCCTATGGTCCACTGATGAAAGACCTAGTATTACGAACTGTGGCGACATTCTCGAGAAAAATCACAAGACGTGTAATGACGTGGTGATGATATGATCAATCAGAAGAAGACAACTGCCAACTGACTGACGTCACAGAGGTGACAGTGTTCCGATCTCTAAAAACACACCTGCTTAGCTTATAGCTTGCCGCCAAAAAAGAAACAGAGATCTTGGAGACCATGGCACATTTCTGGCAAAATGTTGCCTCAGAACTGGGACAGTTCCCGCAACAATACCAGTTCTGCTGCTGAATGACACTTATTCACTCCAGTCTAAATGTCAGAAAGGGATAGTCCTTGCTGGGCGGTGCGCTCGAAGCCCCCAGACACTTTGACCATTAAGCTGTGGCTTCTGACCTTTCTTGACATAGTTTACATATGGAACTTTCAATAGCCCGCATCAATGGATGTGTACTGGATATATATATATATATATATATATATATATATATATATATATATATATATATATATATATATACACACTCCTTACTTCATTTTAATTCATTAATTAAATGTATTTGTTTCTATTTCTAATTTTTTATTTGTATTATTAATATTTTTTTTAACCATTTTTTTGGGGGGGGGGGGGTGTTACATGTATATTGTGTTACCTGTAACATGCTGCTGATGTGTTTAATAAAAAAAAATAAAAAAAGAGAGAGATCTTGGAGATTGTAGGGGTTGGTACAAAAAAAATGCTGATTTTTTTTCACATGTCGTTTGCTTACCTTGAACCTGCAGGTTGAGGACGGTTTTGTCTGACCCGAAGCTGTTACTGGCCACACAAGTGTAGTTCCCAGAATCCTCTGCTTTCACCGTACGAATAACAAGGCTGCCGTTACCATGGACGCTGCGCCGGCTGTCGATCACAACAGGCGCTGGGGTTCCATTGCTGAAACGTAGATGTTGTCAGTGTCACACGGTAACTTTGAAGAGATAAATTGAACTACTGTTGGAGACTGTATACACATGTAGCCATCTATCACGGCACCTACAGCAACACCTTTTACTGAACTCACATCTCCTTCAGCCACTTGATGCTCGGGGATGGATCACCCACTGCTTTACAAGGCAGCACAATGTCTCTCATCCAGGGAGTTGTTACTGTCCTGTTAAAGGTCAGGATCCGAGCCGGAGCTGCAAAAACACACACACACACACACACACACACACACACACACACACACACACACACACACACACACACACACACACACACACACACACACACACACACACACACACACACACACACACACACACACACACGCTTCATCAGCACACAGGGGAGATGCAGTAACAAACAGATGTGTTGCAGTTTGCTGACTGATTTCAGAAAGAGTTTCTTTCATATCGTTGTCCTTTTATTTACTATATAACAATTTGGCTCACTGACCCTTTCACATATGCACTGCAACCCTGAAATAATCTAGACATTGCCCGGCAGAGCTGTATGTGAGAACGCAAATGTCTGAATCAGTTGGGCCGGACATTAAAAACCCTCTACCCTGCCAACTCCCTAGTACAAAGCCTGTTGAGCCCATGTGGGAAAACTGCAGGTCATTGTCCGGAGATTCACAGCGAGCGAGTGGGCGTGTTGAGAGCCATTTCTATCATTTGGCGGTGCGAAACTGGAAGGAACCAAACATCTGAAAGTGAAGATAAAGAGTCATTTACACTAAGACCACAACTAAAATGTCTAACTGGAGAGACAACAAGGTTCGCAAACTTCTGTCGGTAAGGGTCAACAGTAGACATATTCAAGGAACGGCAAGAGACACGCTTGTTTATGACCAGCGCCACCCCTCATCGGAGTATTTCCATTAACTGAGAACAAGTCTGACACGGACAATCTCCTGTAGTGTGCTACGTGTGAGAAAGGGAAACTCCAGACCTTGTCCAGAGTTCTTATGAGGAAACGGCTGGAGTCAGGGATACAGGCTCAGGGCCCATAGTCTGATGGTGTTTCTCTCTCCATCTAAGCAGTGGAGCATCCATCACCTGCTGTAGACCTCAGACAGGTCGTGATAGGAGCTGTGGGTCCTGACTCCAGACACCATGGGGTCTATCAGCATATGCAATCAGCTTATAGGCTATCAGCAAGCATGTAAAGTGTTGACAGGGCCAAACACAGAGGTATTTACATTCAGCTGATGCTCCCCTACCTATCTTCCTATAAGGAGATACTGGGGATAAGTTTTTCACACAGCTACATGAGTGAAGTTAATTGTGGCAAGACGGTAGTCCCCAACAAAGAATCTTGTTTGAATTTTAACTTACTGTGCTGCAGTGAATTTTAAAAATGTTATTAAAAGTTTAAAAAAATAGACCTACTGTAATATCTTTACATTGTACGCTGTGATTTCCTTCCTCATTGTTATTATAGCACTTGTGTTTCAAACTGAGAGTCCAAAAAGAGTCCCAAAACTATGCATCCCATTTTGCCCATTATAGTCCCATCAGGCATGTGGACTGGGACACTGTTTGCCTCTTATTCAGACATAAACCTTTAGGAGTTTACTTCTCACTTAATTTACCAGTAAATCAGGCAATCTGCCTATAGATCAAATGTGGAACGCAGTACAGTGCAAGTATTTCATCTTTATTCGGCACTTCAAACTGTACCAAAGCTCAGCTCCACCTACCCTCTGCCATGGGTTTGACAGTGATGATTTCACTGGCGTTTCCACGGCCTGCAGCGGTGACGGCCACCACCCAGATACTGTACTGACGGTTCCTGCTCAGGTTGGGGATGCGGTAGAAGAACACATCCGGGGCCGCTTCAAACTCACTGCTCACCTGGTCAAGGGAAGACATTCAGGAACGTCATTCATATCGTCATGTTTTCCATCAACGTTAAATGCTGACTTAATGTTAAAGGATAAGCCTGGTGACATTCTATATTTCTATTATTGTCAACACATCCCATAAACACATCAAAACCAACAATGCATTTCATTTCATTTATTTATTTTTAAAAACAGGGACAATGTACAATATACATTAACCTTAGACAGGAGAGATGCATTTTACCAGGTTGTAGCACTTGTGCTAATTTCCGCCTGTAGTCCCTGGGCAGGCTGATGTCAACAAATAAATGTCTCCTACAAATATTTTGTGTGTATCCAAAGCCTAGTATATCTTTTTCCAAAACTATAAATGAGCTATGTAGTTCTATTATTAGTGAATCGTACATAGCCTTTCCATCCATGATTTAAATATTGGTTATAGCTGCTTTAAGTTGCTTTTTACCAATGTGTGTTCAAAACTAATGTCCACCGATCAAAGGAAAATTCGTCATGTCACTCTTATGTAGATACCTTCATGTAAAGTGTTACCGAAAATTCTTTAGCCTTGGAGTTGAGAGCCACAGACAGGGTAGGGAAATCAGAAAGCAATGAGAGACAGACTAACACATTGTTGATTTGGTCTTTTCATAGAATTTGTTGACAATAAGAAAAGTATAGGATAATGCCAGCCTGCCAAATGCTAACTTGTTCATAGATTTACAGGAACTTTAATTATGGCAAAGTACTGAATGTCTAATTTCATTTTTTATTAAACGTTCCTACCGTGGGGTGTGGGTTGGAGCAGAAAACTGTGTATTTTCTGATGATGCCGTTCACTTTGAGAGGAGGAAGCCAGGACACAAACACCACTGAGTTCGATGCAGCTGCTGCCTTCACACCCGCCGGAGGCCCAGGAACTGAAAGGAAAAGATCATCTAGTTGATATATTTTTCCACATTAAGCTAATATTATTCCTCGGAAGATTTTTACGGTGCTTCTTGATTACTGATTATAAAGCAAGATAACAGAGCAAAATGTCACATTCCGCAGGACTTCCTGCTACATGTAAGTTAGTTACAGCTCTCCACTTAATAAGCATGTTAAAGACCCTACTGCTCCCTAGCCTCTTTTTTTACCACAGGGGTTTATTCACTGCTGAGCAATAGTCTTAACTTGGCAAAGCTGCCATTTCTCCATTTAATGTTAAGAACAGACATGCTGCAATTCCTAGAGGCCCTACAGCAGCGAGTCAAACTCAAGTCTGAGCTTCTCTTTGAAACAGCTTGACTGCTGCCCTTGTGATTTGATTTGGAGTGGTGACTTCATCTTCCTACCGTCCTCCTTGGTGCGAGTGTAGATCTGTTCACTGCGAACACCGTCTCCAGCTCTGGTGAAGGCCAACACCTGGATGCTGTAGTTGGTGTACTTCTCCAGTCCATCCAGCTCCAGAGAAGGCTTCGAGGTTGTCACATTCCTGATCTCTCCGAGCTCTGATAGACAAAAAAATATTGGTGCAGAATTACAGCCACTAGAGCCAGTCCCACAATGAGCTTTCCTTAGGATGTGCCATTTATGTGTCTGTTGCTTTAAATGCTATTGAGGAGGAGAGGGGGGGCAAGGTGGAGGGTGGGTGTGTGGCCTTGACCAGCTTGCGGCCACGGTTGTAGCTCTATTTCCTCATGGGCGGGCCAAATTCTCTGGGCAGCTGTGGACGGCGGGCAAAGCAGAGAAAGGGGAGGTAACCTTTCCCCTTATGACGTCATAAAGGGAAGATTCCAGATCGGCCCATCTGAGCTTTCATTTTCTCAAAGGCGGAGCAGGATACCCAGGGCTCGGTTTACACCTATCGCCATTTCTAGCCACTGGGGGACCATAGGCAGGCTGGGGGAACTCATATTAATGTTAAACAACCTCATAAAGTGAAACTTCCATGCCATGGGAACTTTAAGCTGCCTACTGATGATAGATGCAAAACCGCTATGCGCTGGGCTCAAACAATTCCAGAACGTTCCTGTGCTGCGCTTTGCCTGTTTGCTCTGCGCCCTACCTCACGGTTTTGTTGTAGATCATTTGTAGGCAGCTTTAGCCAATGCAGGTTTCATATTACAAATAAAGCCAGTGATATGACAAGCTGTCACTGGTCCAAACATGTGACTAATGTATTATACAGCAGGTCACATTCATAAAAGTAGATGTCAGGTCCAAGGGTGTCATAGCCCAGCCTTGGATATAATGTCATATTCAATCACAAAGTCTAAACAACCCCAGGTCCAAGGTCTGCTGTGGTGGCAGGCCTCCACTGGCAAACCTGCTACCCTCAGCTACTGGGGTTTGAATTATTGATGTCTCTCTGTGTCACTCCCTGGCCATTTCTCTTCTTAACAATGTTTCTTCTCCCTTTATTTCTCTCTTGTCACTTCTCTCCAGAGATATATGAGCCCAGCTGCATCTCTTCTTGGAATTTTCACAGTAAACCTTCACAGAGCTTATTCCAAGTGGCAAAGAAAAAGAAGAATTTCAACCAGAAGTGAAAACAAAACCAACTGAGCTGTAAACATTTATCACGGCTCTTGGTGAGTTTTGTGGCGCTCAGTAGTGCTATATTGATTTGAGACAAAACAAATGTAATATTTTATTGGTCTTTGTTTTAACTGCAAAACAGAGTCAGTAGCCTGTATGTGTGGCAGTCCATTCAGATGGGATTATTCTGTCTAAAATCAACCACTGTGACACTGAGCTGATTCCAACAACACTGGTGCCATAGACATCTATCACTGGTGCACTGATACAACTGGCACCACTGTTTGTCAGAAAGGGTCTGTATCGCCCTCTGCTGGTCAGTCACATTACATCCTCTCATACTGATGAACTGCTCTGTGATTGACTGGTAGAGATAGAATAGTAAATAGAACAGTTTGATTGCAAAAGATATATGTTAAGTGTTAAGTGTTGACCGTCATGGTATATTTACATACAATACAAGCCAAAGCATTTATAAATAATAAAACTGAAATTTAACTTTTAGTGATCTCCCACAGAGCTACGGACTGTTAGCATGCAAACTAGTCATGGCTGTCAAGTCTGGAGCATTCATGTTGTATACGCAGGCCAACATGAAGTGACAGTGCAGGGGTCAAAGGCAATTGTGCTGTCACAACCAATCCCACTGACACAATCCCGGCATGTGACAGTGGCATGGCATGCTGTCTGACTTCCACAGGCCCAGGCAAACTTTTGGCCAGTACTCAATTCAATTTTCAGTTTATTTATGAGTGGAGGTTAGTCAGATACCAAGAATACACTTGGGTAACTATAAGCTATAGCTTACTCATTAGCATCAATAACTATCCTTATTACTTTATTCATTATATAAACTCAGCACTACACAGTTTTTAGCTCATAACCTTTGTATTCAGCAGAGATTACTGGATTGACTCAAGACTGGACATCAGCAGTGAGCAAAGGAAGTAAACAAATGATGCAGTACACCAAGGTCCCTCTCTCTAGTCTCCTCTGTGTGGGAATCTGCAGCAGTTTTCTACATTTATTAGTAATAAAATAATCATTGAATTGCTTGTCACAAAACCATTGCGGGGCGACCTCTAGCTCACCGAGTAGAGTGTGCGCCCCATGTGGGCTGAGTCCTTGGCAGCGGCCTAGGTTCGATACCAACCAGTGGCCCTTTGCTGCATATCGTCCTCTCTCTCTCTCTCTACCCCCTTTCCTATCTACGCTATCTAAAAAGAAAACACACTCCCAAAATAATCTTTAAAAAGAAAACCATTGGCATTTAAACCATTTTGGGAGAGTAATATATTATCATTCATTCTTTCATCGTTTTCCTATATTTTCATCTTCTATCTAGTAGTTTCAATGATTGGCCTAATTTAGGGCTGTCAAACTCATTTTAGTACATGGGCCACATGCAGCCCAATTTGCCATTTTACATTGGTAGAACCAGTAAAACAATCGCCAATATGACTATGATAGTGGTGCCGAAAATTAGATTGCTTGAGCACTGAGAGGTGCTGTGAGCACACTAAGCACACTGGCTTCCCATTTTCCTCTGTGAGGAGAACTGGTCCACTTTTCTCCTTTTTGACAAAGACATTTTCCCACCGGTGGCTCCTGCATGAAAAGTAGCCTGGGCTTGACATTTGTTTGTCACGTAGCCTGTATGTAAGCACTTGGAATCTATAATACTGTTTGGTTTTACTATGCAAAGTCATCCAGTAGGCCAGATTGGACCCTTTGGCGCCGTATGTTTGACACCCCAAATTATCCAAAAGGAACCAATTTGGCCCTAATTGTTTCCTTTTTGGATAATTTATGTAAATCATGTATTAGATTTTACTAAATTGTTGTGATGTATTAAAATCAATATGTTCTCATATAATAAATGTTGTATTAATAATATATATATATATATATATATATATATATATATATATATATATATATATATATTTTTTTTTTTTTTATTGTTCTGCTTTGTGATAACAATGCCTCTGTTAGATACTTCAATATGATACTTCAATGTCTGATTTAAAATACAATCAAGCAGTTTTTAAATTTTTCCTTGTAAATATGTTAATGACAAAGCGCAGATGTGTGAGGACAAGGTACTGTACATAACAGTTAACGTTTTTAGGAAGTGTGCAGATATACATGTGTACCTCCATCAGGCAGGTTGGCCCAGTAGATGACCCTGAAGCCCAACAGGTTGCCGTTCAGAGCGTCTTTGGGAGGGGTCAGCCAGGATAGAGAGATGACCTCCGGAGACGCAGCTGTGGCCTGGACGTTCTCCGGAGGACGACTGGGCACTGAGGGGAAAGAAGCAGGAGGCAGACTATATAAACAGTTGACTCACAGTAGAAACCCTAGGACTGATAACATGTAGCAGCACCCTCTGGTCTCCAGTAGGCGGTGATATAACTTCACAAATCTCTCCAAAATGAAACCATGCTGTCTGCCTCTTTGAGAATAGGAAATGCACAGTGTTGTGTTGCCATCACCCATGTTAGGAATAGTGATAGACTGGCCGTTTTTTGGCAGTTTGCAGATTATCTGTATCTGTGTTTTATTTGCCTGATAACTGATAAAGTTAATTCATTAAAAAGTGTGTACAGCTCTTTGTCTGTCCCTCTGCTTCATTTTTACTCACCACTGAGTAACAACACACAACACAACACTATCTGACTCTCTTTTACTGTATATTATGTTGAAAGTTTCTAATTTATTAAATAATTACTTAAGGCAGTTAAAGTTTTGGGTTGGATCAAAAATCTTCATTTTGACTCATAGATTTTCATTTTCACTGTATATGCATATTGGATCCAAATATCTGTATCCGTTTTATTAACTACTAATAAACTGGTATCAGTATTGGCCTTAAAAAAACAGTATCTGTCGATGCCTAGATAGGACACAGTTATCATCAATCCAAATATACTGATCACATCTATTATCTTTGAATACTCTGCGGCTTTGAATACGTGTTCCCTTTTAGCAAATATCTTGTTATTATGTTGTATCAGACTTAATTTACTTTAATGCTTTCTTGTTATTCTTAGATTTATTCAAAATATTCTGTCTACCATCACACTTTGGTCTGAGTTTGGTATTGTACTCCTTTCTTACCGTCTTCCAGCGTGGTAGCAGCCACCTCAGTGGATGAGGGCCCTGTCCCAGCGCTGTTGCTGGCTTGCACCACGACTCCATACTGGGTGAACTTCTTCAGGTTGTCCAGCACCAGGCTTTCTGCATTGTCCCCTGTGGTCTCCACGCTGATCACACTGAACTGGTAGTTTCCACCAGAGCTGTACTCCCTGAAGCCCACCTGGTAGCCTCGGATGGCTCCATTCTGGAGGTGCTTCTTGGGCGCCTGACAGGGGAACGACACGGCTTATTTGAGACAATGGGGTTGAACATCTGTGCTCTTTTTTTATTTGAGTGCAAAAGAATCACATTTTACGAGACAAATTAAATGAGTCAGCGACTGAGGAATAAAATAGCACCCTCAGGTCAAGCACAATTTTGGTAGATAAAGAAAACTCTCTGTTCAGTCGCCTATAAACTTATGAATATATTACATTACATTCTGATACCAGGAAGCGGACACCACACATAATGCACAAATACGGTATGGTGTTAGCTAGCGACACTCACCTATACTGTAGACCCCCCCCCCCCAAGAACAAGGCCCACTTTTTAGCTATCTCGTTTGTTTCCCATACGCATATATCAAGAAAATGAGATACCCCCTAGGTCTTATAATCATTCTGTCTGGACAGCGTGGAGCCATTCTCACGTCAAAGAGTGCAAAAAGACCCCTTTGAGTTATCAAACAGATACATTAATAGTTATTCAGCATTTTACATATACTCGTCACAAATTTTCTACCACAGAGACTAAAGAGAGAATATTTCAAATGACACCAATTTGCCAAAAACTCTTATAATATGCTGTTTGTGCTCTTCCTCTGAGTGCCTTGTATAGTCCAGGTTAGCTACTCTCTTTTGTTTTTTCTCTCATGCCCCTGACAGCATCTTGAATTAATGCGATCACATCTCAAAACCCAGCCAACACAATCTTCTTCTCCAGCTGCATGGCTGAGGGAAAATGTGCACTTTTTTTCTCTTAAGTCATGGCCTCCTTTGGCTCTACGCACAATTTGAATAAGACCAAAGGACAAAATGACTCATTAAATGTTGAGTTCCTTTGATCCTTATTACTCATTGACTTCGAGGAGAGACCAGTGTTGGATTTCTTTGGGGATTTAAAACAGCAATATTTCAGCCACAAGCCAGACCTCAGCTCTGTCATCCCTGATTGTACCTATCTGGACACAGCTACATACTCACCTCATGCAAATATACACACATTTCTAACACACAGGGTCGGATTAACTTACCCGCCAAGTGACTCGGATGCTCTGAGAGGAGAGGGCTTCCAGCTGCACTTCCTGGGGTGGTCCATCAGGAGCTGAGATCAGATCGCCCAACATGTGCATATTATTATAAAGATAAGAAAGATAGAGAAAAACATTATTGTCTGTCATGAGTGACAAAATGTTGTCTTTGACAGGGCAGGCTCAAATGACATGAAATACATAGAAGAACATAAAAGATAGATATAGAAACAGTGTAAAAAAAACATTGACAGTACAAGCATGTAGAAATGCAAAACAGTGCAAAAAAAAGCATGGATGTAGCTGTTGGATATGTATGCTACGTATAACTGTTAAATGTGGAATCTAAAACTGTACACATCCGACAACTGTCTCAACTATTTTTTAGAAAGGCTTTTGCAAACAACATTTTTTCTTCACAAAACCCCATGGAACAAATGTCCAGAAGTGATGAGTGTGGATGTGGCTATTTTAACAAATGTGATGGTTGTATTTATAGGTATCTGCTGAGGGTAAGGAGAAGTGCTCTGTGGGGGGTGGCAGAGTGGGGAGATGAAGGGATAGGGGGTGTGATTTGCAGATGGGGTCCAGCCTCAGTCTATTGACCGTGGTGTGACATTTACTACTGAGGCCGCTAATTGAAAAATTCTGCTTTTAGTGCGGGGTCAGCGTGTGTTCAATAATGCAACAGAGACAATGGGCTGATGTCACTGGGCTGTTAATGAATTGACTCACTTGGCCCTTTACCTCTTTTTTCCACTCGTCTTTCACTCTCCACCCTCACTTCTGTGTTTTGGTTACTCTGATTTGTTGTCATAGTGACAAATTACTTGACAATTACTGTAACTGTATATGATTTATGTACATGAAAATAAGAGTGAAAAGTGAGTGTCAAGATCATTTGTGCATGATTTAGTTCTGTATATATATATATATATATATATATATATATATATATATATATATATATATATATATATATATATATATATATATATATATATAATGTAATTTGCAATATTTCTGAGTCTGTAAATAATATTGATAATGTTAATAATGTGTTGTATTTTTAATCTACTGAGTATGTGCACTGTTTATTGGAAAGCAATGACCTACATTTCATTACATACTGTATGTGCCTGCCCACTGTGTCAATGACTATAAAATCAAATTGAATTCAGAATACAACACTGACTCATCCCTCTCACCTGCTTCGTCAGTGGTGATGGTGAGCTCGTTGCTGGCCTCGCTCTTGCCGATCAGGTTCTTGGCAAACATGCGGATGTTGTAGGTGGAGGAGGGGTGCAGGTCGATGATGGTGGCCTGGTTGAGCTGAGGGGACACATCTTTGGTCTTCTGAGCAGTATCCCAGGAGGCTGTAGAGGGGACAGGGTGAGGTTTATTGGGGTTACTAAAGTCAGGGGGGGAGGTCAAAGCTAAGTGTATTAGGACAGGCTATGTTAAATCATAGCGCTTGGACAAAGTGAATGCAGGGATAATCAACCAAAACACATGATTCTCTCTACACATTTGAACCAACGCTTTGTTTAAAAAATGTGTCTCACTGTCAGATCATACCATCTAATCTTAAATATACATTTCTTTTCTTGTACCTGATTTGTTCTTGCTTTCAATATCGAAGCCTGTGATTGGGCTGTTGCCATCAAAACCCATAGTCCAACGCAGTGCAATGGTCCTGTCCTTCACTTCTCTGATCTCCACCTCTGGGGGGTCCGGGGGCTCTACAAGGCACAACGTTAACCAACACTTGTTTTGTAGTGTTACTGAACTTTTTTGAAGAAACAACTTGCATCCAAAAATTCCTCTGTGCAGGTGCGTAGGAAAATAAAAAACAACTTGGAAACAAAGGAACAGATCTTGATGAAGGTCCGGAGGGACCAAAACATAATTCTTTTGTAAATAAACGGTGATGCTATAGCAAGAGCAGAGTGTGGGATTTGTTCCTTTGTTTTCAAGTGTTACTGAACTTAAAATGGCAGGTAAAATATGCCATTATCTGCAATTGTTGCTAAGACTGAAAAGCTTCGTTACAGCCTTTTTTTTCTTTGAACGGTTGAAGCAGGTTAAGTTTTACCTTGCACTGTGAGCTGTATGATTCCTCTGTCTTCGCCAAAGGAGTTGATGGCATGGCAAGAGAAGAAGCCGGAGTCCTCCCTCACTGTGGGCATGATCTGATGGATGCACAGGAATCAGATGAGTTTCAATAAAAAAATACTATGCAGGGGGCTGTCCACTGGTCACTGGTAGTGATATTGATGTCATCAAATTGATGCCAACATCTGATATCTTTAATTTAACGCCGAGGCTTTTTTTTGGTTTTTAAGGCCATTAATGGCCTGGCCCGGGCGTATTTGGCCGAGATTTTAACCCTTCGTGAGCACAACAGGTCATTTATCATCCAATCAACTTATTTTAGAAGTCCAGAGGTCGCGGTACAAATGGTGTGCTGATCTGCCCCGTTACTTTGGAACAGGTTACCGCGTGATATTAGCACTATTACAGACATAGTTCTTTTGAAATCTAACCTCAAAACTTATTTACTTTGAATGTTTTTTAATACATAGTAGGGCTAGGACATTTTTTTCTTTCTTCCTCCTGCTTTTATGTAACTTGTTCTGAGTTTACTGTATGTTATGTTTTATTCTTTTCTGATTTTACTGTATGTTATGTTTTTATTCTTGGTCCTTGATGTAAGTAACTTTGAATACCTGCTGGTTGCTGTTAGGGCTCTATAAATGAATGCTGATTGATTGATTGATTGACAGGCCTGAAGAGGTGAAAGTATCCTGTACTTAACCCTTGTGTTGTCCTCCCGGGTCAAAGTCTTTTTTAATCGCTTTTTTTTCTCACATTTTCTTCGTATTTCTTTTTTTACACTACCATCAGTATATTGTACACACCACTCACACCAATGTATTACCACTAGTTTTACACATTTTTTTGTTGTTGTTGAATTCAGGTCGGGAAACCTCATTTATATGAAATTATATCAATTTTTTGTGTTTGTGTTTGGTTAAAGTTTAGTTTCAGGATACTGTTTTGAAACCATTTAAACCGTTTTAGAACATTTAAAAAAAAAAAAACACCAAAAATTCAATAAAGTAGTGAACTGATCCTTCATTTGACTTGCAAGGAGACAATTTGGATGAAAGAATCCCAAATTTCTGATGTAGAAACTTTTAAAAATGGGCCAAATTTGACCCGAGGACAAGAGGAGGGTTAACAAGAAAAAAGCAAAAAAGTTGAGGTCAGAAAAAGTCAGAATAAATTAAGAGAAGACATTTGCATGCTGTGTCTTTATATACTAAATAAATATCAACAGTTGGATTTTACACTTCCAAGTGGCACAGCCTCCTACCTGCAGGGTGGAGATGACTTCATCGCCCACCTCCTTGACAGAAACCACATAGCGGCTGGTCTCGGGGTTGATGATGCGTTCCTCCTTCTCCCAGCGTACCATGATGGGCTTCTCACCGTGGGCCGTGCAACTCATCTTCTTCTCTTCTCCCTGCGTGGCCAGCGTGGTGTTGGGGTAGGATGTGATCATGGCAGGGACTGGTGCGGAAATAAGGTGGAGAAAATATCTTGTTACATTTGTTTTTCTAGATGAACCATATTGGTACTTAAGTTATGACGGATAGATGTATTGTTCAAAGGAACAACACAAGCAAAGGACGTTCTCCAACTCAAATAACCTTTGATTAAGCCAGTAGCTACGGAGCCTCAAAGTGGTTGATATTAAATAATTAAATAAGACATTATAAAATAATCATATAAATAAATAGTCAAATATATAAACCAATGAAATCAAATGAAATAATTGTAGACATTATTCAAACTTAAATCATTATTGTGAAAAAATGAAATTAAGCATTTTTATTTTACAATGCCCTTTTTCAAAGGTCCCCTTTTATTTAACATGTACATTTGTCCCGTTTCCTGACACTCTTATTTCACAATGTTCTTTTCATGACACTGGAGTTGTCATCGGTCCCCGCCCCCTCAACTTTCAGCCAATCACAAGCCCTTGGCCTCTTTTTCGTGAGCTCAACAACAACAACAACAACAATCTAGTTTCAGAGGAAGCCAAACAACTTGGTTTAGAGCAGCTGATTAGCTGGCAGTTGCTAAAGGTGCAGAGAGAATATGATTGGCTGAAAGGTGAGTGGGTAGTGACCGGTGAGAACTTCACTATCATTATTGGGAACAATAAAATACAAAGAGGCTTTTGAGAAAGGGATTTTTGACAACTAGAGTGCAAGGAAACAAACATGGACACCAAAACTACCTCAATTATTCAGCATCAGAATCACAAATGTATTGGTTCTATGACATACGTGCATCGTTTATTCATATTATATGAACTTGATGATTGTGGTCCTGTTTAAGCGATGTCTAAGTATGCTGAACAATCAAAAGCAATGCTGGTTTGTGGGATTTTAATCACCTGATGTATTGTCTAACCGTGTCAGTTCAGCTATTTATCTCGCTCTAATGGAAAAACGTGCTGTCTTTTGTAAAATGAAAAGAATAAATTTTGACACGTTTTATATCAACTGCGTGGAAATAAAACTTGCTTACATTAGATACACAGATAATTCCCAGCATTGTTAGTGTACTGTAACTGAACGTACAGCTTCTCTTTAGTCTCTTGCATCTGAGAGTCCTAAATGGTACAGCGATGCTCTAACAACCCTCTGAAGACAGCAAACTAAACGCACACTAACGACATACATGGCTCATTACACCCACAGCAGAGTGTATAACAACCCTCTGTCCCCAGATGCTCACACACACACATTCACACCCATGTACACACACAAACACACAAAGCGTGACTCCAGTGATGTGATGGGAAGTGTCAGGCAAGAGGTTGCAAACATTTAAGCCTCATGTCTTATTCACTCTGCAGCCATTTGGGGCTCGGCGGTGAAAAAGAACGCTGATTTATTTTGCATGACAAATATGAATTTTTATGTGAGACACATTTGGAAAAGTGAAAAAAAAAAAAAAGCCCAGGCTTTATTTAAACGTTATCGTTTTAGTGCACAGCTACTTTCATTTTGTAGTTTAAGTGGCTCAGAGGTGGCACACTCCCGGCAGAGTGGGACAAAACGCAAGGACGGTGAGAAGATCAAGACAGCTCCGTCCGTTAGGTGTGTGTGAGCGAGGATGTCTGTACTGTAAGCTTTAAAGACATGTCAGCACCCTGGATCTGGAGGGGAAATACATTACAGCTAAAACATATTTGTGTAGACAGCACATTTTTGCAGTTCCCATTTATTTTTTGTTACAGCGCAAAATATACTGTTATTGATATGCTGATACAATGCTAAACATTTTAAAAAAAAGAATGCACTGGTTAAAAAAAAATCACAAAACTTAATTCTAAAAATATGATTTATTTTTTAAAAGGAAAATATTTAGAAATAGATAGTGTGATATTTGATGTTTTCTGCTCAAATAAAAAAGTTATATTTGGAAAAAATGACACCTCAAAGGGTCAAGTCTGAGCATGATCTGGTGATGTAGAAATGCGAACCAACTGGAGTAGACCAATCATCAGAGGTTTGTTTGGGGGGGATTGAGGGGGTTACTTTTGATTTCACAGCCAATCAGAGCAGGGGTTGACAGCCAGTCACGCCCGAATACAGCTCTTCAGTTGGGAGAGGGGCAATAGAAAACAAAAAGATTATATATATATATATATATATTTTTTTTTTTTTTACAATTGTGTATTGATTGAAATGCAACACAATCATAAGATGTCTGTAGATGCAATCCACACCTGAGAGCGTTGGCACATTTAAGGATGCAAAAAAAACATATATGTATTTTCAAGTTCACTAGAAAAAACTGTGATAACAATATATGATTAAGAAGTTTTAGAGGGGACAGATTCATTCAAAAATAAGATAATTTTTATTCATAATTATTATTCAAATAATTATATCATTATTCAATACATGTATTTAATGTTGCATTATTAATCATCACCACTGTTCATTTATTTTTCTGAATCCGTTACTGACAGCATATAGAAAATCAATTTGCAGATTTGTATATTATTTTGTGTGATCCTCTGACTACTGAAGTCAGATTTTTGAATGTTTTAATATGTAGCAGCTCTGCAGTTAATATGTTGCAAACATCAAAATAAATCTACTTTACAACACGGCATCTTGATGTGAGATGAATGTGGAAGGCAGAGACACAAAAGCAAACAAATGCTCAACAACGGGAGTGTCGATGCAACATGAAGAGGGCTCAGAGATGAGGCACATGTGGTCTGTACGCCTGTGTCTCCGTGTGATAAAACACACATCAGCTTGTGTCTATGTAAATGCATGTGTGTACAAACGTGTGTGTGTGTGTGTGTGTGTGTGTGTGTGTGTGTGTGTGTGTGTGTGTGTGTGTGTGTGTGTGTGTGTGTGTTTGTGTGTGCAAGCAGCCCAGCTGAGTCAGCCCTGAGGCACAATTTGTGGCCCTGTAATTGTTGTGTTGATGTATTTCTTTAATATCCAGTGGAATTATGGGAACAGGACTACGGGGAGGAGCGACGAGAGAAAAAGGAAAAAAAGAGAGGAGGTGAAGGCGGAAAAAGTGAGTCTCCTGTCTCATTAGGCATCACCTCCCCTGATATCTAATTCAGCCTTGAACACAACACATGGGACACACAGCACACATACATACATGAGTTCCCTGTGAATGGTGATTTCATCATCCATCCTGTCTTATATCAATCACTTTGAATCATCATTCATCACTCATTCATCTTACCACTGAACTCTTTGTTTATGTGTCTCGCTGGATTTCAGTTTTAGTAATAACTTGCTGTATGCACTTAAATCAAGTTTTATAGGACATACTGGCTAGGGCTGCAACTAACCATTATTGTTATAGTATATGTGTATATATATCTCTCTCAATTATTTTCTCGATTAATACAGTAGTTGTTTGGTCTGAAAATGGTAGTAGTGTTTCCCGAAGCCCAATATAACGACCTCAAATGTCTTGTGTTGTCCACGACTCAAATATATTCAGCTAACTGTTACAGAGGAGTGAAGAAACAAGAACATATTCACATTTAAGAAGCTGGAAGTGTATTTCTTTTTTTTATACTTCTTTTCATAAAAAAGTTTTAAAGTGATTAATCGCTTATCAAAATAGATGGCGATTACTTTAATAGTTGACAACTAATGGATTAATCGGTTTATCTTGCAGCTCTTATACTGATATGCTCAAATGAAACATAAATAGTGAGCACTTTAATAGACTAAATGGTGCTCACTGTCTCTCACACGCACACGCGCGCACACACACACACACACACACACACACACACACACACACACACACACACACACACACACACACACACACACACACACACACACACACACAGCTCCTCTTTAGAAACAAATACGATGCAATGTGTTTATGAGGAAGAGGGGAGGATGATGGCAGAGAACGGTGTGAATGTCATTGTGTTGCAGTCCTAAACATGTCAGTTTTTCATCCTAACATTATTCCTTGAAATCCGGTGCAGTATGTGTAGCTTACATTAGTAAAAAAAAGAAAAGAAATGAAAACATGAGCATTACAGCTTTCAGAAAGCCAAAGCATAACAAGCAGAGTGTGTAGTGTGTGTTTCCTGCACAGCACAAAGTGTCTTTTATGTGGAGGTGAGGAGAGCCCTGTTCCTCCACAGCAACCCAGAGGGCAGTGATGATACGCTTAAGCCTGCAGGGGATTGTGGGGGATAGGCTGGCTGCTGATAGGCTACTCCCGTGAGACAAACGCGCCCCCCCCTCCCCCCTTCTCCCAGGCTCCCTTTCACCTGGCCAGGTTGCCATGCCAACCAGCATCGGACAGTCTCTCTCTCTCTCTCTCTCTCTCTCTCTCTCTCTCTCTCTCTCTCTCTCTCTCTCTCTCTCTCTCTCTCTCTCTCTCTCTCTCTCTCTCTCTTAGAAAAAGGGCCATTTCTAGTAGCCAAGAATAGAACATGGACCTGCCATTGATTTTCACAGGAGTATGATGATGATTACACAATCACGCCCTGAATGTCGCAATGCAGGGCCAAAAAAAGAAAGAAAGAAGATACAAAAAGAAATTGTTTCTAGTGTCTCTAACTGGTGGTGCTAGTGATGTGGAAAACAGAATTAGCCAAATGGAGGAGTCAGGAGGAGAATAATAATATCACACAGTTATAGCTGAATGGCTACAGTACATCAGTGTGGGGCTATCCATCGATGATCAAAGAGAAAGGAAGCAGTGAGGCCATCTCACAGGTTTAATGAGATGTGATGAATTTTCAGAGGCATCATTTGAGCAAGCTTAATTGTTATTAACAACAAAAAAGAAAGGACTGAAACATCATACTCCATAAGAAAAATGTGATCATTCAGTCTACAACTGAGGGCATGAGCTTTCTGATGTTTGCAATGCACTAAACTGTATAAGTTGATGTTATGTCATTTTCTTTGGGCTGTATCTGAACTGGGATTGTTTTTCAAGTGCTGAAAATGTTTAATAAAAACTCTGCTTTCTTCTCTCCAGATGAGTATCACCCATGTTGAGAACACTGGGATGCCAGTCTACATTTCCCTCCACACCGTGTTACTGGCTGCCCGGTGTAAGCCACAGGGCACCCTGGCTCCACGGGGCCACGAGGGCCAGACAGTTGAAGACGAGCTGAGATGTGTATAGCTCCCTTGCCCTGGAGGCACACTGGAAGTTTGCTGGGGAGGGACGGTAGGGGGGAGGGGAGCGAGCTCTGTGGTGATAGCGCAAAGATGACTGGTTCACTGGCCGCCTGCAATGTACTGAAATAATTCCCTTAGCTGCACAATTGGCTTGGACATGGAGCATGAACCGATGTATGCTTGCAGACTGGGTGAAGTTCTGTGCAGGGGTTGGGAGGGAGGGAGGCAGGGGTGGGAACGAGGGGGGGTGGGGGCTTGCATTCAGATGAGTAAATAAGATGAAAGAAAAAGAGATCAGAGGAAGAGGGGACTTCCTTATGGTTATCTGAAGGACGTTGTGCTTGGGAGACTGCTCAGTGGCCACAGGAACATTTAGCTCTTCTCTTCAGTGAAGCCTCATTAAGTGCTGTGGCCTCACCACTGTGTCTGCCAACATTATGATGTCTAATAGGCTTGATTGGTCTTAATTGGCTCTGATAAACAGTGAGTGGCTGTTGACTGAGTCTGATAGCATCCACCGTGGACTGGTAATGAATTGACTGAATTGCTTCTGTTTTGGAGGTAGGGATGCATGACTGGATATTGCATAAAGAAAAAAACATTTGTTTGAGCCTCCACCTGCAACCAATGTCATGACAGAACCAAAAGTGATTACTAGGGAAGTAAGGACTCATTTCAGGATTCTATACAATTCACGATTTTAAGTTCATGATCCGATTTTCTTACGATTTCTTTAACAGAATGAGCTGCTGACAAATGACTAAAACACATTCCTTTATTTTAATAAACTGTGCAAAACAACAGATGTGTCCTTTATCAAACGTGCAACTGAAATTGCATTTTATCTTAAATAACAAAAAAATAATTAGATTTTAAAACAAATCCCACATCAAAATAACTGAAATTTAAAGTAGATTACACCCTAGACCGGAATTTTTTTTATCTCAACCGGTTGTAATCTTTACACATTTATATTGATTTTTAACCGATTCACGATGCATGGTTGCATCCCTATGTACACAGACATGCACAACCTAATCCTGGTGCATTGAGTGCAAGCAATTTCTACTGGCTATTAGTGCATTGGCGGTTCATGCAGGATGATGCATGGTGTATTATGACGAGACATTAGCCTATGCACAGACACTCATAACAATGAAAGTGCCAAGCTAGGACATCACAATAGCTGCAATTCATTTCCTGGGCAGTCCACCACAATAGCCTGGCAGAGTGGGATCTATCTAAGCACTGCATTAGCCCATTACTCTTTAGTAATGGCTGCACTGTATCTGCGCCTTTACATTGTGTCTTTGCATTAACGTGTGCACTGCTTTGTCTGTCTCTGTGTGTGCTAATGAGCTTGTTTGCTCACCTGTGTCACATGGATGACCCTGACCTGCATATTCCCCATGCATGTGTCTGTACTCTACATCTCAGAGTTTCAGATTGAATCTATTGATATTCCACTGTTTGTTTACTGATACATCAAGCCACACTTGGACAGCCAATGATACACGGTGAAGATCATACTATCCATCACATGAGTACTTCAGCCTGCGTCAGCTTGTGTGCCTCCCTAATTGGCTCCTAAGCCTCTTAAGTAGCTGCCGCTGCTCAAGTGGTGTGGGCTGGCCTGGATAAAGAACATAAAAACAGGACAGAGTGTACAGAACATCACAGTGGCCAACATTACTGAGCATTACCGCCTCGGACGTTATAGTGCACTGCAGAGGCTCAGCACTGTGCCCATTATGCACATGGAGAGGCAGGCGCACACACACACAGACACACACGCACACACACAGGGGAGATAGGATGAGGTGTGGCTCCCCTGGCACTCATGGAGATTTGGGTTACTACAGAGAGCAAAGAGACACAAATCAGGACAGCACAACTATCACAACAGCCTGACTCTTTACAGCATGCACCTGAGGGACTGCTGACACACCCACACACACCCACACACACCCACACACACACACACACACACACACACACACACACACACACACACACACACACACACACACACACACACACACACACACACACACTTTTTCCAGGCTCATGTGTCGAACAGGAATCTGGTTGATATAGAAGTCCATCCCAGCAGTGAAACTAGTTCCTATAAAAGGTGTTTTTCTCAAAATGAGAATGCAGATGCAGTTGCCTCCACTGGGTGATCAAAGGTGGAGAGCTTTTATGACTGTGAAACCTCTGCCTGTGCCAAACACTGTTTGCCCTTTTAAAGTGACATGTGGCTTGTTTGGTCTGACCAAAATATAATGATATAACACAGAGAAAAGCAATACATCCTCACATTGAAAAAATAAACAAATAAATAAATGTATTTTTTTTAGTCTCCAAGTTTTGGAGGCTGCAGCCTACTCTGTAGGCTAATTTATGCTAATAATTCTGAGCATGTTACAAAGAGTCAACTCTACTTGTTCTGTGGTTTACCACTTTGCAGCCGTTATTGGGGTTTTATTTTCTTTGTCAATACCACATACGATGATCTTTTAGAATTTTGTAAAATGAAAAAAGGAGGACATGAATTCAATCTACACTCAGCTATATTATGCAATTACGAATTGGAATCAAGAGGGCTTGAAGGTCAGTGTAACGCTTATCAGTTCAATTTTCTAAACACAAACGGACATTTGGAAAAACCGAAAAATGGGTTCCAATATCCAATTTTTTTATTTTTTTCCACCTTGACAAATTCAAAAATTGGATCTTTAAACTGTTTTTCAGGTTAAAGATCAAATTTTTTAATTTGTCAAGGTGGAAAAAAATGAAAAATTGGATATTTGAACCCATTTTTCTGTTTTTCCAAATGACTGTTTGTACTTAGAAAATTGAACTGATAAGCGTTACACTGACCCTTGAAGATGTGAAAACCTCGTTCTGCAGTTAGTGGTAAGTATTTACAACAACTTCAGAGCATGGAGAACTTATCATCAGTGAGTATCAAAAGGATGACAAAATATCTTCAAGGATATTGAATTGTAAATCACACTTGAATGACAAGGGACTGTGCTGTGAGTTGGTGCCTCTGTGTTTGTGTGCATGTCTGTTTGTCTGTGAGGCAGCGTGATAGGCTGGCGTCAGACAGGAGGGGTCGTGGAGGAGTGGTAGCTTATTTGGCTGTGGCTGGCAGACAGAGAGACACTCAGCAGGGAGTACTGTGCTCTGGCTTGATAAGGGCCACGGGGGCATAAGCCTCATCTAGCAATGACTGATCAAAATGAGAACCCAGCCACAGCGGCTGGCTGGAGATCACACTCACACATGCAAATCCACAATCAGGTGCACAAGCAGGAACTCAGACTGAGCTGTGTATTTTATGTGGAGTTCATATATACATTATTTGTGACATGGTTGTTTGTCACATAAGAAGTACGTGGACTATCAAATCCCTGTTTTTACTATAGCATCTCTCTTTTTGAGAAGGTATGGTGAATTAAATCATGTAGTAGACTCTCATGGTGTACTCTTTCAACCTGAAGAGGGCAGTATTCCTATTGGAGGAAAAAAGGGTAATATTATGATAAAAACACTTAGCAGTAAGCAAACAGTGACATGTCTGAGAATTGCATGAATTCAAAGGAACTCTGCAAAAGAAAGTACTTAGCTTCTGTCCCACGTACGTAATGATTGTGTTTGTACACGACCTGTCGCAATAATATTACCTGAACAGTCATTTGATCATCATTGTGATGATCTGTAATTGGTTGGAACTTGAAAAGAGCAAATCCATAGCTGTGCTGTATGTATGTTTGAGCGTGATGGGTGTTAGCTCCAATCCTTTGATAACGTCAGGGAGATTCAGAACATGGCAAATATAACATTGGTCAGGCACAAAGGGAAGGACATGTATACATTGTAAGCAAGGGGTTGAAAGAAGAAGACATGGATAACCCATTCAACCCCATTTTTTCCCATCTCTCAGCCCTCTTTTCCACATGGCAGCTCCTGCCTACATGCAGAATTCAAGGCTTAATGGAGGGGAGCTAAGTCCCTGGCCACACAGCGAATAAATGCTGTACGTTCTCCAAGAGATGCGGTGGCGGTCGCTGCGTGTATTGCTTTCGTGGGATTCATTCAGGCACAAGGCACAGAGCAAGCGCTGTGACGGCATCTTGCTGGTGGCCTGACTGTCACAGACAAAGCCGACTCCAGTTCAACTCACTTAACCTTTGTGCTTCAGTGTTCACTTTTTTTACTTTAATGTTACCAGCAGCACTTGGGCTGGGTATCGGCAATGATTTCCCAAATTGATTTGATTCTGATTCACAAGGTCCAGATCCAATTACATTTCCGAGTCGATAAGATATCAATTAGGTTAGGGAAATTTCACTTGCAATAGCGAATTTGCTTGGATATAAAATAGATTCTCAGAGAACTTATGATGTAAATTGTACAAGCAAGAAGCTCACTCAAATGTGTTATTTTATTTACCAGGTTAATGCTGACATTAATAATAGACCCCACCAAAAGTTTGTAAAATATAAGGTACTTTTCCATTATGAAAAAACATATATACAAAGATCAAATTCTTAAATTTCACTTTCACTCAAACAAAGATCAGTTTAAATTGGAGAATTAATTATTTTAACGCAGCCCCAAGCAGCATTAAGCATGGAAAAGGAGAGATGACTAGGTAAAACCAGGTGTGACTAATAATTATTTGTGGAAAGCTGACTATAAGAGAGTAAACTGCATACCGTCAACACCCTAAATACAGAGATAATCTGTCTGCGGCACCTTAGATGCCCATTTTAATCTTGCATTCCTATCATTTTAGGTGGTGTTTTCTCATTAGACTTACTTTTGACGTTGAGATACATGGACTTGCTGACATCAGCTCCAACGTCGTTGCTGACTCTACACAGGTAGAAGCCACTGTCTTCTTCCAGCACGTGCTTGATGAGCAGAGAGCCGTTGACCAGCACCTCGATCCGAAAGCCTGAGTTGAGGACGATGGGTTTGAACTGAGGGACCCCGGCGCCTGTCAGAGAGCACAGAGTGGCTGTTGATCAGACTTAGACCAAAATACAGGAAAACTAACACTGGCTAGTTAATACTTTACTCCCTTTTTACAGAAATTCCTCAAAGTTTACAGCTAGCCCAATCACAATCCATGAAGTTCAAACCCTACTGCAATATGTCTGCTATAAAAAAAAGGGTGGTTCATCAATTTTCTATGAGCTTATGCGATATGTCAACACATGGTCTTAAATTAGCGTGGGCGAAAAAGACATTGTGAGGGGTTATTGAAGAACAACAATGGAATGAGGCCATATCATGTTGACATACACAGCTGTGCGTGAGATAACTATGTCATGTCCTCACGCATTACAATATTGCACTATTATGCTCTTGCACACTGGTTACTTCATATTTCATATTTTACAGTACAGTATGTAGGTTGTACATTTTATTCTACACTTGTATATACATGTACATTATTTTTCATCCCTCTAAGTATATTTTTTTTCAATAGGTATTCTGGCTTTTTTTTTTAAATCTTTGCTATCTTATTTTTAATCTTATTTATTATTTCTAGTGTTTTTCTGTATGTGTGTGAGTGAGTATGTGTGTATGACCAAGTAACTTGCTGCTTGTAACAGAGTAATTTCCCCAATTTGGGATGAATAAAGTCCATGCATCTATCTATCTATCTATCTATCTATCTATCTATCTATCTATCTATCTAAGCCAGAATGGCTTAAACTAAGAGATAATGATTTATGTTGGAGGTTGGAATTACAGTTACTGTTAAATGAATTGTATTCAGATTCTCAGGATGCCATGTCCTGTTTCTGAAAACATAGAGCCCATTCTTGGACTGCATTTACAACAGATAGTGACTGTGAACTTCTCTTGTATCACACTCAACACGTGTACCTGTCCAATGAAGCCCACAGTTGATGTACAGTATGTCCATTCTTAGTTGTCTTAGTTACGGTTAAACCTACTGTAGATACTCATCTTGTTTAAAAGAAAATGACGATGCCAGTACCCTTAAAGTAATACTGATGCCAATAATATTGAAATTGAAATGATCCTTCAGCATTTTATGCATTTATTTTATTAGATGCCACAGGCGTGTAGGATAGTCATACTTTTGAACATTTTGGTGGCATCTCAGCATGCTGAACTGCCAACTCCGTCAAATACACCGCCCTGGACTTCACCACACCACAGACGGTGTGGTTTGTAGTTGCTGGGGTAGTAGGCCAATCACACGTCGCATAAACGCAAAGAATGCTTGAGGTGATTGGCTGCGAGCAAAACCATAGAAGTAATCTTTTTAGATCTGAGTACAAAAATGATTGACTGCAGGTATCGTTTGACTGGAGAAGTTTTAATACTACTCAGTACTGGGTTAATTCGGTCCATACCTTTAGTACCGATTCCCAGCCCTACTTTCCCAGATATCAACATTTATTTATTAATTTATTTTTCATTGTTTGCTGACAAACTTCTAAAAACAGTTTCAGTACTTTATATGGTTACAATGTATTCATTAGTTGAGATACAGGGTTCTGTGGGATGGGTTGAGGGGGTGATGAATGTCTGTAGCCATGCTTTTGGCTCTATGAGCCTGAAATCAGACACAGTGGTGCTTCGGACAAAATGATAATGTCAGCATGCTAACATGCTCAACATTTAATGCTAATAGCTGATGTTTAGCAGGTATAATGTTGGTCACCATATCTGTTTACTGTGTCAGCATGCCAACATTTCTTATTAGTACTGTAGTAAAAACAAAGTACAGATGAGGCTGATGTTAAAGTTATTAGTAAGTATTTGGCCATAAATCGAAAGTATTGGTCTAATTAAAATTTTGACCTGACGTGGTGCTAGATTAAAAGTCAGAGGATCACCAAAGTCATCAAGATTAGCTTTAGATAAGTTTTGTGTTAACAGTTATAGTGTATGAGCCTCGGTCATGAAGTACGCAACAAATGAAAGCAATGGATGTTCATGTCCATACAGATCCTGTTTGTTTTCAGAAATTACTGTTATTGTGTCCAGCCAAGATGGGATCATGTAAATGTAGCTGTTACATAATCTCCCACCTATTTCCTACATCCATAGGAATGAAATGCTCTTCCTTGAACTGCTGCTGTTTCTCATCTCACAGTGCTTGTTTGGACTTGAGGTGGGTGTTATTATGCATTCAAGCTCAGGGCTGTGGACATTATAGTTTGTTGTGTTGGCACAGAGAATATGCTTGCGGCAGGACAAACAATCTTAACATACAATTCAGCATGACTGTCAAAAGAAAAGACAGGCAAGTTATACAGTTAAAAGTCTTTGTAAACCTCTAACACTTTCAACGAACTTGGAAGGGACAGTGTGTTTTTACACTATGTAATACAGTATGTAATATGTGTGTACGCATATTCATGTGTGTCATGCTGTGCGTTTACCTTTAGAGTACTCCCACTGGATGGTAGGAACAGGATAGCCTTCAGCTGAGCAGTTTAGTATCACTGCTTTTCCATAGATGCCATCCTGGTCCTTAGGTTGCACCACAAATTTGGGAGGAACTGCAAGTCAAGCAGCCATTAGATTACAATTATTCATCTCAAAATCAAACATATATGTCTACTGATCACTAACAGCTCACATTGAAAGAAATCTCTTAAGGTCTTTCACTAACCAATCGTCAGTGGGAAGAGTATACATTTTGGCTCATAGTGTTTTTTTTTTTTTTTTTTTTTATTGTATCCAGGGAGAAAGATCAAGGACCAATATTACCATACAGATAATCGTTGGGTGAACAACTTCAAGTCATTTAAAGATCTGATACTGACACTCACCACTATCTTAATTGTCACCAGAATTCACTTTGAGTGAGTCCCTAAACCCTTTAGTATAGTAGCAAACAGGGCCAGAAATTAACACCCGACCACATGCCAAATGCGGGTGAATTTTGCCATTGGTGGGCGAAACTGTCAGTCTACCTGCTGCATTGGCGGGTAGCCAATGAGAATTGAATGATTCATTAGTTGTTTTTTGCCTCTGTTGTTCTTTTACATTTCAATCAAGTCCTCCAAGTTTCCTTGGAGCGGAGGTGGAGAAAGAGAAGTGTGTCTGCTGCTCTTTTGTGGACTCAAACGAGCAGTCAGTACATGATAACTGTCCGTGACAGGGGAAATCAAAAAATAAAAAGATGAAATATATATTCTAAGAGTCAGTTGCATTGATTTCATTAATAACTTGACAGCACTTCAATGTGTATTCTGGATAAGATCAAGAACGACGCTCGTGCATTTCCTGTATTTCACCTGGCTGGTAAAAAGCCTGGGTTGCTAGTGAATTTTTATAATTCATTAGCAACAGTGGCTGGTGGCCAAAAAAGTTAACTTCAGGCCCGGGTAACAAATTACAAAAGAACAAAGATCTCTGCTTGTGTCTTACACTTCAATGCCTTCTCTTTTCCCCTCATCACCTCCACCCCCATTTCTCTCACCCGTTCCCCCTTTCTCACCTCGGACGATGAGCTGGCTCTGGTGCTCTACGGCGGCGGCCTGGTTGCGTGCGATGCAGGTGTAGTTGCCGTTGTGCATCAGTGTGAGGTTGGAGATTCGCAGGGAGCTGGTGAAGTCTATGTTGTCTATGGTGACGCCCAGGCTGGCTGCGATTGGCCGACCGTCTTTCTGCCAGGTGATGAAGACGGGTTGGTCGCCGGACATGACCACGCAGGGGATGAAGACTCGCTGGCCGATGGAAAACCGAGGGAACTCAAATGGGTGGATGGTAGGTGGAACTGGGGATGAGACATTCAAATTAATTTTCACCTCAGGAGGTTTACATCAGGCCTGTGGGTTACATGCCTATCATTTAGGATTAACCACCTGCAAAAATGAATCATAGCATTTACATACAAAAAAAGACAATATAGGCCTATATATACACATCATGGCTGAGTACTTTATAAAGCACTCCCACAGCAACTCATTAGTCACAATTCTCTCTTTATTACCTTGTTCCAGTATATAAGCATTAGTGATTTTGCAGAAATTAGAGAACTATTTTATTACCTCTACCCACGTAGAGCTGAATTCTCACTCAAACTGCATGCATATAACATTCTCTCTCACTGTCTTTGGCTCTCTGGGGACACTGTAGCCGTCGTGAGAACCAGATGCTTTGGAAAATTAATGATTTAAAATAACATTGGAATAAGCTGCACTCCAGCGCTTATTTAATTCACAACAAAATAGGCATAATGGGCTCCGGGGGATTCCCTCTCGGCAGCGGTGGAATGCTAAGCAGCCGAGAGGCAAATTAGCCGAGAGGCAAATTAGCCGAGGCGGAATGGCGGCATAGCTTTGTCTACGCTGTGTGATTTCCCCCTCGCACACTTGTTAGCACGTCGAGACCCGCCAGAGAGAAAGGGGGCGGGGGGGATTTGCCCATTCGACATCACAAATTATGCAACGTCATTGAAGAGAGAAAGCCATCTGAGGTTATCATCATCTGACTCAGCTCAGCACCGCTGCATATTCAGATGAGCCCCAGATAAACTGGCTGGGATGATGGAGATGGTGCTTTGCTATCAGTGATGTGAGTGTGTTTTTTTTTCTCGTTTTTTTTTTTATAGGTTGTGGTATACAAATATCCCTCTGCATATCTGTGTTTTCTGCGACAAGGAAAAGTAGATACTGAGGTGATGTTTTCATGTATCTTTTAAATGCGACAAACAGCATGCACGCCAGATGGAAAGACAGAGGGTAAGACTGATAAAGTGATTCTGTCTTAGGATCCACAGACTGAGAGATTAATGATGGAGTTGCCATGAATGTACTGGAGTATGATACAGTGTGTATGTACATCTCAAATAAATGGCCTAAACTGCTTATTTGACACTTGAGATTAGTAATAATCCTGATTGAGTACCCATGATTACACACAGCTACAGTGCCTAAATCTTAGGCAATTTCTCTAAATATAATGTCCAGGCTTACAATCCAGTGTTGAGTCATGAACTGTAGTTATTAGAAGACAGATCAAATTGAGGTTCATACCTTTCACAGTAACATAAACGCTCTGGTGTGTGGAGAGCTGCGGCTGAACCAGCACATTGCATGTGTATTCTCCTTCATCCACATCCTTCTGCACATCAAAGAGCTTCAGGGTGCCGTTGTTCTCAAAGGCCCGCTGGCGGTGGTTGTATGGCAGCAAATTGGAGTCCTTGTACCACTTGATGGAGTAGTATGGGTAGCCAATGACACGGCAGTGGATGTACATGTCCCGCCCAGCGATGGCAGTGAGGTTCTTCATTGGTCTGATGCTGGCAGGCCCTTGAAGGACACATTGGAGAGACAACTCTCTTAAAATGATTTTGAGGTGGGGGGGGGTATAAAATATCGCTGTGCTGTGTTGTGTGTGTTTCAAGACACCACAAGCATGCCTTTTACATGCCTTGATTAATTCTGATAGGAAGAAATACAAACATTGCCAAGATGTCAGACTGCCTGATATTGTTGTAGTAACTCAAAGAACAGGAAACCTGGCTCAGAATCATTATCAGTGGACCCATTCTGCTCTGTTTTTTGCCTTGTCAGAACCAGGGACTCATGTACCCTTCTATGTGAGCTTGTAGTGAATATTACCTTACGCTCCCACCTCTTCTGGGCTGGCTGTGATTGCCTCTGACAAGCATTAGAGTGGAATGTTCCCTTTCCCCACTCATGAAGCTATTATAGAAACCATTACTCATGTTGCCAGCTTTCACACACACTTGTGAAAAAACAACAGAATAACCAATAGGCTTCCATAGCTCGGTGTCTATCAGGGAAACGGACTATTAGGCTTCTCTTTAAAGCCCTATGAGGCTCCATAGTGTACTTTGAGCACAAGCATATCCTAGGTTGCTACTCTCTTTAGCACGATTAAGGAGCCAACGATGTGAGAAACAGTCATTACACTTTCTCTGCAACGGCACCTGTAGAGATTTATCTTCATTGCTTGGCTGCATTCGGCATCCATGGACCCTCGCTTAAGGGCTAGAGGATCGCCCTATTTAGCCTTACAACATGCAAGAATGAACACAATCAAATTAAACCAACCAGTGTACAGAAAGTACCCTTCCCTCTCCACAATAGAAAAATACTAATAGCCTTGCACAAAGCACAGAAAGCTTGAGCGCCCCAGTATTACCGCTACATGACAACGGTAAGCCAGCCAACCATGTCCCTGTAGAAAGCAGAAGGCACTACAGTCATACACTGGAGCTAACAGTAAATCACCCTAATGACATCCCAATACAAAGCTATCAGCAGGTGTTGGGTAGGAAGTGGGCATTAGAAAAAGTTATGCTGACAACGTTGACGGATGAGTACAGGATGCTGTAGAAGTATCTGTCGTATTATGAGCACTGAATCTACAATATCAGGTTTCTAAATGATAAAACAAACTAGCAACACATCTGATGGCTAACAATAAAACCCGGTTGACAAACTTAGTCAGGCTTTCTTTCAACATCTGCACATCCAGGCACTTTTAATGTAACCAATTTTAAAATGTATATAAAAAAACAGAATAAATCAAGACATGTTGATGTGTATATGTGATGGTGTGTTGAAAGAGTTGATCTGACAAGCACCTCTTACGTTTATTCGCGCCTGGTAGGAAACTGTCCCGGCCGAGTTGTTGCAGATGCAGCGATACACCCCTCCGTCGGGCACCTGGGTCTGGCTGATGTTGAGGTGGCTGACCACATGGCCCTCGCCGTTGGTGAAGTGGGAGATGCGGTGGCGGCTGTCCCGTACCACTGGCTCATCGTCCAGAGTCCACGTTATCCGGGGCTCCGGCGTGCCCTTTACCGTGCATGACAGCGACACAAACTCATTGATGTTGTAGACCTTCTCGCTGAATGAAGCCAGAATCTTGGGGGTACCATCTGGGCAGTGAAGGGAGATACACATGGCAATGTAAATTGTATTATTCTACACAGATTAGTGTCATATTTGATCATTTTTTAAATGAGAATCTATTCTGAATTTCTTTTCATCACAATACGTTCATGTCTGCTGTATAGAGAGAAGAATCAGAGTGTAAAGCAGATAAATACAGCTCCTTTCTCTACCTCCACAACATCATTGATTATCAATGTTCTCCTTATATTGGCGTGGTCATGGGCGGCAGACACTGCAGCAACCCAGCTTGTTTAACAGTATGCAAGCCTCTTTCAGAAAATCTAATAAAGCTGAGCTGTACTGCAGCACTCAATCCCACATACACAGTCTGGATTTGAACATGAACACACAGCCACACAGTTTGGACTCACATCAGCATTAACAAATATGTGTAAACACAACATAATAGTGCTTTCCGTAGGTTTGCGGAAGGCTTAAATGCACGTATTTGGGGAGGGGTTAAGGGGTCCTTCCTCAAAAAAATTTAATGTCACATAATTTTGGACGGTTTTTATTACCATATCAGTGTCTAGAGCAGATAATAAATAAATATTACTCAAAAAGCTTAAAGACAAAACTTGCTAAATCATTAGTCACATACATTTGGCTTAGGTGGTACCCAAATCGGCTCAGGTGCTCTGCCTAAGCCTCATAATGATAGGGAAAACCCTGCACACAAAGTAATGTATAGTAACTGCTCCTACCCACACATCGCCAGTAAGATCACTGTAATTTCTGACCTTCCAGTATGACTTGAACAAAGTCCTGGGCGGACATCTTGCCGTGTCTGGCGAAACACTGATAGGCTCCTCCATCACTCTTGGCCATACCAGCCATGACCAGGTTCTCCCTGTTTTGGCCTGTCATGCGAACGCTGTTACTGGGGTAGATGAGCTCTCCGTTGCGGTACCAGGACAACTGGTACTCCTCAGAGCCGGTTACGCTGCAGGACAGCGAAACCTGGCTTCCCACGCTGCCCTTTACCTTCCGCGGGCTCACCACGACTTTCAGGGGCTCTGTAGGTTAGGGAAGTAAGAGGTCAGTAGCTGGTTTTTAAAAGAATATTGGAATATTTGGCCTCATTTGTTTTCTGTAGTTTTACTATCAGTATTATTTTGCCAGGGAAGGATTACAAATGCTCTATGTAGCATCTTAAAGATCTGAATCAGCATCTTTAGATTCCCAAATTGTCCCTGTTTTGAGGCAATATCACTGATAAAAATGAACCCGATGACTAACCACCAGCACATGGGCACTGACCTTTCACCAGCAGCCTTCCAACCACCTCAGCATTTCCGTACGCATTCCACACCTCACACACATATGTGCCTGTGTCGCTAGGCTGGGCCCTCTCTATCAGCAGGCCTGTCACACTCTGTCTGAAGCGAGTGTCGGGCTCCAGCGGCCGGTTGTCCTTTAGCCAGCGGTATTTGGGTGCGGGGTGACCAGAAGCCTTGCAGGGCAACTCCACTCGATGAGACGACATCACCTCACGACGCTCAAAGCTGTCCAGGATATGGGGTGCTGAGTTGGTGGGATCTGCATGGGGGAAATAGGGTATAGTAAGAGGTTTTTGAGAGGAATTTCCAGACCCAAATTTTGATGCATACTGTATCACATACCACAGAGAGTTTAAACTGGGATGATTATTTATCCCTGAATACTGGTTTCTGGCTAAAAGCTAATATGTCTAAAGCAGGGGTCTTCAACGACGAAACAATCGTGATAGGATTTGTTTCACAGAAACCACCAAACAGAATTCAGTAAGTTAGCGGTTTAACATTTTTAAGTGAACTCAGGGTGATTATTTAGCATCATGTGGGTTATAATGTCTGGAGGTTGGCAAGTATGCTGATCAACCATACTTATTCATCATTGACCATGATTATTTATTATTGGCTTTTCATCTATAAATGCTTTAAAATTGTAAATTTGGCTACTACCGCTGTGTTGGGTAATGTCACAGAAGGCCTATACTCATAAAATGCAACAACCTCACCCAGGTTGCAGCCCTGACATACGTAACATTTGGGGACACACAGCAGACAAATTAAAAAAAGAATGGTCAAAAAACACTGGATCCTATAATTCCCATAATAAAAAAAAGACCTTCCCTGCCTTGTCTTTTTGGTAGTCCTAAACCCAATCCGAGGGATCCTCATGATGGGTATCTGCTCAGACTTTAGACAGCAACAGAAGACATTATATTGTGTTTTGCAACAAGTCAACTGATCTTCATGTGTGAAATTGGTCCCTTTAAATGGTTTGAGGTAAGGAAGGGCATTTTCTGTCCTGAAGTCGTCCACACAAACTGTGTTTGCACAGTTCTGATGACCTTTATCACATGTCATCACTTCTTTAATTCATGTGTTCTTCCTGTCACTCTCCATTCTATTCACTTTATCTAGATCCTTTTCTACAAGCACAGATTTATTTCCATATGGTCCTGTCACTTTGCACTATTTTTGAAACCGACCAAGATCAACAGTTAAACTAAAAACTAAGAACAAACCAAAAAAAGAGGGTCTCATGCATATTATTGTATTTAGGTTGGTTTTGAAGACAGATATTGTATACTCACGTTACTTGTGTTGTGTCATTTACAGTAAAGAATACAATAAAGGCCTTATAGATATAGCTATATGTCAGGATATGTTGTTGACAATGATGCTGATGCACAATTTGAATGGCGCACAGATTGGTGTTCCCCTCACCTGAGACAATGAGGCGGGCACTATTGCTCTGTCGGGTCTCTCCTGTGTACCGATGGCGAGTCATACACCTGTAGTTATACAGCCCGTCTTCCATTTGCACATCCAGGATATACAGGGCTCCCGTGGATGTGATGAGAAACCGTGACACTGGAAATAAATAAATAAAACATATTAGGTCACTGCATGTCATTGATGTACAGTAGGGTGCAATTGTAAACAGCTACAGTACAGCTCTTAATGAAACCAACAATGAAAGCAAAGTAACATTTCAAAAATGTTACTGCCATTGTTGCAACATTGTTAATAGGCCAATCAGCACCAAATATGTCACCTTTATGTTACCTGTTAGTACTGTGTATTGCCTCTGGTCTGTTGAACATTTTGAAAAGGTTCCTGTAGCTTGCAGTTTCTCTACCAAACACGTCTTTGAGATTGTCTATGGCCTGCAGACTAAACCTTCTCAACAGGGTGCAGGATCCATCATTTGCCCTCATTTAATTAGTCCCAACTGACTCCCCACTCAGCTTAAGTGTCTGGTGCAACAAGGGTTTCATAAAAATAATAAAGCCTAGTGTACTTATTTACTTGTATACAACAGAATTACCACAAAAATCACCTTGTTTTGACCCGTAACATTGCTCCCCCCTCCCCCTCCCCACAACCAATCAGTGTGATCCTGAAAATGCCCACTTGGATGAAATGCACTGTGTCTCCATGTTTTGCCAAAAGCGGTGTGTGAAAACAGTGTGTGTGACACATGAAATGAACAAACAAAGCATCAGTTGCCTCCAGATTTCATCACAGGAGACAACGAGCATTTTTACAAACAAACAATATTCCACAGTCATACTGTGTGTATTCATTCGTATGCGCTGGAATCACTACCTTACACATTCTAAAAGAAGACTATACAGAAAATCCAATTTTAAAGTCTCTTAGCAAATATTTGCAAGTCAAGTGAGGTGTGCAGCTCTCTGTGGTTGCAGTCGCCAAACATCTGCTGCAGCCCATTTAGCTCAGCACAGCTCGGAGGCGCTGTGACAAGGCTGTGTGTTGTGTTGCGGTGTAACACAGCTCGTTATCATGTAGCTCATCTCTCTCTCTCTCTCTCTCTCTCTCTCTCTCTCTCTCTCTCTCTCTCTCTCTCTCTCTCTCTCTCTCTCTCTCTCTCTCTCTCTCTCTCTCTCTCTCTCTCCTCTCTCTTTTTCAGTTTCTCCTTCTTTCTCAGCTCCAGCAAAAGTGCAGAGAGCCGGGGATCACAGAGCTCTTTGATAGGGCATGGCTGCGCAGGTCAGTTGTGCTAATATCATGCTAATGTTATGCTAATTTGCCTGAACACATGGAAGTAGAGAGAGGTAGTCAGTGTTTATGAGGAGTGATGTGTGCTGTAGCTGGTGGCTGCCGGGTATTTCATGTCACAGATGATGGAGAAGCCAATCTGGGATGGGGATCAAATGGGGCCGCCGTACAGCAGGGGATTCTGGCAATATAGGTAGAGATATCATAATACAGACTTTATGAGGTGTTGAATTACTCTCATTTAGTCCTGTCATGACAGTTTAACACAGATTAAGGCTGCTGGTACAGGGCCCTTGCATATTTCATGCAAGGATAATGGAAAGCGGTGTAAAGTGCAAGCTATGATCATTGTTATCTGCAACATCTCAACAATGAATCATTAATTAACTGCAAACATCTTCAAAATGACATTTGGTCACTGCCGGCCTCGTTATGTTTTGAAAATCACAAGAAGTCTTTCGCTTTAGGGAGACATAACCATCTTTTAAAAATGATTTAGATAGATTTGGGGAAAACAATCCTTGAGCTTACAGTCGCAGACAGCTGATGGAGTAAATGACAGAAGATGACTTCCAACATGTTTACAGATTACAGTAATGGTGCAATGAGAAAGGATGAATGAGAGGACAGAGAGAAATGGGGAGAGAAAACAGAGAAGGAGAGGGAGGAATGCACAGAGGAGGGTGGTGAGGATTGTGAGCAAGTGATGACCTAGTTAGAAAAGAGAGACCATGGATTTGATATCCTGAGGGGTTTCTTCAGCTTGTGGTCGAGATATTCTTGCCAGTGACCGACAACCAATGGTAAAAGGAGGGGGACAGGAGAGGTAGTATACACCCGTATGTGTGTGTGTGTGTGTGTGTGTGTGTGTGTGTGTGTGTGTGTGTGTGTGTGTGTGTGTGTGTGTGTCTGTAGTCCTTAATCATATAATCACAGAGACAAGCAAGAATAATACCAAATTTGAATTTAGTTGGTTGCAAATGCAGTTCATTTTCAAGGAAGGAAACAACTGAGAGAAAGCAGATATCAAAGGAATACAGCAGAGCAGGCTGTCTCTCCTGTCTTTCCTTTTTTTTCATCTTCTCCCTTTTTTTCTCTCTGAAAGTTGTCTGGCATCAGAAGTTGACAGGCTTATGAATGAGAGGATCTTTCATTAGAGCAGACTGGCTGTCACTGTGACAAAAGGCCAGGGTTAGGAGACAGGAGTATGCCTGTGTTTTAAATGCACGGTAAAACAGACACGTATACACACTCACACATGTTTACATGCATACGTGTGTGCTTGTCTCTTGCCTACCAGCCAATCAAACTGGCTCTGGATGATTAGTGAGTTTCTCACTGAGTAGAATGGGGTTCATTTAGAGGATGACATGCTGGCCTATGTTTGGTATTGGAAACACTGCACTAAGGGACTGTTCGTTATTTATTTCAGAGACCACCGGAGGAGTTTTGGGACCTTTAGTCAAAATAGACCTGACCCTCCCTTCACCAGCAATATATTTTAGTTGACCCTCCAAAATTATATGGAAAAAAGGGATGACCCTCCCCAACGATGTATTGATGCCTTCTGTACTGGCTCGTGCTTAGCAAAGACACACAAATAGCCAGTGTTTTTTTTACAGCCATGACATATGTGACTAAACCTCTACATTTTCATCTTACGCATCACACTCCTCTGTTATGGTGTGGTGGCCATTTCAGTAGATTTACTCACTAACATTGTTGTGGAAACACAATAAGCATGGAAACACACTTCCTGCATTACTGCATTACTTCAAATACTAAGTTACTAGTAAACTAGAATTCACATGAAATAACACAATAAAACATTGAGACCATTCAGCAAAGCACACTGGGTAATTCAACACTGGTTGCTATGGACTCATCACTAGGCTTCCTCAGTTATTGTATGTTTTAGCATATAGGTAACACTGCCAAAGCTGAACATTATCCAAACTCCATTTCTCAGACGAGCGTCAATTTGGGAGCTTGCATGCTACCACTCCTTCCTTCTCAAATGCCTTGAAAAGGCTGTCATATATATATATATATAATTTCCCCAGGACAGAAAGGATATTTGAGTCGGGTATGGCTGCAGCCTGGAGACCTCCCGTCTCATGCCCTCCCGGCTTGGTGCAGTCTGCAAGCTTTGACTTTTCAAAATAAAAGCTTGCGTCTCCGTTATGTTTTCGTACGGTGTTTTGGATGTTTTTAAACAGTACGCAATCATGCTAATGAATACAATTATTTTTTCAGCAGATGTCTTAGTTACACATGATGGAGCTAGCAAAGCAGTTTTGTGTTTATATGTGCGAGCGGAATTTATTCAGTTTGGGAAATCCCATGGTCTCTAAAGCTACAGTTCAAATTGTCTGGCTGACTAAATAAGAAGGGACCCATCTGCTAGTGATAGGGGCCGAGACTGAGAGAGCTACATGGATCTACATAGATAAATATGCACCAAACAAGCCACTTTGAAATGTTGCTGTTCTCACGAATACAAAAGTTGGGTGACCCCTCGACTAAAAAAAAATTGGATGACCCTCCCCTATTTTCCTCTGGTGGTCCATTCCATAAATACCGAACGGTCCCTAATACAACGGAATAATATGGTATAGTTTAGGAAAAAGGAACAGACACTAGGTTTTTTTTGTGTTATTGCCAAGAATTAGATGTGAAGTCTGAACAATACTTGCTTTTATAAGCCCACCAACGATGTTTTCCTTAACCTTACTTCATCAAAAGTGACGCCAATACCACGTCCAAGCGCGTTTAGATAAAGTACGTTTAGATAAAGTACGTTTAGATAAAGTACGTTTAGATAAAGTACGTTTAGATATGACGCTAAAGGAGACTTTAAGCGTCAATAACAAAGCCAAAGGCACATGACCAAGCGTCCGTATTCGATGCGATGGGAGTGAGAATGTGTTGACTACTTATAGAGCTAGGAAATAGTTAGCATAGCTTAGCATTAATACTGGAAGCGGGGGGGAAACAGCTAGCCTGGCTCTGTGAAAAAAAAGTCTACCCACCAGCACCTCTAAAGAGATATAACTTGTGAATGAATGAGCTTTAGAGGTGGATTTTTTTACCATTTCTAACCTTGCCAGACTAGCTGTTTATTTTGGTTTCCAGTCTTTATGCTAAGATAATCTAGCTGTGTCCTGGCTTTAGCGTACAGACATGAGTGTTATCAATCTGTTCATCTAAATCTCAGCAAGATAGCAAATATGCATGTATCCAAAACAAACGCAACCGTGCCAAACATCCACCCGTTTCTTCACTTCATTACTCGACTCCTTAGAATAGAGTTTGACACCTTACACTTTTAGTAATGTATGCCCAACTCCCAGCAGTAGCCCAAAGTAGCATATTGGTACTGTGTTTTTCATTATCCCTCCTCTGTGCAAACACAGCACATTATTATCAAGCATTTGAACCTAAACTACTACGACTACTTCCTGAGCTCAACTAAATGTGTACAGCTTCTACAATAGGTGCTCTCTGCTGTAGTTGCTGACCAATCTAGAAGTTTAGTGAAGATGTCACTTGTGTTTAGAATGCTGTAATCTGAAATGTTATGTGTCACCATTTGGAAAAGTTGCTAATAGACACAATCACAATGTTTGTTTACAATAACTTCCGGGTAGAAAACCCCCTGTGTCACTTACATACAATTGAATGGCTCTGAGCAAACAGGGATGAGGAACAACTGGATATACTCTCATCTCCTTCATCTAAAATGCATGTTTGATACTTTCATATGTCAACACTTTGGTTACGTTAGCCTGGAGAGCTAATGTACCTGTTGGGCCACTGACTAAAGAAAATGACACCATCCAAATTAGCAGTGAGTCCGACCGGCGGTGACATGTTGCTGTTTGTTAACGCTAGCAAAGCAACACAGGACAGAAAATAAGCACAGCAGAAACATTCGACAGGTCGGACCTCCGTGTTTAACTATATATCTATAAACTAACGGCTGAAAATGAAAACAGAAATAAACAAGTTTAAAGATTCCACATATCTCCGCAATTCAAATCAATTGCCATTTGTCATACCCGGAAGTGATTTTTGTGTTAGTGTGCACAGTGACTCAGTCTATAACAAAAGTGTCTGAGCATTTTTTTTTATTATTATTTGTATTTATTTGAACATGTAAAAAAAAAAAAAAAAAAAAAAAAAAAAAAAATATATATATATATATATATATATATATATATATATATATATATATATATATATATATATATATATATATATATATATATATATATATATACATATATAAAATCAAAATGACAGATAAATAAGGATATGTACTTCTCAGCATAATCTACCAAAAATGATTATAAGTAATTCAAGTAAGAAATTCCCATGTTCAAAAAGGAGTGGGAAGAAGTTCATAAACAAACTTTTCTAGTCCCACCCCCTTTCTCTATTTTTATCCTTTAGTTAAATACAAAACAATTCAACACAATTCTTCTTTACATACACCGTATATCTACCTACCTACAGCTCACATATACCCATGCATATACAGGCACAGATGCATACACAATTTCTTTTTTTTCTCCCCTCTCTTTCTTTTCCATCTATGTTCTTCCTTTCCGTCTATCTATAGTAAATCAAATAACACATCCATACTAGACCTAGTGTATAGGTCCAGGAACCATACAGTCAGTATACAATACCATCACCTCGAATCCTTTTCGTATCCATTCAATATATTCATTTTAAATAGTCTCTTGAAATTACTCATTGTTGTGCATGATTTCATCTCTTCACTGCAGCTGTTCCATACATTAACTCCTTTGGTTTTTTGGTTGTCAGCAGGAGGTAAATTAACATGTAAGTGAAACAGATGATGCACTTTTAGACCAGTGCAATGAGAATAGGAGGTAGAAGTGGTTGCTGTTCATTTAAAATATGAAAAAAATATCCAGGGCCCATTGTAATTAATTACGTTCTTGATTCGTGGGTAGATTTCATTTCTTTCTTCCCAGCTCAGACAGGATCGATTGTCTCACACAGAGATACAGGCCTACGGGACTGGATTGTATTTGCATGTCCTTGTAAGCAGAGGGCATTTCTGTGTATGCTCCTACCACTGCAGTTATGTCAAATCCCACTGGAATGTGTGCCCGCATATCAAAGTCTTTGCGTGCGTCAACATATATGTGTTTCTATGCGTGTGTGCATGCGAGTGAGTGTGAATGTGTTTATGCAGCATACTGCTGCATGGAGGAATGGTCAATAATAACGATCCGAGGCTCTCCACTACGCTTTTTCCCTGCTCCACCTACTGCATACTATCACCGCCTGAGAGACAGCATCCACTGTTCTTGCAGTGTTTGTGCATGTTAACATGCTAGACATATGATCATGCGTTTGTGTCCACACTTGGATCTATTAGTGTATATTTCTAAAACTATGGCTTCGCTTCATCCCAGGTGGCTTGCTGGACCATCAGTCGTCTCCTCTTCCCTTCCTTGGGCCGCCCAGCTGCTTTGGCATCAAACACAAGTCCCTTTCTGTGGATCCGGACTCAATAGCTCCAATTAATCCTCATATAAGCCCCATATGACCCTGGGAGTAGACTCTTTGTTCATTCAAATTAGGAGACTTTGCAGTTTTTCACTGAAACCTGAATTGCGTGCGAGACATAATAGAAAACAGTGAGATAAAGGCTGAAGAACGTCCATATTGCAATGCTTTGCACCAAGGACAGTTTGAACTGGTGTGGATGTGTTCTCGCTGGACACACAGGTTAACGTGTGACAGGGACTAAGAGAGAAGGATTTCCGATAAGGTTGAACACAATGACACACGGTGACACAGCTGAGTACTTTGACCTACGCTTGCTGGGCGACCATCTGCCCCAAAACAGCTGAAAGAGTCACTGCGGTTGCCTGAGTCATTTCAATATTCTATAAATGAGACATGAGTGGAGGAAAGATGAGATGGAAGGAGGGGGAGGAGAGAGAAAAAAAAAATAAAGGATCAAGAGGGAAAGAGCACCTCTGGGATAAAACCACTCTCTGTCATCTAAAATGACTTACAAATTAGCTTACAGCTATGCGCGGCCAGGAAAAAAAAAAAAAAAAGACACAACTTTCATATGCTAATTCAGATCATGGCTAGGAAAAGTAATTATCACAAAAAAGTCAGCCCTGTCTGTCTGACAGATCTCAACAGGAACCAACTACCCCTGTGTCTGTTTCTTACACTGTCTGCTGTCTTCCTCAAATCCAAGAGCAGTAGTGAGCATAACACAATGTAAGATATTGTGACAGTGACAAACAAGAACATACTTAAACTGAACACTCTGTATATATTTGCATCTCTGCATGCAGCACAACGCTCTAAGTTTATTACAATGATTTATTATTTTCATTTTCGATTAATCAGTCCACTATTTTCTCAATTAATGGATTAGTTGTTGGGTCTATAAAATGTCAGAAACTTGTGAAAAATGTGGATCAGTGTTTCCCAAAGCCCAAGATGATGTCCTCAAATGTCTTGTTTTGTCCACAACTCAAATATATTCAGTTTACTGTCAAAGAGGAGAGAAAAAACTATAACATATTCCCATATAAAAAGCTGGATTTAGAGAATGTTTACTTTTTTTTTACATAAACCAATTAACACATTCTCAAACTAGTTGGATATTAATTTAATAGTTGACAACTAATAGATTCATCTCAGCAGCTCTATGTGCTTTTAAAAACATGAGAATGTTAGTGCACACAATGCTCAGATGTACAGTACATTTCTCCAGCCCAAACTCCATTTGTTAACTGAGAAGAGACTTGATTATTTTTCTCTGATGACCTCAAACCTGCACTCTTCTGACTCTGAAGAACTTTGAAGCGTCTGAACAATCAACACCAACAGTCTGGACGCCACTTACAGGAAACTCATGGAGTCAGCTAAACAATGCAGATACAAATTGCTTCCTCATCACTCTGCTGGCAGTGTCCCCGCTGTGCAACTGTCTTGGAGTGTATTAGTGAGGGGAGTGTGCTCCCTGGAGACAGTGTCACCGTAACCTTGGCCACTCAAAGTCATACAGCTTGACCAAAAAAAAAAAAAAAAGATAATGCATGCCGCTAGTACAGTTGCACACTAACAAAGCAACACCTATCTGCATGTAGAGATGAAAAAATCGTATTGAGGTGGTAAATAAATAGAAAAGCAGAATGTGTGTTGGGTGATTGGGTGTACAGTAGGAGCTTGTGCTTTTCACTTTAAATATGTTCCTTTTGAAAATGTGTCTTAACAAGGTCTTTTAACTTGAACCCAAAAAGACATGGAAGCCTAATGTGTATAATATGTAGTTGTTCCTCTGATACTGCCTAAATGCTGGAATTGGTATCGGCAAGTACGCAGGTCTATGCAGCGATCCGATACTACGTAATTTAGCCCAGAAAAAAAACTACTTTAAAAGTAGTTTATTTATGTAATACTTTCTATGGTTATGACCAGTGGCGATTTTAGACCCTTTTTTGGGGGGCTCAAGCCCCTCTAAATTTCATCTCAGCCCCCCTAAAAATTATAATAATAAAAATCTATTTTAGTGCTTCAAGTGAGAGTTTGCAAACAATTAAAGGTTCAAAGAAACAGGTTTAATATCCTGTGTCGCTGTCGCCAATGCTATGCACCTCTAACCCAGTTAAGGAAAGTTTTAAAATTTCTTTATTGTTTACACCTCATTATCAATTAATTTGATTCCGGTAGTCCATAAAGGGACTTTCATAGTTTTTTTCATATGTTCAATATTTTGCATTTATCATCTGTTATAATAATAATAATAATAATAATAATAATAATAATAATAATAATAATAAATACATGTAGTTATTGTTATCCAGTGAAATAACTGATTTAGCAGGGACCTTTAGGGGCTGAGCCCCCCTAAAGGTCTGATCCTAGAATCACCCCTGGTTATGACTGACTTTCAAACTAGATAATAGAAGAAAGTTCCCTGGAATTCATTTTCTGTATGCGTTTGTTCATATTTTACAAAGGGTTTAACCTGAGCCAGCCCCATACAACAATAATAGCAATCATATCAGCTCCATACTGGCTTAGTAGTACACTGCTACAAAATAACATGTTTACATATATATATATATATATATATATATATATATATATATATATATATATATATATATATATATATATATATATATATATATATATATATATTTTTTTTTTGTTTTGTTTTGTTTGACGCACTGGTAGCGGATCGCTACTTGGTATCGGCTGATGATGAAGTTCAGGTATCAGAATTGGTATTGGGAAGGAAAAAATTGTATTGTAACATCTCTAATAATGTGTGTGTTATTAAGAAATAGAACAAGAAATGTGTTTTGGGTGGATTTAGGTGTTGCCGTTGCATTATCTGCAACAAAAGTAATTAATTTGACCAAATGCTAATATTCATACAATTTTCACTGACATTGTTTCCGTTATGGCGACCATACAGGAGAACAAATATATGAAAAAAACAGGGGTTAACCGTCATTTTTTATTTGGTTTAGTCTATGTAACGGTTACAAATGTACCAAATGTATTCTTGAAAAGCACTGTCAAATTTAATTCACATCTAGTAAAATGGAAACCCTGTTTAATTATGTGAAAGTGTAGCCATGATGCCGCCATATGCGACGCCACATTGTTTCCCACTATGGAAATGTCACACAGTGACTGACGCCAGAACTGCCTGTGTGGAATCTGTGAGTAATAATGAGTGTATGATGAGCCCAGGAGGGCCTGTGTTGTAATTAGGCCTGGTCAGAGTTATTGGCACAGTGACTCCAGTTTGAACAGGCTGGGATAAGCATCTCTATGGAGAGGGAGATCCCTCAAATTTAGAGCCCCTCTAATGAAAATCATTTGTCATTCTTACAGGAGGCACACTGACAGCTGCTGGGGTTGGCATGGTAACACACGGGCCACCATTCGCTTACCAAGCAATATTCCCAGTACTGTAAATGGTGGAGAGGTGGACACACACACACACACACACACACACACACACACACACACACACACACACACACACACGTTTGTGGCACTCTCTTTGTGGGGACCCGTCATTGACATAATGCATTCCCTAGCCCCTTACCCTAACCTTAACCATCACAACTAAATGCCTAACCTTAACCCTTACCCTCACCCTAACCATAACCTAATTCTAACCCTAATCCTAAAACCAAGTCTTAACCTTCAAACAGCCCTTTAAACTTGTGGGGGCCAGCATTTTGGCCCCACAAAGCTGTTGGGACCCCAAAAGTATGCTGGACTCCTGGTTTTTGTACCCCACAAATATAGTTAAACAAGCCCACACACACACACACACACACACACACACACACACACACACACACACACACACACACACACACACACACACACACACACTTCATAATCACATGATTGTCCATAGTTTACTTGCGATTAATCACAACTTAATCGCACATTTGTTATCTGTTCTAAATGTACTGAAAAGGGAAATGTTTCAAGTTTTTAAAGCTCAAGTGGTATTTAAGACTCAACGTATATCGACAGTACAGTACAGACAAATAACTTTAGTCTTGCGGAGAGAACCAAGACTAAAGGCTTTGAAACTCAACTTGCCATTCAAAAGACCCTTTTCTGTATCCATTTCTGCTCCAGAATGGTTTGTTTCTTTTATTTTCTCTCCTGGATGATATCATTGAGCACTTCATGGTTTCTACTAGCCATCTACAATGCTACTGCCGCACAGCTTCCTGATTTCCCAAACTACGGCACGGGACGAGGCCCAAATCACAGAATGCACCTGATGTTGCTACCTTTTTTCCCTGCTAAAGTTTGTTATTTCTGTAATCTTTCATTGTCCATAAATGCCGCAAATCTCTCCCTCCCTTCCATAAAGAGGTTGCAGTACATTGGGGCGCCATAAGTACACAAATACAGTACTACAGAAACACACACACACACACACACACACACACACACACACACACACACACACACACACACACACACACACACACACACACACACACACACACACACACACACACACACACACACACACACACACACACACACACACACACACACACACACCAAGCACCTGCCCTAATTCCTCATCACACCTGGACTTCAAACTTGATCAGCATATCTGGGTCTAGACCCTATCTGCTCACTACAGAGTCGAGTCAGAGAAGAAGGCGGAGATTTTTTATTACCGCTCCTAATCAGCGGCAGCATCCCTCTGCTCATTAACCAGACACACGCTAGCCTGAGGCTAACGGCCTCATATGTCAACCACAGATAAAGATGTCATCTTCTGCTTGACTGAATAAACCGCTATTAAAACTAGATGCAAATAGACGTTGAATGATATTCAAATCAGGAGGCAACAGGGAAGCTTAAAGCCTGGGGCGCTTGGTCTCAGCGTTGCCCCACATTCTCTGTCGTGTTAAAAGGAGGAGAGATTTTAGATACTATCTGTCTTCAGAGTGATGTTCTACAAGACATCCTGCATCGCTACAAAACTATACAAGGAGATGAATAAAAAAATCAGTAATGCTACATGATAGATAGTTTGAAAAAGCAAGTGTTCATCTGTGTAGGGTTTAACATTTGAAGGCCACAATCAAACAGAATTGTTTGATTGTTCTTTTCAGGTAAACTTTGCTTAAGACTACATTTTGGACACACCAGGGACACCTGCAAAGTCAATCCAATATGAGAGACAGAGTGATGGCTGTGAGTTAAAAATAAATAAATAAAAATGGATCCAAATCGATGCAGCAGAACCAGTGATATCTTTTTTTATTCCACACATTCTGCTTTCTTGTCAAAACCTGCTTCGTACATTACCCACAAGGCACCTCGCTTTGCCCAGTTCTTTTTACTATGCAGTGACGAACACCTGTAAACTTGCATGCGTAAAATCGGTGGAGCTCAGCATGATGAAATACTGGTCCTAAGTTCAGCAAACTGTCAGTGGTGGAACGTAACTAAGTGCATTGACTCAAGTATTGCACTTAAGTACACATTAGAGGTACTTGTACTTTACTTGAGTCTTTTCTTTACATGCCACTTTCTACTTCTACTCCTACATTTCAGAGAGAAATATTGTACTTTGTACTCCCTACATTCATCTGACAGCTTTAGTTACTAGTTACTTTACAAATTAAGATTTTTGCACACGCAACACGTTCTCACACCCATCTCGTAAAATAGGGATGTTTGGTCAGGTGCCTTTGTCATTCTTATTGACGCTAAAGGTCTCCTTTAGCGTTTTATGTAAACGTACTTGGTCGGGACTATTGCCGTCCCTTTAGCGCTATAAGTAAACGTGCTTGGTCGGGACTATTGCCGTCCCTTTTGATGTAATTATGTTAAGGAAAAGGTCATGGGTGGGCTTACGGTTCCGTGACACGCAGGAAGAACGGGACGGTTGGGTTTAGGAAAGGATCGTGGGTGGGCTTACGGTTCCGTGACACGCGGGAAGAACGGGACGGTTGGGTTTAGGAAAGGATCGTGGGTGGGCTTATGGTTCCGTGACACGCGGGAGAAAAGAAAAAAGTGACTATAACAAGCATGACAAGCGGGACGCTCTCCTGGGTGAAAGTCCCGTGTTTGACGGCCACTGTCCAAACGTCCTTATTTTATAAGTTCGGAATGAGAACAGGTAGTTTATAAAATCTAATGTTTTATTATAAATTAAACTAGCCAACAATATAACGGCCTACAAGTCTAGCTGAAATGATTAGACCATTCAACACACAAGTATTTTTTATTTTTACAGTGTGGTATTAATCCTTTTACTTAAGTAAAGGATCTGAATACTTCTCCCACCACTGCAAACTGTGGACACACAACTGACTGTGTACAGGGAGCAATACAACTCTATTTCATCTAATAGAAACAGACTCAAATAATGGACAGTGTACGAATAGGGTTTATTTGTACAGGATTTATTTGGCAGACAGTGAAATACTATGACAGCGTGTCTCTATACTCCCCCGGACTGTTTCGAAGGCAGCTGTGTAAGCACTTTTCTTTCTACCAGACAAATGTTTGTCTGCTGAAGTCAAAACTGAGGAGGGATATCAGCACCACAATAGCTTTGGAATCAGTGCCTGTGTGTTTCTATCAGCAGTGTGTGTGTGTATGGCTGCGTGTGCGGCGTAATTTGCCAGCACTGGAGTTGAGCTATTAAACCCCTGATGGTTGTGTGTTTACAATGCTATCATTGGCCTCTCTCTGGCCAACACTAAATGAACCAGTGTTGAGTCTCAGCTGTATAATCATGAATATTCATCACTCTGTGTGTGAGAACCTCTCTGTGTGTGTGTGTGTGTGTGTGTGTGTGTGTGTGTGTGTGTGCGCTGCACTGACAGGCATTAAGGAAGCTATTACTATCTACTCAATCACAATCAGTCACTTTGTCTGGATGATAAGTCAAGCTGACAACAATTCTACTTATCGCCAAAGCCAAACACAACCGCCTTTTGTTTTGGGAGCGAAACACAGAGCAGAACCTGTATCCAGTCCTGCAGCTTTTCACTTCAAAGTGCAATGCGGCAAATCAGGGGTATCTCAGTGTCATACAATCTTTCCTCACGGTTTTGTTTCTTTACACGCATGCTTCCCCTCTCACTCATGCTTGATGAAAGCTCAGGATTGAAGACAAAAAAGGCAAAGATTGAATACCCTATGTACCACCTGGGGAAGAGAAGTAACAGCTGCAACCTTGACACACTCAGAAATTATGTTCGTGCACACACACGGGCCATTTTCAATGCAAAGTAATGTGGGTTTCATGCAAATGCACACATCTCAGAGTGGTTGTTTAATTACATTCCCTGAGTGAGAACGAAGCAACCCTTCAAGCCCATGCTAAACAGTGTTAAAGAGTTACTCCCATAGTGCCGTTCCCTTGGGACTTCATGGCACCACATTCCTGCTTATGGAAAAGGACTTAAATACAGTGCTCATTGGTGTTTAATGGTAATTTGCGATGGCAAGTGGAGCAGACGATGCCGCTCTGTGAGTAAAGCAGAGGGGGCAAGAGGAGGATTAGATAATCAAACAGTGTGACACTTTAAATAATCTCTGGCTCCTCTGGGGGAGGTGAGACTTAAAGCCAGAGCCCTTCTGATTTAATTGTCTGATTTCCCCGTCATTACGGTTGAGGGCCTCAGTAATTCAGGCTTATTAAATATTCAGGAGCCACACCGAGGAGGGGAGGGATGGAGGGAGCGGCGGGAGAAAGATGAAGGTGGAGAGGAGTGAGAGAAAGAGAGTGGGAGGAAGTTGTGGCAAGACGGGATCCTTTGTGCACTGCTTGACAGAGATCTACTTTGATCCCCACTGTGAAGAAAGACCTCTCTTTTGTTTCTTAAGGATGTCTGTACAGGGTAATGATCGGATGTCTTAACATTGGTGTGGATTTGGGTAGATGGATTGTTTCAAAGGATGGTGTATTTTTTACTGTTGCCATGTTTGTGTGTGTCCTGTAAAAGCTGTAATGTAATCATTAGGGCTGTGTATCGCTAATAATTTCCCAAATTGATTTGACTGCGATTCACAAGCTCCCGATTCGATTACATTTCCAATTCAATGTCATTTAGGTTAGGGAAATTTCAGTAACGACACCAATTTATCTTGGATATAAACGTCATTCTTAGAGAACTTAGGCTGTAAATTGTGCAAATTACCCTCAAATACTTTTTATAATGCACCAGGTTAATGTTTCCATTAAGAATTTCCCCCCAAACTGTTGCTTAAAGTACTTTTCTACTTATACATCCATGGTAAAAATGCATATATTAAAAGCTTGATATCTGGATTTTATGAATCGATAACAGCTCATTCAAACTTAATTCAAATAAAAGATTGATTTTAATTAGTGAATTGATTACTGTAACCCAGCCCTACTATTCATTATAGCACTTATATAACGTGTAAATTGCTAAGAAAAAAATGTCCCTGCCCAATTAGCAGTTATCTATTTATAAAAAAATAGAGTAATTTATTAAATGTATTGATCTAGATTTAATTTTGGACTTTTTGTCACTTTCAAGTGATCATTGAGCTCAATAAACAACAGAGCAAAACCTCAAAAGCACCACAATTTCCCAATATAAAATAGAGTACTATTTTAGTCAAATTGCAAAGGGAAGATGTAAAAACTAATGCTTAAAATGAAATGTTTGGCCAGATGACTCATTCTTTTAGATGGAAAGAGCCTCTACCCCCTTCATATTCTCAGTGGATTAGGGAAGTTATGCCATATCTTAAACTAGAGAAGATAAGATACTCTCTCCAAGGGTCTGTTTTGATGTTTCATACTACTTGAAAGTGTTTTTTTACATTTGTAGAGAAAATGGAAGCAATGAATGTAACCCCATAATACATTGTATGTATGTTATTGAGTTCTCGTTATTATATCTCATTCTCAGTCATAAAGTGACTTGCTGTTATTTAGAAGTGTTGTAGATGAGTTAGATGTTTGGGATTATTTTTGATTGTTTGTATTTTGTTCGTATCTTGTACACTCTGAAAACCTTTAATAAAAAGACTTTGATTAAAAAAAAAAAAAAAAAAAATGAAACGTTTCTGTGTAGACCCCCCCCCCCCCCCCCCTCGACCCAGACTGCAGATGAACCAAACTCCAGTGCACCTCCTTATAAACACGTTGAGGAGTTCTCCATGGTGCTGAACTACACTGCTGAGCAGCAGGCAATAGCTGGAACTACCCAACATACACAACTGTTTTAATATACATATATGAAAACAGATTAATCAATGAGAGTAAGGACTGTGCAAAAGCTTAGAGGACAGAGAATATAAAAACAAAGCTGTTAAATTAAACATTAAATGTAATTCACACATTGGGAAAACCATCTTCCTCCGCTCTGTATTAAACTGACAGTGCTGATGTATTAAAGACTCAAGCTGTATTTTTACTTACTAATGGAACTAGTGTAAAATTCAAAAAAGAAAGCCTGACAGGTTAAAACCACTCTCAAGTGCTGTGGGTATGAAAGTGTATAAATGAAAAGAGTGCAAACCACATTATAGTGATTGTGAAGAAGGAAGTGAAGACAGAGTGCAGCTCTCTAATGAGTCCCCCTGTCTGATCATGGCCCAGAGCTACAGCCTCCATCCACAACATCACACAAATTACATCTGAACATGACATTTAGCATTCAGTCCGTAATTTTTTTCAAATTAGTCTGACAATGGAGCGACATCATTTTACTAACCTCAAATGCAAATCAGGATTTTCTGGAATCAAGTAGCATTATCCTGATACTAATACACCAGTGCATTATTCAACTATTGTCATTTATTAATACATACAATATATAAATAATTAGTCTGGATCAACAGATGCACATTTCCAGGATAATTTTCCTGACATCCTGATCATCGGCTCTCTGTGTGTTGTTGTTCTTAAACTCTGATCGATTTGGAAAACAACAACAAACTTCAAACTACAAGCTACACGTTGAAAATGGCAAGTTTAAAAAAAAAAGGATGGTGCAACAATACAGGCCTGCTTGGTTCTGTCAGGGAATGGCTTACAACAAATATGTTTACGGCATTTCCTCCCTAACTGGGACGTTTTTGGGACCGATTTGTGGGATTGCTGTGGACGACGTACACACGGCAATACACTAGTAAGAGCAAATTAGATTTAACCATGTATTCAGCTAATTTAAATAGCTCACATTACTGTATTGTGTGAACAGTTGATTTCATTTAATATTGTGTGTGGCGTAGTGCTGGGTGATATTGAGAAAATCAAATATCACAATATTTTGACCAAATACATCAATGTTGATATTGTAGCGATATTGTAGGGCTGACTATTGGTACTTTCACAAAATATTAACACAATAAATTAGAGTTTTGACAAATAATCACCAATAGTAGGGATACAATGACTTAAGTGGGTAAAGGAAAATAATAAGACAGCTAAAACAGTCTGGTAAGTTCAGAAAATGACATCACTTTACTGTAATGCAGCCTTTAAAACCAGGAAAAGACAACACTTGTGTCATAGCACAATATTACGAGACATTTATTATTAAGACAATATCTAGCCTCATTATGGATGCTGACACAATATTGATATATTGCCCAGCCCTAATGTGGCGTTTTTTTTTTTGCGTGACTGCGTCCGGAGCTTGGCGATTGGAAATTTTAATACTCAAGTAAAGTACAACTACCTCATAACTGTAATTAATGATAGTACTTGAGTAAATGTACTTTAGTGTGCTTACATCCCACTACCGGCAAATCATGATAAACAGAAACCCTGTGGCTGACTCACACACATACAATTTAAATCCAATTTATGTTTTCCTCTCACCAACCACGTTATAATACGATTTTTCAATTTTCCCCTTCTGGTTATACAGTATATGACTACCCCAAAATCCCAAGAACATATACATATTACACAGGTAAAAGCTCATTTTTAAATGCAAAGCTGCAGTATAGACCAAAGGACTAAATCATTTAGTGCTTCACAGTTCATATGTGCACTCTTGTCTGTGTAAGCTTATTTCACTAAACTAATGTACGCACTTTTCTATTACTCAGGAAAAAATTGAGAAAGCAAGACAGAGACAGAGAGGATAGAGATTAAATGAGCATCTCCATCTCAAAACAGCTGATTATCAAGCTTATTATATTGTTTATACAAACTGCTGCCTGGTTTACCTACCTGATGTTTCTGATTAATGAAGACAAAACCTGTAGCTGCAATACAGCCAATATTTATGAGGATCTGCTGGGACATAATTGCATTTACATGTTGGCGTAATTATGCTTGAAGATGTAAACTGATGAACTCCTTACAGACATATACATTATGAATCTTCTGGAAAGTCCACAAATAAAACGTGTTCTCCATATTCACAGATAACAGGTCTGCGAGTGGATGCTCCTCTCTCAGCAGGACTGGCTTTTGACCAACTTCCTTGTAAAGCTTGCAGAATGTGCCGTAGCAACAGTTAGATTAAACGGTGGTTTCACTGAGACCTTCTTCTTCATAAACCTTAATGTATTAGTCCAGCTGGATATTTAGAAGAACCTGCACACCCACACAAAGATCTGGTGCACATTAGAGGAAGAGAATGGGGTTTTCAGGGAGATTAAGACACCAACAGGTTTTGGACTAAGGCCTCATTCACACTGACTGCATCGGCCATCCGCCAGTCTGGCAAAAACTCAGGTCTTTCCATTCATGTTGAATGGGGGTAGTGTGTTTAGGCTGCAGCATGGGGATGCCGCAGGGGGGACACTCAAAAAAACACAGCGGGCCTGCGGCGAATGGTTGAGACCGACTCAACTTTTGGAGAAACACAACCTCACGTCACGCTGCAGTGGCCAGTCACGTAACCAGAGATCAGACTTATCAGAGTGTTGTGAGCTGTGGTTTGAGGCATGTGAGAGTCCCATACAGGATACAGGAAACATCACTGCCTCTATCGCTGCCACGAGAACGTTTTAAACACTATGGAGGGTAAAACACGAAACACAAGCACTGAACTGCCCGGGAGTTTGTGTTATAGCTGAATGTTTCCTGCAACAACAAAGCACTCGCTATGTCTCGCTCCTCTCTTTTCTTTCTCTCTCTCTCTCTCCTGTGAAATAAAGCGGTCTTCAAGTGCAGTCGGACACGTCGAAATCTATAAACAATCAGACGGTCGATTGTGATCTAATTGTGAAATATATAAGTTTACTTGTGTTACATTGGGGGGTCAAATAACGAAACAGGTCCATTTGTAAAGTGACACTCCCACTGCCGCACAACCCTGCGAAAAATCACCGGATCGCTTTTCTTTTGTTGGTCTGAATGCAGCTTAACAAAAGCTGAGGACACAATGTTTTGTTATTTTCAATTTGGACATGTTCATGTCAAAGAAAATTATAAAATGTACAAATATTGAGTGGCATCCAATACAAATTCACATTACAGTAAATGTAAGCCAAGGGCTTCAGGCAACTAGAGTGAAATTGTAAAAGAGCCTAAAATATATGCAATTAAATCATAATTTTAACTACATTAAAAGAGCATGAACCAAACTGAAGGCATATCAGCTGACTAACATCAGCGATACAAGAAGTCTTATAAGAAGACAACCTGACTCCACACACCGTTTATCCCCTTTACACCTCCAGAGGAGAGAATGGAGACACGCCCCTCTTTTACTGGATGACTTGACTACCATGTAATCAAATTCTCACAGCGGCCTCTACTTTTCCTAGAATGGCTCAAAATCACAATAAAAATATTACTCTCCTTCCCTTTATATCATGGCTTTTCAATTTCATCTCCCTATCTCCTTCTTTGTCGTTGTCCCCTCTGTCTCCTTGCTTTTCATCTTTTGCCTTTTCCTTGGTGTTTTCCTTCCCTCCCTCCCACACTCTCTCCCCACACAGCATTAGCTTGCAGTGGTCAGGCCGCTTGACAGCTGCTCCACCTGAAGAATACCAATCAATGTTGCTGTGGAGACAGACTCACGCTCCCCTCCTTTTATTTTCCACCCTTCCATCATCTTGGTCTTGCATGTGGCTATTCGTGGACTGAACGTGAGCCAGTGTTTGTTTGTTTCTCTACAGTGGAAATGTGATCATTAAGCTCACACAGGGTGTGAATATTTAGATACTATTTAAGGTCTTCAACTGATCTATTACAGCAAAAGGTGCTAAAGTGCATCCGCTGCTAATTTATTTGAGGTGTGACTAATTGAGTTGCGGATGCAAGCTCTGCGATGTCTCAGACTATCGCTCCAGATGAGCCAGGCAGGCAGACAGGCGTGGGATGGAAGTGTCTATCCCTGCTAACACATGACACAAGATTGAGCACTGTACAAATCATGCTGCTCAATATAGGAGCACACTCAAACCGCTACTAATCACCATTAAGGGCTCCTCTGTTCATCCATGCAGAAAAACACTTTGTGTTGAAATCCTGTTGTTATACATTTCTGTTTTAATTTAGCTATTTATTAAACGGAAAGTCAAAGCAATCATAGCTGTGATATAATATTAATATTCAACGGCTATAACGTCTAATTCCTTTGGACAATAAGTATCAGTCCGCACTGAAAAAACTAAAACGTTAGACTGCCGAACTGATAACTGGTGCCACGAAGGGAAGCCGTTTATTCGCACACAAACTACCATGACAAAGAGCTGGTTAAAAATCTGCAAAGTATTTCTTTAAGTGCACGCTATATTTAGAATATATTCCTTTATGACAGGGAACTGAAGCCGTTATCTCTGCTCTCTTTAAAGCCACCAGTTTCCATCGACAAAAACAATAATTTTACTTCGCAGAAAACGGAAGTTGCTGTTCTATCGCTGCCTCGATTGGTTAGTTGCTGGTTAGTGTCTGGAATAGTTAGTAAGTTAGTGTTATTGTGCACCTTTCTTTAGGGCTAAGCAAAAGCTAGCTGCTAGTGTAGGCTAGGTACCTGTGCTACCTTTCATACTGTAGCCACTGCCTTGGTATGTGCAGGCACCCAGCCCAGCAGGGCCTTTTTTATTATGAACATGGTTATTAATTAATAAAACAATCTATTTAGATTGGAATGAGACTTTCATATTGCCACACTTTATGTGCCTGTTTTATAAAAGCAATAGCTCACTTCAGCCCTGTGATAAGCTATTGCTTTGGCTTTTGTTTTCTGTTGAAACACAGTTACCAAATTGTTTTTATAAAAACATAAATCCTACTACTTTGAAAATAAGTTTTGATCATCTAGCAACAATTCCTCCTTGATAGCTTAACTGTCAGGAGACCAATCACATTCTTCCCTCTAATTGCTCCAATCTACCTTCCCATACAGCACACACTCCCACTTTGAGCCTGTCCCCAAACATGGCCCCAACCCTGCTGCTACACATAATACTGAGCAGTGAAATGGCTCCCCACAGACCCATCATCAGTGGCACTACTGCCAGGCCCGCCAGCCGAGGGTTAAGTAAATATTGGGCAAAGCAGCTGCTCTCAGAGTGCCATCGTCTGCCTGTGTTCCTGCCTGGTCCCAGCCTGGTATAAATCACACACAGCAATTAGTGCCACGCTGTCCCCCTGCCCTCGTTAAACAGCTCTGCCTGCTGACGAAGCCCATAAACACCAGACACCAGCCTGCATGGCTGGAGGAAGGAGGGAGAGATGGATGGATGGATGGATGGATAGATGGACACTAAAGAGAAGGATCACTGTTTCAGAGAATGAATTGCAACATAAACCAGTGTTCACTCTGGTGCTTACACCTTAACAAGACCACAAGTCTACAGCCGCGCTAGCAGCTCCGACAGCCGTGCTGGAGCTAATGCTAATGTCAGCCGCTAACATGCTCACAATGACAATGCTAACATGCTGATGCTAAGAGGGTTTAATGTTGACCATGTTCACCATGTTAGTTTAGCGTTTTAGCATGCTAACATTTAATGATTTGCAAATTACCAAATACAAAGTACAGCTGATGGGAGTGTCGTTAGTTTATGTATTTGGTCGTAAACCAAAGTAATAAAGTAAAATGTTGACTGTTGGTGTGCTGCTGGTTGCACTAGTGAAAACGTGAAGGGATAGGCAACATCTTTAGTTTTAATGCTCCGAGGACAATGGAAGTATGTTCCAAAGTGTGTGCTAGTCAATCTTGTAGATGTAGAAACACTTTACATTGAATACAGGTAAGTGAAAGTTAGTTCGGCCTGATGGTGGCACTATTTGAGAAGTCAGGGGATCACATAAGCTATTAAGACACATTGTCTAAGCACCATGGATATTTGTACTACATTTTATGACAATTTTTCAAGTAGCTCCTGAGACTCCTGCTGGTGGTGCGGGATGTCAGGGGGGTCAAAAAAGTCATTAGGATTTATCTTCAGAAAAGCATGAATGTCTGTCATGACCATCCATCCAACACAATAGCTGAGTAGATATTTCAGTCTTGACCAAAGATGTTGTCTGGCAGACCAACAGAACAACATCCTTAGAGCTACTATGGCTAAAAATCTATGATGTCTCGTCACTGTCTGAGGCATTATTCTTAAATCCTAATGTAACAGGTCTGAAGTACTGCAATTGTAAATAAGTTGGGTTAGGAGAAATCCCAATTCCTTGCAACACTGTTGCTTTTGTTCTACAGTAGGTACGTCCACTGCTACTTGGACTTTGTCTGGATGTGTCTGGATATGACCATTAGAGATGATTAAACATGGAAAGGGACCTTAATGAGGAGCTGATTCTGTAGCAACAGTTGGAAGACTTGGCAGTAAAACCAGTGACTGACCACATCACTGGTTGTTTACGGATATTGCGATACGGATACTCATATGACAGGATAGTTGGTGTCTGTATTTTCAGTCCAAGGCTTGGCACACCAGGGTTTTTTATCCAAAAAGGAAAAAAACTGGAACCAACAGGACAAGATGAAGGATAACTGAATCCAGCAGCAGGTGATTCTTCCATGGCTACTTTTTTTCAGACCCATTAATGTGTGCAGCCTTCATCGAGGAGGAGAGTGGTGTTTGGCAAAAGAGCAACTGTGCAATTAAAGCATTGGTGTGTGGGCAGAGTGGCTGTACTTTGTTTAGTAAAAACCTTTTTCACATCAGCGCGCTCTGGAAAGAAACTGGACCAAATCAAGAAGGTACAGGAACACGCAGGTGGCCAAAGAGAGAGACAAAGACAAGCATAGGCAGGTGCAGCTGTAAAACTGAATGGATCATCTTTTTCAATTATACTGTCTATTTGTTATAGTGACTATAACCATTGCAGTGTCAGATCAGAAAACAATATAATTTATGCAACAAAAAACTGAAATTTGTTACAGTTTTAGAAGACACTGACAAATGATTTTGTCCTGCTGACAGGTTTGTCATACAACAATGTTGTCATTTTAGAGGGCATTTGTGTTGTTTAATTTGGAAGACTTGTTCGAAAGAGAGGGATGTGGCGACTGGATGGAGGCTGCATAGCTAAAAACATTCCACAAACCAAATTAATATATACATCATAGTACAAGATGTGATGGACTTAGGGCTGGGCAATATATCAATATTATATCGACATCAATACATGAGGCTAGATATCGTCACATATGACACAAGTGTTGTCTTTTCAATGTTTTAAAGGCTGCATTACAGTAAAGTGATGTAATTTTTTTTACTTACCAGACCGTTCTAGCTGTTCTATTAATATCAGCATTGATATATTAGGTCAACAATAATAATATTGTTTCCATATTGCCCAGCTCTAGATGGACTTCTAACTTTCAATGGAACACAGAAACACATCCTGCCTTGCAGACAGGTGAAGCAGATTCTTTACTCCAATGGCCATCAGTTAGTGTGATCCGAAACAAGTAACTCAATCTCATTTAAAAGGACAACGAGGCATTAGAATACATTTCCTCTGAGCTGTGTGCAGTCTATTATATTTGTATTTATTTATTTTACATCTAATATACTGTGTATACACTATAAACTGTGATCAGTTGAGAAGATTGTCTTAGCTTGGCAGTGATAGCACAAAGATTGTGTCTTTAAGAGCAAATGTGCCCTGCTACTCTTACTTAGCTTATATGAATAAAACAGCATGAGCCAATGATGGTCTAATTTATGATGCATGCTCTGAAAAGTTATTATCAATGATCACTGAGCTGATTTTGATAATTCATCAACTGTGATGCCTGTGATCTAAAATAGCCAATTAAACCTTCAATGTAATTTAGCTCCACAACAGCAAATAAAAGGACAAAACCAGCGTCCGGTGAGAGGAGAAATAGCCATCAGCACCCCATTACCATATTGCTCTAAATTACTACACTCACCAGGGGAGCATTTAACATGCCACCACCTAGTGAAAAAAAAGGCCCCCAAATAACGTCAGAATGAATGTAACTGATTTACATTCAGCTCTCTTTGTGATTGTGCTACCAGTTGCTGTTGTGTCCAGGCTAATTAGGAGGTAATGAGGGTGTAATTTGGCATTGCATTGGGCACATTTAGAGACAGAGGGATGGTCACAGACAGACAGACAGACAGACAGACAGGCAGGCAGACTCAGGTGCTGAATGACTCGTCTAAGGGATGACGCTATATGGGCAGACTCACCACCACCACCTGAGTACCACTCACAGACGACAAGTAGAGGAGAGGGGGATGAAGGAGGTGGGAGGACTGATATGGAGGAGGGGGATGGGGAGATATGGCTGGAGCAGGTGGATAATGCTGCTTAGCAGGGGTGCTAATGGTGCTGTAAATGTAAAAGGTTGTCATTCTAGGACCGTTTGGTTGGTACACATGTGGTCTCCCGGGTATTCTTAGTCAGAATTCTTTTATTTCATGTCTTTATTCCCTGCCATTTGTTTTTTTCCCCCTCGTTCTTTTTCTCTCACCTTGCCTTGTCTGCTCTGTGGTGCATGCATAGATAAGAACTGTAGAAAAGAAAGGACAATTGTGCAACAGCAATCTTTCTGAAATATGCCCAATTTCCCTTCTCTCTGTCTCTGACAGACTGAGACAGATTCTCCTGTTTAGGTGCATTGTGAGAGGGAGAGAGAGAGAGAGAGAGAGAGAGAGAGGTGAGCTGGTTACTGTGGCAACCAGGAGAGTGACTCTTAGACAATGGCATATGCACAGGGGGGAGACAGCGAGAGAGAGAGAGAGAGAGAGAGAGAGAGAGAGAGAGAGAGAGAGAGAGAGAGAGAGAGAGATGGAGGGAGAGGAGAGTGCTGGTGAAGGGATGTAGTAGAGGGAGGGTGGTGGTGGTGTTGGGGGGGGGGGGGGGGGGGTGGAGGAGGTGGAGTGCAGGAGGCAGATCAGAGGGAGGTGTCAGTGGGTTACTGCGCACAGAGAGATTCACCCTCTATTTCTACCCTGGCAGAAGAAAGGGAGGCAGAAACAAAAGGAGCTGTCTTTTGAACGGTCGCTGTGCTGGATTGGACTGTCAGCGCGTCTTCCTAACAACCTCACTTAGCTTGCTGCTCCCACTCCCAGACACTTCCTTACTCTATGTTTCTCTCTTGCTCTCTCTCCGTGTTTCTCTTTCAGAACACCACACGCTTCAGACTATTGCAGGTGATTCTCGGATTGAAATTTACCGCTGAAAAAGGTTAATTGTTGGGACTCAACTGATGGATTTGAGCATTAAAAATGATAAAATATACTTCACACGTGTGTACATTTTGATACACTTGATTGCAAAGGATTTCTATTAGGGCTGCAACAAATGTTTATTTTCATATTCAACTAATCTGCTGATTACTTTCTCAATTAATTCATTGTTTATTCTATAAAACATCAGAACACCATGACATTTCTTTCACATTTTCCCAGAACCCACGGTGGCGTCATACAGATGTCTTGCTTTGTCTCACTAACAAACCGAAATTCAAAGATATTCAGATAACTATATGTTAATACAAGAAAAAACAACAATTTCTCACATCTGAGAGCCTGGAAACATAAAATGTTTTGCATTTTTGCTTGATAAATAACTTAAAGTGTGCCTAAGTAGCTTTTGAAAGAAGAAATAACACATTCTTCCTCCTACAAATGAAAAGTTTAACTTAATCTTAAATGCACCATGGCTCAATTCAACACGTTTTCTTTCTGTACTTAATCTGATATAACTAGCAGCTTATGGTGACATTTGTCTACTAATGTCACTTGTGGCTACAGTGGCTGCTGTCTAACAAAAGTTACATACTGTAGACTCTCTTTGAGGCAAGTCTTTGTAACTTTTGCTGACCAGCAGCCACTGTGGCCATGTGCCAATTATGGGCTAATGTTGAATATTCAGACATAGTGTAACACTAGCACAAGTAGAGAAGAGTCATAATGTCACCAAACCGGCTCCGTAATATCACTTACACAGAACTATCTACCTAAACTTTGCTAACATTAGCTAATATTAGCCATGATAAGTTACTGGTGAGTACCAAGTCAGTCTGTAGCAGCGGAGTGCACTGAACTGAGTTTGGTTGCTTATTAATTCAACGTTTTATTTCCAAGAAGAGGAGTGTCTTTCAAAAGTCACATAGTGCCACTTTAAATGATGAACCAATTTTCAAAATAGAAGCCGATTCATTTATCGATCTAGTAATCAAATTGTCGACTAATCGCTGCAGCTTTAATTTAAATAATCAACGCAAATCTTCTGCATGCAGGACAATTTGATTATTACAAATTTTGTCCTTACCTGTCATGTACACTTGCCATTTTTTGCTTAGATAAGGGCAATTAACTCGTAAACTCTTAACAGAGGTGTTCTGACTTTGCTGGCCTGGTGTGAAGACAAGAGGAGGATGATAGTAAGTACCCTCTGACCTTATGACAGGAGCCCACAGAGAAACAGACTGCCAAAGACAAACAGAGCCATGGGGTGGGTGTAATGAATATGCTGCCCCCTGTGGTGGGGATGACCTTATAAACAACAACAAACTGTCACTATGGCCAGACCTGCTGGGAGCTGCCCTCTGTGCAAGGGCAAATGGCCTGAACAGACAGGACTGCCAAGGCTCACAGAAGAGACTCGTATTGGATGGTGTAACACAGGACAAGCTTTTTGGCTGCATGGATTTATTGTACACCAGTTTTAACAATCAGTCAATCATTTAAATTCATCCCTCACTCCTAGGTACCTTTGTGCAGGGGAGAGATGTGTATGGTGGAGTTATGGTGTTGTCATTCATTGTCTTTTTTGTTATTATTTCGTTGTATGGTCTTGAATATTGTAGTTGCTGTGTCAGCTTTTCGTGATTTTTGTCAGGGTGGGTGGTGATGATGAAGGGGGGTTGGGGGGGATTTGTTATGTTGCAAATTGTATGTTTTGTGTGTGTTGTCAAAGTAAAATAAAACACATTCATCCCTCAACCAGCTGATATGACCACGTGAGCTCTGCGTGTTGGATGTGGCACGCATCAGTCATGTTTCCCTTTCACGACACAACGTTTTACAAAGCGAGGCTGAAACATCGTGAGTTATTTGTCTTTTTACCCAGGTGGATCATCAGACGTCTCATTGATACCGCTGTGGTATGAATGTGCTCCTACTGTGTCGCGTAACGCTAAGTGACTGCTTTTATTATGCACGACAAACGACGCTTGCAATCGCTGTGATCTCAGCCAGGCGTTGGGAATGAAACAGCAGAGGAGAGACATCCTCACGTTTCAAAGGGGGACTTTCATGTCACCATGAAGGAGACGGGAAAGGGCGGCAGTGGAGGGTTAGAAGTCAGAGCGAGGCATATGGCATGTCAAATTTTTTGGGCTATGAGAACTGACAGGTTAACTGAACATTTGGCAGGGGGTAGCGAGTGGTAGGGGTGCACAGGGAGAAGAGGAGAGGTGGGGAAAAAAGGTGGAGGAGGTGTGTGTGGGTTCTGGCAAATGTGTGTGTGTTTTGGATGGGAGGGGTAGGTGGGTAAGCTTGCTAAACACTCCCATCTGTTCGTATCCCGAGGCGCTACCAGGGCAGTTAGCTACTGTCTTATGCAGATGAGGTGTTGCTGTGCTGGCTCCTTACTCTAACAGCAGATAAATAATGATATAAATATATTTGAATAATAGGAATGGCAGGATGGGGAAACAAGGACTACCAGGGTCAAGCGGTTTCCTAGGGAGCGGTTGCTTTTTACCATGCGATGATCACAGCTCGCTCAGGATGTGTGAGAGCCGTAACTATGTCCTCATTAGGCTTTGCCTTCCTCACTGTCCCAGGAGAGAGATCTGCTTAACAGGGGTCCTATATGCACATTGACATGCATTACATGAGCTATGAAGATATGGTGGAGTTTTAAGCAATACTGATAATGTCACTATGGACTTTTGTACTGCAATTTTTTCAGTTGATATCAGTGTTCAAAGTATGAGCGTATGGTACTTTGGTACCTTTTTAACTAGATGTTAATATACTGGATATAAAACCTGTTGTCATTCCTACCAGTGATACACCGTGACTCAAGGCTGTCTTAATCTATTATAATAAATCTGTAACCAGTTAATTAAACCATTTACATTCATTATTCTAAACACTGGGTAACTGGTCGGCCTTTCTCAGGGGGAAAAACACATCTGTGTAAATATACATTTTGGGTTTCTGTTAACAGTGGCGTCTGGCTTCTTTAGAAGAAACAGTATTAGATAGTCAGCGCGAACAGTGACAGTCAACACGTTGAATAGACTAACTACAGCCACAACATTAGCAGGAAAGAATGTCACCGACATCACAATGTAATAGAACACAATTTTCAAATCTCAAAAGCTGTGATAATAAAACAAAACAAGGCCAACCACAGGGCTTTTAGTGATCTAAATATGTTCACACCATGGTCAGTGTGCACTTTAGTTTCTGTGATTTGGTAAGATTCCTATTTATTTTTCATATATTAATGTTAAAACCAGGCGTTCTGCAGTGCTTTGTTGTTCCTTTTTCAAATTTTATTTAAGTCATGATGATTGTATTACATGTTTACAAGGCTTGAAATTACAAGTTATAGCATTCTTCTGTGACTGAAGGTTTTTACAATTCATTAGCTAAATAAACACTATCAATTTGTGCATCAGTTCCTCTCATTTCATCATAACATGTAGGCCTGGCCTACATGAAAGAGCAGTTCATATGTTGAATGTATCCAATGTTGTGTTGGTCATTCTATAGAATGATTTAATGCTTGTATATAGTGAATAATACAGAAAGAACTAAGGAAAAAAATCACGTGCAAAATCGCGATCGCAATACTGGTCTATAGATTAATCCCAATTTGAATATGTCCCCATATCGTTCAGCCCTAGTGGTGATTACCTGTTTATAAAATGGAGATTGCTTTATAGAAACTCTGATCATTAAACTAGTACAATGTGATGTAATATCATTTTTATTTATATGAACATACAGCGTGGCAGCTTGTAATTTGTTTATTTATTTTATGGGATTATTATTAGTTACTAATCCTCCTGTAGTAAACACTGTCCTTGAATTTCTCAATATGTCTATAATCCCTTAAACTTTTGATTCCAACCTACACTACGGACTTTTCAGATTGAATGGGGTGTTAAGGGGTAATTAAGTGAGATTCTTGCATCACCCACGTCTCTGTTCTTAGATACAGTCATGTTATTCCGCTAAATGATCGCATATTCAAACGAGGATAAGGAGCTTTTGATGGAGTGAGGGGGATAGGAAGAGAGAGAGGAAAAAAAAAAGGTTGAAGAAGTGGAGGAAGGAAAGCAAAGCCAGGACTGATTTGAATCTGGTAAACTGTCAGAGAGAGGGATTACCCCCACCAAATCCCTGGCAAAAATAGAGGCCTGAGTTATTTACTAGCCTTACAACCAGCTGCAAACCATCTGTACTTAATTGTAAGACACAAACTTTATGAAGATCAACTGGGGATTTGGCTACAAAGCCTCTTATGCCACTGAATTGGTGTCCCTGCTTCGAGGGAGAGTATGGGAGGGCACTCGAGACATGTCACGTGTTCTCCAGGACACAGACTCTATTGCTCTCTCTAGTATCTATCAGGGCCCCGTCCTGCTATATCCATAGACAAACCTTGTGGAATAAAGTAAGGTGGTATACATGCAACACCCCTGCTTGCTTAGACAAACACCTATACAAGACATAAATGTGTCCACACACATACACTTACACACACAGATATACACATAACTGGCCATGGCCTGCATCAAACCATTTAATTGGCTGGAGCCTGAATTTCTTTTAGCATTAGGCCAGTCATGAGATCCCGATTAGCTGCATAAATGACCTAGTAACTTACACTTAGCCATGGAAGTTAGCATTGGGAAGACAATACCTAAGCTACAGGCCCCAGTACAAAACACGCATGTCGCACATTGTTTAATGTAGGTCGCTGTTCTTTATGTTGTTCCTGGCAGCCACCTGAAGACAGGAGATAAGAAGTCCTGTTCAAGCCCCTGAATGGCAGGTAGCCAGCTTAATCCTATTTAACAAGATCTGGGCTGAATCTGGGGTGGGGAGTTTTGGTGGGGTCACACAAGGAGCCTGTCGGGGTCAGACTGTGGCTTTGTGGGAGGTTTGGTCCCGGACATTGTGCACACCACTCTTCTCTGCCTGTGCTCATCCCTAATCACTGAAATAAATGCCTATCAAGTGCTTGTGAACAAGAACGGTTTTAGTTGTTACTTTGTTGTTAAGTGGCAAGAACAAAACAAAGGGGAACAGGCTCTCCTCCACGAGTGCGTCACTCACAGAAGGGTCACCCAGGAACAAATACTGTGGGATCTAAGCTGCTGGCCGCTTTAACTCATTTATTTTCTTCCACTGCGCTAATTCCTCCCATCTCCATATGTTAAGGGTGGAGAGGGAGGGGTGGAGTGCGTGTGTGTGTGCGAGTGTGTTGTGTATGGGCATCAGGGGTGGGGGTGTCAGGGATTAGGCCATCCTGTCTGGACATATGCCTTGTGCAATCACGCTGGAAGGGCTGGTCATTGTGCATCTCTGTCCAGTCCAGGTCTGTGAACCCTGAATGACCCCCCCCCCCCCCCGCCAAAAAAAAAAACAAAACACTAACATATATATTATGTTGTAGAAAATAGAGAACTGTCCCAGCCTAGGTACATACAGATATAAAGTAGACCAAGAACATTTAAATTTGAGTTTAAAAAAAAAACCCTATTTTAATAGACCCCTAACCTAAAAAAAAAAAAAAGCTCTGAAACTTTGTCTCATGTAGCATGAATTCAAAATTATTTTTATGTTTCCATGTTTCCAATTATTTTAACATTCCATGTTAGTGGAAATTTGGGAATGATATGTGGGGATTTGCTAATGCTGCCATATGCAAGCTAATGAGAGTAGTACTAATTTCTCTGCAACTCCCTTCAGAGTTTCTCAACAAAGCAATCTGTATCACATACACTAGGAACTATACGGTAAACATCCCGTAAATCACAATAAACTCTGTTAGATATAAACCGGAATTCATGAACTGTCAACACATGCAGTCCCATGAGTTCAGTGAAGGACCTGTAGTTTTCTTTTCCGCTTGGTCACATCATAACTATAATAAACCTTCACCCCCGCCCACCCCTCCACCCTCCACTCCTCTTCATTAGTAGGTATAATCCCTATAATGGCCCATCTGCCAGACGCCAAAGCCACAAAACACAAAGCAAACAAGGCTGGAAGAATCTGGCCATTATGGGGCCTCTCTGAATAGGCCGAATGATCACTTACTGTACATAGACGGTGTGTTTGCTCAGGCCCTACATGCGCACACTACAGCGTCCCCACTGTCACACGGATAAGGAACAATTTGAGCTTCAGGAGAAGGATTGTAGCTGATGGCCAGTGATAGGCATGTGTGTGTGTGTGTGTGTGTGTGTGTGTGTGTGTGTGTGTGTGTGTGTGTGTGTGTGTGTGTGTATGAAACTGGACTGATACTACCCAAGCATTCAGCTGGGTAGTATTTTACAGCGGGCTATCTAAAGGGCCTCCACCACATTAATAATTCAAAGTTAGAAATGTTCTCTTTCTGAGCTCAAAAAAAGCCTTGGTTAGGAATCATCTTTTCAATGTTAACTGAGAACCAGCACTCTTCTACTGTAGCAACACAGACTGACGGACACAAAATGGCTGCCTTGGACTTAAAGAGGCAGTGAGCCAGAGCGGCACCGGCATAGACAGAGCAAACCTTTTACTGGTCTCTCCCTTCCCTCACTCTTATTGACAGAAGATTAAAAAATTCCAGTAAACCACCACTTGATTGCTCCCCCCCACCCCCACCCCCACCTCTTCCAATATACCCACATTTGGGGGTTGCATTGTGAGCATTACCGCATTACATTGTGGGAATGTAATCCTGGTTTGTGGGCTAAAGGGATCAAGGCACTGGAAGACACAATGTAATCAGGAGGGAACGTCTACACCCCAAGAATCAGACGGCAAGATTTATCCAAGCAGAGCTTTAGCCACAATGTCAATTAGAACATATGTTGGGGCACATTAATTGACGCATGACACACTTACTGAATGTCGGCCGCTCACGCATGCCGAAGACAACACACATACATTTTTAAAACGTACTTACATTTGTTAGTAAGTGCAAGTGTGTAATTACAAACTACTTTTCACAGTCTCATCCAATTATTCATTTCTTTTTTTAAGAAAAGGAAGAATTAAAGAATATATATATATATATATATATATATATATATATATCATGGTTGCAAATCATAGTTTTTTATAGGAAATGAAAGAAGGCTAATTTCAAAAACGTTTTATTGAACCATTTACCTCAGACGAAGTCAGATAAAATGTCTTCTTCACTTATTAAATAATTGTAAAACCCACAGACACACCAAGGTTGACCAATAGCATTTATTTATGAGGAAAAAAGTTCAAATGACGAAATATGAAGATACACGGTTTCTGCCCGACGGCGACGTTATATATGTGCTCACAAGTGTAGGAGGGGGCCAAAATGTGTAAACATAGCTGAAGAACTGAGGCAAATATGTGTGTGTGTGTGTGTGTGTGTGTGTGTGTGTGTGTGTGTGTGTGTGTGTGTGTGTGTGTGTGTGTGTGTGTGTGTGTGTGTGTGTGTGTTTGTTTATCGTTGTGTGTCCTAGATGTGTCTGACAAGCTGCTGTACCTGCACACATGCACAGCACTGCAAAATGGAGACCAGGGAAACACACACACACACACACACACACACACACACACACACACACACACACACACACACACACACACACACACACACACACACACACACACACAGACACAAAGCTGTTAACTACACATTGAAGAAACCTGCACCTCACTAACACTGCGAGCACATAGGTGACAGCTTAGAAAAATCAAGCCAACGTGAAAAGCAGCAGAAACTGGCTAACATACAGTGAGTTTAATAGCTGCTGAGAGAGAGAGGAGCTTATCTTCCCACCACAGCCAATATGAGCCGCTCAATTAGATGAAAGGCTCTCTCCCTTTCTCTAATTTTTTGTTCAATTTCTCCAGGCAATTTATTTAGGGTGGGGGGGAGAAGGGAAAAAAAGGAGCGGAACCCGAGCAAACCGTATTGGCCAAACGCACGACGAGTCATAGCAAGCTCCAGCCAATCAGGCGGAGCTGACAGCGTCAACTCAGGCCCTCAGCAACAACATGACTATTTACTGTATGCAAGGGAAAAATCTATTTGGGGTTCATCACTGCTCGTCCAAGAAACCACACACACACACACACACACACACACACACACACACACACACAAAAATATTGTCTTTTTACATGAATTTAATATATTTATTTGATTTTAGTTGCATTTTAAATCTGCATTCTTAATTTGGGACAGTGCTATGTTAAAACTAAACCTGTAATAGTAATATTATTTCTGACAGCTGCAAAAAGAGCAGTAGCACCGAACACTATTAAACATGTTTCCTTACTGATGCTTTCAGAAGGCAGTCAGAGATATTTTAAGACAGTTCACTCTGTATTCTGCATTATGGATTACTGTAACTCGGATTATGCAAAGGACCCTTCATGCGTTCACTTATCTGTTTAATTTCTTTGTCCTCTGAATAATTTTTACACAGACTCCCTCGGTATTGTATCTCTCTCTGTAGTTGCAGAGTGGAACTAAAGGATTATGCAAGCATTTCCAAAAAATTCTGTTTCCTCTCCTTAGACAAAATAATGTGAAGAGTTGGTTGGCAAGGCCAATATAACCTTTTCTTTTCATGTTTTCTTTAATACCAGGAGTTTGCATGTAGAACTACATTCTTTCAGTTCAAACATATAAATATATCTTGAACGAAATATTGCATATAGTTATTTTTTAAATCTTGCATTTAAATAACAGGAATGCCTTGGTTATTATCACAATATGTAGCACTAGCATAAATCTAAATCTACCTGTTTTAGTTTTTAATTGAATTAACAGAAACATAAAGAGTTAATAATTTAATACATTCCTAAAATATAATATAATATAATAATATAATATAATAACTAAAAAAAAGAAATGGGCAGCTTTGCAATTTCCTTTTTGGCCTTGAACATGTAGCACATTTGCTCTTCATATTTTTTACAAAACATTCCTCAAAAATATCGAAACTTGTATTCAGATAGTAAATTAAAAAAAATCTTTATTGCATGTGTAATTATGATATATCTTTTAATTCACAATGACTAAATTGTTGTAATAAACAAAGCATCCACTGTTTGTATGTTCAATCAGTTTAGTTGATAAATGAATACCATAATGGCGGAAAAATACGGTGGCCCTGAAGTGCAAATCACAACAGTAAATAGAAAAACGCAATAGCAAATCATAAAACACATCGGCAAATAGGAAAACAAAATGGCCAATAGGAAAACACGACAGCAAATAGGAAAACATTTCAACAAATCATTAAACACAACGGCAAATAGGAAAACATTTCAATAAATCATAAAACACAACGGCAAATGTGAAAACACGACAGCAAATGTGAAAACACAACAGCAAATATGAAAACACAACAGCAAATATGAAAACACGACAGCAAATAGGAAAACACTTCAACAAATCATAAAACACAACGGCAAATGTGAAAACACAACAGCAAATATGAAACAATTTGCTAGATAGGCCCTACCTTTTCTGGTAGAAGTTAACGTTGTTGTGTTTTATGATTTGTTGAAGTGTTCTCCTATTTGCTGTCGTGTTTTCCTATTTGCTGTCGTGTTTTCCTATTTGCTGTCATGTTTTCCTATTTGCCGTTGTGTTTTATGATTTGTTGAAGTGTTTTCCTATTTGCAGTCGTGTTTTCCTATTTGCTGTTGTGTTTTATGATTAGCTGTTGCGTTTTTCTTTTTTCACTTCAGGGCCACCGTAAAACCTTAGATAACAAAAAGATGGGAAAAAAAGGGAATATCTTATATCCTATATATCTTCCTTTGAATCACCTTTAATAAACACATGAACGGCCTGTCTTGTCTCTAGGCTTCCCAGACCTGCTGATTCTTAATCATCCCTTCTCACCATCTGCTCCTCCACTCTTTTTTCACAGTCAAGGTTACACATCACAGCTCCAAAGATACTGCTGCAGGAGTGCAGCGATACATGACAGGGCACCTGGGCAAAGACAGGCAACGCTTGCAACATGCATTGCTTGGGGATGTCACTTCCCTGGCTGCCTGAGATGTCCATCTATTAAGGTGATTTCCCATGGCGACTCATCTTGGAAATACCTTTCCTCAGGTCACCTTTAGACTCGCACCACTGAATTAATTCACTTCATTATTTGTGGTTTTGATTAGCATCGCGGTGGCAGGGGGAGGAATCTACATTGCTGTTATCTTCTGAATGACTTGTGGGACAAGGCTAAGGTTAAGATATAAGGTTTTATATCTAAATTCTAATGAAATACGTTTATTTTTTTTTATCCATCCTACTACCCTACAACTAAGGTGATTTTGTGGAGAGAAAACAATCTGATTTTAGTCAAACTAAAAGAAAAATATCCTGCTGAGCTTTCGAACGTAAAAAACCATGATTCATTGAAATGGTAAAATGTCCGTGTCAACAAAAGGAGGCACCGGCGTTCCCCTGGCACAAACAATAACACGTCAGTCGCAGCGATGCGGTGATGTCCAATGACATTTCATTTCTTGCTTGTCCATTGTTATAAGAACCGTCATGAGGATGTGAAACTGAGGGCCTGCATGACATGAGTCTGCATTAAAGCTCAAGTCATGGTGTTTTTCCCCTCTTTCTTTTGCTCACTTCCTTGCTGTAAAATGCAGCACAGACAGGGATAGAAAGAGACAGAGAGAGAGCGAAAGAGAGGGGGAGAGAGAGAGAGAAGGAGGCTGTGAATAGGCAGAGTGAGTGGCATGCATGGACAGCCCCTCTGTCTCTCAAAGACACTGCAGCAGCTGCATGCACGCGATAAGAGCAACCATTCACAGTCAAACCCCTCCTTTCCCTCCTCCTACACACCAACACACACACACACACACACACACACACACACACACACACACACACACACACACACACACACACACACACACAAACACACTGTTCTCCTCTTTCTTTCTGTGTCTCTACCACACACACATTTATATGCACATCAGCCTCCATGCAGGTTCCTGCAAAGATGCTGAGATTTCAAGCAGCATTTGTCGCCAGTCAAAGGTCTTCCCTGCAACTCATTTTGTTTTTGTCAAAATGTTCTCTGACGTCAAAATGCAGCAGGGTTGAACATGGATGAGATCGAGAGGTGTGTGTGGGGGGAATCACCTTCCTTTTTTTATTGCTAAAAGAGAGCAATCACGTAGCGCTCAGCAGGCAGCAACACAGGTGTTTCTACAGCACTGTGAATCTAGCTGTCTGCCACATCCACCCGCTGAGTCAGATTTTTGATTTCTTTAATCTGGGTTGGCTCTGGTGATCTCACATACAAAAGAGTATTGGTCAAATGCCTGAAAATCACTGTCCAATAATGACATATGACAAACATAAGCAAGATGTTTGAATTACTACCTGTGTTCTGTACTTGAGGTCCTGTCATATTTGTGCCATGCCTGCCATCATTTGCCGTAGAGTGGGTAAGATCGTTGTCTCTGCACCAAAACTGCAACTTCCATTATGTCACCTTGCATTCCAAAGATATTTAGGCCTGAATGCATCATCCATGTCATGTTGCTTCCTCCCACCCAGACAGAAAGTGTTCTCTATGGACTAATATCTAGGGCTGCAACTAAGGATTGCTTTCATTGTCGATTAATCGGTTATTAATTGTGAGTTATTTTCTCAATAAATCGATTAGTTGTTTGGTCTAGAAAATATCAGAAAATTGTGAAATATGTTCATCAGTGTTTCCCAAAGCCCAAGATGACGTCCTCAAATGTGTTGTTTTGTCCACAACTCAAAGATATTCAGTTTACTGTCACAGAGGAGAGAAGAAACTAGAAGCTGGAATCAGAGAATTGTTACTTGTTTTTCGTAAAAAATATGATTTAAACCAATGAATCGATTATCAAAATAATTGACAATAATTTAATAGTTGACAACTAATGGATTCATAGATTCATCTTTGCAGCTCTAGTAATATCCCTCAACCTACAACCTACCTCAGTCCACTCTCAGCAGTCTAATGTCCAGCTTCCAGGCTTGTGCTTTACATACAGCTGGAGCATCAACACCTCATCATACATGCAACATGAAATCTTTTTTTTTCTCTCCACTATATGACACATGAATATATCTAACCACCAGTGACATTAATGCCAATCACTTCCACCACTCCACCGATAACATCCAGCCCCAAATCCATACAGTCCACAGAATGTCTAACTGCCAATTAATTGGTGGCTCCTTCCACGATTAGCTCTTGTTGCGCTTATAGCTAATCTGTAACTTGGCAGGGAGCCACGCATGACCTGGCTTCCGTCCAGGTCTGGGAGCCGTGGAGGAAGCAGCCATGAGCTAGCCCAGCGCAGCGCTGAGCAGCCTGGAGAAGATGTGCCAAACTGCAGCGGCACAAAGGAGACCTCACTGTTTATCAAAGATTAAGCAGTGTTTAGTATCTCTCCCCCGACCCTCCTCCTTCTGCCTGTGCTCATATATATATATATATATATATATATATATATATATATATATATATATATATATATATATATATATATATATATATATATACACACACACACGTGGTTATTGGTAAAATACAACAACTGTTTATGTATTTTTATTGTATTTAGACAACAGAGTGACAACACACACACACACACACACACACACACACAGACACTACCACCACCTCCAGCTCCCACCCTAATTGTTCCCAGCCCCGAGAGTTTAATAAAGAACAAATTGGGGTTATTGGTGAGCAAACAGCACAGTACGGAGGTGGGAGTATGATCATTGCAGCGCCAGTGCAGTAAAGAGACAGAAAGGGCATCAGCCAATTTAATTAGTATCTCTGTCAGTCTCGGGCTAAGACTGGAGCAGCAGACTGCAGAGAGAGATGTAGTGAGCACAGCGCATAGAGAATAATCTAACACTGATGTTTTACAGTGCTGTCAGACACATTTCTAACTTACTGATAAGCATGTTACTATCACTGCAAAATCATATATACAGGAATGTGTTCTACCTGTGATGATGCAACTAAGAATGCATAACATTGCTTCACTGCAATGTAAGGTCTGACACAATCATATTAGCCTGATAGCATTCCAACCATGACTTATTAGATGGTTCCGAAATGACTACAGCTGTTGGGGGTAATTGAAGCAAAATAACCATTACTTATGCTCTGCTTCCAGAAAGCCACTCATATTTTATTTGTGGAAGGGTGGACAGTTACAATTATTACATAATTTACCCACTCAAATTCACACATGTACACTAACTGTAGTAATATTACAATGCCGTATCTTATGTAATCTTGTTTTTTTATATTCTTTTTTTACTCTGATCTATAATTTTCCAAAATATTATGACGTTTTCTAAAGCAATTTGTAACTTATTTTTAGCAGTAACAATTATTGTTGTATTTTTATTAAGACAGTTTTATTCTATGAAGCATTCGGATTCATATACATAACCCATTATTGCAGCTGCCGCTAGTGGTCATTCTTACAAAAATGGTTTACAAAAAAATATTTGTAGCAAATAAATACGTACTGTATAACTATGCACTGATTGATGCATATCTCATCTTTTAAGTAATATCATTTTATATTTTTTTAATGGGGCTATTTTACCCTGTAGCTTATCATGCTGCCTGCAACCTGCCAAGCCAAAGTGTATCTACCGTCATGTTCCCATAATGCTTTGTGGCAACTGCAGCCAGATTCATGCACACAGGTATTGATTTTCTTCCCAGCTTTTTTTCCTTCAGTGCAACCCTTTATTTATCTCGCTAAGCCCCTGCCACTGGGTGTGAGGAGAGAACCAGCGTGCAGCTTTTGAGAGGACACAGTGAATCCAACATGAGCGACGCTTTACCACATAACCTGGATTTATTTCCACATATATGTTATTTATCTATCTTTATCTAGTATAATCCTGCTCTGTGTGGGATGCATGTGTAGGTATGCATGTGTGTATTTGTGCTGTCCGTCCATCCGTCCACACAAACACTCCATTCTCCACAGGCCACCTGACCCATTTTTCTGTGTGAATAACAATACTCCAGCCAATCAAGGGCAAACTGAATGGTGAATGCTGGAAAAACAAAAAAGCCTCTACATCCAGCCTGTCACACGTTAGAGTCCCAAACCTGCCTGTCGACAGAGCGAGGCAGGGATGGAGAGAGAGGAAAGGAAAGAAAGAGAGAGAGAGAGAGAGAAAGAGAGAGAGAGAGAGAGAAAGAGAGAGAAAGAGAGCGAGAGAGAGAGATAGAGAGAGAGAGAGAGAGAGAGAGAGAGAGAGAGTTCATCATCCTCTCTCTTCTCTCCCCCTCCTTACCTCCCCTCCTTCTCCCTCCACATCTCCACCACATAGAGACCAGTAAAACCATTCCACACCCAACCCAGCCCGCAGCTCAAGGTTGTGCTGCGCCAATAGCTGCGCTTCCTACATAGCATGCTAAGAAAAGGGCAAAACCGACAGCAAACGAAGTGCGAGGCTGCTCCCAACAAAAGACATTCATTATACCACACTACCTCTGGCTACAACACACAGTACATACTGTAGCAAATTATTACCTCCCTTTCTACCCTCTAGACAAATGTTTACAGTAGGGCAACAGTGAAACTGGAAAGTCACTATACATCTAAAAATACACTTTAGCTTTAATGAAGGGAAGCAAAGCATTTAAATGGACAGACATAACCTCCTTTTTATTTTCATTTGTGCCGCTATTACATGTTGAAATGAATTAAATATTTATATAGACTCAACATTTAACACAGTGTGGCCAAACACTTCTGCCTCAGCACATCTCAGGGTTGACTGAAAGCATCTATCGTGACAAGGAAGAGTCGAAAACAAACAGGTCAGCTTAGCTGTGCTTCCATCAACTGGGCAACCCCAAATTCACAGACATCTGCATGGCTCCGCAGCAGCCCGGCTTTATAATGGAGGAGAAAGAATGGAGGAGAAACTGTGGGCACTGTGGTAACACATGATAACGTCCAGCAGCCATTCGATAGGAACTCTTGATATTTACTTCAGGGGCCCATTATACACAGCCAATTAAACCGACATAGTGTGGCTGGCTCTTCTCCCTCTCGGCAATGGCAGCGGGGATCGAGACTGGCTGCAGAAATAACTCCAACACACATCCCAAATGTCAACAAACATGAAAGAAACTGTGAAATGCGCAAGCTGGCTCAGCAAATCGCTACACTGAAAGTGTTTGAGCAATCTTCAAAAATCCTTAAACAACTGCCTCTACACCCAGCAGCACTGGGGATGGCTAATATAAGATATTAACTGGGTAACCTATAATCACTCAGAGTTCATGAGGAAGAAATAAGTAGACGTTAAAGGCGTGTTCACCCATGTAAGAGTTTGTATGTGTGTGTATGAGATAGTGATAGAAACACAGGGCAAAGCATGAGCAGAAAAAAAAGACCAGCTTGAAACAGCAGCGGGATGAAGGAGGACTGAGCAGAGCAAAGAGAATCTGTGTGATGGCCGACGGCCCTTGTGCTCAGCTCGTGTGCTGAATGAAAAGGAGCCTGTGTGTGTGTGTGTGTGTGTGTGTGTGTGTGTGTGTGTGTGTGTGTGTGTGTGTGTGTGTGTGTGTATGTGTCTCTGCAGTAGTGCTGGGGGGTCGGCTCCCTCTAAGCCCTACTGGTGCTGAATGCAGAGCAGGCAGCATCAGGGCCAAGGCAAATGACTACAAGGCCTCCTCAGTGACTGCAGCGCAGGCTGCACCTGGGGAACGGCCCTGCACAGCAACACAGCCGCAGCCAGCCACAGGCCATCACAACGCATCCCAGAAAGCAACCCTACAGGAAGTACATACAATTTCACCAGGCATGGTCCACAACTAAATTACAAGGTTTTAGATTGAGGTGATTTTTAAATCTCTTCCTGCTGAGATCTGTAAACGATAATCACTCAAAATATAATCACAGTGATCATCTGGGCTTTCTTATCTTTTTTAATTGCAGACAGTGCTACTATACTGCTAAATACTACTATACTGTATATGTAGTTTTTTAAAGGCATGCCAGCCATTTTAATTTTACATCCACCAGACAACAGGACCCTTCACACACACACACACACACACACACACACACACACACACACACACACACACACACACACACACACAAACATACACATTCTTCCTCCGCTTCATTCCACCATTACCAACACCAGCCATTTCAAAACAGCACTGGCGTATTCCACACATACTGTACAGGACACAGTTTCTAAGCACCATCTTAACATAAAGCCAGTATTACGTGTAACAGCTGTTTCTAAAGCAAGCAGCTTTCACATGTACATTATGTGTTTCCATACATCCACGTTTACTCATTGTTTGACTGACAGGTTTGATTGTTCCACAACAAATCCCCTGCTCATCCACCTGCTGTGATGTCTTGGGTGTCAGAGTTTGCCACAACCACATTAGCACACCATTAAGGTAAATCAGTCTGAGCTTTTAACTGCACTACCACAGCAGATCGGGAATATAATCAAAAACAAGATGTCCACAGATAAAAGCTAAATAAAGATATCTCACACGTTTCAAAATATTACATCAAGTTTCATAATGTTGGGAAATAAACAGGAAACAACCCATCTCACTGCCTGTTTCCTCACTGATCCCTTAAATTCTCTTCTGGGCCCTGAATTCTGATCACGGTTTCTGATCATCTCTGCTGGTCAAACAGGATGCAGCAGTAATGTCAGGAAACTAATGTGTTACTGGTGCTTGTGGTCTGGGCTTTTGATTAGCCACATGTACCATGTTTACACCCAACAATGGTAGAAATAGTAAATTATCACAACACGTTTATATCATGCCAACAGAGATATTGTATTGCCAGTAAAATAAGTATAACGTATGTATAGGTGGCGGAAACCATAGACAACAAGTTGGAGTCAACTTTGCCATTTTCCTCCCTCCTGACTGGGGCCTTATTATACAATGACATACTTCCTTCTATTGTGTCCATAAACCATAGTGAACCAGTAAACCCATCACAATCAGACTTGGTCCTGATTGGCTGCTCTCTCTAAACAATAACCAAAATCCTCTTAGTCAGGACAGTTTGCAGCTTTTCAAATTGTGCTTGCCCAAACTTGTCTTGATATTCCATGAATTGCCTTGAATACAGATGCTAGTAGCAAATGACACACAACTGCTTCTATAGTTAGCCACAGCTAAGAGAGACTGGTCATTGTATACTTAGTAATTTATTTAGTGATTTATAAGTCCTAGACTCTAGATTATAGCTTTACATTTGTGGCTAACAAGAGTTTAGCCTTATCCTGGCTTTGACACATTTAGTTACGTTGCTGCACAGAATAGAATGCGAAACCATATCCATCTTTATTAACACATGGTTTAGTTTAGTTTAGTACTGTAATTAGAAAAATGTGTCCAGTTCAGTGAATTAATTAAACTTGTTCCTAAAGCAAATGAACTTGTTAAAAGGTTTCTTGATACATATGTAAGGGGAAATACATAAGACAAATGAAACTGTGCTGCCTCATTAGCAGATGTTATCTTTTTCTTTACCTGGTAAAACAAGTTTGAGTCAATATTAGAGCATGGAATAAATGCTAAAACATGTTAAAACCACTATGCTAGACAGCTGTATTGCACTGTTACTTTTGTTGGATGTCCTGACTGAATGCATTTTTCATCATCATTTTCCATTTTTTTCTAATGGACACCAGGGCTCTTTAAGTGGTTCTTTGTTAATCTAACCTGCAACAACTCAAATAGGTCTACGTCCAGTGAGACGTCCAGGCCTGTCTGACGGCTGCTGCACATCATGCTTCACCTTCCATAACTAAAATAAACAGCTCAATTATTCATGGCAAAAAAAGAAGAAGCTATATTTCACAAAGTTTTTTGTTTGAGTGTTGATATTATTTTTATTCATTAAAAATTAAAATGTCGAAGCTCGGTCATCGAGATGCCGGGTTAAGCCATCTTGCAGTGAGCTGTCAGTTACTGTGCATACAGACTCACAGACGTGGACACACATAGTGCACTTAAAATGTGTGTAGTAGAGGATAAGGGGAGTGGACGGTGCGTCAGTAGGATGCGTGCACTGAGACGTGAATAAAGACCATTTGCTCATGGATTCATAGGCTTCCGTCATCCATTATTTAGCATTGAGAAGAGCAGTGGATTGGTGGCTGGATGATTTTTCTGACAGCGTTTACATGGCTGATGGCTACAGATGTGACGATTTTTACGGCCCAAGATAACCACTTTGTTTTGACAGTGCAGAAACCTTTTTTTCCTCTTAAATATCCAGCATTTGGAAATACTCAGTTAAACCCTGCAGCCATACTGTAAAACTATTTAACAATTCAGTTATAAGTTCAAAAAGTCCAAACATACAAACATATTCAAAATGAGAAACTGTACAGTATAAATTCCATCCTTGTACGTACCCATATCTGAAAACACGCTTGCGGCGAATCCATTCATGGACAATTAAGAGATTGCTATAGATTTCAACATGGCCGATTTCGCCTCAGCGGACAAATGTGAAACGTCAACAAAAAAAAAAGTCGCTAGCCAGCATTTGCCCTCCATCCAAAAGTAAAATGACATTAGCTCTTGTCTATTGAGTTTGCTAAATGTCCCACATAAAGTGAATTTGCCCCCCAGGGCTAGGAAACAATCACGCAGGCGAGCGTTCCATTTAAGTGATTTGAATGATCGGAGTGCTGCAGTGCTTCCTATCAACCAGAGAAATGGGTCAATACACTGAGACTAAGTGACATGGCTGGCAGCCTACGCTCTTGTGGAAGACCGGGCAGAAGAAAAAGGAGCGGGACCTCACTGTCATTGGGTCAGACAGACAAGGATACACACACACACACGCACGCACATTGAACTGGCTAGCTGGTACTAGCACGGCCTTTGTGTAGGTTCATGCCAGAAGATCTGTACAGTTAGCTCAGCTCACACACACCTCTGCTGTCACAAGGCTCATCACAACTCAGCATAGAGGCCAACAAGATCCTCATCAGATACTTAACACTGATGCCAAATTGTAAACCTTAATTGTTGACGCAGACTTTTAACTTCTTGCAGTAGTTACTGTAGTAAAGGAAAAAGCTGTGACTTACTTTCAGCGTTGATTGACATTGTGTCTTTCTCCCAGGAAACAACAGTGATGTAGGCCTCCACTGAGGCAGGGATAATGCACTTGAAGACCGCCACATTGCCTCTCATGGCTTTCTGGTCCTCAACCCGGACAGTGTAGGGCTCTCGTAGGACTGGGTGAAGGGGACAGAGAGGTGTTCTGTATAAGACGGAAAACTGCTAATACTGAACTCAAACATAAGCTGCTTCTCATAATGGACCATGACTGTTTAGACTGCAACAAAGCAACAACGTGTAGACATTCATGAGCAGAGAAACTGACCAGCCTTAATGTGGACATCCTGGCTCCTGATTCTCCCTGAGGGGTTCTCCGCTGTGCAATAGTAGGTGTTGTCGTGGATGAGCTTGCTGAAGCTGGAAGGGGGGATGTGGAAGATCTGAAGGGTGCCATTGGGGTGCACATGGCGGATCCCTGGCACATCATAGATCTCCTCGCTGGTGGCCAGGTACCAGCGCAGTGAGATAGGGGGCACGCCTGCGGCGGAACAGGGCACCGATGTCCCTGTGGTGCTGGCAAACACTACCTCTTGCACAGATGCATTGACAAAATATAAGCTGGAACGTAGATCTTCACAGAAAACTGCATGGAGAGAAATGAGAATAAAAACAGAAATGTTAGACCAGCTTTTTTACTTCCTATCAAAACTTGAACATTCTATGGCAGAGGTTTTTAAATAATTAAACTGACAATCTCTACCCGCTATTGTTAAACCCCACCATATACCAGAATAACTAGCATATCTGACACAATTGTGCTATCCTCCATCGTTGTTTTTCTATTTAGAATTTAGGCCGAGAGTGTTTTTCTCTGATTGACCATTGTGTTTCACTGCAGTAGAGGAAGGTTGTTGTCTCTGAAAAGACATTGCAGCAAAGCTCTGGGAGAGTAGCTATGGATGTGAAATAAAAGAGCCAGCAGAGTGCCAGACTTGCTTTCACAACATGCATGACTGTAGCCACACCCTTCCTCTAAAGCATGCACATCTGTGAACACTAGAGCTCAAACGATTCATCAACTCAATTTACAAAAAATGTACCTATTTTGTGAAAAAACACTCTGTGGTTCTAGCTTCTTACATGAAACAATTTTTCAACAAGTTTTTATATAATTGTAAACTGAATATTTTGGAGTCTGCGACTTTTGGTTAAACAAAAAATGTAATGTGACAGTGGCAGATTGGGTTTTGGGAAGTTGTGAGGGTATTTTTTTAAATATATTTTGACTGTTAATAAGCTAATCGATTAATCAAGTAAACAATTGATCTGCAGACTTATCAGCCCTACAGAACACCAGTGTTTTATAGTTGTACACCAACGGTAACCACAGCCAGTTCATTGTGTTTCCCCTATATTCATTTTGCAGTGGCGCCATAAGTCCATTGAACGAGGCAACTGTCTGTGTTTAGTTCATGTCTGTAACAGCAGGAAAGTCGAGTGTTTTATCTAAACTGACTAAAGTCAGTTGAACAGGTAAAGTGAACATAATTTTGTCAGTAGACTAACGGTTACAAAAAGGCTTGGTAGCAAACAACACGCTAACGTGCTAACGGGTCCGTGTTTTTGTGTCTTTAACTGAGTTGGACTGGAGAATATTCAATTAAAACAGATTGGTGTAGCTGTTCTGCCCTCATTGTTCTCTGTGAAGTTTGCTGGAAGTGATGTAATGTTTTATGTGGAGTGAGCACAGCGCCAGACGCCGCTTAAAAAATAGTTACATAGTACAAATGCTAAAGTGTAAGGAAAAAACAGGAGTAACAGGCAAACCAGCTTAAGAAATGACACATTTTCCTTTTAAAAAAAGTGCTGTGCGGTGGATCCAATACTTACTATTATCTAATACATATTTAAAGGAACTTTAAAGTGTTAAATACAACACCCATCCGCCAGGCTAAAGCAGTCAATCTAGGGAAACACACACATATACACATCCACAATCCTTTTTTGCACCAACCTAAAAGCTCAAAGGGCAAACACAACCCAACAGAGTTCTCGGAAATCCAGTGAGGTCTTGTTGTCAGTGGCCAGGGGTCATTTTCTATCAATAGAGGCATTTCTTGGTAAATGTATGTAGGAAAATATTATTATCATTCAAGCTTAAGTAATCATTCTAAACAAAAATAGTACATGTATGCAAGAAGTAGCTTTATGTGATAATGTTACAATAATGTTCACAAGATATTTTGGTGTTTCCAAGGTTTTTTTTTCTTTCTCTTCTTTTACACAGTTTGTGTTTAGACTCACAGCCAAACAACCAGACATTCTCTCTCGACAAACTAATTTGCATCTATGCTTTCATTAGAATTAAAAGCTGTCGTAGCTTCCGTTCCCTTCAAAAAGGTTTCCTCTTGGATCTAAAAAGGTAATCTATCATTGTAACAGTTATATTGTTGCTGTGGTGTCAAACACTCACTGAGAATCAGTTTCCATAATTACAATTTGGACATTGGCAAAGAAATGACCCTAAAAGCTGGTATGCAGTCAATGTGTCATGTTCATCTACACAGTGTGCAGCAGAGGATGTTTCCAAGTCATCTTAACTAATAAAGCAAGTCAATGTGATGCACTTCTCCTGTAGTAAGTTACTGTGCTGGATAAAAACTGGCAATGCAACTCTGTGCTTTAATAGACAACCCACACTACTGGCACCACGCCAGGATATGTATACTGGCTGGATCCCAAGGAGGGGTGGAGGCCTTTTTTATATATTTCCTGTTTTTTTGAGTTTTAGGGAAAATAAACAGTTATAATAGTAGATAACTCCGACCCCCTGTTAGTAGCATATTACTATCGAAGCTTCTTTCTGTACTATTGTTGTAGTTAATATCTGCATTTTAAATGTCTCTACACTTTCATCTTTTCTTTACTTGCCTTTGGTTTTATCATATCAGTTGTTTTGTATTACATTTTGTATTGTTGTTTGTTATGTACTTGTTATTCATGTAAAGTTGTTGTATCTGTATTGAGGCAGATTTCAAACCATCTGCCTTGATTGGAAAGCACTTTGAATCAACTTCTGTTGTTTTAAATGAGCTATATAAATAAAGATGACTTGACTTTCTGATGGACAGGTAACTAACTGAATCAATCAATCATTTCTGTATTGACTAACTAAATGAATAGCTTATCAATCAGTATCTCTAAAAGTGCCAGTACATCCAACCACAATAGTGTTGTACCTATAGGTTTTAAGGGGAAAAGGCACAAAAATCTATGGTAAACAGTTAACCCTCACCCCATCATTGTAAAACAACCATTACTATATATTGTCTGTGCAAAATATCAATAATATTACCTTTTAAGAACCTGCATGTTATTCTCGTAGATTTTTCCACCATTCCTATCACCTATACAAATTTATGAATGAATCGCTGAGATCTGAGGACCTTAACATAGACAGGATGTAGATGAGTTAGTAGACTTAGTCAGTTCCACTTGCATTATAAAGATCAGCTCAAGCTGACTGTCAAACAACCAGACTCTGGTAAATAACATTTGGGTGCTTTCACAGTGGTCTGGCAGCGGCAATTCTACGCTTTATTAGTACAGTTAATCTCGCAGTATGCTACTACTAGCCTCTGAGCCAAGCTGCTAGCTGCCACTGAACTGAATGAATCGCGTCAAAGTTGATTTGTTGACGCTGTGTCACGCATGACTTTGGGGGGGGGGGGGGGTCTCTGTGTGCTCTAACATTACATTGTTGATTTGGGTAAAAAAATTAATTCAATGTAATTCAGATTTTATTTACCTGGGCGGGTCTCAATCTACCTGGGCGGGGTGCCCAAATAGAACCTACGTACGGGAAACAATCATACTCATGGGCCCAAATGTAAAACAGTGTCTACTATAGCACTGGCATCACTTAAGATATATTAGCTATTAGGCTGGTGAGTAACATATTGTGTTTTTAAAGATTAGATCTGACTGAATTCTGTCTTTATAAGGCCATACAAGGACAATGGCAGATTGGTACTACAATGAAAAATTAACAATGTGGCTAGTTGGAGGAATCACAATTTAGAAAGAGTTGAGTTTGATGCAGCTGAAATACTACAAATGATGGGTGGCCGAGTTGAAAAACTACAGTGTGCCAACAGTATGTGTCATAGATAAACAAAATAAGGACTGTTAAGTAGATGTTTGTTTTATTGAAATCAACTACATTTGCAAACTAAAGAGAAAATGCTAATTTCATTTTTAAAATGATCAATCCACAGTGAACAAACAATGATACAGGTAAAAAAGAGGTACAGTATGAAGTTCCATGTACAGCCACTGCCAGTCACTAACTGTAAATATTTCAGGCATCTCCACTGTATCGCCATAGTCTGTGCTCTGTCTAACGTGGGCTCTCCCCTCCTGTCGCCAGCCTGCCTGTGTGCGACAGCTGCCAATCCCCCCTCCCCGGAGACCAGAGAACGTTTTAGCGCTTCATGAATTCCTAATGAGCGCGCTCAAATCACCGGCCACTTCCACCCACTGGTCGTTCAACCTGTTACGACAAACAAACACACAAGTACACATGTTTCCGCACATTTCTAGCTGCACTCACTTCACACATGCAGTACTCTGAGGGCCAGGCCTGGAGGTGTTGAAAGACAAGCAGCTGTAGTAGTTTCTTTTTTCAAAAAAAAAAGGCAGAGGAGCCATGGCACACGTCAGTTAAAGGGGATTTTCTTTAATTGATTGCCAGTTGGGCCATGCTAAAACCTAAACATTAATTACCTCAAAACACTGATCGTTAGATGGAAAGTCAAACACTGAGGTGTCATATTACCAATAAACAAGTAACCTGACAACAGTGAAGACCTGAAGAACAAGTGGGCTTGGCAACCCACACATACATGTGTTTGCCTCTAAGGGCCCTATCTTGCACCCGGCGCAGCGCAGTGCAAAGCAAAGCAAAGCCTGACGCAAGTGTCTTTGCTAGTTTAAGACCGACGCAGTTGTCAATTTCCCATCTATTTCCCATAATGGTACATAAAGAACTTATCAAGGGTTAATTTACAGTCATGTAAACACACAGAGTAACTGCTTGTCAGTGGTTTTCTCAAGTAGGAAAATCTGCCATCAAAATGATAATAAAATCCCAGCATCTGTTATGATTAGCAGGGAGCTATACGGTGACATATTAGCTCTTGTCATCTGCATTGAATTACATTACATTATATGTCATTTAGCTGACGCTTTTATCCAAAGAGACTTCCAATTAAGTGCATTCACCCACTTTAAAAAAAGAAAAGATAAAGAAAGTCTTAACTGACTCTAAATAAAAGCAGTGTAACTGTGAATGGTGGAACTAGAAGAGGAAGTTTTAACAGTGTGATGGTGGCTGCAGTAGCTGACACTAAAGCAGGACAAACAGCCATCATGCAGCCTCTGGTCTGAGCGTGTTTGTAAGGTGACTAAGCGAAGAAGAGAGGCTGCCTCATGAACTCCTTTTGTCTGAATCCGCTTTGCACCAAGTCATAAAATATTGAGACCCCCACCACCACCTCCACCTCCATTTCTGGGTGGCTGATTCCTTAAGATTAGAAAGCTTTGATGGATGTAAAACTTTGCCAGATCCCAACAGTTCAGATAGATACCGTGGGAGTGCATTTATTTTTCAGCGCAGTGCCAAGGAAAACAATGAGGGCAGGTTTGAGAGGGGAGGCAGGAAAGCTGGAAAAGCACTCCCGACAGAGACACACAGGCTGCTATTAACAGAGACAGACTGGGAAAGAATGTTACAAAAAGGAAAAGGATAGGAGATGCAGAGGTCAAAAGTCCATCACAGGTGTATCACACAGCCTCCTTCAAATGATTACTTTCTTTGTACGGTGTTCCTTTTCTCTTCTTTCTCTTTTTCCCAGCTCGGTTTGTATTCCTTTCTAACCTCCATCTCTCCTTCACGCTCCTCTGACCCTGTCTCTCACATTCTGACCTGCCCCACCTTTACATGAGGATGCAGGTGCAAAAACAAACCATGCATGCAAAGGCAGAGAGCCAGAGAGGGAGACACACTGCACTCAGCTGCCCGCTGACTTATTCTGCTGATCTGTATTTATCATCCACTGGACCTTCATCAGTCCCCTGCAACTGAAAAAACAGCACAGTCTAAAATCTAGGGGTGAGGAAAAAAATCGATTCATGTATGCATCGTGATTCTTTTCCCCAAAATTTCTCTCTCTCTCTCTCTCTCTCTCTCTCTCTCTCTCTCTCTCTCTCTCTCTCTCTCTCTCTCTCTCTCTCTCTCTCTCTCACTCTCTCTATATATACACCGGTACCGACGGCGACTACATCATATCTGTTTCCAGCAAAACAGATGGAAAGCAGAAAATGCAGAGAATCCATGTTATGTACTTCTTTACAAATGAAATAAATGTCAGAGTAGCTGATCTGCATTCTTCTTAGAAAACAATTAGTTTTTAGAAATGCCTCATGATATATTGACTCTAGAAGTGTATTATTCAACTTTTGTTTAAGAAGGAAAAGAAAATCGCAATACTTCTAGAATCGCAATAAATGAAAATCACAATACAAATCAAATCTGCACCCATGTAAAGAATCGAATTGCGCCAAAAGCAAATCGTCCCAGCCCTAGTAAAATCTAAGTGCTGTATGATATGTACGAAGAACAACACATACATTTCACTGTTTATTGGTTAAAGAGTAAAGAGCGCTGTTGGGTAAAGAAGTTTGATTTAATAACAAGTCCTCCTTTATGACACGTTGGCCTATTTGGACCAGGGCTGCTCCCTCTTAGTCATTTTGGTTTTAGTTGACTATGATTACCTTCGTCGATTAGTTAGACAAGAAACAGTTAGACAAGACAATAAGCACATCTCTGGTATACACAAGATTTAAAGTGGGGCTTTTGCACGATTCTTTGTGGAAAGCCTCAGTTTTACAGATCTGTCGATTAAATCAACTGAACGATTAGTCAAAAACATTGAGTATTAGGAGACTTGTTAGGAGAATGTCTTTAGTTGAGGACCCCCAAACTTGGACCTTGTGTCCAAAAATGCATTCAAATCAGTTTAATGTGGACACTCCTTGCATATTTCCTTCAACTCTTCACTGAGACTAATAAAGCAGAACAGAATTAGTATTTTGGGGGGATATTATATGAATATTTAGTTGTAAATCAATAGCACAAGACAAACCAGCCCAATTTATCATAATGCTTGCTTGCTTGCAAGCAAAGGAGACAGTAAGTAGGTGGCTGTTGGCTGCCATCAAGTGTGTTTATGTACAGCACTGTTAAGTAATAATCTCATTAACGGCTGTCAAAAAATAATAAGATGTAACACATACAAATGCGCATCTCAGAGCTGTGTAACACATTGTTTTTGCAGACTGAAGAGGCATATTTGTGCCGATCTATTGATAACACTGGGAACGCAGGAGCAAGATCAAAACAAGAGCAGGCGGAATCTTGAAATGGTAGATGAAAGATTTATGTGGATCCTATCGATAGTCGGTCAGCCATCAGTCTGGTTGGCAGATTAAGGCTGCAGTCTGCCACGCTTTGGTCCACAAAGGGTTTCTGTCTCTGTTGTTAATGCTGCATTTCTGAATGAATTATCTTCTTAAGATGTTGCAACTGATTATTGCGTAGAACTAAAAACTATGATTGGGCTTTCCTGCCTTTTATTTAAAGTTCCTTCTCGTGTCCTGAGATTTTGGACAAAACAAGTTGTTGCATTCTTATCTTGTATTTAATTCCTCAAATGTACAAACTGTTCAAATCCTTAAAGTCATTCTATCTCAGTCTTCTTCCTTACACACCTACTATTACAATATTATGCTGAACACCGACGCAATCCCATGCCTATGATGCCCACACACACACACACACACACACACACACACACACACACACACACACACACACACACACACACACACACACACACATAGTTTTCCAAGAGCCAAAACCACAAAGAGGAAAAAGTGATATCGTTCAATTATGAATCCCACACATGTATAATAGATGCGCTCTCTTTTTTTTCCTGTGTTTTTGGTCTTAGTAGGGCTCAGAGGAGGGTAGGAAGTGGGGGGGGTCCTGTTGGGTTAGTGAAGTGGGTTCTTCTCCCTGAGTGAAATAATGCTTGGCACAGTCCCAGATGTCAGCACCTATTTGTGGCAGGGCCTGCTGAAGCCTCTAATCGCGGATTGCAGGTGACTCCCAATGCAATCATCCCATTGTGGAGCCTCTGCTGCTGCATTTGGAGCTCAAGGGCACCAGACACGCTTCGGTCAAGGAGAGTGCATGCGGGCGTGTCAGAGGGATGTGAGGGGGATGAGCGTTAATGTCTAGGAGCCCACCAGTTGCAAATATACTTAATACTATTCCTATTCCAGAAGAATGAACAAACAAGCCTGTTATGCCCTCTACTGTGTGTTCAGTAAGACCCATGAACCATCACTCTGACAATGGCCATCAGTGGTAGCTTCCAAATCACTGAGGCAATTTATTTAAGTAAATGTCTGATCAATACAGGTCCCGCTAACACACAACATAAATAGGTCTATGCATTAGCCTGTGCATTAGCGCACTGATGTGTCAGGGGCTTTTTGCTCAGCCTGTGTTTATCTCAGCCAAACACCATTTATCAACCTTAGATGAATGTGCTTGGTAGCCTCTTGTTGAAATGACAAAAAAAAAAAAAACTGATGCATTGGTTGACTGCTTTGTTTTCTGCAACAGCATTCTGATATTCACCCTTTCTCCTATGATTTGATCATATTGAATTAGCTAGTAGCCACAACATGTCTGCCCTGCACAATGCCACTAATGTATATAAACATTAAAGTCCAATTGGCTCTGAGCCACAGTGTGGCCTTCACCAGGTCAGAGATCTCTGTGGTTGCTACAGTGGGCACCAGGGCATCAAGACATTAGGGCAACTCCATTGGGCCAAACAAGCACTGAGCCACACTGACAGCTCATGGCAGGCGATGCAGGTAATTAAGGCAGAGCTCTGCAGAGAGTGCCTAGTTGAGGGGAGAGTGGGGGCTGGGGGATTGCAAAAGGGGGAGGGTTAGGGAGGGCTGGAGACGGGGTGGAGGACAGGACTCTTAATGACAGTGAGTAAGCATCCGAGCCCCCCTTCACCCCCACAACCTCCACCCCCTTCTCTCCTGGCCTAGGGGCTTACACAGTATTCAGTAAAGAGAAGTGCGGCTTTGATCCGAGATGCACAGAACGGAGAACAGGGTCCCCTCACTCTCCCAAATCACCGGCTCCCATTTTGCCCTCATGAATAATGTTGAGCGTGCGCTTAGTGCCATGCAGCCGCTATGTAAAACCAATGATACCCTCCTCTGATGTCAACTCTCTGGAGGGCGAGACGAGAGTCACCGTGGAGTGGGTTAGTTGATGCATATGAACGCTCATTTACATGAGCAGCAGGAGAGGAGGGAGTTCCCACGTAGTGGGTACTTTGAAGACCTTAATCAGTTAAATCACCAAGGTGGAAATGGACAAATACTACAAATCGACTGAGACAGAGGGAGAGAGAGAAATAAGAGAGAGAGAGATGGCTAAGGATTCAAGAGGAGAACCTCCTGTAAATAAGTAAACAAACTCTAGCTAGTGCCACTGAAGCTAAAGTGCAAAGCCAAATCAAGAGAAAGGAGGTAAAACAACCATATGAGACATTTATAATGCTTCATTACGCCTCTTAAGTGACACAGCATTGAAATGACAGGATGCTTCCGACGAAGCAACTTCTAATATTATTTCACATGAATATCAAAGTGTGAGTCAGAGCTTGATGTAGACTCTACTAAATGAAGCTCTGATTCACACTTTGATATTCTGGAGCCACAGAAGTTAGCTCACATTACAGAGCCAATTAAAATCTATAGCATACCTGTATGCCTGTCCTTTGTCATCTTCTGACATTAATCGAATCTGGGCCATGGCAACGGACTTAATGAAAGTCATGCTAGGGGCACCACACTACTGATGGCAATTTTGGCATGCCGGTCGGTCAATCCACCACTTTTGTCCAGACTGATATAAGTCAACTATTGGATAGCTGCGATGGTGAACCTGATAATAAATAGGGTTGTGATGATAACTGCTTCAACGCAACACCGCGATGACATGACACTACCGCGGTGAAGACATCATCACCATTCACCACATTTTTGGGGGTTTTTCGGATTTCATTGATTTTCTGGCGAAAGTTACATGAGTGCATATGTTGGGTGATATGAAATATAAAAAAAACCCACAATAATCATTGTTTAGTTATCATTATTGGTTGTCTTCTCTCTTATGTTTAAGGGATTCTGGCGATTTCTGGCTTTGCACCAAGGGGATCGACAGTCTATTTGGGGGATTTCTTTTGTGTGTCTGATTATTATTTATTATTTCTACTTGTGATATCCACAGATATTGTTCAATTGAATGTATAATACACTGTAAGGAAGGGACGGACTCAGCCAGAAATTTCTCTGTTCTCAGCTGAGATGGACAGCATAGCGACGCAGTGTTTTACCACCATGCACTTTACACTGCATAAATTAGCCTAGCGATCAGAGTTTCTTTATGCAAATAGCTTAATCCCAACAAAACACCCAGTTTGAATTCCAGCCTGCATGCATGTTTTTGGAGCTTTAACATTGTTAAAACAAAGCAGCCTATATTGGTAGGGAGAGCAACCAGGTAGTGAACTGCACAGTGGCCCTGTCTCTCGGCTCAGCTGCTAGCCTGCCGCGCTGCCGAGCCTCTGCTCCGGCTGTGTGTAGCCCTGCCATGCATGAAACACTTTTTTTTAAATCTTGATTGACAATAGAGCTTTCTGAACCTTCTGTGAAAAAGGTCAAAGGAATGGAGACAAAGCAGCATGACCGTAAATGACAGCAAAACGTAGTAAAGACTCGAACTGAGCTGAAAAGGAAAACTGTACTGTCTTTAAGTTTATGACAGGTGTTTATTCTGTTTTGTCAAAAATAGTTTGGTGCCTAAAATGCCAACAAAAAAAATAGTTTGGCACAAAATGGCTAAGACACATACCATACCATCATTTAAACTTATAAAACTGAGATTGCACCCTGTTATTTTACAAACCCTCATACAAGACAGCTGTAGAGTAAAAGTCAAATGAAATGGAGTAGCGTGTGCATAAAAGACATTTAGCACGAATGCCTATGTATCGCTATATGTGTTGTTTTTACACTTGGCTTTAAAAATGAGTCAGATATAACATTTTAATTATTGAGCCTTAGATGTGCTGATTTTGCACCTTTTTTTAACTTTTGAACGGAGTCAGGCTAATTGTTTCCACTGTTTCTGCTAAGCTAAGCTAACCAGTTGCAAGCGGAAGGTTCATATTTACAATACAGACAGGATGACATATCAAACCTCTCATATACAGTAACTCTCGAAAAAAAAATCTAATAAGCGTATTTCCTGCTTACTTTTCCTTTGGTTTGAGCTATTCCCTTCTGCGTTTTTATAACTATAAATCACACAACTAAAAGAACAATGGCAACATTTTAGTTATGTCTTGTCATTGAACAAACTGCTGGAGTACATTTTTAGTTAGAGCTGTTAGTTATTGACTTTCTTGTCTGAACAGTTCTACAGCACTTGACTCAAATTTGTATGTAATATAGCTATCGCAGCACAATATGCACTGTGCATGCTTTTAGAGAGTGGAAGAGAGGCATTATTTCTGTTTCAGTAAAATTCCTCCCACCTCTGCAACTATACTGTCAAGTGCAACTCTGACTGAGCTGACAGACAGAGAGCGGGAGAACGGCAGAGGATCTCAGGTGAGCCGAGAGAGAGGACATTAAACCCAGCAGGGAGGGATAAATCAAGAGATTAGCTGAAGGAGGAAGGCTGACAGCTTGAAGATAATCTACATTATACTACAGTACAGCACAGGAGCCTATAGCCAACATCGTCCTATCATATAGAATAATTCTAATATTAAATAGAAATCTGAGCAGAGTTTTACATAATTTCTCCTGGGAGAGTTGCAACAGTGCAGCAGGGCATGAACTGAAGAGAAACCTATTTAATTCTGCTTTAAAGGATGGTCTTTGCCATTAAAAACACTTTCACTAGTCCACTCTTCTAATGTGCACTTGTATGAAAAACTCTGTAAGTTCCAAATGACTAATCTGTTTTTTCTTAAATTGTTATTTTTTTTTAATAAATTAATTTGACTTAACTTGACATATGACTGAAGGCAAGAGGTGACTAAACATGTTGACATGAATGACTGAGAGCTAAAATGCAACATTGGTGGTGAGCAAACCACTGGCAAAGAATGTGAATGAGAAATGTTTAATGGAGTTCAGGCAGCACTGATATGTTTAGCCCATCTGTTTAGTTTGACTTGTTTTTCGATGAAAACTGTCCATTTAGCGCTCAGGTGATGTGTTCATGTCTGCCAGATGTGGGTCCATTTAAACAGACAGACAGAGAACATTTTGGAGAGGATGAACTGGGAACTGAAGAGGCATTTCTTGCATTTAATGAAATCCAAAACAGACCAAGAGAAAACAATGCTCTCATGTTTCTGTCCGATCAGTGCACTTGCACCATGCAAGTGTGTGGGATATGAAAACTCCGCTTATATAACAAGCACACATACAGTATACCAGCTTCAGCTTGGGCCTTGTTTGAGGCTGTGAACCATTAATCCATGCTGGGGAAGCAGTGAGATGCTGTACTCAAAAATGAACCACTAGGATAAGAATTTGCTATTCTAGAATACATTATCAAAAGACTAAATTCTTTCAGTAGTGCAAAAATGCAACATAGAGGACAATATTCTATCAAAAAATGTGTTCAGCATTTCTATTTTGCAGTGTTGTGCATCTAGCACCTCTACCTGAAACAGGTGATGTTACACTTTTTTGTATGCAAGAGTGTGACTGTTGCCCTTACTTACATTGATTTCTTTATATCCAAATATAGGTCATTTCATATCTCGATAACTATATATATAAATATATATATATATATATATATATATATATATATATATATATATATATATATATATATATATATATATATATATATATATATGTAAATTCAATAGATAAATAGTCTATATGAAATAACCACACGGTAAAGACTATTTTTCTATACTGCTGTGTGAATTAAATACTTGACAAATGAATATTTTCTCATTTAATTCAAGAACTTTAGTGCAAAATGAACAGAACGTGCAAGGATCAGAATGTAAAGTGTTATCCTAATATTGCCGTAACGCAGTTTGGCAACTGTTTTTTTGACATCACGATAGAAACGATATAGAAAAATATAATTTTTTTTCTGCCCGAGGTTTCTGTTTCAAGGAAGTTTTTCCTTGCCGCCACTGCAATACGTGCAATGCTCTTTGGGGAATTGATGGGTCTCTGTACATTCTAGAGTGTGTTCTAGAGTGTCCTGAGGTAACGTCTGTTAGGCTTTGACACTATAAATAAAATGTAATTCATCGCCCAGCTCTACCTACATCTTAATGACAGTGATGTTCAGTTTGCATTGCATTTGCAAGTTACTACATATGAATCTATGTAATGTATATGAATCACAATAGAAGATAGGAGACATTGTTGAATGCTTTTCTTCCTTTGGCTCTGTAATAGGCTGCAGTTGGAATTTCCGTGTTGTTCTGCATCATCTCGAGCCATTTGCAGGATGGAAACAAAGAGGCGAAATAAGCAGTTGACAGTGGAGGGCAAATCAAAGTCCTGGGGTTAAATGGGATTGTGGGTCAGATGACTAGACATCGTTGCCTTTCCGCCCACAGCCATCCCCCCCTACAACACTTGCTCCCTCCATCCCTGCCTCCCCTCCCCTCAACAGCCCTCCATTTCCCTCAAAGGCAGGAGTTTTTCATCTTCAGTAACCCCACTGCAGGGGAGAGTCCTCTTTTATTGCTACAATGCAAACACATAGTTAGCCACTCTATTACATATGTGAATCTGTGTCGGTTTCTTTTTTATAAGAAATCTTGAAGATTGTTCTTGAACTCGATTTACCTTCAATCAAGACAAAAGCACATCTGAAATCACAGAATAGTCATAATAAAAATACACCTTGTGATGCCAGAGTGGCATTGAATGCTATAGTGGGCATTCATAATAGGGCCCTCATTATTTAGTCCTACAGGAGCTTGTCTATATAGCCCTATTATGAATCACCCTGATGGATACACAGTTAATTGAGAGTAACAGAGAAAGGCAATGGTGAGAAAATGGCAGCGCTCTGCATTACAGCTGCACTCAATCTACACACAAACGAGAGGGATCCTTTATTAATCATCATGTTTTGCTTTGATTGCTAGACTGCACATCGTACATCAAAAACTGCGTTCATAACTACCTCCCATTGTCTCCATGTATACATCTTTCCCTGTCCTATAACTAGATTGTGTGTCTCAGACAGCCTGCCTGGTGACAGGGGGCTCTGCCAACACTGCCAGGCAGCAAAATACACATCAACGTATTCAGAGCGTTTAGTGCCCAGGATTAATCAAATTATAATTTAATCATCTGATCAAACAGCAATTAGCATAATCACTTCTGGGGAAGGCCTGATAGAGAGGAGACTGGAGCGGAATGGAGCTGGGGGCTAGCAACACTTTAATGAAACATTTGCCATGTTTGAAAATGTTACACATCTCGGGCTACAGGAACAAAGCTGGATTTTGAATGCTAATCAGCGCGGTTTGGTTATGCCTAATGAATATGTCCAGTAGTCAGCCACAGGGGAGTAAATTGCCAGTAAGGTCCTGATTCTATAATTGATTTGGTTTAATATTCAGCTTTTCTTCACAAAATATTTATTTTTACTGTTTATGTTTCATAATGGATACAGTATATGTATACAGTATATATATTTGGACTCTAACAAATCACATTATATGCATGTATGTCTATGACTTAAGCAATGTCAATATCTTATGAACAGGGAATACAGTGAAGAAATAGATGTGGTTATTATATTAGTGTCATTATTGGCCTTGTTAACTTGTGGTTGAGGAATAAGTATGAAGTTATAAACAATATGAATACTGTATTTTATATTAGAACTAATTTACAAAATACCACTCACATGATTTACAGTATGTGTTGTTTAAGCCCCTTGGAGACTACAGTATCTTTTACACTTTTACATGTTCAATCTCTAAAAAATGTAAGATAATCATTGCTGAGTGAGTAGTAATCATGGCAATGCAAAACAACCGTTTCTTTTGTACACCTCAAAAGACAGATGTCAGATTTAAAATGTTTCACAAGTACACCAGACCCTCTGTTAAAGGCCAAAACGTTTGGACCTTGAAAGTGATATGAAACTATACAGTATAAACAGAAGATCGTGAGAAACACTTAACTGTGAGATATACAAATGTCGCTATTGTATATTACTGATATATTATTATTGTAGTTAAAGAACTGTTGAATTGTCACAGGTTTTTATGCAGAGCAATATTGCACATGCTCACACAGCACCATCTTACTTTACATCTAGTTTAAAGCTGTTTTGGTTCTACTTGATCATTAAGAGAAGGGATAGGATCTCTGTGTCAGTACTTTACTCACTTCCCTCTCTTCTTAGTGATATGCAGAATGGGAATTTTTCACAGCAGACATTTTGACTTGTCATAGGAAAAGCACAGCTGAAAATGATAACCTTAACAATGGCTCAATTCCATCCAGTGTCCCAGAAAGCTATTTCAGTGAGTCAGCATGCACAATACCAGGGCCTCTCCTAAGTGGAATGTAGCCACCATTAATGGTTTTGAATATACCTGTGCTTTTCCTACTATGACATGTCAACATGTCTGCCGTGAAAAAGGTCTATTAGTAATACAATTGGGCTGATCTCTCTGTGCATGCAGACAGGAGTCTGGATATGAAGAGACCCCAACAGGGCGAGTCTCTGTTTGGCAACACCAACTTTTTCTTCTAAGGATAACATTCACAATGCAACTACAGTGTTTTGCATTAGAAACAATCATTTTGGAGACAATGCAACGTTCTCTTATTAACAAATGAGTCAAAATATTGAATATGTGCAAAAGTTCCACTGGCAACATATTTAGCAGATATATTCAATGTAAACACAACCAAGATACACAAAAGGTTCAATATCAACATTTGCTGATGCACCAACGTTTCTCAAATTTTGATTCCAAGAAAGTCAGCTCAGGGCATCTAAAGTGTGATAAGGGTTTAGGCAACTAAAAAGATTTTACCAGTTCAAGGAAAAATGTTGCTGGTTAAATATGTAAATGTCAATGCAAGACCCAACACAAACCCTGATCTTCGGAGGAAGATCAAGTGCTGTGTTTGCCCATTCTGCAGCGCTTTATGAATGTGTGAATAGTGGGTGATTTTAGCTGAGCTCGAGCAGCCAACCAGTCTAAAAAATGCCAATGTTTGGGTCTGAGTAGGTAATGTCATAATCTTCTTTTTAGTTTGTCGAAATGACAAGATGTTGAATATGACAAGAATAACTAGCCTGCTGGTACATCTTCATCTGTCATGTTCATAAACTGTATAAAAGAAGTAGACATACCATCCAGGTCTTAAAAGTGAAGCCAATGCAGAATTGCCTTAAACCTGCATTCTTTCTAATTGCCAGCAGGGGGCGACTCCACTGGCTCCAAAAATAAGTCCCTTTCTATGAGAAAATGACCTTACTTCTCACTTGATTTATTACCTCAATAAACATTTTCATAATGAGTTTATGGTCTCAATCGCTAGTTTCAAGTCTTATTCAATCCAGCATGATGTTCATTTTGTAAATCATGGTCCCATTTATTTTAAAGTAGATGATTAAGCAGAGGATGCTTTACGGCGTGGCCACCGTTTTGATAGAGGCGTAGCAATGCGCATCGATGACACTGTGTACATTTAAATAATCATGAACTTGTTTTGGGTGTCCATGTTTTCATTATAGAACTTTGATCCTTTCATAGTGTGTTTTCACTTATTAATATTAATTGCTACATTTAGGTTGCCTAAAATGTATTGTTCAGCATACTAAAAGAATCTTTAAGGAGTAGGCTGTTTTAGGCATTTTTTTTCGCTAGCCGAAATTAGCATTTTTGAACTACACATGCACATTGCTAATCAAACTAGCTAGTACTAGCATTAGCTGGTAACTTGTTGTTAAGCTTAGCGCTCCTCAACAGCTCCACCCTCTCATCCAAATATGGTAATTTCTGGCTCCAAAAAAAAAACAAGATGGCAACAGCTAAAATGTCAAACTCAAGGCTTTGTAGACGATACAGTCAATAGTCATGTTAGACATCAAGTGTAAACTAGACAATGAGTAAAGAGCAATGTCCAGGGCCTTTTATAGAATGGCCTGAGCTCAATGTAGCTTAAGTCTTACTGTACCTGCATGGCCACAGCATTAACCTACTGCCCTATTTTATGATGAAAGCCTACAGACACAAACAATACAACTAATTGGCATCTTGTTAAGTCATCATCAGACCAGTTCACAGATGCCAAAAACTCCAAAGTTTAGTTTACTCACCAATACTGTATTACTGTCTTAGTGTACCAATGCCATTGTACGCAAACACTGGCAATACATGTCACACAAAAAGTCAAAGGATTTCTAGTAATACATTTTACTATCAAACTAAATTGTATTTATGTGTCAGTCAATAACCGCCTCATTCAAATAGAAAAAGTAAAACAAACCAAAGCAATATTCTGTCCAAGTGTGCTTTCTGGCTTTGGATGCAAATTCAGTCAGAGTTTATGAGTTATTAACAAATTAAAGACCAGTAATATGTTATTGTGACATCCATGTGAAGTGGCAGATGTACAGCAAATGCCAGATTGTTGTAAGCATCTATAACACGTTCATTTTATCAATAAAACATTCACAAGCATGGAAGTCTCTTAATAGCTGTTGTTGTATCTGGCTTTCAAATGACCGTATTAAATTCAACTTCATATTTTTCTAGACATTGAATAAATCATCACACTGTCCCCACGTCTGTCGCATCAGTGATTGTTATCAAAAGCAATAGAAGGCATTGCTTTAACAATATTTAACCATACACATGTACAAACACAAACACTTATAAAAGTAGATTGTGGCACTCAATATGTACTGTGGGCTATAACGAGGCAAAATTACAAAGTAAAAGCTTTGTCTTTTTCCTATTGGATACACAATAATGATTGTTGAGTCTTAATCAGTGTCCAACAATATAAGGGTCAGATATGTTGAAAAATGCCTACAATAGCCTTGTTTCTGCATGGAAAATCTGGCTGATTTGATATGATTATTTAAGCTTTAGATACCATATAACACAAGCTGACTCTGTGTCCCTTTTCCCCTCTCTCTTCCTCCTCTTTTTCTGCCTCACTACACACTATCATCTCCTCAAGCATTCTGGTCTGGGTTAAATGAAACATTTAACAGTTCAATGTGCATCCATTAACATATGCTTGAGTCTACTCTTGTCTGAACAGCCAAGCTAAGGCGCAAGCACACACAGTGTCGGTGACACAAAAATCTTGACCCAATGACACTGACACATCCTGGTGTGATTAGTGATTCCATGAAAACAGCATGCCACTAATACCTTCTAATATTAATCCTTGTGCATGTTATTCATTAATAATGAAGATTGAAAAAATATAAACTTTATTCAAACAATCCAAATACATGTTAATAAGTCTATTTTACTAATTATTTGTGGAATTAGTAGAAGAATCTTCAGACAATTTAATTAGTTTGATTTTGTGTTGTGATACCACACTGCATTATAGTGAAAAGGGAATTGCCTGTGGTGATTGCAAATGATCATAACATGTAAAAATGTGGGTTAAATGAATGTATGAATATTCTACCATTGTCAAAAATCAGTATATGATGAATACACTGTTATCATCAGTAAAGACAGTCACTCTGGTCAGAACTAAAACAAGACATGACTACGACTTACTTAAAAAAGAATAATCACAGTATTTTCAGTGGCCTACATTGTGTTGACTGGTGTGCTGATATTAATGTGCTGATGAGGATCTGAGCTCAGCTGATGTTTGCTGATGTGTGTTGTTGTGACCCTATCAACCCGTGTGAAGTGACAGATGTATACCAAAGGACATCAGTCTGCACAGACCTAGTTTCCCACTGGCCCTAATGTGACCTCTAAGCAATGCTGGTTTGACTGGTGATACATGGCCAAATCAATAAAATAGTAACAAACTTACAATGTATGCAACATCAAATAATCAAACTCCTCTTAAAGACTGAACAATGTTTCAATTTTAACATAAAAATGCAGTGCTGTATCTTGATGAAATGTCTGTAAATGTTTGTGAAAAAAAGAGTCTTAACATGGTGTTCAAACCCCAACCCTGTCTCCTATAAAATACAATTACACTGCATACTGCTAATTTGTTTGGCTGTTTTGAGGGAAACATAATTGCAGCATGTTGCACTGGCAACATTTTGTTTTGAGTGAAGGAAGTGCTACATTTTTGTACCGTATGTAAGAAGAAGGTGGGTGGGGTGGCTGGTGGGTGATCAAAGTGGACTTAGACACTGCAGACCATGGTGAGGTTGAGGCAACAAAAGCAATTTTGTAAAGGTTGTGAAGATTGCGGCCTTGGTTAAATAAAAACAAAAAAAAGTCCCTTTTGACTTTTTCCCCATCTTTTGTCCACCCAGTAGACTACAGACATCTATTAAAATAAATGAGTTGCTCTTAATTGGTAAAATTATATGGCTACACACCACGTGTGTCACGTCATATCTTCATTGCAAACCCAGCTCTCCTCTCTGTGCTTGACTGATTATAATCTCTGTCCTCATCAGGGTCAATGCTGTCCCTTGGTTACTCCTGATCAAAATGAACAGTCTAACTGCTGATGACAGGTATTCAGATGCTCAACTGTTTTGTATCTTTAATACTCCAGAATCGTTGTTCAGCATGAAGCAGGTGGAGACAGTTTTCTGTGTTTAATTTGTTGCTATGATGATCTGATTCGAGATATTTTTTTTAGAAAGAAACTGGATTCTCCTCCTAGATTAACCATGTTTGAAGTCTGGATCAAGTCAAATAGAAAATGCTTATGTTTTAATAAGCGGAGGTACCTATTCTCTAGCAGCACCTCGTCATCCTAAATGGAAAGCTAAAAATACACATGCACAGAGTGATACCAAGAGCCAATTGAAGAGCTCCGCTTTATATTTACACAGCTTATTAGTGTCCAATTGAGCATGTGTCAGATTTCCCCCCTCTGGCGTAGCTGAGCAAAAACAACATTATGCCATTTCCCCAATTTTATCTCTTCATAACTAGAATATGTTGCTCCCATTCCATTTAGATTTTAATAGACACTTCTGCAAGAGCACTTTAAAAGCTCAAGCACCTCTGAAGTGAACTCTACAGCAGATTTAACCCTCTACAGCTGTGAATTGTTTATATCTGCTGTAATGAGCTTGCAAATTTGTCCTCAAATTGGCAAACGGCAATTCAGAGCAAATTGGAATTTGTACAGTTGATACTATTCATAAATGACCACTGCAAAGCTAGTGGTTGTAACCTTCTAAAGATGTATTCTACTAACAGGCAATGCAAATATCAATCTCTACATACCCAGCCATGAAACCTACACAGACAAAAATAATTTTAAGCATTTGAGAAATAAAGCATTTCAATCAGATCATATGTTGAAATGGCATGTGGCTCCCATAACTATTATGGGGAAAGAGTGACGGGCTGAAATCTATCAGGAAGCATTGTCATGGTCACCTGAACAGAGTGCAGTGTTGCTCAAGCCCAAAGCCCACACTGCAGCAACACTAATTACCCAGGTCTCCATAAAGACAACCTCAGCAGCCTTAAAAGCCTTTATTTCAGCAAGCTACATCTCTCTGTCCAGAAGAGGTGCAACATGTAAGATTCTGATGGAAGCTGCTCATTAAGACTAATCTTTACAGGTCTGTTTGGGGAAAACAAATGTGCAGCAGAGAGAATACCGTCTAAGATCAACAATCACAATCACTTTCATTTTGCCTACAGTCAATTTAGCATGGTAGAGAAAGAAGCAAAATACAAAGAGAAGATTGGCATAATGCACTCTGGGTAATTCTAAATGCTGCCACAAAAAAAACCCACATTTGAATCTCTGAATCAATAGATAAGGTCAGTGTCAAATGATAAGTCTGTCGATATGAATGGCACTGCATCAGCAGCGACCACAAACGTAGCATTCATCACAATTACAAGTGCTGCTGCTGCCATTCAAAGTTTCCATGTAGATGTCTCTAGCAGCAGCCATTTTGAAACGCTGTTGCCTGGACCAACGAGACTGAAAAAAGCCATTCAAAAGCAAAGCAATAGATCGTGCTCAGCACAGCATGAGATTTGAAATGGACATCAGTGTCCTCTGTTTCTTGAAATTGTCTCGCCTCAGTTACAGAATGGAGTCTTTGCTACACCACCGTCACTGCTTTAACTCCATTCTCTCCTATAAATAACAACTGCCTTCATTGAACCCTTCAGCATGGCCACAAAATGGTTTTCCTGTCATCTAAGCTTGACGCATTGCCATCTACTCTCAGTTTGCATTGTGTCCCCTTTAGATTTTTTAAATCCCTTTCCCTTCGTCTACCTCTCAAAAGATCTTCTAAATACCCCAATTTTCTTTCAAGCTGATTTCTGCCCCCCAACACACGCACATTCTACCCCCTACCACACAGCTCCGTGTCCTCCTCATTGCCCCCCCCCCCCCCCCCCCCTTCCTCACACACCCTTCTTGTATTTGCTGTAAAAAACAGTCACCTTTAGTTCAACAACAAATACAATAGGCACTAATAAATGTATCTTTTGAGGAATTCCCTGCACAAAATAGGATCTGGATGCATTTTGCAAGATATGCACATGGGCAAGGGTGATAAGGGCTTGTCTCTTTTTTTTCCAATCCAAAATGACTCCATGTCTGTGCTTCTAATATGGCGGGTGCAATGCCAGAAAAAAAGCACAGCCAACCTATTTAATCCTTTTTCTATAAGAAGTACTCGACAGATCTAACAGAAAGCATGCAATCATGCTTACATGCCATTTAATACTTAGAATAAAACATGTACTTTATATAGGCTATTATAATGCATGCAAGTATATATAATACATTTTTCATCAACATACTTCATGGTTTAGGAGTGGATTTGTGAACTGAAAAATTAGTTTTTCATCTTCATGAAGAAATTATTTCAGTTCCATGGAGTGAATAACTGTTCTGGTTGAATGTAATTCACCGGCAGGTTTGAGATTTAAACAAACAAATGGTGAATGCACCAGGTGTACATGCAAATGTGTTACAACAAAATTATTCACGAAAAGATAATAAGCCACAAGTGTGAAACAGTGAAAGGTAAACTGTTAATATGCACATGGAGCATCTAAAAATGATGTATGAAAATGCACTCAGACTGAGGCCCAGTGCAGTTTGATAAGAAAAAAGAAATAATCCTTTATTGACAAACTGAGAATGAAGCAATTCATTAATAAAAGCAGTTTTATCTTGGGGCCTAGAATTTCCACAAAAAAAAAATAATAATTGCACAGAAACTAAAATAACAAACATTAAAAAATGCCTCCTTCCTCATGCAGTACAGGCTGCACCTATCACTCAACCTACATTTCTCCTCTCTCCCTCTATCTATTTGATAAAAGGGTAATCTTAAATGTTAAAAATGCATGAGTGCTTAAACGTTCACACTCTTCATCTCTATAAAGGTTAATGTGTATAACTATTCAACACCCAAAAAGACCCACTGGCTGTGTCAGGACATAGCAACAGCCTGTTCACGGTTTAATTTTCCAGGACAAAAAAATAAATAAAATAAAATCTATATCTTCAATGTGGGAATGCTTACAGGCTATTTAGGATATTATTTGTACACTCTGTCCGGCGGGATAATTAACATACACTTATAGTTTAACATGCACAAATGCATCACCTACCATTCAAGATGCACTGGGAAAAGATAAGAGCCAATATCCACATGCCCCGCTCCGTTCAATATCCAAGCTTATGCTTTTTCTTCTTCTCTCCCCGCACTCTTTCTTCTTATTTCTTCCTTTTATTTCTTCAACAAGTCAATTGCAATGAAAGAAAGGAGAGCTTGCAAATCTCTCTCTCTCTCTCTCTCTCTCTCTCTCTCTCTCTCTCTCTCTCTCTCGCTCTCTCTCTCTCGCTCTCTCCCTCTCAATTCTTCACGTTGGGAAGAGGAGGAGGTTTGAGCGTCTTCCTGCTGCTGATTGTCTTCTGGTACGGCGGGAGATAGTGTATGATCCACAACTGTGCGTCTCCCCTTTCTTTGGACTGACCGCACCGCACCGCACCGCGCCGGGCCTCAGTGCAGCCGTCCCCCCGTGTCGGAGCGCTGCTCTGCTTGGAACATGAGGGAGCTCGGCTCGGTGCGCTCCGTTCCAGGTGAGCTGTGCCGCTGCTGCTGCTGCTGCTGAGTCAGAGGCTGGAGACGCATAGGACAAACGGTCTATGCGCACACCCAACTCCACGGTTAAACAATTAAAAGAACAAACCAAAAATCTAAATTCGGAATAAAGAAAATAATCAATAAATAATAAATAAATGAATAAGTTAGAAATCTATGCACTGAAAACAGCCAAACATGTCATCTCAGGTATATGGGAAAAAATGCGTAAAAGTTGAATTTTTTTCGAGGATTATAAAGCGCATGGAGTTGATTGTTAGCTGCGCTGAAAACTCATTCTCTCTTCGCCGCCTCTCTCCGTCCGGCGAGCAACAAGCACACGCATCTTCCCCCTGCAGCCGCACACACAAACTGCGCACACTGGTCCCTGCGCTTAAAACCTGCCCTGCCTCAGAGCACTGTGGAATAAACCCTCGCCTCCTTCGCAGCCGATTTGCTCCCTCTCCATTGCCTTAAAGGTGCAGAGGTGGGGAGTGAGGGGGCGCACAGCTGAGCCTCTGAGGAAGCGTTTTAAAAAATAAAGTGTTTCTTTTGTTTTAACACAGACGCAGGATCAAGGTCTTCCACTCAGAGAGGAAAATCTGCACATTAACATAAGCAGGAGAGAATTAGCCCATGCTGGACATCCTTTTATGGTTTGCTGGTACAGCTGTGGTGTAGCAAGCTGGAGGATGGATGCTAAGGGAGGGTGGGATGGAGGGAGAGGGAGTGATGTAGGCTACACCTGACTGGATACAGTGTAAGCATTTGGTGAGGGGAAAAAAAGCAAAATTATCTTAATTGGAGGAGATCAGATCCTGTCTTTTAATGTGTTTTCTGGATAATTCATGAGCCCCAGGGGTAGTTTGGGGATCCTGCCAGCCTTACCCCTGCATTCATTAATTGACCTTGACAAGGTAAGCAGCGACCCCCCAATGCACCAGGGGGCATCAAACAGTGGCCATGTCAGACATCCACAGCCCCCTGCAGGAGTTCACCTCCATTCAAGCCACAAAGGGGGAGGCTGCGGATTAATATGTGAAAACTAGCGTGCTCCATGACCATGCTGAAGACTTAGTAGTTTCAATATATTTAATTTGAAAAAACAATTACCCAAAACTGTAGATTTCTTCAATGATTATTATTTTGGCTATCTAAAGAAACACAAGTGGAACAATAAATGTTTCCTTTTAAATCTTCAGCGAGCAAACATCCGTGTAATGTTTTTCAGGCACAGTGTTGTGATAAGGAAGTTACATTTACATTATATGTTGAATTTGAAATTCTTCTGAAGGCACTGACACAATGGTAACTCCATGTGACTGTTTGAATCTAGCGTGGCCCATTTATGTTCAAATACTGAAGCAGTTGAGCCAGGCTTTAGCCCTGCACCCAGATACAGTGTCTGTCTCTTAGATTTAGCATCCACATCAGACCTGCAACATGAATATGCTCTGCACCAGGAATACAGGACCTGTCACTGCCTGTCTGGCCCCTGCATGCGCTTCCAGCCAGGCATCCCCAAAATAAAACACATCATTATCACTGATGCCAACCATCCGAACCGAGATGGCAGGGAGGAAAAAATGCGCTATTCCTCACACATTAAATCCAAAGTATTTTTTGGTTTATGTTGAATTTGCCTAATCCCCCTCCCTGTCAGTCTCCTTGGCTCCCAGCAGTGAGGGGGTTTGTTGTTCTTCCAGTTGCTGTAGTGTTTATTGTAATGCACACGCCTCCTCTTCCTCTGCTTGCCGCTACACAGCACTGGTCTGCAGCACTCCACTACCCTTTTCAAATTATTATTAGAAGCCATAGTGTAGACATTTTGCTCCAGTTGTAGTCAGTATAGTACCTATAGACTGCCTGTAAATGTGAGGGAAGTCATTAGATAAACTGGCTTACACATTGAAAACCATTGATATCTAACTTCACAAATAGGTGTTTTTTTAATGTTGTCTGATGTACTGTTAGATTGCCACATTTTGGCCTTATCTCATATCTCTCATCAAGTCAAGGAAGTTTGCTTCAAGACTTGAATATCATCTAAACCAACAGAAAATCTCAGTCAGACAAATTCAACTGCTCCAATATGAGCAAATGTATGAGAATTAGCAAAATCCAAACTACTCAATGTAACCTAACAGACACATAGTTGCTGGTTTGTACTGTTGACCAGATACACAGACAAAGCCAAGAGTACCAATTACAGTGCTCAGCATAAGTTTACACACCCATGCTAAAGTTGACTAAAAAGAGGAATAAAAAACATCTTTTGGAAATTGATCTTAATGCCTTAATTAAAAAAATGAGGAAAAATACGACCTTTAAGGACACCAATTTTCTTTGTGATTGAATAATGTATCATAAATAAATACATGTTCGTCCTTAAAATACAGGGGGCATAAGTAAGTAAAATAAAGTTCCCTTGGTCTTTTAAAATAGTCCCACATCATCACATGCCCTTCACCATACCTAGAGATTGCCATGGTTTTATGTCGGTTAGCCTAATACCTGGTTTGATTTGCATTGAGAGATGATTTTATGGAAAGTACCCCATGCCAATCTCTAGGTATGGTGAAGGGTATGTGATGATGTGGGTTTTTTTTAATTCCGAGGGCCAAGGGAACTTTATCAGGATGCATAGTATCCTGGATCCATGAAATAACTGGCCTTTAAAAATAAAAATCTATCTGCCTCTATGGGAATTTAACATACTTACTTATGCCCCCTGTATTTTAAGGAAGAACATGTATTTATGTACGATACATTATTCATTCACAAAGAAAATTGGTGACCTTAAAGGTTTTTTTATTTAAGGCAATAAGATCAATTTCCAAAAGATGATTTTGTATTCCTCTTTGTAGTCAACTTTAGCATGGGTGTATTCACTTATGCTGAGCACTGTACCTTGGCAGTGACCCCTTTCCTCACCAGGCTTTTTGATTTGTTACCTTTTTGTTTTTTTGTCTTGCCATGTCCAATAATTTAGCCATATGGTAAACAATTCTCTTTAGGGTTCATCCTAAGAGGCTGTTTGGGTACAGAGATTGAATTAAAATCACTGGCTCTATGGCCATAAAGAGCTCAAGCCCTATTCTCTAATCCCTGCTTTAACTCCATGATATGTTGTGAGGTTATGATCAAATCAAAAGGTATTATCCTCTTTAAACCCTTCTGTTATTTAAACGTCAAACCTTTACAGACATTTCTGTGACTTATTTTTTGCTCTGATGAAGCGGTGTACTGTGCTGTAAATCTGGAAACAAAAAGTTGAATAGTTTTTTAAACTGCTGCTTGGTAAAGTAAAATACAAAAGAAAGAAATTATAAATAACAGAAATGTCAACTTTGGCAATGTTTTCATGTTTTGAACATCACATATATCAGTAACAAACTTATGAAACAAAATTATTGTTTCATAAGGAATGAATATTTCTCTCTAGTATTACAATATACAGTACAGTATGATGGTGAATTTAATGTGCTTATCTACTGGCCTCAAAGGAATACTTCACCTTCAAAATGACCATTTGTATATAAATGACTCACTCTGTGTTACATTGAATTCTTGAAGAAGAATTAGTTTTTCTCGAATGCCTTCACGGTGAATGAAGAATCCAAAAACGGAAAAAAAATGCTTTGCTCACTGTGGAGGCATGCAAGAACCCTTGTGTTTTATAGCATTTGAAAAACAAATTTAAATGGTTTCAAAACAGTATCCTGACTAAGCTTTGACATAAACGAGCCTGTGATCAAATTAACATCCTCTGGTCTTAACAATTCAACTCAAAATAAATTATAATTTCTGCTTTTTTCAAACTCAAAAATGAGGTTTATTGACCATGAATTAAAAAAACAAATGTCGAAAAAAACTGTCAAACGCATCGGATAAAGCAACAGAAACGTCGAGGAAAAAGCGGCAAAAATGTTTTCAAATTTAAATTTAAATTTTAACCCGAAAGGACAAGTCCATGGTCGACAGGAAGACAACACAAGGGTTAAGAATTCAAGGTAACACAGGGAGAGTAATTAAAATATACAAATGATCATTTTGAGCAGTTATGATGATCACGTTACGTGCTGTTCTGTCAAGAACTTGGTCAGTCACGTCTGAGAATGTAACGTGTTTCTGGTGTTTCAATTTTATTTGTTTCATGTAAAAACTGGACAAGACTAAGACTCTACAGCCATGCTCTGTACACAGCTGCCCTTCAGCTACATGCTAATGTTAGCATGCTACGATGCTCACAATGACAACAGTGTTTAGCAAGTGTAATGCCACCTGTCAGGTTTTCCACTGGTAACATCATTACAGTTGTAGTACGAAGAGAACAAAGAAAGAGAGAGTTGTGAAGCTGGTAGTCATGGAGGGATTCTTTGGACAGGTGTATATTCTCGTTACAAAGTTTTATATTGTTCACTATATGCACCATCTTAATTCCCCAGATGCTACGTGGCTGTCCACTGCTCCTAATGCTTAGGATAGGTTAAATGCAGGGATTTAATTTCACTGCATTGTACTGTGTAATTGTATGTGACGAATAAATAAAGTTTCTTCTTCTTTCTTTCTTCTCATAGCCTGTTAGAATTTGCTAATTAGCACTAAATACAAAGTACAACTCAGGCTGATGTGAATGTCAACAGTTTTGCATGTATTTGGTCATAAACTAGTCTATATCCACAACCTTCCACTTCAGGGATTGCCATGTTGCCGATGGAAATTCCGCAGTAAGTCCTTTTTTTATGACTGGATTTCCGTTACCTTACGTTTCCTTTCTGTAGGAATTTTAAACTCTGGTGGATTTACGAGGACTAGGGTTAACTGCTCCTCAGATCTCTGCAGGGTAAATCTGACATTGCCATCTAGATACAGAAATGTAGAATAGTGCTGGTGAAAAGCAGCAGGGGGTAAAGTTTACTAAAGGGTTAGTTATATTGCAAGTGAAACGTGAGTACAACAGCAAGTCTGAACTCATTATTAAACACAGTGACCACAGCAAAGTCTATAAATATCCCACAATGCACATATTGTGACTTGTCAGGTTTATTTCCACTGGTAACTACATTACAGCTGTATTGAGAAGAGAACAGAGAAAGATGAGTTGTAAAGCTCGTAGTAATGGAGGGACTTTCTGGACAGGTTTATATTCTTTTTTATAAAGCTTTATATTCTAGATTTTCACAATTAGGTTCCCTTAAACTATTTGTACAATAATGGTGTCTTGTTTACTTTCATTCCTCTACGTGGTTCAGGTTTTTAGTAGCTTATTTACAACATAATATACTGTATGTACATGAGTTCAACAAGAAGCTAGTGTACAGTGGGGAATATCTATTAATCTTAAAAACAAAGAGCCGGATTCCCCAAGAGGAACCTGTACTCAAAAGTACTTTGATTATATTCAAACAACCCAATAAAATATATATTTGCTAATGTCTTAAAGATGACCAAGGATGGCAGGTTCATCTCAATCTGTGACTCATAAGGAATAAGTGAGCTTTGCTGCCTGGGTCAGACTGCTGAATAATTCAAACCATGTTATGAGGTAGAAACGGAGGAACAGTAGTCTAACATACATCCTGAGACCCTCATTTTATTAGATCATCTTTGAATCCTTCTCTCTGCCCATAAATCATGAACAGAACGTGAGACAAAGTCGCAATTCAAGTTTTATGAGTTGACATGTCTCCAGAATAAAGAAATGGAGAAATCGTGTTCCCTTTAAGAGTAATTCCTTGCCATTAGAGGGTGGAAAGTGCTGTGTCTGCTAGAAAATAAGCTATGTGCCATAAGCTTTTAACTGCCGATTACACAAAAACTGACACTCTGCTCTCAAAGCCAAAGCAAAAAAGCATCTAAAAGGACACATTTAGCCTTCGATACTCTCAAACAGTTTATATCAATCTGTTGATGTTCCTCCAATCAGGACACATCTGCAGCTTTTCCCCAAATATATGGTGCTGCGTTATATTCTACTGAGGTCACTACTGATGAAAAAAAACTTGAAGCAAAGTGGTGAAAGCATGATACGATGGCACAATGAATGTACAGAAGTGCATGTCAATCTGTTCAGTCATTGTCAATATATTTCAGTCTGGACCGAAATGGTGGATTTGAGCGACCGACCAAGTGTTAGACAGACTGGCATAGGTATCTAGCGCTACGCCGCTAGCATGGCTAGAAAAAAGCTAAACAGTGATAATTCAAGGATTACTGTCTTGACTCTGATGTTAGACTACCAAACAAACCCAGAATACGCTGTGCTTTCAGTTTTATTGTATTTTTTTCTTTTGTATGTTGATAGATTACTGGAGTGCCAATTAAATCTTTCATTCAAAAATGACTCCACTCTGCTACAGATATAGGGCTTTAAACCTATTTGCTGCAGTGGTCCTAATATGCATGGTATTTATACCATATGCATAGTTGTTTTTAGGAATGGAAAACAAAATGTCTGGTAGAGCCCTAGTTAACATGGCTGAAAATCACTAATTTTCCCTAATTGGTTTCCATAATCACCTTGCCTCGTACAGTAGCAAACCAATTGAGTGGACAGAGCAAAGCTCCTTGATGGCAGACCTAGTGGATCTATACATTGATTACACTCATTGACTACTTTGCATCTCACAGCTCAATGCAATTCTGTCCAGTCCTGATTGAGTGGACAGCAGGGTCATCCAGAGGTAATTCTAGGATTTTAGGGAGGAGCAGAATTTATAACTTGCAACTAGTGCACTCTAGTTGATTATTGAGACACAGATTCATAAAATTTCATTTCACATTGCTGATGGTTGTTTCCAGAGTCTTTGAAAAACACGGTAATCTAGATCATTTCCAAAATTATTAGGATCACCTGATTTATAGTCTATATCTATAGTCTATATTTCACTCATTTAGGCCGGATATCCGTTGCCTTGGGCTTACTTTGAGTTGGCATTTTAAACTGGTGGATTACTGAGGACTATGGTTAACTGCTCCTCAGATCTCTGCAGGGTAAATCCAGACAGCTAGCTAGACTATCTGTCCATTCTGAGTTTTCTGTTGCACGACTAAATCAACCTTTGAATGTACACGATATAATCAATTATTTCTTTAACAACATTGATTCTAATACCATCATGTCCTTCAGCAGAATTCTTTTAAATTCATAATTATATCATGGAATTCTTTGGTATTGGGTTGCTCAAAACTGCAGATTGGAGGAAACTGCCCTTTAATGAAACTGCATGGGTTCACATCAGCGTCTCTGCTGTTTGATGCCAGAGAGAATCCAATGTTTGCAAATAATTCATTAAAATCATCAGCTATTTCACTGGGGTTAATACTAGTACTATCCCTCCCCAACACCTCAACAGGTACTACTGCTGGAGGTTTATTTTAATTAACAATTGATTAATGAGTCCAAGTTGATTTCATATGATTAGATGGCTAGGTAAATTTGTCTATAAAATATTTCTTTTCAGCTTTCCTTAAAGCTTTAGTGCGTAACTTTTTGATATCAATGAACGTTAGTTACATTCAAGCCATTGCCAAATGAGTTGCTACAAAGCTAATCAAGACTATACAGCTTTGTATTTCGTATAACTTCCCACATTTAAAGGGGTTGGACTAATACTTGCTTTCTTTCTATTTTTTTGAATTCTTTAGTAATCCAGGGTTTTCTGTTAGTAGAATTATTTTATATTTTGTAGTAGTCATTGGAAAGCATTTATTAAAGACAGAGTTAAAGAGCCCTAAAAATGTCTGATAAGCTATAAAAACATCTTGCAATTTCAAGACACTGAATAACTTGTTATTCTGGTAGGTTTATGAATCATCAAAAATATGTATGGAATAAAGTACATTAAAAAAGTATTTTGTAGAAGGCAATTCATTTTTAATAGGAACAATGTTCAAATCATCAAAACACACGTTTCGCCTTCCTTACATCTCCATTGTATAATAAAGGGCATCAATAAAGCTCCTAATTTCACAGTCAGGAGGTCTATAGATACACCCAATAACAATGTTTTTCCCATAAAAAGGTAGGCAAGCAGGAATTTCAATAAACACTGAATCCACTGTGGTCTTATGTAGGTATTGACTAAGCTCTTTTTTTCAATAAATTTCTAATTATTTACCACATAAATTGTGACTCCATGCCCTACGTTATCCTTTCTGCAGGAGTGGACAGCATTCAATAAATGCTGTATGTTCTTATCTTATTATGATTGTGATATTACACTGACCAGAGATGGGAAGCACTGTCATTCACAGAGCAACAGTAAACATATTTGAGTTTGACTCTTCTGGTCTGTAACTGTCCAACATGGGGTGGCAGTGTTGCTTAGTAACCACAGCACATGACTGACCTTATTGGTGCGGTCATAAAAATGTATGAAGTCCTTTTATTCATTTTCCCTTCTCTGCTGTGCTCTCTCTTCCCGCCCCCCTCTCTCAAACACAGATAGAGAGAGAGAGAGAGAGCAGCAGCAGGGTGGTAATGAAGGGCTATACCTGACACATGCCACAGACGGCATCAAGCAGCATGAAGGAAGTAAGGTGGGGGAGAGCATCCAGTGGCAGGATAATCAGCAGTCACAAGCCACAGAGGAAAACAGCAGAGGATTCAATTGTGAGAGGCGCTTCACTTTCACTGAAATATCTTTATCATGCCACTAAAGATAAATAAAAAAAAACTTGCAAGGGATGCAGATTTTAAAAACATAATGATATTTGGATTATGTGTTGGCTGTTTTCAGTATCACATCACTGTGATCTACTTAGTTCATCTAAATCGGTCTAGTTTACAGTGTCTTAATCTGGGTTTAATCCCCAGAACATATTTATGGAACTGGCAAAGCATTATGCAGTGGTGGCACCGTGTGTGCGACTGTGCAGGGTTTTTCCGAGGCCTTTAGGAGCCAGGAGCAGCGCTGATGATTCCATGCAGGACATTAAGCACCCCGTCTGTCAGTTCATTGACACAGTATCACAGGGACTGGCTATCTCACAAAGTGCTGCTCTGTTGTTCCCACAGGGAGCACAGATGTAAGTCTTGCTGTCGCCGCCGTCGCCATATTTTTTTTTTTGCCCTGACAACATCTGCACAGCTGTGTTGTCGGCTGCCACGCACAGGCGGGGAATGCCACAACCCACTCTTGAACTGTTGACAGCTAGGGGCAGGTCGGCACAGATGGCAGGAGGGGGTGTCAGGGGACTGGCACCGGGTGGAGGAGGGGGGTGGCAGGTAGAGACTGTGGCTCCCATCTGGCCTCAGTACTGGCACTCTGCCCCGGGACATCTTCAGCGTTTAGTTGACAGAAATCCTGTCAGGAGTTGGAAGTCACCTTACACAAAACATTGTACTCTCTCTGCGGTTTTATGGGAGTTGAAGATGGCATGGGGGAGGGGGGATCAAATGCTGTAGACAGTGGAAGGAAAAGAATAGGGAGTAATTAATTTATCCCAATATAAAGTAGGAATACAAATCTGTCTGTTTTGTTCAAGCTTGACAGAAACTACGCACTATAGGTTTCAACAAACAGAAAGAAAACAAATAATTTCTTGACTGGACTGAAATAAGAATGTTGGTGGATTTTGATTTACAAATTATTTTTTTAAGACACAATTCAGGGTCAAATATATAGACAGCTATCACCAAATATCCAGAAAACTGCCACACACAAAAAACTGACTGAAAAAAAGAGTCTTGTGTAGAAAGAAATCAGAAGATTGTCAGTCACCACCTCAAACTGACTCTAATTCTGTAGTAAACACTGTTACGTATGGCTGTGGGTTTGGATCCAAAATCCTGAAGAGGGACTGGGCTCTCTCCTTTTCTGGAATTTCCCAGGGAAATGAATGTGATGAAAATGAAATTCCCAGAGAGGCGTCTGGCGGGTGTATACAGTAAAGTGACTCATATGTGTACTTAATACCAGAATAGAACAAAGATCAACTTTGTGGTTGTATCATCTGATCTGCGGTCTAGGTTAGGGTTAGTGAGGGCTAAAGTTAGGGTTAGGGTGAGCTGTTGGAGAAGACCTGGGATCTACAGGACCCCAAACATAATATTAGAGTTAAACTGAGATGTGGTCAAAGAAGATGTAAAGATGGCAAGAAATCAAAAAGAAAAAAATACACTCTCTGGACTGTACTCTAATATACAACCTCAACAGAAAGTCAATGTTATGGGCAACCTTTCTAAACATGATCAGATAAGAGAAAAATGTGCTGAATCCTGAAATTGCTGCACATTGGTGTTCAAACTTTTATTACACAGTTGAAGGTTCTAATTAGTGTCATTAGCAGACACAAATGGAAGCTGTAGATTTCTATACAGTTTTCAGCTGTGATCCAGTGTAAATTTAACGGACTGTTTTTCTGTTTGGGTTGGAGAAGTGTTTCAAACATTCTTAGTTTAATTGTATTTATTTTTTAAATCCGCAGAAAATTCTGCGGAATTCTGTGCCTGCAGATTTTGTGTGGCCCTGGTTATTAGTAGTCGTAATATTAGGTAATGTAAAGTAGGTTTTTTTTGGGTTTGGGGTTAATCTACCCTCATGCTTTAAAATTCAAGACAACGTTTTAACGCTGAATAAAGAATTAAGATACAGCCCTCCCAGAAAAGTGAATCATCAGACTAGAGAGACCGACTGGGGAGACATGCAGATCATAATGGCTGTTGACTGCAGCATGGGGCATCGCCCAGTGGGAGCCCTGGGTTTGACCTGGACTGGCTGTCCAGGGCATAGGGCCAGCACTCAAGAAAAGCGCTTTACGGATGGAGCATGTGGTAAGGTCATCTCTTCCCCTTCTCTTCACCCCCTTCACAGCTCCCTCTTAATCCCAGCCTGAAGCTTCCTCCCTTCCTCCCTCCTCCTCACCTCACCCCCTTCCTATCCGGCATATCACGAGGAAATGCCAACAGATGCCTAGTGTCTAAGACAGGCATTATGTTCTTAGAGGATGTCCTGGTAATTCTGGTTTTTGCCAGGATGCTGAATATTGCCACACTGTCTAGAAGTGGTGAGAATGAGAGGCAGCGCACAGGACAACAGGTAGCTATCTCTGCTGGCTGCGTCACGTGGTGCTGCAGTCTATGCAAAACAAGATCTTCAAGACCCAGAGGGGACATATGTCTGTTTGTAGTATATGACAGAGTGAGGGGATTAACATTCAGGGAATAAACAGACAGATACAATACATAGATAAACAGACAGATTGTTAGAGAATTGTAATACCATTGCCACTTATTTTTAGTAATATTATTAATGGAATCCAGGCGATAACTAAATGGTGTTCAGGGATTATCTAAATGAGAGTGCACAAACAGCAGCGTTTAGTGTTGTATTTTAGAACATCTTACTCATCAAGAATTTAAAACCGGAGGAGCAGGACTTCATTTGCGATAAGAAAATGTGTCAATCATGGGGACTCGGGGAGAAAGTGGTTTGTCAGACCCTGAGGGGGCCACACTGACCTAAATACAAAATTGTCAACAGCAATCCTAAACTGACCAACCAAAAGAGAACACTGGGGACACAAACATTTAACTCTGCAAAGATTCCATCAGTAAAAATAGCTCAACTGAGAATCCATATCTCTAAAGGCTATTTCAATGTTTCATAGGATAAATACTTCACCATGCTGAGAACCACAACAGTACAGAAAATAAGGTTAATGCTTTGTGTATGCAAAATATATTTTCATCTTCAGTAAAGAAGATGGACATGGTGTCACTGTACAATAAGATGAGTTTATTAGTAAGTAGCTAGCTTATTGGTAAATCATTTTATTATTCCTCATTTCCTTGTCTGAGGGGTTCAGACAGATGTTTTTGCCTCACTGTTATTGGTGTATGGTTTTTACATGACGGGTGAAAAGAGATTGTTAACATAAGTGTTTAACCCCTTCCAGTAAAGAGGATTTCTGTCCATTCGGATCATCAGTGCTGCTGAAGTCATGGCCTGAGTCAGTGACGACTGATGCCATCATGTGGTCAGCGGTGGCGTTGCTGGTGGAAAAATTATGTAAATTGTCACTCTCCTCTACAGGAAGAGACATAACTGTGAATGCATTGTTTTCTTTTCCTATGAAAAGACACTTAATCACTACAAAAAAAAAAATGTTTGGCATTTAAAAAAGTATTTTGGAATTTTCTGTATATCAGGGCCACTGATCCAAGGGTTGATGCAAGCAGTCAGTAGGCTCATACTATGTTAACTACTTTAGTTTGGTCACTGCCCATTATTTATTTTGTGTCTATCTTATTTGACAATCTCTGCTAACTGAGCTGACAATAAAAAGGACTAACTGAAGTGCATGGCATGGTTACGCTCTTGACATGTTAGCCACTTCCCAGAATGCACAGTGCAGTGGCGAAAAGTAACTACGTACATATAATCATGTACTGTAGGCTACCTCAGTGCAATTTTGAGGTGATTGTACTTTATTGGAGTATTTCCATTTTATGCTATTTTATACTTTTACATTTCAGTTTTTTTCTGATTTCAAATATAGTTAATATTCTTTTGACTCAACTACATGTTGTTGTTAATTTTGGAGGACTGCATAGAAAACATTAGGACTGCAAATTACTGTTACTGTAGTTTCATTATTGACTGATTGGTTCATTATTTGTTCGATTAAACATAAAATGTCAGAAAAGAGTTCCCAAAAAAGCCAGTGTCGTATCTACACTACCACTGGGGACACTGAGGTCATGTATTTTGTGAAATCAAGAGTTAAGAAGAATAGGTTACATTCTACACTTTCATATTAGGGTTTTAAAGGCTTACTCTCGTATTTTTTAGACCAAATTTGACTGTTTTTAGTATCCAGTATCCATCAGCATACCTGGCACTAGACCATCATTAACACTTAAATCAATAAATAAATAAATAATAATAAATAATAAATAGATAAATGCATTTGAGAAGCTGGGACCAGAACATGTTTAGCATTTGTGCTTGATAACTCACCTAAATAATGAATCAATTATTAAAAATGAACAAAAACATGGCAAATAATTGTTTTAGTCCAACCAAATATGTGATCAGCTTATAAAATGGGGTGCACTGTTATAGATTAAACCATGCAGCCAGCAGTATTTAAAGTAGTTAAAAATGAATGAATTAATTAATTTATTGGTCGTAACCAAAGGGTAGGGTCAGAAGCTTCAGCTTATATCAGGCCCCCCCTTCTCACATTTTTAAGAGTAACAAACAAATTATCGAGGAAAGAAGAAATTTATAGAAAAAACAACAACTAAAGAACATATTTTATTTTATAACTTTCTACATGCATACATAGTATGTTTGCATATTCTTGGATACACTTACCTACATATATACATACATACATACATACATACATACATACATACATACATACATACATACATACATACATACATACATACACGCCTACATATACCCATAAGGGTCAGTACTTATGTACAGCACATTGCCACCATAAGGTGAATAACATCATAAATAATGATGATAACCATAATGATAATAATGTTCATTATCAACATTATCACAGAATAATACTACTCAATGTCTATACTTATCTAGTGTAATGTATTTGAACCCTTTTTTTTTATTTGAAGACATTCCTAATATGTTTTAATTCATCTGATAATGCATTCCATAACTTCACGCCAATACAGATATGCACCTGCTTTTCATCAATGTTAAAAAAGCGTGTGCTAATACTGTATGTATTTTTACTTAAGTAAGACCATATCAATATTTCTTCCACTAGTGGCAATGTGTATCTCAACCAAAATCTTGTCAAAATGTACAGTGAGTAGTAAATGCAAATATGGTAAGTAAAAATGTGGATAAACTGTTATCTCGCATCAGTGCTAATCATATGACAGTGATCCACCAATATTAACCAAAAACTAATAATGCCTTTTCAGAAGTGTTGTTTTTCTTTCCTTGATAGACATGTCATGATAGATGTATAATATGTCAGCATAAAAAGGTGAGGAAACTGTATTTCACAAGCAAAAGGTGCTGAGTTTACTTGTTTACAATGGAATAGGAGAAATTAGACTTGCAGCTTATTGTCAAAAAAAAAAAGAAAATCAATGGAAATATTTTCTTCACCAACTCCAGCCAATATCCTGGCCTTTTGTGAATAGAGTTTCCGATGTGACCTCTGCTCTGTATATAAAAGCTGTGCACACAAGCACATATGTTGTGAGCTGGGTTGCACCCGTTGCTCAATACTGGTTGACCTACAAAACCAGTGAGAGTGCTGATGTTCATCACAACCGCAGGACCCTGGTGTGTCGTAAAGACTCATGCTGATCTGAGAGTCTATGAGGCTTGACGTGTGACATCGACCTCACGAAAAGAACAGGGGGGGTGGGGGAGAGGGAATAAACACATAACTGCCCAGTAACAAGGGCTCTCTCCTCATTGGCTGCTGTAGAATGTTGCATTGATCATACTCTTTGTGCAAAAATGACACATGTTGTTTTGATCCACGCACACACAGGCAGGATTACAGTATATGCTCACACACACACACACACACACACACACACACACACACGCAGCAGTTTGTGAGTGCGCATGCACAGTCTGAGGCTTAGGCGTGCACAAACGCACACTCTATCACCCTCACACACACGTGCACACAATTACATGTACACAAATCTCAAATTCACACATTGACCGTGTTGGTGAGAACTAGGGCAGAACCACACCAGTAAGCCTCTTTTTTTTTTTTTTTTTTTACTTAAATATCCTTTGAGAATTCAGTTTTTCCTCTTCCAAGATTAGCACTTAGCTCCTAGTAACAGTGCTGTCATTTTGTTGTTACACGTCACCCACCATGGTTCCTACTTAATGACACTGTTTCCTCTTTAATAATTGGCTGCTTTTCACAACAGCATATAGTTTAAGCTTTTGATTAAGAAAATGTCTTTTGTCTGACATTTATACATATAAATGAAAAGAAAAAAAATGGACATTTCAAATTATGTTGACCATGGCTGGATTGCAGCTCACTGAGTCTTGAAAATTGGGAAAACACTATTTGTAAAAAATAACTAGTTTAATTTGAAAAACTGTTCTTACCACACTTATCCACCTAACATGTCTCAATTCTGACATTTTAAGCACTCTAACCTAATCAACTCATCATTTCAGCTCTAAAAGAATGTATATTAATTTAATCACGTTTGTGATGAAATGGATGACTGTTGTGATCACATGTGAAGATATTATTTGAGAGTTAAAAAAACAGTGGCTACAGTGTGTGTGGGCTGATCAGCAGCACTACAGAACAAGGTCGTACTGTACATACTCACTTAAGTTGCAATTAGTATAATGTGCACACCTTTGCCCATGCAGTGAAACGCCAGTGGAGAGGAAAACGGACCAAAATGGGCCGGTGCTCTTGTGCGTCTCCGCCAGTGCTGATTTTGCATACCTTTACCTGGGAGATTTCTTTCAAAAGTACGTTCACTGTGCAACAAACTGGACAAACTTCAACTACTGGTGGGTAAAAATAGAGACTTTTACAGATATTTTACGTTTTGTGCTTCAGGGAGACATGGCTTGGTGGATCGACACCAGACTCTGAGTCCGGTAGCGATCAGATATCAGAGTGGATCGTGACACCGAGCTCTCCAGCAAAACGAAGGGTGGAGGAATTTGTTTTTGTACTAACATTGGTTGGTGAAAGGATGTAACGGTGATTCAACAGCACTGTTCTCCTGATCTGGAAACTTTCTTTTTAAACTGCAAACCCTTCTACTCCCCTGATGACTTTGATTTATTTATACTGGCTAGTGTTCACAGCACTGTAGGCCAACGTGCATGAGGCACAGTGCACGCTCGCCTAACAGATACTGTGTGTGGATAAGTCTAACCCGGACTCCTTAGTTATTGTCCTCAGTGACTTTAACAAAGGTAATTTTAGCCATTAACTCCTCAAATACTGACAGTTTATTAAATGCCCATCCAGAGAGGATAATATTTTGGATCATTGTTACGCTACAGTCAGCGGTGCATATCACCACCCCATGCTGCAATGGGACACTCAGACCATGTCATGGGCCTGGAGGGAGCTACTGTATGGTGTTAAACGCTGAACTGTAGTCAACAGCAATCTCACATATCTATCTATGTTTTCCAGGTGAGAAAGGGTGGTGTGGACGATGTGTGCTGCAGGTTCTTCCACTGAACGGTTGGGTTTAGTATCATCTCGTGAGCCAGGCTGAAATTGGATACAATTTACAGAACCTGTTTTCACCAACAGAAGCACTGCACAGCTAGCCTGGTCCTACCAGACTCTCGTACATTTCATTTGTACAGAGAGTCTGGCCACTCTCCATTGACAAGTGTTAACTTCGTTGAAGGCGGGTACTCTGTTGAAGTTTAAAACTATTGAATCTACCCAGAGCCACTCTGGATCTGCCATAACATAGCATCGCCAGTGTTCGCCTTAGCTATTCCTTCTTGCTTGGGCTTTAACTTCTGGATATTCGGCAGCATTGCCACAATGGACCGAATGGCATCGCTCGCATTTTTCTCCGGCGCCATAATGGAACTCACCAAAGGTTACCGAACCTCACCGTCATTGTTCTCAGCCACTACCTCTGTTCACTGATTGGACCGCCAAGTATTTGGTTGGAGAAAACCCAAGAATATACCGCAAACCCAGACGGAGTACTGAATGAACATGCGGAAGTACGTAGGGTACAGCACAGCGGAGATGGGCCAAATGTGATCACATGCAAGACCACTAAGCACCTGCACTTTCATGTCTGCGGTGCATTTTACCATGCAACTTTACAGCTACGCTTTAGCTGCAAAAGTAAGTCTGGAGAGCCAATTTAGGGATGTGGTAACACACCGGGGTTCCCTGGACCTCCCATGCCTCATTTGAGAGGCAACAAGAAAAAAGGCAAATAGATTAAAAAGGCGGTCCCCACAGTTGGAGATGATGCACCAAGGGTTCTCCCGCTAAGCAGGCAGCTATTCAAATGAGTGGCTAATTGTGGCATCTGTTAACCAATTGAAGAGGTGTCAGTGCAGTGTCATGGCTCTGTTAATTGGTACAAACAGGTAGCAGATGCAGGCTCTGGGATTGAGCATTTGCCATTTAGTGAGCCAACCTCCGTGATTAGACAGCCAAGCTGATGGAGAGAGATCAAAGAGGAGGAGAGGAGAGGAGAAAGTAGGGGACATTTGAAAAAGAGGATGCTTAGAATAAGAGAATTATAAAAGATGATGTATTTATCTCCATTATTATTATCCTCTCTGCCACAATTGTTACATTCCACCCAACTAAGGTTCACTAAACACGTCTGTCATTCAAACATTGAAATATCCATACACTCATACCCACACCTACTCCATATATGATTTGCACATTTGTGCATTATGTCGGTCATACCAACATTCAACATAGCTGCTGTACATATTGTTTGTAACTGTCTGTGATTGTCTATATGTGAATTGTTACCCTATATGTCACCTTTTTGTTACACACTATCTTCACAAATAAAGGAAAAAAAGAATAAGAGAAAGACATAAACCACTGAACATATCGTCCATTGAGTACATTTTGCTTTAAAAAAAAGGTTATTAGTGTCTCCTCTTAGTGCATTCTTGCTAAAGTAACAAAGACTATTGATTAATTGAATACAGAATCATAAGAAGAATGAAGCAAGTAATAATATCACTTCAAAGTATTCTAGAAATATATTATACAATTTTATTAAACTTATGTGATGAATTTCCACACTAATCTACTGTATATACGACAATTTTGATGTTTGTAGTGTCATGTAGCATTAAAAAGAGAAACATTAACATAGACATTTAAGACTATTGATATTGTTTGGGCTTTACAAATGTCACAGCTTTACCTTGAGACTAAAATGCCTCTGACAATCAGATAAGTCATTAATAAAATAAATACGTTTGATAAAGTGAAGCACTTACAATATAACATTTAGTGTGATACTCCATAAATGAAGAATCATCTCACATTGCTCTGTACTAAAGCATTCAGACGAACAATAGTCTCTTTCTGTAGAAAATCAACTTTGTAGTTCTTTTTAAAGATGGCTATTCATATCACTAACATGGATTGTGTAGTATTTCTTATTTAAAAAAAAACAAAACAACTGAGGGAACCTTGCATCCAGCAAATAAACAACTATTATGTGACGGTCACATATTGCCGACTATATCATCTGTTTGTATAAAAGGTGATTGAGCTGAAAATGAATCAATGGTCTCTATGTTAGGACACTGTTTCTGATTCAACCATTCTTGATTTAATTTCATTAAACGAGAAATCACAAACCAACCATGTCTTAGAATTGTACATGTCCACATTAATAAAATTGCTCTTTTTAAACAAAAAAATCTAATTGATTAAAGACATCTCATTCTAAAGGTTGTATCTGGAGATTTTTATGTCACAATAAAAACACTAATGTAAATAAACAGCACCCAATAATATAAGTGCACATGGTAGGCTAAATAATCAAAAAGCATAAGGAAAGATGTCACATATTCATTATTCAGTCATTGCTGCAATTTCCTCCAGTATTTTGTGTACCATTGTTGACCAAATCAGCAAATTATCATTTAAGTGGCTAATGCACCCAGAACAGACGTGACTCTGCAACCAAAGCGTCTACTCTCAGCACAATCGATCAGGCACTGTTTCTACCAAAATTACCAGAAACTCTGTTTGCACTGCTTCATTTAAAAGCCTTTTTCACCATGAATGTCTCATCAAACCAAGTTCATTGTGGTTCTAGTGGAACGGTAAGAGGATCACCAAAGTCAGTAATGGCTAAATTACTGACTTTCATGGCTAAAACTGAAACTAAATAAAATGTAATTTAGGCTGGTCAGGTGTCAACACACTTTTGCTTGCCATTACTGTTAGACTCATCAGAAGTGGGGAATTCTGTTCTGTTGGAGAATTCCATTTGAGTTTGTGTTAAATCTTGATGATATATGTCAATATATTTAGATACTAAGTCAATATTTTAGGATATTAAGTTAATATTTTGATATATTAAGTCAATATATTGATATACTAAATCAATGTATTGAGATACTATGTCAATATATTGAGATTCTAAGTCAATATTTTAAAGTTTCTTATTACTTTGAGATTCTATGTTCTGAGTTACTAAGTCAATATATTAAGATACTAAGTCAATATTTTGAGATATTAAGTTAATAGTTTGAGATATTAAGTCAATATATTGATATACTAAATCAATATATTGAGATACAAAGTCAACATTCTGAGTTCCTAACTCATTATATTAATATACTGAGTCAATATTGTCAGATATTAAGTCAATATTCTGAGTTCCTAAGTCAATATATTAAGATTCTAAGTCAATATTTAAAATGTTCTCATTAATTTGAGATTCATAGTCAATATTCTGAGTTACTGAATCAATATAAAGATACCTAGTGAATATTTTGAGATATTAAGTCAATATTTTGACATATTAAGTCAATATATTGAGATATTAAGTCAATATATTGATATACTAAATCAATGTATTGAGATACAATATATTGAGATACTGAGTCAATATATTCAGATATTGTGTCAATATATTGAGATATTAAGTCATTATTTTGAGATATTAAGTCAATATTTTGAGATTCTAAGTTATTTTAAAGTTTCTTATTATGTTGAGATTCTTAGGCAATATTCTGAGATACTAAATCAATATATTGAGATACAAAGTCAACATTCTGAGTTCCTAACTCAATATATTAATATACTGAGTCAATATTTTCAGATATTAAGTCAATATTCTGAGTTCCTAAGTCAATATATTAAGATTCTAAGTCAATATTTAAAATGTTCTCATTAATTTGAGATTCATAGTCAATATTCTGAGTTACTGAATCAATATTAAGATACCTAGTCAATATTTTGAGATATTAAGTCAATATTTTGACATATTAAGTCAATATATTGAGATACTAAGTCAATGTTTTGGGTTACTAAGTCAATATATTGAGATATTAAGTCACTATATTGAGATTCCAAATCAATATTTTAAAGTTTCTCATTACTTTAAAATTCTTAATCAATATTCGGAGTTACTAAGTCAGTATTTTGAGATATCAAGTCAATGTTTTGAGATATTATGTCAATATATTAAGATACTTAGTCAATATTTTGAGATAATAAGCCAATATATTGAGATACTAAGTCAATAATTTAAAGTTTCCCATTACTTTGAGATTCTTAGTTTATATTCTGAGATCTTTAGTCAATACCTTGAGATACTAAGTCAATATTTTGAGATATGAAGTCAATATATTCAGATACTAAGTCAACATATTCAGATACTAAGTCAATATATTCAGATACTAAGTAAAAATTTCAATATTCTAAGTCAATAATTAAAATGTTCTAATTACTTTGAGATTCTTAGTTTATATTCTGAGATACTAAGTCAATATATTGAAATACAGAGTCAATATATTGAGATACTAAGTCAATATATTTAAATATTTAGTCAATATATTGAGATTCAAAGTCAATATTTTAAAGTTTCTTATTACTTTGAGATTATTAGTCAAAATTCTGAGATACTAAGTCAATATACTGATTTAAAAAGTCAATATATTGAGATTCTAAGTCAATATTTTAAAGTTTCTTATTACTTTAAAATTCATAGTTTATATTCTGAGATACTTAGCAGTGGCGCAACTACCCAGTGTCAGAGGGGTATGCAGCAACAATTTTGGCGCCCCCCCCAAAAAAATAAATAAAAATAAAAGAAGTGCCGGACATCATCATGTATGGGCTTTAAATAATAAAGGTTTATTTTAAAGTATATCAGCGACGTTAACGGTTGCCTGGTTGCCCTTGGCAACCAAATTGGAAACCTAATCATCACCCCTGGTTGATGTGATTTGAGTGGTGAGTGGCTTTCCATCTCTGTCTGCACTATTTCTTCCCCCAAAAAGGACACAGTGAATACGTTGGTCAACAGAACTTCAAACCATACTGGACATTTAGTTTTGTGTGGTCTAATAGAACTCCTACCTGATGTCATCACTGGTCTCATCTCTACCTGATGTCATCACTGGTCTCATCTCTACCTGATGCTATGGCCGACCTCATGTCTGCCTCATTCACTCCTTGCCTGTGTTCTTCTCCACTAAGACATAACGTCAAACAAACATTATGTAATAGATTTTTCATTAGTTTTTCCATATCAATAATATTAAGAAATGAATCTGTTGGTATCAAGTTGCTCCCCCTACACTTCCACCTAATGTTAGACCTACCTGCTGCCTTCCCATGTCTTTCCTGATCCACCATCCTCACACCTGAATGAAATGAACTTACTGTTAAATTTAGCATGAACTCACTGTTAAATTTAGCAGCCTAAATTCAATTCTTAAACCCGCCTATTGATGGCATCAGATAAGACAACTATTATGCAGTAAGGTTGTGCTGCTGTTGAAATTACATTCACATTTTGTATTTTAAATATTTATATATTTTTTTCATATTTATTTATTTTTCTTCTTGTCATTTATTGTGCATGCTACCTTATATTTACCAGTTGTTATTTTACCTTAATAAAATTTAGATATGTCATGCATGGGATTGGTACCATAGGGTTTAACCAAAATCGTAATGTAGCTATCAGCAACATTGGTTTGCATTAAGCTAGCCGTAAACCCCACTTTAGCTGCTAGTGTTAGCAAACACTACCTAGTCTGAGAACAGTCTGTTAACATAAATATTTGCAAGCCTCCAAGTTTGGCAAATCTATGCATGATTCAATGATAAACCAGAGTTATAGCATTAGTTATGTTTTCCAGATTCTTGTCATTTATTGTACACAGTGGCGGATTTAGCAAATTGGGGGCACAAGGCGAAGGTATGTATGTATGGAATGCCGTTTTATTCAGAATTAAATAAATGAATAAATACATAAATACATGAATACATAAATAAATATGCCTTTGAAATACATCATTAAATAAATAAATGAGGCAATAAATACATAAATAATTAAATAAATTAAATAATTTCATGGTACTTTTATTTCATAAGTCCACATTTATTTATTTCAAGATAATTTTATTTCATAAATCCACATTTATTTATTTCAAGAGACTTTTATTTCATAAATCCACATTTATTTATTTCCCTCTTTATTTATTTCCAGTTGTTATATGCTCGGCCACTGCGGGTTGACACAATATTAGCTGAGGCGTTGGTAAGTGAGCTAGTGGGCAAAACGACTGCTCTAATTCACATTAAACTGAACATTTCCGTTGAAGGTGAAGTGAGACAAGATGAATGGGAATTCTTCTCGAAGAGAAACGGGTATCTCTCTCTCCCCTGCCTGTGCCTGCTGCGTGCGCTGTGGCTGTGTGTGTGTGTGTGTGTGTGTGTGTGTGTGTGTGTGTGTGTGTGTGTGTCTGAGAGACCTCCAGCTTACATTGGGTTCTCTGAGCGACAAGCTAGCGGCCCCGGCAGGCGCTAGCTGGTTGTCGCATCACTATATGGAGCTTCTCAACTCCGAAAACTTTGAAGCAAATTATCAATTCGGCAATGATTTTTACAAGACTGCCTATATTCGAAATCTAAACAGTTCATTTCTCGCCTAAAACGTTCTCAGAAGTGAATTTAGTGATGAATAAGATGGCGAAAATTGTTAAAATTGTCCTGTTGTTGGAGAAAAAAAACCTGCATAAACTTCTTTACTCCAAAATGTAGATGGAAAGCAGAGAACACACAAAGTGTAGCACTACACAAACTAATAGTCACAATGGAACCCAAGAGAGAATAAGGTTTCAGATAACACCTGGCTTTGCCAAAATGCCAGGAAAACCAGCACTGTTCATTCTTTTTTTTTAAGATCAAATCAATATCAATATACCAGCAAGACAAGTAGTCAGGGTAAAACCCCACAGTCATATACTTAGCAAAAAATCACAAACAGCCATATACTTAGCAAATATTGCCAAGATGAATAATTTACTTGTATGTGTGAATTAGTGAGTGAGTGAGTGAGTGAATGAGTGAGGTTGTAATTGGCATTGCACTTGAGATTGACATTTCAAATATTCTACAAACAAACCCATGTACAAGATACAGGATATTGTAAGTGAATTGACATTACATTTGAGATTGTACATTTCAAACATTCTACAAACCTATGTACATGATAGTGTGTGTGTGTGTGTGTGTGTGTGTGTGTGTGTGTTTGTTTGCAGCATTGCCATGAAGTGAAAGGATAACAAAAAACAACAGCAGTCAATCATTGGGATTAAGAACTAATAATATGAAATTTTGTATTGTTAAATGATTACCTTCTTTCTTTTGTGTCTCTGTCCCTTCCTTTCTCTCTTCCTCATCCCTCTGTTTCTTTTCCTCTTCATACCTGTTTTTACTCTCTCTGCCTTGTCTTTCTTTCTCTTCCTCGCCTCCTTTTTCTGTTCTTCTCCTGCTCTTCTTTATTAAACAAGGTGATGTCCTCTTCATTTAATTTGTCTTGGTTAACGTTATCCTGACCTAGCGCCACTTAACAGCTAGCTGCTGCCTGCTGCTGTAGCGGCATGTTCAATGCTATGGACGTTGTTGTTCCTGTCTGTATCCCCAAACAGTAGCCATAAAAAAGTTTGTCATCTTTGGCAGCATTTGGCAAATACTTATTGGCGTCTTTTCACTTTTTTCTTTTATTTGAGCTGCTTGGGTAACCTGAGCAAGTGAGGTCTCTCCTCGAGCTCAGGGTAAAGAAAATCAACAACAAAAGCCATTCTTTCACTTCTGAAATAACATACAATGTTCTGCGCATAGCCTAGCTAGGCTTACTGTAGGTTTTGGTGTATAAATGTAGTATGTTAAATGCAATTAGGTCGAGCAGACAGTCCGAAACATTACAAGCTCGCCTCGGCTCGGCTGGCTCGGCTCGCAGACAACTCATGAGTTGTCGACAACTCACGAGTCCTCGATGACTCGTGAGTTGTTGATGACTCGTGAGTTCTCGCGGGAGCCAGTCCATCCCGCGATTCAGCCGGCTACGTTGTTATGAGTGGATCTGATTCAGACGAGCGAGCATATCGAGTAAGTGAAGTCTCTCCTCGAGCTCAGGGTAAAGCAAATCAACAACAAAAGCCATTCTTTCACTTCTGAAATAACATACAATGTTCTGCACGTAGCCTAGCTAGACCTACTGTAGGTTTGGTGTATAAATGTGGTATGTTAAAATGCAATTAGGGCGAGCAGACAGTCTGTAAGCTCACCTTGCCGACAACTCATGTTTTTTTTGTCTTCAAAAAACTTTATTATTCAAGTACAGATACACATACACATTGAAAACATTAAATGCATACATACATACATATATGAAAAAGGGGCGCATGGAATTTACATTAAAGAGGTTGTAATTCATTGTGAATGTTCAGAGTCCGGATGGCTTTCTTATTTGTCAGTCCTATTAAAGTTTCAAAATATAATTTCATGTCATTTTTAAATGAATATTCGGTTTACTTTCAGACCATTTACATTCATGGATATAACGTTTTCCAAATAAAATTAAAAGATTCTAAATGAAAACATGGCATTTTATCCAAATTAAAAGCTCGCCTTGGATGTAGCATACAAAACTGACTCAAGTGACTCAAGTGACTCAAGTGACTCGCACAACCCAGATCAGTTTAGTGAGTGACTCAGAATAACCCAAATCCTTAAAAGGAATCGAGTTTGCCAGGCCTATGTCACTGTGTTTTTATCTTTCGCACTGTGCTGTGTGCACCGTTACGGACTAGTCCATTTCATTGTGAAAGTTGGGGGTGTATTACGGCCTAGTCCATTTCATTGTGAAAGTAGGGGGTGTATTACGGACTAGTCCATTTCATATGTGTAGGGACAGATAACCATGAACTGGACAATTTAACTACTACTTCAATGTTTCAACGTATTTCTTAAGAATATTAATACAATTTACCATGATTTTTGAAGCATTCATTTTTTTTTTTTAGGTTGGTTGGGGGCCCCTCTACTACAATTGCTGGTAGGGGGCCCCAAGCAGCCGCCTACCTATGCCTCTATGTTAAGTCCGCCACTGATTGTACATGCTACCTTATATTTATCAATTTTCAGCTCAGCAACCTTGGTTTTGCATATTGTAAGCTAGCCGTAAACCCCACTTTAGCTGCTAGTGTTAGCAAACACTAGCTAGTCTGACAACAGTCTGTTAACATGAATACTTGTAAGCCTCCAAGTTTGGTAGCAAATCTATGCATGATTCCATGATAAACCCCCATTTGGCTGCTACCTTCTCAGTGTTAGCAAACGCTAGCTAGTCTGTTAACATTAATATTTGCAAGCCTCCAAGCAGAGACGTCACACTTTAAATCCTACCTGTTGCCTGTCACCATCCACTTATTTAACTGCTGTCGCATCCCTGGACATGTCATCTCCTTTTCCCTCTTTCTTTTTCTATTTTTAGCCCCAACAGCTGTTTTGCTTTGCTCTTTTTCCATAGACGGCAAGTTACTACTCGTACTACAATCAGATCTAGGAATCCTGTGATGAAAAAACACAGCAGCGCAAAGTTTTTCCAAACGTTGAATCAGGCTCGAACTGTGTGGGACCCTCGATGCAAAGCTAAAGGGTGGGCATCTAAATATTCGGAGTATGGCAACCAAACGTGAACAACTGGAAAACTTGCTTGTAAATTCTAATATTGATTTTCTTGGACTGACAGAGACTTGGTTAACTCGTTCCTCCCTGGAGGCCCTTATTGCCATGCCAGGATATGATGTTTTTAGGAAAGACAGAGATCATGGGAGGGGAGGGGGAGTTTTATTATACATGAAAAGTACTATTAAATGCAAACAAATTGAATGGCATAGGGATCTGATATTGAATGTGTTGGTGTTAACATTTCACTCTCAGCTGAAATGGCATTTACTTTAATCTGTCTATATCGAAAACCCTCAGCAAAGCTTGAGTTCTATGATGAGTTAAAAAATCTCCTTCATAATTTGGATTTGAACAAAGAGGTCATATTGATGGGGGACTTTAATGTCAATTGGAGTGATTAGGCTGGAAGGAAAAAGCTTAAAAACATTACAGACTATTTTAATCTTACACAGCTGAACAACCCACAAGAATAACTAATCGGTCTGAAACTAAAATAGATTTATTGTTCACAAATAAACCAGAAAGAATTACTAACACCTTTAATCTAATGACAGGGCTGTCAGATCACAATATCATTCTCTGTGCCAGGAAGCTAAAAAAAAACATTGTTTTCATTCCTCAGTCACACCCATATGTAAATTTGAATCAGTCCCAACTAGTCAACAGGAAAACCTTGGCGCAGCACTGAGAGAGATTGAATGTAACGGGGTCCTCTCTAAAGGAGATCTGGAGAGTGACTGTGACCAATTCACCTCAACAGTAAAGAATGCTATGGGTCCCTACCTCAGAAAGTGGAGCCAAAAGAAAAACAGGGATACATTGCCCTGGCTTAATGAAGAGTGTAGGAAACTTATGAATGAAAGAGATCAATCATTGAAACAATCTTTAAGATCAGGTCTCACAACTGACCGACAAAAATGTACTTCATTAAGAAACAAAGCAATAAAAAGGCTAAGCCAAGTTTGTCATTGATACTATTGAAGAGGACAGGGAAATGGGAAAAAGATATGGCAAACTATCAACAAGCTGATTGGCAGAAAACAAAATCATAACAATAAAGAACTAGAGTTGAAAATTAACACTAAACTAGTCACAGATCCAACCATCATATCTACAGAACTAAATACCTTCTTTTTAGACTCTGTTCATGAAATAACCCAACTTTTAAATTCACCTAGCTACTCTATTTGCACCATTAATTATGCACAGCCGATTTTTCACCTACAACAAAATAGCTGAAACAGAAGTAGCAAATACCATCAGTGGCTTAAAAAATTCTAAGTCAATGGATATCTATATCCTTGATACAATTTTTTTTAAAGGCACAAAGATACCCTTATACAGCCTATTACACATTTGATTAATCTGTCCTTAATACAATCCATTCTGCCATCAGTATGGAAGTTGGCCGTGGTCACACCAAGTTTTAAATCAGGTGAAAGATCAGATATGGCAAATTATCGGGCAATCAGTATTTTGCCTGTTTTTTCTAAAATAGCTGAAAAATGGATGGGTACATTAATGATTCAACATCTCAATAAAAGCAAAAATTCACTCCACCCTATGCAATTTGGGTTCAGGGCCCATCACTCAACAGAAACAGCCAACTGTTTGTTTTTGGAAAAGGTTAAAGGATACTTAGATAAGAGTTCTTATGTTGGTGCTGTCTTCCTAGATCTAAAGCGAGCTTTTGATACTGTTAATCACGAAGTTCTTTTAACTAAATTAACATTCTCTAAGCAAGCTCTCAACTGGATAAAATCATATTTGTCCAGTAGAAAGCAATGTTGTTACATGGGGGACAGAACAGACTCAAATGCAGAGCTCACAACAAAACAGGTTTATTAAGGAATTGGGGAAAAAAGGGAGGAGAGGGGAGGCAGACGCCAGCTGAGGGGGATGACAGAGAGACCGAGAGGCTAGATACTGGGGGGAGCGCGGGGAGACCGTAGCCGAGGGAGAGACACTGGGGCTGGAGAGCAGAGGAGGCAAGGAGAGGCTGAAACAGGGTGCCGAGGGAGGGGGTCCGTGAGGTGAAGCCAGCTGACTGGAGACGACGGTCGGAGATGGTGACTGAGAAAAAAAAAAGACACAAACAGGTAAGTGAGCGTTTAGGTAAAAGATAAGGAGAAAAACAACGAGGATTTCAGAGAGAGTTAGCTTAGTGTTTCACAAGGGTGACTGGAGCAACAATCAAGCGGAGATGGTCTGTTGAGCCAGGGTAGAAATACAGGTCTTGATTGTAGATGAGAGGCAGGTATGTGCAGCGGGAGACGGTGATGATGGGATGGTAACCAGGTGCGCTCAATCAGCTGGCAGCAGCAGTGGGAGGGGAAGAGCAGAGTAGGCACAGAGAGAGAGGTGCAGGCCAACAGAAAAAACACAGAGGAGAGAAACCTAACCGAGCAACAAAATAGAGAAAAGTAAACAAAACAGAAAACTCACAGCCAGCCGACCCCAACCATCACAGTACCCCCTCCTCAACGGACACCTACGGGCGGACTGCCAGGCTTGTCCGGGTGGGCCCTGTAGAAGTCTTGCAGAAGGGATTTATCGAGGATCTGACTGGCGGAAATCCATGAGCGTTCCTCTGGGCCGTAGCCGGCCCAGTCCACCAGGTACCGGAAACCCCGACCTCTACGTCGCACATCCCCTGGGGGCGGAGAGAGGGCTGGTGGAAACCGGCTTGATTTGAGAAACGTGGAAGACGGGGTGGATTTTGAGATGCGGGGGAAGCTGGAGTCTGACGGCGGTGGGATTCAGGACCGCCTCGATGGGGTATGGTCCCACAAACAGGGAAGTATGCTTCTTAGAGGATGTCCGAAGCGGGAGGTCCTGGGAGGAGAGCCACACCCTCTGGAGTGTTAAACGCAGTCTTCCATTGATCCGTACTAGGTGGTAAGCGTTTCTGAAATCCAATTTGGTAAACACCACGGACTGGGAGAGGGACTCGTGCACGGAGTCCATCAAGGGTAGCGGATATTTATTTTTAATGGTAATGGAGTTGAGCCCCCAGTAGTCAATACATGGGTGCAGGGTTTTGTCTTTCTTTGACACAAAGAAAAAGCCTGCACCTAACGGGGACGAGGAGGGGCGAATGATGCTGGCGGCCAGGGAATCCTTTATGTATTGCTCCATAGCCTCCCTCTCTGGACGCGACAGATTGAACAGGCGGCAGGAAGGGAGGGGCGCATCCGGGAGAAGGGCTATGGAGCAGTCGTAGGGGCGGTGGGGGGGTAAGGACAAAGCCTGGTCTTTGCTGAACACTTGAGCGAGATCGTGGTATTCCAGGGGGACAAGAGTCAAATCAGGGGGGTCAGGAGGAGCGAGAGATGTATCGGGGGCTCGGGCTGATAAAAGGCATAAGGAATGACAGGCTGGACTCCAATTTCTGATCTTACCCCGCGCCCAGTCCACATTGGGGTTGTGGGTAATGAGCTAGGGGAGCCTGAGAACGATAAGTGAGAGTGAGGCGGGGATAAGGTGAAAGGACAGGGACTCGTGTTGGTTATCGGAGGTGAGGAGCTGGAGCGGGGGAGTACAGTGGTTGACAGTGGTGAGTGACTGGCCGTTGAGGCCTGTGGCGTGAAGGGGAGTGTCGAGAGGAATTTCAGGGATAGAAAGCTGTCGAGCGATTTTGATGTCCAAAAAGTTCTCATCAGTGCCGGAATCTACCAGTGCTACCAGAGGGAGTATTACGTCCTAGCCATGACAGGGAAACCTCCAGTAGGAGGCGGGGGTTGGGAGAGGTTTGGCTAACCAGAGCTCCCACTGCTACTGGAGAGCCAACTCTTTTGGCCGGACGGAGCAGAAGGAAATAAAATGACCAGGGTTACCGCAGTAAATGCAGACTCCGGCCAGAAGACGGCGCTCTCGTTCTTCTGGGGAAAGACGGGAGCGGCCCACTTGCATGGGATCGGGGAGGGGTGGAGATTGGGGTGCAGGAGGACAGATTGAAGGTGGCTGGGAAGGCGAGGGAGCAGAGAACCGAGGTGGCGGAGGGCAGGACCGGAAAGAGGGGGAACCACGGAGTGAGCGCTCTCTCTCCCTCTCCCAGATGCATTTATCTAGATCAATTGTGGTTTATGTAAGGCTGTCCAGACTCTCAGGCTCGTTGAATTTTAAAGCTGATTCACATACTACAGATAATACACTTCCCATTGATGCCCAGCGTGTCCATATCTACCGTGGAGTTATGGAGAAAACCCAGCTCCAACCAAATCATAATAATTGACACTTCCATTGGTAAAGTGCCTGACTTTGCACTGGCCCCAAATGGCCAAATATGGCTCCCCATTGAATTTTAAAGCTGATTCACATACTACAGATATTGCACTTCCCATTGATGCCGAGCCTGTCCATATTTATCCTGGAGTTATGGAGAAAATCCAACTCCAACCAAATCATGATTATTGACAATTCTATTACTAAAGTGCCTGACTTTGCACTGGCCCAAAATGGCCAAATATGGCTCCCCGTTGAATTGTAAAGCTGATTCACATACTAAAATATTACATTTCCCATTGATGCCCAACCTGTCCATATCATCCCTGGAGTTATGGAGAAAACCCAGCTCCAACCAAATCATGATTATTGACAATTCTATTGTAAAGTGCCAGACTTTGCACTGGCCCCAAATGGCCAAATATGGCTCCCCGTTAAATGGTAAAGCTGATTCACATACTACAGATACCACATTTCACATTGATGCTGAGAATGTCCATATCTACCCTGGAGTTATGGAGAAAACCCAGGTCCAACCAAATCATGATTATTGACAATTCTATTGCTAAAGTGCCTGACTTTGCACTGGCCCCAAATGGCCAAATATGTCTCCCCGTTGAATTTTAAAGCTGATTCACATACTACAGATACCACATTTCCCATTGATGCCCAGCCTGTCCATATCTACCCTGGAGTTATAGAGCAAACCCAGCTCCTACCAAATCAACATTTTGGCAATTCTATTGCTAAAGTGCCTGACTTTGCACTGGCCCCAAATGGCCAAATATGGCTCCCCGTTGAATTTTAAAGCTGATTCACATACTAAAATACTACATTTCCCATTGATGCCCAACCTGTCTATATCAATCCTGGAGTTATGGAGAAAACCCAGCTCCAACCAAATCATGATTATTGACAATTCTGTTGTAAAGTGCCTGACTTTGCACTGGCCCCAAATGGCCAAATATGGCTCCCCGTTGAATTTTAAAGCTGATTCACATACTACCGATACTATATTTCCCATTTATGCTGAGCATGTCCATATTTATCCTGGAGTTATGGAGAAAATCCAACTCCAACCAAATCATGATTATTGACAATTCTATTGCTAAAGTGCCTGACTTTGCACTGGCCCCAAATGGCCAAATATGTCTCCCCGTTGAATTTTAAAGCTGATTCACATACTACAGATACCACATTTCCCATTGATGCCCAGCCTGTCCATATCTACCCTGGAGTTATAGAGCAAACCAGCTCCTACCAAATCAACATTTTGGCAATTCTATTGCTAAAGTGCCTGACTTTGCACTGGCCCCAAATGGCCAAATATGGCTCCCCGTTGAATTTTAAAGCTGATTCACATACTAAAATACTACATTTCCCATTGATGCCCAACCTGTCTATATCAATCCTGGAGTTATGGAGAAAACCCAGCTCCAACCAAATCATGATTATTGACAATTCTGTTGTAAAGTGCCTGACTTTGCACTGGCCCCAAATGGCCAAATATGGCTCCCCGTTGAATTTTAAAGCAGATTCACATACTACAGATACCACATTTCCCATTTATGCTGAGCATGTCCATATCTACCCTGGAGTTATGGAGAAAACCCAGCTCCAACTAAATCATGATTATTGACAATTCTATTGCTAAAGTGCCTGACTTTGCACTAGCCCCAAATGGCCAAATATGGCTCCCCGTTGAATTTTAAAGCTTATTCACTTACTACAGATACTACACTTCCCATTGATGCCCAGCCTGTCCATGTCTACCCTTGAGTTATGGAGAAAACCCAGCTCCAACTAAATCAACATTTTGACAATTCTATTGCTAAAGTGCCTGACTTTGCAATGGCCCCAAATAGCCAAATTTGTTCCCTTTTGAATTTTAAAGCTGATTCACATACTACAGATATTATACTTCCCATTGATGCCCAGCCTGTCCATATCTACCCTGGAGTTATGGACCAAAGCCAGCTCCAACCAAATCAACATTTTGACACTTGGATTGCTGAATGGTACATCTCCACGCAGTTTTTTAAGAGGAAATAGCTGATTTCTTGAGGAAAAAAGCTAGGGGAATGTCCGAAGCTATCAAAAAACAAACCATGCTTGTTCTCGGTAATGTAAATACCGAGCCAATGTTGACCCGGTTTATCGCTAGGGTGTGTATTTACAACTAGCATAGCAGGTAAATTACAAACGACGGTTTTTGGCAGTTGATCACATGGCCTTACTCCTAAGAAATTTGTGTCTCTAGTCATTCTTTTTCTAAGAGCACTAGTGAGTTATATTGTATTCATATTTAGTAGTAGTCCAATAGGACTTGCCTTTGGTTAGATATTTCAATTACAGAATCAAAAACGGAATAGCAGATAAGGATCACCGTCCTCGGAAGTGGGTTTCTGAAGCGTGCTTCCAAGCGAACGTTGCCGTTCTTAATCAGCGAAACGTTTCCTGACCCACCACCGTCAGGTTCCTAATTGAAACAAAAGAGTGTATATCCAGCCCCGAAATTGGCACGTGTTATGGACAGTGATCGATCTTTTAAATGGCGTCCTGTTTATTCCACCAGCTGATAATATTCTCGTACATATTGCCCTCTTTGAAAAAGGGGCTGAAAAGGGCGGGCTGGGTGAGGCTGACCGTCTGCATAAAGACTGATAAACTCTGTATTATAGATTCCAAAATGAAAGGGATTACGGGCATATGAGCCTGTGTATGCTTCATTATCTACAAAATCTATGACTACAAATTTAGGTATCTGTCCTATGAATAAGTTTTCCTGGTTACAAACTCTCGTTCCTGCAGGTATGGAGAACGTTTTTATGGCTACTCGGTCAATAGCATATTTTGCATTAGTATGCTGCAGAGCTCTACTATGAGCTAGTCTAACAGTTGGTGCCACTGATATTTTCTTGACAAATAGACTAGCAGACATTATTTTCACTGTGGCAATTTCCAGGGGTCATTAATACAAAGTCCTCTTTTGAACGTATGAATTTCAGCGCCAGATCAACACTGTTTAGCAAAACTTTTTCTTGAAAAAAAATCTGATATTAATTCCACAATATGGCTATCGGCTGTGTAGGTACCCCTTTGCTCCAGCCCTAAATTATCACCTGTGATAGATGTCTCATCCATTTTACCGCCTGTGTCCTTACAAAATAGCCCTGTGCTAAATTGTGTGTCCAATGTGTCCTTTCCATAGTTAAGCAAACATTCTATAATTCCTCGGTAGGGGTACGTATTTGAAGACTGTGTGATCTGACTGTCACCCAACATTATATCTACTTGCAAAAAAAGACTGCATCCAGGATAGTTTATAAAACCTACATCAGCTGCATTAGGCAACAATGTGCCAACAGGGTTTGTAATCCTTACACGAGTGGACAAGTATGAATTGTTTAGGTCTAGATATTCCTCGCCACTAGCTGCTATGACCAATTCAATAGGCCCATTGTCTGTTAGAGCGGACATTGGTGGGATTTCTACAAATGTTGATTTTTCGATAGATGTTTGTGTGTAAGGCACTGTAAACAGGTCCAATTCTGTCTTCACACACTCTTCGGACTGATTATGAATGAATGCCATGATTAATTTCTTAAAATTAATCTAAAATATGTCTTTTGTCAGGAACAAAGATCGTCGGTTCGGAGCTCTGCGCCTTCGGACAGATGTCTTCTTTTTGACGACCCTTAATTTTTTGCTTGTGTTTTTATGTTTTTTGTTCACAGACTGGTTATGCCCACATCCTGATGGGGTTCTTTTTAATGCTTTGCATCTGTACACCATGAGACCTTTTCCCTGCTGTCTGGATGCTACGGCATTCCTGACATTAGACACTACATCTCCTATAATACCTGTGGCCGCAGTTTTCAGGTGAGGTTTGGCTAGATTAAAACCTTTTTTTAAAAGAGGGACAGCCATTCGAAATAGTTTTCTGAAGATACCTCCCAAACCCTGACCATACTGCGTGCTGGATCCTATGAAACCTGGCAGGTCTCCACCGGCTTGATTCATATAGTAGGCCATATACATTCCATCATCAGCTGTGTACGCTTTCCGCATCATTTTTAATGTTGTTTCACAGGTCTAAAATGTAGTTTGATAATTACTTTTCCGTATGAGAAAGGTATGTGCTGGTTCTGGTCATCTCGTAGATCTATTTGAATGTCAGTAATAGCGGAGCGTGACAACGATGTGTAGTGAGGGTTGTCGTAACTCAGAGTGGGCATATATTTGGGCTCATCGGAGATATTTATACATTGTAGCAGGGGTACGTGACTATCTCCGACTAGCTGGTAGTCCACAATGTCACTATAAATAAATATATTATAACGGCCACCATGAACGTCGGCAGGGTGCGGTGCTCCATCCATCTTCGTCCGCTTATCCGGTATCGGGTCGCGGGGGTAGCAGCTCCAGCAGGGGGCCCCAAACTTCCCTTTCCCGAGCCACATTAACCAGCTCCGACTGGGGGATCCCGAGGCGTTCCCAGGCCAGGTTAGAGATATAATCCCTCCACCTAGTCCTGGGTCTTCCCCGAGGCCTCCTCCCAGCTGGACGTGCCTGGAACACCTCCCTAGGGAGGCGCCCAGGGGGCATCCTTACCAGATGCCCGAACCACCTCAACTGGCTCCTTTCAATGCAAAGGAGCAGCGGCTCTACTCTGAGCTCCTCACGGATGACTGAGCTTCTCACCCTATCTCTAAGGGAGATGCCAGCCACCCTCCTGAGGAAACCCATTTCGGCCGCTTGTTCCTCTCCGGGAACCATCACCTTATCGTGGTGGAGAGGTTTGTGTGTCCCTATGAACTTGAGGGCTGTGTTGTCTGGAGCCTTGTGCTCCTGGTAGGGTCTCCCAAGGCAAAGTGGTCTCAGGTGAGGGGCCAGACAAAGAATGGTTCAAAAACCCTATGAGAGATCGAGGAAGGGATGGAGTGACCCTGCCCGGAGGAAGCCCGGGGCCCCCGTCTGGAGCCGGGCCCAGACGGAGGGCGCGTTGGCGAGCGTCTGGTGGCCGGGTTTGCCACGGAGCCCGGTCGGGCACAGCCCGAAAAAGCTACGTGGCATCCATCTCTCCAGCCCATGGGCCCACCACCTGTGGGAGGAACCGCTGGGGTCGGGTGCATTGCCACATGGGTGGCAGTGAAGGTCAGGGGCCTCGACGGACCAGACCCGGGCAGCAGACGCTGGCTCTGGGGACGTGGAATGTCACCTCTCTGTGGGGGAAGGAACCGGAACTGGTGCGGGAGGTGGAGCGCTACCGGTTAGATCTGGTGGGGCTTACCTCTACGCACAGTCTCGGTTCTGGAACCGTACTCCTGGATAGGGGTTGGACTCTTTTCTTCTCCGGAGTTGCCCAGGGTGTGAGGCGCCGGGCGGGTGTGGGGATACTCACAAGCCCCCGGTTGAGCGCCGCTATGTTGGAGTTTACCCCGGTGGACGAGAGGGTCGCCTCCCTACGCCTGCGGCTGGTGGGGGGGAAAACTCTGACTCTTGTTTGTGCATATGCACCAAACAAGAGTTCGGAGTATTCGGCCTTCTTGGAGACCTTGAATGGAGTCCTGTATGGGCCTCCAGTGGGAGACTCCATCGTTCTGCTGGGGGACTTCAACGCGCACGTGGGCAATGATGGAGACACATGGAGAGGCGTGATTGGGAGGAACGGCCTCCCTGATCTAAACCAGAGTGGTTGTTTGTTGTTGGACTTCTGTGCTAGTCATGGATTGTCTATAACGAACACCATGTTCGAACATAGGGATGCTCATAAGTGTACCTGGTACCAGAGCACCCTAGGCCAAAGGTCAATGATCGATTTTATAATCGTTTCATCTGATCTGAGGCCGTATGTTTTGGACACTCGGGTGAAGAGAGGGGCGGAGCTGTCAACCGATCACCATCTGGTGGTGAGTTGGGTCAGAGGGTGGGGGAAGACTCTGGACAGACCTGGTAAGCCCAAACGGGTAGTGCGGGTAAATTGGGAACGTCTGGAGGAGGCCCCTGTCCGACAGACTTTCAACTCACACCTCCGGCGGAGCTTTTCGTGCATCCCTGTGGAGGCTGGGGGCATTGAACCCGAGTGGACAATGTTCAAAGTTTCCATTGCTGAAGCTGCGGCGAAGAGCTGTGGTCTTAGGGTCTTGGGTGCCTCAAGGGGCGGTAACCCACGAACACCGTGGTGGACACCGGTGGTCAGGGAAGCCGTCCGACTGAAGAAGGAGTCTTTCCGGGATATGTTATCCCGGAGGGCTCCGGAGGCAGTTGCAAGGTACCGAAGGGCCCGAAGGGCTGCAGCCTCTGCCGTGAAAGAGGCAAAGCAGCGGGTGTGGGAGAAGTTCGGAGAAGACATGGAGAAGGACTTTCGGTCGGCACCAAGGTGCTTCTGGAAAACCGTTCGCCACCTCAGGAGGGGGAAGCGGGGAACCATCCAAGCTGTGTACAGTAAGGATGGGACGCTGTTGACCTCAACTGAGGAGGTAATAGGGCGGTGGAAGGAGCACTTTGAGGAACTCCTAAATCCGACTAATACGCCCTCTATGTCAGAGGCAGAGCTGGAGGATGATGGGGGATTGTCGTCAATTTCCCTGGTGGAAGTTGCTGAGGTGGTTAAACAACTCCACAGTGGCAAAGCTCCAGGGATTGATGAGATCCGTCCGGAAATGCTTAAAGCTCTGGGTGTGGAGGGGTTGTCTTGGTTGACACGCCTCTTCAACATTGCGTGGAAGTCTGGGACGGTGCCTAAGGAGTGGCAGACCAGGGTGGTGGTTCCCCTTTTCAAAAAGGGGGACCAGAGGGTGTGTGCCAATTACAGGGGTATCACACTTCTCAGCCTCCCCGGTAAAGTCTACTCCAAGGTGCTGGAAAGGAGGGTTCGGTCGATAGTCGAACCTCAGGTTGAAGAGGAACAATGCGGATTCCGTCCTGGTCGTGGAACAACGGACCAGCTCTTTACTCTCGCAAGGATCCTGGAGGGAGCCTGGGAGTATGCCCAACCGGTCTACATGTGCTTTGTGGATCTGGAGAAGGCGTATGACCGGGTACCCCGGGAGATACTGTGGGAGGTGCTGGGGGAGTATGGGGTGAGGGGGTCCCTTCTCAGGGCCATCCAATCTCTGTACGACCAAAGCGAGAGCTGTGTCCGGGTTCTCGGCAGTAAGTCGGACTCGTTTCAAGTGAAAGTTGGCCTCCGCCAGGGCTGCGCTTTGTCACCAATTCTGTTCGTAGTATTTATGGACAGGATATCGAGGCGTAGTCGGGGTGGAGGGGGGTTGCAGTTCGGTGGGCTGGGGATCTCATCGCTGCTTTTTGCAGATGATGTGGTCCTGATGGCATCATCGGCCTGTGACCTTCAGCACTCACTGGATCGGTTCGCAGCCGAGTGTGAAGCGGCTGGGATGAGGATCAGCACCTCTAAATCGGAGGCCATGGTTCTCAGCAGGAAACCGATGGAGTGCCTTCTCCAGGTAGGGAATGAGTCCTTACCCCAAGTGAAGGAGTTCAAGTACCTTGGGGTCTTGTTCGCGTGTGAGGGGACAATGGAGCGGGAGATTGGCCGGAGAATCGGCGCAGCGGGTGCGGTATTGCATTCAATTTATCGCACCGTTGTGACGAAAAGAGAGCTGAGCCAGAAGGCAAAGCTCTCAATCTACCGGTCAGTTTTCCTTCCTACCCTCACCTATGGTCATGAAGGCTGGGTCATGACCGAAAGAACAAGATCCAGGGTACAAGGGTGCGGTGCTATACATTTTAAATGGGGTCCAATGTGAATTTCGAACACAGTGCCTAGAATTTCAGCCAGACGTCCCTTAAACACAATATGCCATCCATCTCCCCCCGTGAAAAATATCTTATTAGTGATATGGTTGTGGCTCATAGTTATGTGGGCAAGGATTGGGTTAGACGCACATTTCATATTATATTCTTTAACAAGGCTGTCGATCGTATTATAAGAGCCAACTGTTAGCCTTAGCTTATTGATCAGTTTCGTTTTTGTGTCAAAGAATTCAATTTTGACCTGATTCACATACTAAAATACTACATTTCCCATTGATGCCCAACCTGTCCATATCAATCCTGGAGTTATGGAGAAAACCCAGCTCCAACCAAATCATGATTATTGACAATTCTGTTGTAAAGTGCCTGACCTCGCTCTCATTCAAACTTCTTATTTCGATAAGACCCACTTCATATGCCTGATGTAATATGAGTGGTTTTGCCAGTTTTGTTCTGAATTGCCAAATCTTATTATTTGGATAAACTACGGGCAAGGCATTACTAGGCAACGTAACAAAAAAAACGTTCTTATTCATAGCTCCGTCACCTTTCGCTAACAAATCACAATGACTAGTTTTAAGAGCCTGACCTGCTCTATTATCTTACATCAATTATGTCTTTTTCAGAGATCCATGAATTGAATTTCTCTGGCCATCCTAACCATTTCACAAGTACTAGATTTTTACGACCTGTTTTCTTTCTAGCCAGCACTTTCTCAATTTTAAACACTTTCTACAATTACAGCCTGTAACTCTGCTTCGTAAAAAGTCCCTGTCAATGTCTCTCCACTATTGTCTTTTAGTATATAAACAGGAGGAGTCCTGCCTATACGTTTTGATATTGTAAAAAACTCATCTGTAAAGGATTGTTCGTAACCTTTACGAAACACACCTCTGTGCTTTGATATTCTAACGGTGTCCCCCGTCTGAAATTTAAACGGTACCATTCCCTGCGGTTTCAGTTTGTACAGAGTGTTAAAGACTGTTTTCTCATTGTCTTTACACACAGCGGACGGAGCCATTTTTATTGAACTATGGTATGCAGAGTTGTAAGCAGTAACCATATCTTGTAGCACATCAATATAGCGTCGTGAGTTAACAGCCGTTAAATATCTCCACATTCTGGTTTTGAAAGTCAGATTGAAACGCTCAATAACACTTGCTTTTGTTTCGTTCGATGTGGAAAAATGCTGAATTTTATATAGAGTCATCAATTTTTTAAAAACCTTATAAAATTCTTTTCCAGCATCTGTTTGAAGTTTCAGAGGTATGCGTCCTTGTTCCAATATTTCTTTAAAGGCACTTGTGACAATGGGACCTGTTTTGTTTTTAAGACATATTACCCATGCATATTTAGAAAACACATCAATGCATGTCAATAAATATTGCACATTATCGTTTTCCGTAGAATATTCCGACATATCGACCAAATCAGCCTGAAATTGTTTATCGATACCGTTAACAATCACCCTGTTTCTGGGGAAATGTTTCAAGACAGGTGCATGTAGAGTGTACGCATCCTGCCTCAAGAGAAACTTTTTAACCGTGGGGATCGATGGAGACAAGCCAGTACATTCTTTGACGGAATCACGAAGCTTGTGTACACCTCCTAGCCCACCTGGGTGGGCAGGATCGTAGTATATTTTTTTCATAACCTTCTCCATGATTCATTTAAAACACAAGTGACCATGATAGTGTTATGTCATCCTTTTTTTATTTCACAAAACACGCAACCATATTCATACATATGAAAGTCATGAAGACAGCGAAACCGCTTCTATCATAGATGACATCTTGACTAATTCGGATACATTGCTTTTACTAATTATGAATATATGTAGTTTTTGCAAATCCTGTAAGACGTCGGTATAGTGTTTTTCTTTCACATACAAACTCACTGTATCTACAAGCATTGTATACATAGTAAACAGGTGATAAACTTTCAACATCTTAAAATTGTGTGTAATGTTAGCTATGACATCACAAAATGTTTCCACTATACTCTCTCGTGTCATTAACATTGATAATAACATCTGCAACAGATCCTCCCAAGGAGTGGTACTATGTTGTCTTCTTACAAGCACCATCAATTTTTCTAACCTACACACATCTGTACGATCTACATCATCACTCTTACATTGGTATTTTGTAACATCATTCACGTTATTAGCAATGGCTTGATCTAAAATACCAGATATACGTGATATGTGATATCCAAACTGATATGATTATACATCATGCGTAAACAATTCCCCATATTTTCACACTGTTAGTTCTTTCTAGCATATAAATCCCTCCAATAGTCACTAATCTCTCTAATTTCAGCTATTTTAACCACATCATCACCTATCATAGAGTCATACATAGCACTAATTTTAGTCGTGACATCTTCAGCTGTTTTCAACTCGTACAAAACTGTTTCTGTTACTCCAAGGATTCTACCCTCATTAGCGTTGAGATGTTTAAAGGACAGAAAACGCTGCACAACTCCGATGAATTTATCAGTCAATAGTCTTTTCATAAGCTGTTCAAAGTGGACAGCGTAGAAGTGTTCTGGTAGCCCTTCTATACAGTCATGCTATTTCTGGCTCGGATGATTGATCTGACAGCCATAACATAGCTCCTCCAAATACTGGTAAAGAACAATGTTAAGAAGATGTAGAGACGCTGTTTTAACGCTATCTATAAACAAAGATGACACCACACCGTCCGGCTGATCAGGCGTCACTGTGTCCGTACAAGCCCCAACAGCATCCTGTTGTAATACAGCATATGTTGAGGGGGTAGACGGATATGCATATGTTTGAGGGGGAGGGAAGCATATCAATAGAGAGGGCGGCAGAGGAGGTGTCAAAGGTGGGGGTGACAGGAAGTGTTCCGGGTTTAGAGTGGGGGTTGATGATGATGATGATGATGAAAGGGATTGAGGAGAGCCGGAGGCCGTCAGGGGGTCAAATAACCCTGGGGAGTTAGGTGGCTTTCTGGGGGATGAATGACACCACTGTAGATCCTCTGGGAAGAAAAAAAAAAGCACACATTACAATCACATTAGCAAAAAAATAAAATAAAGCATTTTAACTATTTTGACAAATAATTAGCACCTACAAATTAGACCCACCGTTTTGTTAGTCTTTGTGTCTGACGATTTTATGTCTATAGAGGGTCCGGGGGAGGGGCAGAGACTGTTGATCATCGTCCTCAAATATCAATCTTTTTCTTATGTTCTCATAAGAATTCCTTATTGTGTCTCTTCTGATGACATAGTCAATGGTATCAAACTGTGTCTTCAATATCTACCAGTCACACCATTGTATAAAGAACACGTTTTTAAACCATTTCTCATATTCCTTGTTAGATACAGGATAGGGCTTTAACTTCCATTCTTCACGCCCTCTGGCTGAAACTAACTTCTCCCTTTCGGAGCATACGCTAAGGAAAATAAAATCCTCTGCAGTTCTGGTGAAGCGGTCTGCTTCCACACGATAGATACTGGACCCATTGCTGGTGTCCCATTGAGACACATATACTAGCTCAGGAAAGCCAAGATTGTCAAGATCGGGGCAGACAACCTCACGAAAAAGACTCCAGTCTTTCACAGACATTGTACAAGCTGTTTTAGCTTTGCTAGATAAATCGACGACAACACTAGTATCCACAGCTAATGTCACATATTTGGAACTGTAGCTAATTGAATAACAGTAACCATTGTCACCCGCATATTCCATATCTGCTGTACACGACTCTGCCATGCTTGACGTAAAGATATCGGGTCTCTTTTTTCTGGGGGCCTGGCTCAAACCGAATGTTGCTTCAGTATTAGTCTAACCACCTCCCCATAACTCTTTTCGGTGTGCACGGATCATCTTCAATGTACTGGGTCTCAATTCAAATGCACTGGGAGCGCGTGTATCAACCGTACCTTCTTCTTCAACAGATGATCCAACTTGATATCCAAATCGGTGTGTAGACATGGCTGTAAGATGTTTTTTTCTTCTTGCTTTCCCCACAGGAGTTAAAAAGAAAAATGCACCGTTGGTCTGCTTGAGATGATTGAAGGCACAAAACGAACTGGCAAGATAGCTAGCTTCTGTTTCTGTTATAGTTTTTATAACTACACTCTGCATTACCAACAGTCACCTGAGCTAAACAGTTCACATCTCCTGCAAAACTCATTCAAAGCAACACAACTATTAACACACGTCTCAAAACAGGCTCAGTGCAGCCAAACACTATGCACAAGCCTTACTGAGATAACACACACACACACACACTGTCACTCAGAACACACTGAGAGTAAAAACACTAGCATCAAACACAAATACAGAAATTACAAACTTTCTATTTAGCCTATAATCAATCAATTTAAATGTTAAATCTATTATAGTAGTACAATGATAATATTCCCCTTTTGAGATGTTGATGGCAAAGTCTTTATTAATTACAGTTTTTTACGATTGCTATGACAATTCTTTCAATACTTTTAACAACCTTCCTAAACTCTTAACCCACCAACACACCTACAACACAGAATTGGCAAAACAGTTCATTTCATGCTCAAAATCACACACTGTAAACTAAACTCCAAAACTAATTTTCAAAATACAATAATACACTAACACATTGTACTATGTCTACCAAAACAATGCAAACATGTGTCAAAATCAAATAATTCTTCCAAAACACTAACACATATTCTCTTCCAACAGGAACATTTAGTCAATCATAGAACAATATCATACAATACACTAACATCCATGGAATCACAGAAACTGCATTATTTTATGTGTCAGGTCTGCACTTATACAATAGACAATAGTGATTGTACTGATCATAGATTGTGTTTTGCACTGCAGTTTCTCTTGAAGCCTCCCTACATTTTTGTTTTGTTGGGTTTAGTAAATGCATGTATATTTTTTTTTTCAAAGATAATTTTTGGGGCTTTTCTGCCTTTATTTGACAGGACAACTAGGTGAGAAAGGGGGAAGACTTGCAGGAAATTGGCACAAGTCAAATTTGAACCCTGGACCTCTGCGTCGAGGCATAAACCTCTCAGTATATGTGCGGCTGTTCTACCACTGTGCCAACCTGGCCACCATTTTGTTTATTTTGCTGCAGAGATTCAATACAAAAAATGAATGACCCATCTCAGAGTAGTTTTATAGAATGTACGGTTTATGAAAAAAAGGAGACAGAGACAGAATTGTTCTGGTATTCCTCTTCCTCTCCCTTGTGAAGGCATTTTGTATGCATTTTGTGTCAAAGCAGGAAAGAAGCAAATAAATGTGTTAATTGTATAGCCTACACAGATGGATGTTGTGCTAACTGTGTTAAGAGTTTAGGAAAGTTGTTAAAAGTATTGAAAAAAGTGCCAAAGCGATCGTAAAAAAACTGTAACTAAAGGGATAAATCATGTACAAAATAAAGTCTTGAAATTTAAATTAATTAAACAAATAAGGTGGGTTAGTTTATAACATAAATACATTCAAATTCAAACAAGAAAATTGGAGGAATAAACATGTTTTAATGTGTGTATTTATGGCTACAGCTCTGTTTGTAGCTCCTGCTGATCACCACCAGTGGGCGCAGCTGACAGCTGCACCAGACTCCAGCAGCTGACAGATGGAAGGAACTCACTGAACTTTTCAAGCTTTTTAAGGTTTTATTTTGTGAATTATTTAAATATTTTGACCATACCAACATCACAGAGAGGAATTTTACACTTTCTCTACTCCATTAAATTTAACATCTTAGGATTGATTCGATTGCGCAATTACACCAGACTGCATTTCCACTATAGTTTTACACTTATTTTTTGGAATTTAAGGTGAATAAACTTTGTTTACATGAAATAATACCTATGCTTTGGAGAAAATAAGCATACAGTATGAATTATTTAATCTAACAAGCGCTTACCCATACTTCGGATACTTTTACTAAACTTTTAACACAGACTGACACCTACAAAACACAATTGGCCAAATGGATAATTTTCTTCTCAATACCACATTTTGTTAAATATATACTAACTCTCCATTTCAAGACAGAACACATGTTTCTCTGCACACACTGACTTTACCAAAACACTGGAAATCTGACTCAAAATGAAATTATTCTGTCAAATAACAACACTTGTTTTCACTTCACAAGGTACATGCAGTCAATCAAAGTACACCAGGTTTCAAAATACTGGCTATTGTTGACATTATAAAAACTGCATAGATTTATGTTTCAGGTATTTGCATGCAAAACATGCAATCCACCTTTTACACTAAATTTCTTGGTTGGTATGTCCACATGTACAATAATGTTCACATTCAAACACATTTCAGTAAAAAGCAAATCAGTTTTTTTTCCTTACTGTTTACTAAAGGAAGTACAGTAGAAACACAGTATACAGTAATAGAACAGAAAAAGTTTTACAGTAATGCTTACAGTGAACAAAATATCCATGAAACACAAGAGCATTCCATAATCAAAAAAAAAACAAAAACAGCAAAAAGCCCAGATAAAAAAGGGGGAACAAAAAAGCACAAAATTACTGTATCTAATCCCTGCGATCTTCAGGGTTAGGCCACATGTTTTCATCAACATCACATCTGATATCATCCAAGGCGATGCACCTGGGATAAAATCTGACATTTGTGAAGGAGTAATCCTGCATTTGCCATTGCTGCACACATGGTAATGTTTGCCCCTTTCTGTCCTGGCACATCAACTTTGGCCCTCTTTCCAATTATATTTCGTCCACGTTGACGCCTTTTGGACAGATTGAATCCTGCCTCATCTATATAAATTAATTCATGAGGGGTCTGGTTGGCCTCCAATTCCATAACTCTCTGAAACAAAGTTTATGTATATCATGTCATTATTGTATATCATACTGTACTGTAACCTATTACTGTGTAGGTTATCTACTTGCAAAGTGCAAAGCTTATAGAACTGGACATTGAGTTGAATATACACTATACCTGGACATATTGTCGTCGTAGCTCCTTGACTCTCTCACTGTTCCTCTCAAAGGGAACAGTGTAGAGCTGCTTCATCCGCACGCTGTGTTTAGACAATGTCCGCGTAATGGTTGTGAGGCTGATGCTTATGATATTGTTAAATATCTCATGGTCCTCCACAATTCGAGCTTGAATTTCAATCAGTTTTATTGCATTATTTGCAACAACCATTTCTACAATGGCAAGCTCTTGATCATTATTGAGAAGCTTTCCTCTTCCCCCAGAGGGTGAAAGACGTTAGTAGTATATAGCTGACAGGTTTGCGCGTGCACGTATAGGGTACAGGTTTGCGCGTGCACGTGAGGTCACGTGATGTCGTCACGTGCACACGCGTGCACGTGTCCCCCGAAGCGTTGTGATTGGTCGGGCGCTCGAGCGGCGCGCGCAGCAAGGGAAAAAATAAAAAAATAAAAAAATAAAAAAATAAAAAAATAAAAAAATATTTTTTTTTTAAAACGCCTAAAAATAAATGAAACTGATATCGTCCGGTTTGTAGTGCCCCCTGAGGGTGAAGGGAAGTCCGTGAGAACCGTAGCCATAACTGCACAGAGTGTCCTGTCGTTGTACGGTGGAGTTTGTATTGTGTATTCCTTAAAGCGTTAGGGTTAGGCTATGTCTCAACATGTCTGAAAAAGTCATGCCGTTTCTCTAGCGGTCGAACCTGGGATCGCCTCTAGCGTTCGTAATGCCGGGAGTACATCTCGCGGGCCGGCTGTCTGCGTGTGAGTGTGAGTGTGAGGACCTCTGGTGACCGAGGGAGCTGTGGCGTCTAGCAGACGGATCGACCGTGCTCACTCGTTCGTACTGTTTGGGTAGTTTGCTCACTTGTTAACAAACCATTTTTAACTAGTCTGTTAGCTATCTCGCTAACTTGTTACCACGTTTTTTTTCTCAACCTTCCACATTTTGCTCTTTTTTAACAAACCATTTTAGCTAGGCTGTTAGCTGGCTTGTCTGTTAGCTAGCTAACTTGTTACTACGTTTTTTCTTGACCTTCCACACCCATACCAGCTGGTGTTCTTTTTTTTGATTTTTTAATTATTCTTGTGAAAGCAAAGATGATTCGTTTTTCAGCAAAGCACATTACATCGTTTTAATAGCACCCCTTTTTGCATGCTAGCTTGTTCACTTTTTTCAACAAACCATTTAAGCTGTGTTGATAGCTACCTTGCTATCACGTTTTTCCTCTAACAAAACCCTCCCGGAATGTACTTTTAATTCTATTTTTGTGAAAGCAAAGAGGAATCGTTTTTTCAGCAACATCTACAATTGGTAAGTACATTTTAAAGCAGATCTTGTGTTTAAGCATGTTGTAAGATATTTAATTTATTCAGCCATTCGTAAATTAAAAAAACGTTGACCTTGTGGTCGTCTGTTACGAAGGGGGGTTTGCTATTGTTGGTTTGTAAAAGCGTCATCCTGGGTGTGTCTTGTAGGTTTAAAACGGGGTGTTTCAAGGTGGGGTGCTCACTTTCGTACCTGCTGTTTCAGCTCGTCTGCTAGCTAACTTTTACCTTGTTTTTCCCAGCCTTCCTCAACAAAAGACCTCTGAAGTGTTTTTCTTTTTTAATTCTTTTTGTTGAAAGAAAAGAGACTTCGTTGTTTTTTGCAGCTATGCCTACAACTGGTGAGTAAATATAAAAAGCGTATCTCGTGTTTAAGCACGCTGTAAGATATTTAATTCATTCAGACATTCGTGTATTAAAACGTTTAAGCGGCATATACTTTATGTAGTTTGCATCATTAGGTGATTCTAACAAAGAGCCTGGAAAGCCTGAAAGCAATAAGAAAGTTGTAAACAGGTATTTAGTGGTGTATTTATCTCTTTTACTATGTGATTTTTATTACTATTTAATTTATCACGGTGTTTTTAGACTACTAATATATATATATATATATATATATATATATATATATATATATATATATATATATATATATATATATATATATATATTCTCTGTCTGTGTCTAGACACCCCACCCCGGAACAAAGGATCCAGAGTGGAGATAGCTACTCAATAGGACATTCTGTTGAAATCAACAGTGTTAGAGGGCCATGTGCTTCGCTAGGCGTATCTGTGAAAGCAGTTAGGTCTAAGAAGGATCTCTGGTTTAAACATAAGAAGAGTTCTATTGAGGTGGGTTGAAAAAGAAAAACAGTAAAATAGTGTATTGTTTTTTTAAAAAAAAAAGTCTGTTCTAATAATGTAATGTTGTGTTTCAGGCTAAGAAAATCCCTGAAGGTTTCCCACCGAAAAGATCCCGCTCATCCTTTGTTCAAGGCTCTCCTTCTCTGAGCACTGATGCTGAGGTAAGAAAAACCATTTGTATCTAACAGACTATATTTATATAGTGTTATAAAATATTTTTATAGAATGTATATATTGTTATAAAAAATAAAAAAAGGATTTTTCCTTTGTGTCATCAGCTAAAGGTTGTAGCAGGCTTGTCTTTGCGTATGGCATCTGATGAGGATTTCACACAGTCACCCCCATGGAGCACAAACGGCTGTCTCCATAAGTCTAAGAAGAGATCTAAGAAGAGATCTATTGAGGTGGGTTGAAAAAGAAAAACAGTAAAATAGTGTATTGTATTTTTTTTTTAAAAGTCTGTTCTAATAATGTAATGTTGTGTTTCAGACTAAGAAAATCCCTGAAGGTTTACCACCGAAAAGATCCCGCTCATCCTTTGTTCAAGGCTCTCCTTCTCTGAGCACTGATGCAGAGGTAAGAAAAACCATTTGTATCTAACAGACTATATTTATATAGTGTTATAAAATATTTTTATAGAATGTATATATTGTTATAAAAAATAAAAAAGGATTTTTCCTTTGTGTCAGCAGCTAAAGGATGTAGCAGGCTTGTCTTTGCGTTTGGCATCTGATGAGGATTTCACACAGTCACCCCCATGGAGCACAAACGGCTGTCTCCATAAGTCTAAGAAGAGATCTAAGAAAATCCCTGAAGGTTTACCACCGAAAAGATCCCGCTCATCCTTTGTTCAAGGCTCTCCTTCTCTGAGCACTGATGCAGAGGTAAGAAAAACCATTTGTATCTAACAGACTATATTTATATAGTGTTATAAAATATTGTTATAGAATGTATATATTGTTAAAATGGATTTTCCTTTGTGACAGCAACTAAAGGCTGTTTCAGACTTGGTGTCTCTACATTTGACACCGAAGGAGAATTTCACACATAGTACACAGGCGCCAATACGACCACTGGGTGTCTCTATTGAGAGGGGACAAAGGGCCACACCTTTACCAAAAACAACAGTTGAGGTTTGTGTTTTGTTTGAAGTGTGTGTGTGTGTGTGTGTGTGTGTGTGTGTGTGTGTGTGTGTGTGTGTCTTTATTTAACTAAAATATGTTATCATCCCTAGACGATCATATCCGTAGAAGACTTAGAAGGGCGTGAAGACACACACCTATCGGAGCCGTCTCATACAACACACCAGACGAATGGGGGAGCTTCGCCGCCGGTCCCTGAATATGATGTAGGTGTTTTACAGAGTTCTGCTGTACTCCTTGACACCGTTTGTAGAGAGGAATGTGACTATAATGACGAAGACGACTGTATACCAGACACTCCTGTCATACATAGACAAAGACCAACATACAAGCCCCCGTTAACTGTGTCAGATGATTGGTGTAGCATTAGTAATACCCCTGTAACTATTCCTATAAATATACTCAAGGGTGTCGATCCATTCCTGGGTAATCAACCAGAGCGTAGTTATATTACTAACAATCTTTTCGAGCCCTGCTCAACCCAAGGGTTTTCCGACCGTACCACCTTGTTTCAAGGTGAAGAGCTTTTTGAATATTGTGCGAACACGTCATTCCGGCAAACTGTGTCTACAAACCGCTCATGTGCAGATTCTTATGCCAGTCCACAACCGTCCACGAGTACGTTCCGCGCACAGGCGCCTCCCTCAGACAATCCTCAGGAGCGTGGGCAGTCATCAAAACGTCCCAGCCCCCGTGACCGCTCCAGTCCACAACCGTCCACGAGTACGTTCCGCGCACAGGCGCCGCCCTCAGACAATCCTCAGGAGCGTGGGCAGTCATCAAAACGTCCCAGCCCCCGTGACCGCTCCAGTCCACAACCGTCCACGAGTACGTTCCGCGCACAGACGCTGCCCTCAGAAAATCCTCATGGGGGTGTACAGCATGGGGAGGGTCGTGTTTCTAAGGCGACGTCTGACATAGCATCCCGACAGTTTCCCCTTTTTAATGCTACTGAATTTCGTCAAGATGTCGACCTACGAAATATTGATTTGACAGATATTGGCAGTGTGCCTGAAAGGGTTTATAACACTCTAACAGGTTTAATAGAGAGGGCTTTGGACAATGCTACACAGGACAGTGTTTTAAATGTTGAGTTAAGGGGCCCTGCCGTGAATGTCCCTATTCAAACAATGTTGAACTCGGACGACGGCTACAACACAGATACATTTCTGGAGCAAGTCTCACAAGCTATGCAAAGTAACGATAATTCTCTGACCGATGACGCTTTGGAATTAATTGTGACTATAGCTCGTAATATGTCAGGCGGTAATCCCGGGGGCCGTCGAAAACTAGGAAGCATCGGTTACGATCAAATATTGTCAGTAAAAGGTAATGCTTTATACAATCCCAAGAATAACGATGGTAATGACAATCTCTGCTTTGCTCTCTGTCTGGCACATTATGTAAACAGTAGATTGTCCCCGTGTGAAAAGATAAATTATGCAAAGCAGCTACATAGGGATTTGGATTTTGACGATACACATATGGTTTCATTCTCTGATGTTGACAGATTTCAGAAACATCTGAAAATGAAAATTGTAATATTCCATCATGTTGGCAGTTGTAAAAAACCACAGATCTTCAAAACACACGACGAGCCACATGTGAAAACAGCATGGTTGTATTTGCATAACGAGCATTACTATCTCATTGTAAATAAGACGTCTTTCTTCGGTGCACCGTACGTTTGCGACGGTTGTTACAAGACGTACAGCACTGCCCTGGAGCATCGGTGTGGTTTTCTTTGTAATGTATGTTACACTGCTTGTACCCCTAATAAAACTATTAAATGTGCAGACTGTAGACGCATATGCAAATCGCAACAGTGTTTTGAAAACCATAAAAAACCCGATGCGAAACACCGTCTCATACCCTGCGAGCGGATCAAATATTGTGAGTCCTGTCACACGACGTACCGGACGGCTAAAAAACCACACGTCTGTAGAGTCCCAAAATGCCTACATTGTAGAGAGCCTGTAGTCGGCACAACGCACGAATGCTTTATACAGCCCCTCAAACGCGAAGAAAGTAGTGATAAGTATCTCTTTTACGATTTTGAGACACGTTGTACTGAGGGTCGCCATGAAGCTAATTTTGTGTGCATTATGGATATGAATGGCACCAAAAACTGTTACGAAACCTCCAACTGTGTCGCTTCATTCATTCAGAACTACAGACGGGAGAAATACAAAGGCTATACTTTTATAGCACACAATGCCTCCGGTTTTGACAGTTACATAGTTTTAGAGTATATAGTGAGCCAGAAACTTTGTCCAACTATTACTATGCGGGGTTCTAGGGTGCTTCTTATGTACGATTCTACTTACAAACAACGCTGGATAGACTCATTCAGTTTCATAACAATGCCTCTGTCTAAAACCCCGTCTGCCATGGGATTCTCAGATCTTCTGAAGGGGTTCTTCCCCCACGCCTTCAACACACGTGAGAATGAGAATTATATCGGTCCCCATCCGCCTCCTGCTCTATATGGTTATGATGCCATGACTGACGAGTGTAAGAAAACGTTCACCGAGTGGTACGCCACGGTCTGTGACACACCCTTTGACTTTCGAAAAGAGCTGCGCACCTATTGTGTTAACGATGTGACAGTTTTGCGCAAAGCATGCCAGATATACAGAGAAGCCTTCCATGAGTGCACCGGTCTAGATCCGTTTGCATATACGACAATGGCCTCCTCCTGTATGGGAGTGTTTAAAACTCTGTTCCTACCCAAAGACACAGTTGCTCTGACGTACGAGGGTGCTTACATTAGGCAAAACAAGACGTATTCTGACATTTCAATACAGTGGTTAGAGTATGTTGCAAACAGCGAGGGTATTGACATACAGCACGCTCTGAACAGAGGTGAAAAGTCATTTGGCCCGTTCTTTGTAGATGGCTATTGTGAAGCCACAAACACATGTTATGAATTTAACGGATGCTTCTTTCATGGCTGTGATAAGTGCTACGCACAAGCGGAAATCAACCCTCTCACCAAAAACAAAACACAGGGTGAGCTGCGCATAGAGTTCCATAACAGAGTGACGGCTCTAAAAAATGTGTACGGCCTAACTGTTGTGGTGAAGTGGGAGTGTGATTGGCGACAGGATGTGTGCAATAACCCGGCCGTTAAGGAGTTCATGTTAACGTATGAAAAGCCAGCGCGTCTCAATCCTCGAGAAGCCCTCTTTGGAGGCCGAACGAATGCTATGAAGCTGTACCACAAGGTAGAAAATGGTGAGAAAATTCGCTACTACGATTTCACAAGTTTGTACCCAACTGTTCAGGCCAAAAGAGATTATCCAATAGGCCATCCTCAGATAATACACAAGGATTTTGATGACATAAACACATACTTTGGTATTGTGAAATGCACAGTGGTGCCCCCCAGAGGACTGTACCACCCTGTACTGCCGTATCACTGTAACGGGAAACTGATGTTCCCTCTATGTGCTGTGTGTGCCGTTCAGATGAATCAGACAACCCAGTGTGCGCATAGCGACCAAGAGCGACAGCTGTCTGGGGTGTGGGTGTCGTTTGAATTACAAAAAGCCGTAGCGAAAGGGTATAAGATAGTTGCAATCGACGAGGTTTGGCATTTCCCAGAAAAAACGGACCAGCTTTTTAAAGCCTATGTTAAGACATTTCTTAAACGCAAGCAAGAGGCTTCAGGATATCCCGGGCATATCAAAACGGAAGACGAAAAAAAAAAATACATAGATGGCTACTATGTACGCGAAGGCATACGTCTGGATCCCGCCAAGATATGTGTTAACAAAGCAGTCAGAAATACCAATAAATCAATTTTGAACAACTTGTGGGGACGCTTTGCTATGCGTAACAATATGACGACTGCTGAACTCATAACAGATCCGTCCCGGTTCACACAGCTCATGTTCAGCGATACTTTTGATGTTCGACAGTTCTCATTTATCTCGCCAGAGGTAGCTATTGTCCAGTGGCGATACACAGATGGTCAAGTATCCAGAGTAAACGATGTGAATGTTTTTATAGGAGCTATGACCACCGCCTATGCACGCATGGAACTATATGATTTGCTGGATACGCTTCAGGAACGTGTTTTGTACTGTGACACAGACAGCATTGTCTTCACAACCCGAGGCGATGAGTGGATCCCCCCGCTCGGCCCTTACCTTGGTGAATTAACTGATGAACTCAACAGTGCGCAAGTCTGCGGGGCCCCTACAGAGGACTATATAACAGAGTTTGTTTCGGGGGGTCCTAAATGCTATGCTTATAGGACGGCACAAGGCCACACACAGGTTAAATGCAAGGGTGTGACCCTTAATGCCGAAAATGCCAAAGTGGTGACACATGAATCTTTAATTGGTCTTGTTCAAGCATTTGTGACCAATCAGCAGCCTCCTAACCGTCTGACCACAAATGCATTCACAATAAAACGCGACAAAAAACAGTTTCATCTCAAAAACGACACGCTGACGCGGAAAGTACAGGTTGTTTACAACAAGCGACGCGTGTTCCGCGACTATACAACGGTTCCTTATGGCTACTAGTAATAACATCAGGCATGTTGCAGAATTTGATGGCAGGCTACAACACCCTTTCAGCGTCATTATTAGTGGGCCCTCTAATTGCGGGAAAACATGTTTTGTCAAAGACATTATTGAAAACATGGCCTCTGTTATTTCACAAAAAATAGATAACATTGTATACATCTATTCATGCTGGCAGTCAATATACGATCAATTGCTTAAAACGGTGAATATAAATTTTGTGGAAGGACTCCCTGAATCGTTCTGTGACAATGCGCTTCTTCCACCTGCTAAGAATAATCTGTTAGTGATTGATGATTTAATGGATCGAGCCAGTGATAATTTGGAAGTTCAAAAATTTTTTACACAGTATGTCCATCACAGAAATATTAGTTGTATATATCTAGTGCAGAATCTGTTCATTCAAGGTAAAGCGAGTCGTACAATCAGTTTGAACACAAATTATATAATTCTTTTCAAAAATGCTAGAGATCAGCATCAGATAAGCTTACTGGCACGACAAATGTTCCCCGGAAATACTAAATATTTTTTAGAGGCTTTCGACGATGCCACAAGTTCCCCATACGGATATCTGTTGATAGATTATAAAGCCACAACCCCCGATATTTTAAGACTCAGATCCGCGCTGCTATCGCCTCAGCAGGTTGTATACATTCCGAGGAAAAAAAAAGTGTAATAATGTCAAACCGAATGGAACGGAATTTTACAATGTTAGACATGCTACATAAGGCATCACCCAGAGCAAGAGGTGTTATTGTGAGCAATGCCAGTCCAGACTTTATTAATGCGCTTTGTGAAATAGCTTTGAATGTGTTAAGAGGTAACATACCACTGTCTAATATTCAGTACAAGCTGTTAAAGAAGAAGAAGAAAGTGATTAGACTAATAGCTGATAAAAAAATCAAACATTTAAAAAAAAAAAAGACAATCAACCAAACAGGTGGGTTTCTATTGCCTCTACTTGGCGCCGCAATCCCGTTCATAGCAAGTCTTATCAACAGGAATTGAAATGGAACACACTCAGAAAATGTTTCTGGTTCCTCAAAATCAATTAGCGACATTACAGCCGCCTCAAACAACTGACTCCTCAAATGTATCTCTGCGACAGTCTGTACAAAGTGAATTGGATCGAGCCATGAGTGAAATATTGAAACAACCTGACATCAATGTATATGAAAAAGCTAAAAAATATTCAAGTATTCTGCAGCGATACCTAGCCTTGGCGAGACAGGGGGAGCGTGAGAAAAGTGTGATTACATTATCACTGCCTGACGAATCCTCAAAGGCTGATGCCTCAATGTCTGAGTCACAAGACGCTATCGCACAAGACGATATGATAAGAGCAGAAGTATTGGCACATATGCCCTCCAGGAATAAACGCAACGCTGAATACATAATCACTTCGTTATCCCGTAATAATAAGATTGCGTGGTCAAACAACGGAGAAATCGTTGTTGAAGATAAGCCTGTGCCAGGTAGTCATCTGTATGATCTACTGAAAAGTGTAACAACGCATAATAATGTTTCAGATCGTTCAAGACCAAAAGGGTGGAACATATTTTTAAAAACGTTAGCCAGCTTAAATGTGCCACTATCCGTAATCCCAAACACGATGGTACGCCGCTCTATTGAGGCATTTAAAACAGGGGAACGGGATGAAACTAATACACAATCGTCAATGTCTGATTTACGTACCCCGCGCATGCGTAGAGAAATAAGAATGGCCCCTTCCTTTATACATAGCACATCGTCTGATTTACGAGCAACTAGTACTCCTAGACCGATTAGTATTACACCCGCCATTACTAAGACTCGTTGGGCCAGTTTTTAATCTATTTTTATATTTTCTATTATTATTACAATAATTTTATATTTTCCTTTTTAACCTATTTTTATTATTTTTCTATTGAGGGGTATTTTCTTTATTCAATGATGCGACTAACAAGAAAAGACAGTGTTGAATGTAACCAGTAACACTAAATGAATGTGTTTACATTTCATTTTATATTTTCCTTTTTAACCTATTTTTATATTTTCTATTGATGGGTATTTTCTTTATTCAAGAATGTGACAAAACCAAGAAAATACAGTGTTGAATGTAACCTATAACAGTAATGACTGTGATTTACAATAATTTTATATTTTCCTTTTTAACCTATTTTTATTATTTTTCTATTGAGGGGTATTTTCTTTATTCAAGAATGTGAAAAGACAGTGTTGAATGTAACCTGTAACATTAAATGAATGTGTTTTTTTATATTAATTTTATCTGATGAATGCATTTTTTCTGTATAGCTCTACAAAGTAATAAAAGGAATAAAACAGTAAGACATTGTAAGATCAATATATTCCACATTCTTTATTGAAAAACATTACACAATACTTTTTTTTATCTGTAGGTAGCGCATGAACATTGTACACATTTAAAATTCTGATCGTGACACACATATGGATGTATTCTGCTAACAAAATGGGTGACCATCGTGTCGTTGCATACAAGATTAGGACCATACATGTTCAAAACTTTTGAATAAGGAATTTTTTTCTGGATATGCCATAAAAAGAAAACGCAGTGCTGACCACATGTTGTAGAATGATTATTTTGCACTTGGATAGCTGAATGGTACATCTCCACGCAGTTTTTTAAGAGGAAATGGTTGATTTCTTGAGGAAAAAAGCTAGGGGGGTGTCCGAAACTATCAAAAAACAAACCATGCTTGTTCTCTGTAATGTAAATACCGAGCCAATGTTGACCCGGTTTATCGCTAGGGTCAGTATTTACAACTAGCATAGCAGGTAATTTACAAACGATGGTTTTTGGCAGTTGATCACACGGCCTTACTCCTAAGAAATTTGTGTCTCTAGTCGTTCTTTTTCTAAGAACACTAGTGAGTTCTATTGTATTCATCTTTAGTAGTGGTCCAATAGGACTTGCCTTTGGTTAGATATTTCAATTACAGAATCAAAAACGGAATAGCAGATAAGGGTCACCGTACGTGGTAGTGGGTTTCTGAAGCGTGCTTCCAAGCGAACGGTGCCGTTCTTAATCAGCGAGACGTTTCCTGACCCACCACCATCCGGTTCCAAATTGAAACAAAAGAGTGTATATCCAGCCCCGAAATCGGAGCGTGTTATGGACAGTGATCGATCTTTTAAATGACGACCTGTTGATTCCACCAGCTGATAATATTCTCGTACATATTGTCCTCTTTGAAAAAGGGGTTGAAAAGGCCGTGCAGGGTGAGGCTGTCCGTCTGCGTATAGGCCTATAAACTCAGTGTCATAGTGCCCGAAATTAAAAGGGTTACGAGCATATGAGCCTGTGTATGCTTCGTTATCAACAAAAGCCAAGACTACGAATTTTGGTATCTGCCCAATAAATAAATTCTTTTGGCTACAGACCCTCGTACCTGCCGGAATGGAAAATGTTTTTATGGCTACCCTGTCAATAGAATATTTGGCATTAGTATGCTGTAGAGCTCTACTATGAGCTAGTCTCACAGTAGGAGACACTGATATCTTCTTTACAAACAGACTAGCAGACATTATTTTCACTGTGAATTGAACATTTCCTGGGGTCATTAGTACAAAGTCATCTTTTGACCTGATGAATTTTAGCGAGATGTCCAAACCATTTATCAAAAGTTTTTCTTGAAAAAACAAGTCAGCATGTATTGGTGATATTAATTCCACAATACGGCTTTCACCAGTGTATGCACCCCGTTGCTCTAACCCCAAATTATCTCCTGTAATAGATGTCTCCTCCATTTTTCCACCGGTGTCTTTACAGAACAGGCCAGTGCTGAACTGTGTATCCAGTGTTTCTTTTCCATAATTTAGCAAACATTCAATAATCCCTCTGTACAGATACGTATTTGAAGATTGGCTAATCAACCTATCCCCTAACATTATATCTACTTGGGAAAAAAGACTGCACCCAGGATAGTTTATAAAACCCACATCAGCGGCATTAGCCAGCAATGTGCCGTCAGGATTTGTAATCCTCACACGTGTGTACAGATACGAATCGTTCAGATCTAGATAGTCTTCTCCACTAGCAGATATGAAAAACTCTATAGGCCCGCTGTCTGTTAGAGAGGACATGGGCGGTACTTCTAGAAATGTTGATTTTTCGATAGATGTCTGGGTGTACGGGACTGTAAATAGGTCCAGTTCTGTCTTCACACACTCTTCCGACTGATTATGAATGAATGACATGATTAATTTCTTAAAGTTAATCTAAAATATGTCTTTTGTCAGGAACAATGATCGTCGGTTCGGAGCTCTGCGCCTACGGACAGATGTCTTCTTTTTGAGGACCCTTCGTTTTTTGCGTGTGTTTTTATGTTTTTTTTTCACACCCTGGTTACGCCCACATCCTGAAGGGCTTCTTTTTAATGCTTTGCGCCTGTACACCATGAGACCTTTTCCCTGCTGCCTGGATGCTACGGCATTCCTGACATTAGACACAACATCTCCTATAATACCTGTGGCGGCTGTTTTCAGGTGAGGTTTGGCTAGATTAAAACCCTTTTTTAAAAGAGGGACAGCCATTCGAAATAGGGTTCGGAACACGCCCCCTAAACCAGACCCGTATTGCGTGGGGGTTCCTATGAAACCGGGCAGGTCTCCACCGGCTTGGTTCATATAGTAGGACATATACCTTCCATCATCAGCTGTGTACGCTTTCCGCATCATTTTTTAATGTTGTTTCACAGGTCTAAAATGTAGTTTGACAATTACTTTTCCGTATGAGAAAGGTATGTGCTGGTTCTGGTCGTCTCGTAGATCTATTTGAATGTCTGTAATAGCGGAGCGTGACAACGATGTGTAGTGAGGGTTGTCGTAACTCAGAGTGGGCATACGTTTGACCTCATCGGAGATATTTATACATCGCAGCAGTGGTACATGACTATCGCCGACTAGCTGGTAGTCCACAATGTCACTATAAATAAATATATTATAACGGCCGCCGTGAATGTCGGCAGGGTGCGGGGCTATACATTTTAAATGGGGTCCAACGTGGATTTCGAACACAGTGTCTGGAATGAACCCTAGAATTTCGGCCAGACGTCCCTTAAAACACAATATGCCATCCGTCTCCTCCCGTGAAAAATATCTTATTAGTGATATGGTTGTGACTCATCGTTATGTGTGCAAGGATTGGGTTGGACGCACATTTCATATTATATTCTTTAACAAGGCTGTCGACCGTGTTATAAGAGCCAACTGTTAGCCTCCGCTTATTGAGCAGTTTCGTTTTTGTGTCGATGAATTCAATCTTGGCATCGCTCTCACTGAAACTATTCCAGACCCGGGGATATTGTATTTCGATAAGGCCGACTTCATACGCCTGATGTAATATGAGCGGTTTTGCTAGTTTTGTTCTGAACTGCCAAATCTTATTATTTGGATACACTGCAGGCGATGCATTACTAGGCAGCGTAACAAAAAACCCGTTCTTATTCATAGCTCCGTCACCTTTCGCTAACAAATCACAATGACTAGTTTTAAGAGCATGTCCGGCTCTATTATCTTACATCAATTATGTCTTTTTCAGAGACCCATGAATTGAATTTCTCGGGCCATCCTAACCATTTCACAAGTACTAGATTTTTACGACCCGTTTTCTTTCTATCCAGCACTTTCTCAATTTTAAACACTTTGTTTTTGTCTATAATTACAGCCTGTAACTCTGCTTCATAAAAAGTCCCTGTCAAGGTCTCTCCGCTATTGTCTTTTAGTATATAAACGGGAGGAGTCCTGCCTATACGTTTTGATATTGTAAAAAACTCATCTGTAAAGGATTGTTCGTAACCTTTGCGAAACACACCTCTGTGCTTTGATATCCTAACGGTGTCGCCCGTCTGAAATTTAAACAGTACCATTCCCTGCGGTTTCAGTTTGTACAGAGTGTTAAAGACTGTTTTCTCATTGTCTTTACACACAGCGGTTGGAGCCATTTTTATTGAACTATGGTATGAGATCGAGGAAGGGATGGAGTGACCCTGCCCGGAGGAAGCCCGGGGCCCCCGTCTGGAGCCAGGCCCAGACGGAGGGCTCGTTGGCGAGCGTCTGGTGGCCGGGTTTGCCACGGAGCCCGGTCGGGCACAGCCCGAAAAAGCTACGTGGCATCCATCTCTCCAGCCCATGGGCCCACCACCTGTGGGAGGAACCGCTGGGGACGGGTGCATTGCCACATGGGTGGCAGTGAAGGTCAGGGGCCTCGACGGACCAGACCCGGGCAGCAGACGCTGGCTCTGGGGACGTGGAATGTCACCTCTCTGTGGGGGAAGGAACCGGAACTGGTGCGGGAGGTGGAGCGCTACCGGTTAGATCTGGTGGGGCTTACCTCTACGCACAGTCTCGGTTCTGGAACCGTACTCCTGGATAGGGGTTGGACTCTTTTCTTCTCCGGAGTTGCCCAGGGTGTGAGGCGCCGGGCGGGTGTGGGGATACTCACAAGCCCCCGGTTGAGCGCCGCTATGTTGGAGTTTACCCCGGTGGACAAGAGGGTCGCCTCCCTACGCCTGCGGCTGGTGGGAGGGGAAACTCTGACTCTTGTTTGTGCATATGCACCAAACAAGAGTTCGGAGTATTCGGCCTTCTTGGAGACCTTGAATGGAGTCCTGTATGGGGCTCCAGTGGGAGACTCCATCGTTCTGCTGGGGGACTTCAACGCGCACGTGGGCAATGATGGAGACACATGGAGAGGCGTGATTGGGAGGAACGGCCTCCCTGATCTAAACCAGAGTGGTTGTTTGTTGTTGGACTTCTGTGCTAGTCATGGATTGTCTATAACGAACACCATGTTCGAACATAGGGATGCTCATAAGTGTACCTGGTACCAGAGCACCCTAGGCCAAAGGTCAATGATCGATTTTATAATCGTTTCATCTGATCTGAGGCCGTATGTTTTGGACACTCGGGTGAAGAGAGGGGCGGAGCTGTCAACCGATCACCATCTGGTGGTGAGTTGGGTCAGAGGGTGGGGGAAGACTCTGGACAGACCTGGTAAGCCCAAACGGGTAGTGCGGGTAAATTGGGAACGTCTGGAGGAGGCCCCTGTCCGACAGACTTTCAACTCACACCTCCGGCGGAGCTTTTCGTGCATCCCTGTGGAGGCTGGGGGCATTGAACCCGAGTGGACAATGTTCAAAGTTTCTATTGCTGAAGCTGTGGCGAAGAGCTGTGGTCTTAGGGTCTTGGGTGCCTCAAGGGGCGGTAACCCACGAACACCGTGGTGGACACCGGTGGTCAGGGAAGCCGTCCGACTGAAGAAGGAGTCTTTCCGGGATATGTTATCCCGGAGGGCTCCGGAGGCAGTTGCAAGGTACCGAAGGGCCCGAAGGGCTGCAGCCTCTGCCGTGAAAGAGGCAAAGCAGCGGGTGTGGGAGAAGTTCGGAGAAGACATGGAGAAGGACTTTCGGTCGGCACCAAGGTGCTTCTGGAAAACCGTTCGCCACCTCAGGAGGGGGAAGCGGGGAACCATCCAAGCTGTGTACAGTAAGGATGGGACGCTGTTGACCTCAACTGAGGAGGTAATAGGGCGGTGGAAGGAGCACTTTGAGGAACTCCTAAATCCGACTAATACGCCCTCTATGTCAGAGGCAGAGCTGGAGGATGATGGGGGATTGTCGTCAATTTCCCTGGTGGAAGTTGCTGAGGTGGTTAAACAACTCCACAGTGGCAAAGCTCCAGGGATTGATGAGATCCGTCCGGAAATGCTTAAAGCTCTGGGTGTGGAGGGGTTGTCTTGGTTGACACGCCTCTTCAACATTGCGTGGAAGTCTGGGACGGTGCCTAAGGAGTGGTAGACCAGGGTGGTGGTTCCCCTTTTCAAAAAGGGGGACCAGAGGGTGTGTGCCAATTACAGGGGTATCACACTTCTCAGCCTCCCCGGTAAAGTCTACTCCAAGGTGCTGGAAAGGAGGGTTCGGTCGATAGTCGAACCTCAGGTTGAAGAGGAACAATGCGGATTCCGTCCTGGTCGTGGAACAACGGACCAGCTCTTTACTCTCGCAAGGATCCTGGAGGGAGCCTGGGAGTATGCCCAACCGGTCTACATGTGCTTTGTGGATCTGGAGAAGGCGTATGACCGGGTACCCCGGGAGATACTGTGGGAGGTGCTGGGGGAGTATGGGGTGAGGGGGTCCCTTCTCAGGGCCATCCAATCTCTGTACGACCAAAGCGAGAGCTGTGTCCGGGTTCTCGGCAGTAAGTCGGACTCGTTTCAAGTGAGAGTTGGCCTCCGCCAGGGCTGCGCTTTGTCACCAATTCTGTTCGTAGTATTTATGGACAGGATATCGAGGCGTAGTCGGGGTGGAGGGGGGTTGCAGTTCGGTGGGCTGGGGATCTCATCGCTGCTTTTTGCAGATGATGTGGTCCTGATGGCATCATCGGCCTGTGACCTTCAGCACTCACTGGATCGGTTCGCAGCCGAGTGTGAAGCGGCTGGGATGAGGATCAGCACCTCTAAATCGGAGGCCATGGTTCTCAGCAGGAAACCGATGGAGTGCCTTCTCCAGGTAGGGAATGAGTCCTTACCCCAAGTGAAGGAGTTCAAGTACCTTGGGGTCTTGTTCGCGTGTGAGGGGACAATGGAGCGGGAGATTGGCCGGAGAATCGGCGCAGCGGGTGCGGTATTGCATTCAATTTATCGCACCGTTGTGACGAAAAGAGAGCTGAGCCAGAAGGCAAAGCTCTCAATCTACCGGTCAGTTTTCCTTCCTACCCTCACCTATGGTCATGAAGGCTGGGTCATGACCAAAAGAACAAGATCCAGGGTACAAGCGGCCGAAATGGGTTTCCTCAGGAGGGTGGCTGGCGTCTCCCTTAGAGATAGGGTGAGAAGCTCAGTCATCCGTGAGGAGCTCAGAGTAGAGCCGCTGCTCCTTTGCATTGAAAGGAGCCAGTTGAGGTGGTTCGGGCATCTGGTAAGGATGCCCCCTGGGCGCCTCCCTAGGGAGGTGTTCCAGGCACGTCCAGCTGGGAGGAGGCCTCGGGGAAGACCCAGGACTAGGTGGAGGGATTATATCTCTAACCTGGCCTGGGAACGCCTCGGGATCCCCCAGTCGGAGCTGGTTAATGTGGCTCGGGAAAGGGAAGTTTGTGGCCCCCTGCTGGAGCTGCTACCCCCGCGACCCGATACCGGATAAGCGGACGAAGATGGATGGATGGATGGTATGCAGAGTTGTAAGCAGTGACCATGTCTTGTACCACATCAATATAGCGACGTGAGTTAACAGCCGTTAAGTATCTCCACATTCTGGTTTTGAAAGTCCGGTTGAAACGCTCAACAACACTTGCTTTTGTTTCGTTCGTTGTGGAAAAATGGTGAATTTTATATAGAGTCATCAATTTTTGAAAAACCTTATTATAAAACTCTTTTCCGGCATCTGTTTGAAGTTTCAGAGGTACGCGTCCTTGTTCCAATATTTCTTTAAAGGCACTTGTGACAACGGGACCCGTTTTGTTTTTAAGACATATTACCCATGCATATTTAGAAAACACATCAATGCATGTCAATAAATATTGCACATTATCGTTTTCCGTAGAATATTCCGTCATATCGACCAAATCAGCCTGAAATTGTTTATCGATACCGTTAACAATCACCCTGTTTCTGGGGAAATGTTTCAAGACAGGTGCATGTAGAGTGTACGCATCCTGCCGCAAGAGAAACTTTTTAACAGCGGGGATCGATGGAGACAACCCAGTACATTCTTTGACGGAATCACGAAGTTTGTGTACACCTCCTAGAGCCCCTGGGTGGGCAGGATCGTAGTATATTTTTTGCATAACCTTCTCCATGATTCGTTAAAACACAAGTGATCACGATAGTGTTATGTCATCCTTTTTTTATTTCACAAAACAACCAAACGCATTTATACATACGAAAGTCATGAAGACAGCGAAACCGCTTCTATCATAGATAGCATCTTGACTAATACGGATACATTGCTTTTACTGATTATGAATATATGTAGTTTTTGCAAATCCTGTAAGACGTCGGTATAGTGTTTTTCTTTCACATACAAACTCACTGTATCTACAAGCATTGTATACATAGTAAGCAGGTGATAAACTTTTAACATCTTAAAATCGTGTGTAATGTTAGCTATGACATCACAAAATGTTTCCACTATACTCTCTCGTGTCATTAACATTGATAACAACATCTGTAACAGATCCTCCCAAGGAGTGGCGCTATGTTGTCTTCTTACAAGCACCATCAATTTTTCTAACCTACACACATCTGTACGATCTACAGCAACACTCTTACATTGTTATTTTGTAACATCATTCACGTTATTAGCAATGGCTTGATCTAAAATATCAGATATACGTGATATGTGATATCGCTCACTGATATGATTATACATTACGCATAAACAATTCCCCATATTTACACCCTGTTAGTTCTTTCTACCATATAAATCCCTCCAATAGTCACTAATCTCTCTAATTTCGGCTATTTTAACCACATCATCACCTATCATAGAGTCATACATAGCACTGATTTTAGTCGTGACATCTTCAACTCGTCTCTTCAACTCGTGCAAAACTGTTTCTGATACTCCGAGGATTCTACCCTCACCGGCCTTGAGATGTTTAAAGGACAGAAAACGCTGCACAACTCCGATGAATTTATCAGTGTCAGAAGTGTTCTGGTAGCCCTTCTATACAGTCATGCTGTTTCTGGCTCGGATGATTGATCTGACAGCCATAACACCGCTCCTCCAAATACTGGTAAAGAACAATGTTAAGAAGATGTAGAGACGCTGTTTTAACGCTATCTATAAACAACGATGACACCACGCCGTCCGGCTGATCATGCGTCACAGTGTCCGAACAAGCCCCGACATCATCCTGTTGTAATACAGCATACGTTGAGGGGGTAGATGGATATGCATGTGTTTGACGCGGCGGGGAGCATATCAATAGAGAGGGAGGCAGAGGAGGGGTCATAGGCGGCGGTGCCAGGAAGTGTTCCGGGCTTAGAGTGGGGGTTGTTGATGATGATGATGATGAAAGGGATTGAGGAGAGCCGAAGACCGTCAGGGGGTCAAATAACACAGGGGTGTTAGGTGTCTTTCTGCCGGACGAATGACACATCTCTAGATCCTCTGGGAAGAAAAAAAGCACACATTACAATCACAGTAGCAAACAAAATAATATAAAAGCATTTTAACTATTTTTGCCAAATAATTAGCACCTACAAATTAGACCCACCATTTTGTTAGTCTTTGTGTCTGACGATTTTAGGTCTATAGAGGGTCTTGGGGAGGGGCTGAGACTGTTGATCATCGTCCTCAAATATCAAACTTTTTCTTATGTTCTCATAAGAATTCCTTATTTTGTCTCTTCTGATGACATAGTCAATGGTATCAAACTGTGTCTTCAATATCTCCCAGTCACACCATTGTATAAAGAACCCGTTTTTAAACCATTTCTCATATTCTTCGTTAGATACAGGGTAGGGCTTTAACTTCCATTCTTCACGTCCTCTGGCTGCAACTAACTTCTCCCTTTCGGAGCATACGCGAAGGAAGATAAAATCCTCTGTGGTTCTGGTGAAGCGGTCTGCTTCAACACGATAGATACCGGCCCCATTGCAGGTGTCCCATTGAGACACATACACTAGCTCAGGAAAGCCAGGATTGTCAAGATCGGGGCAGACAACCCTACGAAAAAGACTCCAGTCTTTCACCGCCATTGTGCAGGCTGTTTTAGCATTGCTAGATAAATAGGCCACAACACTAGTATACACAGCTAATGTCACATATCCGGAACTGTAGCTAATTGAATAACAGTAACCATTGTCCCCCGCATATTCCATATCAGCTGTACACGACTCTGACATGCTTGACGTAAAGATATCGGGTCGGAATCTCTTTTTTCTGGGGGCCTGGCTCAGACCGAATGTTGCTCCAGTATTAGTCTCACCTCCTCCCCATAACTCTTTACGGGGTGCACGGATCATCTTCAACGTACTGGGTCTCAATTCAAATGCACTGGGAGCGTGTGTATCAACCGTACCTTCTTCTTCAACCGTTGATCCAACTTGATATTCAAATCGATGTGTAGACATGGCTGTAAGATGTTTTTTTTTTCCTCTTGCTTTCTCCCAGGAGTTAAAAAGAAATATACACCGCTGGTCTGCTTGAGATGATCGAAGGCACAAAACGAACTGGCTAGCTAGCTAACTAAAAACAGTAGGTAAAAAGAGGCGAGACAGGTCGAGACATAGCCCTTTATACTCCTCCATAACTCTCCCCTATAACAGCATCACCGTCATAGGGGGCACATGACTTTTTCAGACATGTTGAGACATAGCCTAACCGTAACGCTTTTTAGGAATACACAATACAAACTCCACCATACAACGACAGGACACTCTGTCCAACAAGACACACCCAGGATGACGCTTTTACAAACCAACAATAGCAAACCCCCCTTCATAACAGACGACCACGAGGTCAACGTTTTTTTAATTTACGAATGGCTGAATAAATTAAATATCTTACAACATGCTTAAACACAAGATCTGCTTTAAAATGTACTTACCAATTGTAGATGTTGCTGAAAAAACGATTCCTCTTTGCTTTCACAAAAATAGAATTAAAAGTACATTCCGGGAGGGTTTTGTTAGAGGAAAAACGTGATAGCAAGGTAGCTATCAACACAGCTTAAATGGTTTGTTGAAAAAAGTGAACAAGCTAGCATGCAAAAAGGGGTGCTATTAAAACGATGTAATGTGCTTTGCTGAAAAACGAATCATCTTTGCTTTCACAAGAATAATTAAAAAATCAAAAAAAAGAACACCAGCTGGTATGGGTGTGGAAGGTCAAGAAAAAACGTAGTAACAAGTTAGCTAGCTAACAGACAAGCCAGCTAACAGCCTAGCTAAAATGGTTTGTTAAAAAAAGAGCAAAATGTGGAAGGTTGAGAAAAAAAACGTGGTATCAAGCTAGCGAGATAGCTAACAGACTAGTTAAAAATGGTTTGTTAACAAGTGAGCAAACTACCCAAACAGTACGAACGAGTGAGCACGGTCGATCCGTCTGCTAGACGCCACAGCTCCCTCGGTCACCAGAGGTCCTCACACTCACACTCACACGCAGACAGCCGGCCCGCGAGATGTACTCCCGGCATTACGAACGCTAGAGGCGATCCCAGGTTCGACCGCTAGAGAGACGGCATGACTTTTTCAGACATGTTGAGACATAGCCTAACCCTAACGCTTTAAGGAATACACAATACAAACTCCACCATACAACGACAGGACACTCTGTGCAGTTATGGCTACGGTTCTCACGGACTTCCCTTCACCCTCAGGGGGCACTACAAACCGGACGATATCAGTTTCATTTATTTTTAGGCGTTTTAAAAAAAAAATATTTTTTTATTTTTTTATATTTTTATTTTTTCCCTTGCTGCGCGCGCCGCTCGAGCGCCCGACCAATCACAACGCTTCGGGGGACACGTGCACGCGTGTGCACGTGACGACATCACGTGACCTCACGTGCACGCGCAAACCTGTACCCTATACGTGCACGCGCAAACCTGTCAGCTATATACTACTGACGTTGCATTCTTTAGAGGGACAAAAGAAATTCAACATATGCATTACTGTATGACCTTATTGACATGTCAAGTGAGAATAGAAACAATCCATGTAAAATGCAATACTTACCTGTTGGTTTGTTGAAAAATGCGTATAATGGAGGCAACCGTTGACCGCCTCAACTTGGGTTGCACTCTTTCACTAGCCTCTCTTAGTGAAAGACCATGGTTGATTACATGGTCAATGATAGTGGCACGCATTTCATCACTGACTACTGTTCTTGCAGCCCTTGGAATGCCACCACGCATTCTTACACCTCTACCTTGCCCTCTCCTTGGGCCTGCTCTTCTCCCCAGCCCTGCTCCTCTCACTGTTCCTCTCACTGCTCCTCTCACTGCACCTGCACCTCCTTCTGCATCTCTCACTGCTTCTGCACCTCTCCCTCCATCTCTCACTGGGCCTGGTCTTCTCCCTGGGCCCCTTGCTCTTCCTCTTCCTCTTCCTCGTCCAGACATTACAGTGTTTGTATTTTTCTGTTTCTGTTTCCGAAAACATCACTCCTCAAAGTCCTTCTTTTATAGTAATTGAAAGAAATAACCCCTGCCACTGAGTCTAAGCCAGACTGGAATCAGCTGTGGTTGGCCCACTTTACCCAACATAAATCAGCTGTGTGTCAATTATTCAATTGTCGTTTCTTTTTTTTTTTCAGCTGAGATATGTTGTTTTTGAACTAATATCATTGCAGAAGCAGATGTTTTTATACTGTATCTAAGGTTTGGATAATTGTTTTTGCTATTGTGGGATGTTGTGTGTTAACATTCTTAAATACTACACAAACAATCCATCATTTTGTTGGGAGGTATAGCTTGTCTGTTAAGAAAATGTAAGCGTTGTGGAAATGTGTTCACTGACTGCATATTGTGTGAAAAAGACATAAAATATGTGAATTGTATGGCCAAAAAAGACTGATGCTGTGCTAATTGTGTTTAGAGTTTTGAAAATGTGACAACTGTTTGGACAAATGCTTGTTAGCGACTAAAATAAACTGTAATGGCTGGTATGTGACAATTATTAGCCAGGATATGCAGGTCAAAATTAATTCTATTCACAAATAACGGAGAGCAAAAAGGACAAAACTAATATACAGAAAATTGTCTTATCTCCATTTAGGAAAAGACACATTGAATGTGTTATAACAACAAGTTTACAAAGCTATAGCTTGAGGTTGTGTCTGTATGTTTGTATTTGTGTGTGTGTGGTGTGTGTGTGTGTGTTTGTGTGTGTGTGTGTGTGTGTGTGTGTGTGTGTGTGTGTGTGTGTGTGTGTGTGTGTGTGTGTGTGGTGTGTGTGTGTGTGTGTGTGTGTGTGTGTGTTATCTCAGTAAGGCTTGTGCATAGTGTTTGGCTGCACTGAGCCTGTTTTGAGACGTGTGTTAATAGTTGTGTTGCTTTGAATGAGTTTTGCAGGAGATGTGAACTGTTTAACTCAGGTAACTGTTGGTAATGCAGACTGTAGTTTGAATTTTGCACGTGACTCCAGTTGTGCCTACTGTCGTTTAGCAATCGGAAAAAAACTGTAAAGAACAACAAAACATCTCCTTCTCCATATTTAGCTCCCTATGAGAGCAATATTTTGTAAGTCTTTTTGCCTCTTTTTTTTCAGCCCCGCTAGTTCCATCCCCCTGACCACATTCTTATGGACATGTCCTAAGCTTCCACATATCAGAGTTAGTAGTTTACAGTTGTATCCAAGTTGGTGAATGAGATCTACCAGTGGTTGATATTTTGATAGTTTAGAATAGTAGAAATGTCCATATACAGATCGAAACAGCAGCCCACCTCAAAGATACATACCGATTTCATAGCCTAATTTACAATTACAATGTCAGGAGTGTTTGGGATGTTTTTGAAATAGTCACTGTCAGATGTGTTATGTTGGAACATGTTGGAATGTCCTTTGCAACCAGATCAACCATTATTTTAAATTTAAGATTTTTTAAAAGATGAATCCTTGCAAATGTGGACAGTTGGGATTTTATTGTCAGTGTGCATCTTTAACACGTAGTTCGTTGACATTTATATGAAGTCCAGAAAAGCCATTCAAAACAACTTTCATTCTGGCTGCCTTTGGAACATTGTTATGGGTGACATCTATATAAATGTAAGAATTGTGCTGGCTCTATACACGCTAAAAGTAGTGACTATTTACATGGAGTCTGGTGGGTTTGGTGATGGTGATTCATGCGCTGCTTTATCTTCGTGTGTTGACCTACATTCTTGGTGCTACCGTAAAGAAGATGGTATTCGCGCAGGCGCATTATAAGTACTGTAACTGCCACAGTAAATGCTAATGTGCATTGTAACTTCTCTGTTTTAGTTGAAATAAACCCTTAATTCACCCATTTACATGTGGAAATATGCTGGCTTTATACACGCTAAAAGTACTGATTATTTACATGGAGTCTGGTGGGTTTGGTGATGGTGATTCCTGGGCTGTTTCATGTTAAACTAAAAGGATCTTACTCTTTAACTAAAAGGTCTATCTCTGGATGAATCCTTTCCGATGTCCTGCAGACCAGTTTCAGTGATAAAAGACAGGGGGCTATCAGAGTTTTTAGACTCTTCAGACATAACATATAACCTGCGATCGCGAAACAACATTATGTTAAAAATCCAGCTGCTGTACGAGACTGAAAAAAAATGACATGAGATGTAGCCTGGGTTGGTGCGAGCAGATTATATATTGCGCTTGTTAAGAAAATCTAAAAGAGTGCTTAACTGAAAGGTAAGCAAAAGGTCTAATAAACAGCATGATGAAAATGACAAGACAGAAAGCAAATGTTACACTGCAGCTGACAGCGGACTGGATCATGCTTCTCCTTCATGGAGTCACATAAAAACAGTCTTGTGACATGACAAAACATTACATCAAAACACTGCCAGCAGTGAACTGCAAAAACATGCCTCCCCTTCAGGAGACACATTCAAAACAATCCTGAATCATTGTGAAGTTTCCAAATTTATCCTAAAGAGTTTGAGGGTGGTTCCTCAAATGACATCTCTCCCTATTGGCCAGATGTTTTCTCAAGATAAGGTCCTACCTCTGAATTGTCAGGTTTCTCCAAGTCAAGACAAAGGCCATTTATCATGGTAGTGCCAATTCTATTCAAGTTTACAGAGATATGCATTTCCTTTGTTCTAATCAATTCTGGCCCAGCAGGGAATGGCTCCCCAAAAGGCAGAGAGAAAAGTTTCCTTTCCTGTGAGGAACAGTCTCCTCTAGTATGCAAATTGACAGTCATGCCTTTATCATTTCTTTAGGAGGTTGGGTTGGGGTGAGGCAGCCAAAATGCTGATTAGTGTAGTTATTTGATTAGATCTAGCTGCAGGCTACATAAAAACCACAAGTACATTTGTTTTCATAACATTAAGCATGGTTTTAACTTTTTTTATCTTCAACACGCTGACAGGGGAACACTGGACTTTAGTTAACAATCACAATTGGCTAGCTTGGTGTTACAGCACACATCATTGACTGTGAGTGGAAACTCCAGCCATTTGCGTTAGCAATGCTAAAAACGGACACAAGACATTACTACTCCGATGTCTGCTCCCAGCAAGTTTTGTGTCCATCAACAAATGTCTGGCCTGGCTCGCAAAGCTGTAATACATGTGTTGGGACCATTAGTTGTGTTAAACCTGATTTTAACCAAAAGGCCTCAGATTAAACTGACCTCTGGAGACAAGATCCACATGTGGCACATGTGGACACAGACAAAGGGTTTTTTCAGCCTAATGTAAAGTCCCCAGCCCTTCTCACCAAACTCACAGAGGAGAAGAGTAAAATGGCGTCAGGGAGGGGCCTGCAGATAAGGTTCGACACCTTCAGCTTCACTTTGATTCTGCCATTGGTTCAGAGGTACCATAAACACAACATGGTGTCCTGAGCTATAAAACTTCACGTCACACCCCACTTCTTGTCTTTGCCCTGTGACTTTGGTCACTACAGGTTGACACACAGAAACAAATGCTTTCCATCTCATCTCTGGTTGTAACAGGTCAGCGCCTAAGTTTGTGCTAAAACTTCAATTTTTGAAACAAAGTGGATTTAATTTCGGTGCTGGGAGCACCATGGATCCTATGAAACCACACGCCAGTGTTTTTATATCTGCAGGAGAAGGAAACAATGTTTTTCTTCTCAAGTGGACTAAACTGTTCCCTTCCTGCCATTGTTGGAGGGAAAGTTCCTCCATTAACCGCTGATGAGCACACGGATCCGTTCCGTTTCATTTCTGTGGAAATCGATGGACAGAAAAAAATGGACTGAACACACAGAAGAAGGCTTGAGGTTTCCTGGGCAGATAAATTTATGTGTGTTTATTAATGTAATAACTGCTAATGCTGCAATCATGTAATGACATTAATGTGATCTGATTAATAAGAGCTACTGCTGCACGTTTGATTTATTAATCTATGATTGTGTCCGCTGAATCAAATCTATTTCTGTGAATGTACTCTGATCACGGTGCATTGTTAACCCTTGTGTTGTCCTTCTTGTCACGGCGACTTTCTACCAGCCTCGTGGCCTCGTCCTTTGGGGTCCCGGGGACCCTGGCTTTTTTTGACTCCATGCATTTTCTACCAGCCTCGCGGTGGCCTTGTCCTTCGGGGTCCCGGGGACCCTCGCTTATTGTATTCAACGTGACCCGCTCGCCTCGTCCCTCGGGGTCCCCGGGGACCCTCGTCTACTATTTGAATTCATTCCCACGTCAACTACCGCGGCCTGGCCCTTGTGGTCTCCGGGACCCTCGCCTATTCAATTGCATTCTTGTCTCGCTACTGCCCTCGTGGCGGCCTCGTCCCTCGGGGTCCCGGGGACCACTTGTTGCAGTTGAAAGTCGACGTCGTGGTGGTGTGGTTTTTTTTTATTTTATTTTTTTTTTGCGCAGCGCAGCGTAAAGTCGAAGCTCAAACCGGCGCCGCGCGATAGCCAAGAGGCTACTGGCTCGCGCAGTCCGCGCAGCAGAGCCGCGTGCATCTCCCGCAGATGTATCTCTTGCAGGCCCCGCACACGGTGTATGTCTTGCGGTCCTTTGTCTTTGGACAGAGCTGACACCTCTTCCTCCTGCTGGCCACTCGGAGCGCGGTCGGTTCCGCGTCGCCGTCGTCGTCGTCGTCGTCGTCGTCGTCGACCTCGCTGCGCTCTCGAGCGGCCACTGCCCTGCTCGTCGTGGCTTTGACGAGTGCCGCGGACGCTTCGGTGCGAGGCAGACGCCGCCGTCTCTCGATGAGCGGAGTCACGAGCGCCCTGCCCAGCTGCTCGAGGAACACGCGTCTCCTGTAGAGCTTGCCGCGCATCCACTGGGGCCTGAGCTCTCGCCAGAGCATAAAGGCGTTGTAGGCAGACACGTCGAGGATGTTGTGGAACACGGCGAGGGGCCAGCGCGCCGTCTTCCTGCGGCAGCTGTACGTGCCGACGAGCTTGTCCAGGTTGTCCACGCCGCCCTTGGTGCTGTTGTAGTGTAGGATGATGTCGGGCTTGGCGTCCCTGGTGGCGCTGACACGCGCCTTTCCCATGTGCAACGTGCTCAGCAGCACCACGTTCTTGTTCCTCTTGGGCACGTAGGACACCAGGGTGACGGTGGGCGTGAAGGCGAACCGGGACGAGAAGAGCGCACGGTCCTTGGTGGCGAGCAAGGCGCGCGGCTAGCTCGGGCTTGTTTTTGCGCATCGTGCCCACCACGGTGAGGCGCCTCTCGATGAGCAGCCGCCGGGCCAGCTCGTAGGAGGTGAAAAAGTTGTCGCACGTCACGTTGCACGGACCCCGCAGGCCCTCGGTCACGTCCAGCACCACCTGCGCGCCCAGATTCCTCTCGGGCTCGCCGCTCGCCGACTTGCCCGTGTACATCTGCATGTTCCACGCGTAGCTGGACGCGGCGTCGCAGGCCAACCAGGGCTTGAGTCCGTACCTGGCGGGCTTGCTGGGCATGTACTTGCGGAAGGAGCATCGACCTTGGGTGGACGACGAGACGAGAATGGGGGGGGGGAGGGGGAGAGTGAAGATGACACAAAAATGACAAAAACACACACACACACACACACACACGCACGCACACACACACACACACACACACACACACACACACACACACACACACGCACATACACACAAACGCACATACACACACACACACACACACACACACACACACACACCACGAAAGGGAACCAGCTGCTCGTCCACGGTCACGTCGGGGCCCGGGTTGTAGAGGCGAGGCAGCTGCCACACCCAGGCGTCCCACACGTCTTGCACGGCCGCCAGTTTGTCCAAGGCTCGTCGGCCAGCTCTCGTCTCGCAGTCGTCGAATCGCAGCAGTCGCGAGGAAGCCATCATGGCGCGGAAAATGGCCCTGCCGCTCTCCTCGTGCCACAGACTCTCCACGGCCTCGTTTCGGGACCTGTACACGCCGGCGAGGAGCAGCAGCCCAAGGTAGCCGCGCAGGTCCGTGGTGTCCATCAGTTTCCATTTGTTGCCGCACTTCCTTAGGCCCTCGATGTTCGTGGCGGTCAACACGATCTCTTCTATGTGCCGCATGACAAACAACTCGAACGCGGAGAGTATATCGCGGACGCGTGTGGACGCATACTCTGTGGGTCCGGGGCTCTGCGGACGCGTGTGACCGCGTCTGGCCGGGTCAGACAGGTATTCCAACGGGTATTCCAACTCTTTTTCAGGCTGCTAATTAAAGCCATATTGTAACTCTTTTTCAATCTGCTCTATAAACGAAACCTCCTGTTTAGCCAGACTCATTTCACATCAGGGTGATAGTATACACTTCCCAGAATCTCACGTGTAATATCGGACCATTCTGATATAGGATTTTAAAATTAAAGGTTTAAATGTCCACTTAAAGCTATATTCCAACTCTTTTTCAGGCTGCTAATTGAAGCCATATTGTAACTCATTTTCAAGCTGCTCTATAAACAAAACCTCCTGATTAGCCAGACTCATTTCACATCAGGGTGATAGTATACACTTCCCAGACTCTCAGGTTTAATATCGGACCATTCTGATATAGGATTTTAAAATTAAAGTCTTAAATGTCCAATTAAATCTATATTTCGGCTAGATTTTGGCTACTAACTAAAGCCATATTGTATCTCTTTTTCAGGCTGCTCTAACATCGAAAACTCCTGTTTAGCCAAACTCATTTCACGTCAGGGTGTTAGTATACACATCGCAGACTGTCACTGGGTAATATTGGACTATTCTGATATAGAATTTAAAAATTAAAGGTTTAAATGTCCACTTAAAGCTATATTTCAACTCCTTTTCAGGCTGCTAATTAAAGCCATATTATAACTCTTTTTCAGGCCGCTGTAAAAATGAAACCTCCTGTTTAGCCAGACTCATTTCACGTCAGGGTGATAGTATTCACATCCCAGAATGTCACTGGGTAATATCGGACCATTCTGATATAGGATTTTAAAAATAAAGTCTTAAATGTCCAATTAAATCTATATTTCGGCTATATTTTGGCTATTAATTAAAGCCATATTGTATCTCTTTTTCAGGCTGCTCTAACATCGATAACTCCTGTTTAGCCAAACTCATTTCACGTCAGGGTGATAGTATACACATCCCAGACTGTCACTGGGTAATATTAGACTATTCTGATATAGGATTTTAAAATTAAAATCTTTTAATGTCCAATTAAATCTATATTTCGGCTATATTTTGGCTACTAATTAAAGCCATATTGTAACTCATTTTCAAGCTGCTCTATAAACAAAACCTCCTGTTTAGCCAGACTCATTTCACATCAGGGTGTTAGTATACACTTCCCAGATTCTCATGTGTAATATTGGACCATTCTGATATAGGATTTTAAAATTAAAGTCTTAAATGTCCAATTAAATCTATATTTCGACTATATTTTGGCTATTAATTAAAGCCATATTGTATCTCTTTTTCAGGCTGCTCTAACATCGACAACTCCTGTTTAGCCAAACTCATTTCACGTCAGGGTGATAGTATACACATCCCAGACTGTCAATGGGTAATATTAGACTATTCTGATATAGGATTTTAAAATTAAAGTCTTTTAATGTCCAATTAAATATATATTTCGGCTATATTTTGGCTACTAATTAAAGCCATATTGTATCTCTTTTTCAGGCTGCTCTAACATCGACAACTCCTGTTTAGCCAAACTCATTTCACGTCAGGGTGATAGTATACACATCCCAGACTGTCATTGGGTAATATTAGACCATTCTGATATAGGATTTTAAAATTAAAATCTTTTAATGTCCAATTAATTCTATATTTTGGCTATATTTTGGCTACTAATTAAAGCCATATTGTAACTCATTTTCAAGCTGCTCTATAAACAAAACCTCCTGTTTAGCCAGACTCATTTCACATCAGGGTGTTAGTATACACTTCCCAGACTCTCACGTGTAATATTGGACCATTCTGATATAGGATTTTAAAATTAAAGTCTTAAATGTCCAATTAAATCTATATTTCGGCTATATTTTGGCTACTAATTAAAGCCATATTGTATCTCTTTTTCAGGCTGCTCTAACATCGAAAACTCCTGTTTAGCCAAACTCATTTCACATCAGGGTGATAGTATACACATCCCAGACTGTCACTGGGTAGTATTGGACTATTCTGATACAGAATTTAAAAATTAAAGGTTTAAATGTCCACTTAAAGGTATATTTCAACTCCTTTTCAGGCTGCTAATTAAAGCCATATTATAACTCTTTTTCAGGCCGCTGTAAAAATGAAACCTCCTGTTTAGCCAGACTCATTTCACGTCAGGGTGATAGTATACACATCTCAGAATGTCACTGGGTAATATCGGACCATTCTGATACAGGATTTTAAAAATAAAGTCTTAAATGTCCAATTAAATCTATATTTCGACTATATTTTGGCTACTAATTAAAGCCATATTGTATCTCGTTTTCAGGCTGCTCTACCATCGAAAACTCCTGTTTAGCCAGACTCATTTCACGTCAGGGTGATAGTATACACATCCCAGACGGTCACTGGGTAATATCGGACCATTCTGATATAGGATTTTAAAATTAAAGGTTTAAATGTCCACTTAAAGCTATATTTCAACTCTTTTTCAGGCTGCTAATTAAAGCATTATTGTAACTCTTTTTCAAGCTGCTCTAAAAATGAAACCTCCTGTTTAGCAAGAATCATTTCACGTCAGGGTGATAGTATACACATCCCAGAATCTCACTGGGTAATATCGAACCATTCTGATATAGGATTTAAAAATAAAGTCATAAATGTCCAATTAAATCTATATTTCGGCTATATTTTGGCTACTAATTAAAGCCATATTGTATCTCGTTTTCAGGCTGCTCTAACATCGAAAACTCCTGTTTAGCCAAACTCATTTCACGTCAGGGTGATAGTATACACAGCCCAGAATGTCACTGGGTAATATCGGACCATTCTGATATAGGATTTTAAAATTAAAGGTTTAAATGTCCACTTAAAGGTATATTTCAACTCTCTTTCAGGCTGCTAATTAAAGCCATATTGTAACTTTTTCAAGCTGCTCTAAAAATGAAACCTCCTGTTTAGCCAGACTCATTTCACGTCAGGTTGATAGTATACACATCCCAGACTGTCACTGTTTAATATCGGACTATTCTGATATAGGATTTAAAAATTAAAGGTTTAAATGTCCACTTAAAGCTATATTCCAACTCTTTTTCAGGCTGCTAATTAAAGCCATATTGTAACTCATTTTCAAGCTGCTCTATAAACAAAACCTCCTGTTTAGCCAGACTCATTTCACATCAGGGTGTTAGTATACACTTCCCAGACTCTCACGTGTAATATCGGATCATTCTGATATAGGATTTTAAAATTAAAGTCTTAAATGTCCAATTAAATCTATATTTCGGCTATATTTTGGCTACTAATTAAAGCCATATTGTATCTCTTTTTCAGGCTGCTCTAACATTGAAAACTCCTGTTTAGCCAAACTCATTTCATGTCAGGTTGATAGTATACACATCCCAGACTGTAACTGGGTAATATTGGACTATTCTGATATAGAATTTAAAAATTAAAGGTTTAAATGTCCACTTAAAGCTATATTTCAACTCCTTTTCAGTCTGATAATTAAAGCCATATTATAACTCTTTTTCAGGCCGCTGTAAAAATGAAACCTCCTGTTTAGCCAGACTCATTTCACATCAGGGTGTCAGTATACACTTCCCAGACTCTCACGTGTAATATCGGACCATTCTGATATAGGATTTTAATTTTAAAGTCTTAAATGTCCAATTAAATCTATATTTCGGCTATATTTTGGCTATTAATTAAAGCCATATTGTATCTCTTTTTCAGGCTGCTCTAACATCGACAACTCCTGTTTAGCCAAACTCATTTCACGTCAGGGTGATAGTATACACATCCCAGACTGTCACTGGGTAATATTAGACCATTCTGATATAGGATTTTAAAATTAAAATCTTTTAATGTCCAATTAAATCTATATTTTGGCTATATTTTGGCTACTAATTAAAGCCATAATGTAACTCATTTTCAAGCTGCTCTATAAACAAAACCTCCTGTTTAGCCAGACTCATTTCACATCAGGGTGTTAGTATACACTTCCCAGACTCTCACGTGTAATATTGGACCATTCTGATATAGGATTTTAAAATTAAAGTCTTAAATGTCCAATTAAATCTATATTTCAGCTATATTTTGGCTACTAATTAAAGCCATATTGTATCTCTTTTTCAGGCTGCTCTAACATCGAAAACTCCTGTTTAGCCAAACTCATTTCACATCAGGGTGATAGTATACACATCCCAGACTGTCACTGGGTAGTATTGGACTATTCTGATACAGAATTTAAAAATTAAAGGTTTAAATGTCCACTTAAAGGTATATTTCAACTCCTTTTCAGGCTGCTAATTAAAGCCATATTATAACTCTTTTTCAGGCCGCTGTAAAAATGAAACCTCCTGTTTAGCCAGACTCATTTCAAGTCAGGGTTATAGTATACACATCTCAGAATGTCACTGGGTAATATCGGACCATTCTGATACAGGATTTTAAAAATAAAGTCTTAAATGTCCAATTAAATCTATATTTCGACTATATTTTGGCTATTAATTAAAGCCATATTGTATCTCTTTTTCAGGCTGCTCTAACATCGACAACTCCTGTTTAGCCAAACTCCTTTCACATCAGGGTGATAGTATACACATCCCAGACTGTCACTGGGTAATATTAGACTATTCTGATATAGGATTTTAAAATTAAAGTCTTTAATGTCCAATTAAATATATATATTTCGGCTATATTTTGGCTACTAATTAAAGCCATATTGTATCTCGTTTTCAGGCTGCTCTACCATCGAAAACTCCTGTTTAGCCAGACTCATTTCACGTCAGGGTGATAGTATACACATCCCAGACGGTCACTGGGTAATATCGGACCATTCTGATATAGGATTTTAAAATTAAAGGTTTAAATGTCCACTTAAAGCTATATTTCAACTCTTTTTCAGGCTGCTAATTAAAGCATTATTGTAACTCTTTTTCAAGCTGCTCTAAAAATGAAACCTCCTGTTTAGCAAGAATCATTTCACGTCAGGGTGATAGTATACACATCCCAGAATCTCACTGGGTAATATCGAACCATTCTGATATAGGATTTAAAAATAAAGTCATAAATGTCCAATTAAATCTATATTTCGGCTATATTTTGGCTACTAATTAAAGCCATATTGTATCTCGTTTTCAGGCTGCTCTAACATCGAAAACTCCTGTTTAGCCAAACTCATTTCACGTCAGGGTGATAGTATACACAGCCCAGAATGTCACTGGGTAATATCGGACCATTCTGATATAGGATTTTAAAATTAAAGGTTTAAATGTCCACTTAAAGGTATATTTCAACTCTCTTTCAGGCTGCTAATTAAAGCCATATTGTAACTTTTTCAAGCTGCTCTAAAAATGAAACCTCCTGTTTAGCCAGACTCATTTCACGTTAGGTTGATAGTATACACATCCCAGACTGTCACTGTTTAATATCGAACTATTCTGATATAGGATTTAAAAATTAAAGGTTTAAATGTCCACTTAAAGCTATATTCCAACTCTTTTTCAGGCTGCTAATTAAAGCCATATTGTAACTCATTTTCAAGCTGCTCTATAAACAAAACCTCCTGTTTAGCCAGACTCATTTCACATCAGGGTGTTAGTATACACTTCCCAGACTCTCACGTGTAATATCGGATCATTCTGATATAGGATTTTAAAATTAAAGTCTTAAATGTCCAATTAAATCTATATTTCGGCTATATTTTGGCTACTAATTAAAGCCATATTCTATCTCTTTTTCAGGCTGCTCTAACATCGAAAACTCCTGTTTAGCCAAACTCATTTCATGTCAGGGTGATAGTATACACATCCCAGACTGTAACTGGGTAATATTGGACTATTCTGATATAGAATTTAAAAATTAAAGGTTTAAATGTCCACTTAAAGCTGTATTTCAACTCCTTTTCAGTCTGCTAATTAAAGCCATATTATAACTCTTTTTCAGGCCGCTGTAAAAATGAAACCTCCTGTTTAGCCAGACTCATTTCACATCAGGGTGTCAGTATACACTTCCCAGACTCTCACGTGTAATATCGGACCATTCTGATATAGGATTTTAAATTTAAAGTCTTAAATGTCCAATTAAATCTATATTTCGGCTATATTTTGGCTATTAATTAAAGCCATATTGTATCTCTTTTTCAGGCTGCTCTAACATCGACAACTCCTGTTTAGCCAATCTCATTTCACGTCAGTGTGATAGTATACACATCCCAGACTGTCACTGGGTAATATTAGACTATTCTGATATAGGATTTTAAAATTAAAGTCTTTTAATGTCCAATTAAATATATATTTCGGCTATATTTTGGCTGCTAATTAAAGCCATATTGTATCTTTTTTTCAGGCTGCTCTAACATCGAAACCTCTTGTTTAGCCAAACTCATTTCACCTCAGGGTGATAGTATACCCTTCCTGGACTCTCACGTGTAATATCGAACCATTCTGATATAGGATTTTAAAATTAGAGTCTTAAATGTCCAATTATTTCTATATTTTGGCTACTAATTAAAGCCATATTGTATCTCTTTTTCAGGCTGCTCTATAAACGAAACCTCCTGTTTAGCCAGACTCATTTCACGTCAGGGTGATAGTATACACATGCCAGAATGTCACTGGGTAATATCGGAACATTCTGATATAGGATTTAAAAAATTAAAGGTTTAAATGTCCACTTAAAGCTATATTTCAACTCTTTTTCAGGCTGCTAATTAAAGCAATATTGTAACTCTTTTTCAGGCTGCTCTATAAACGAAACCTCCTGTTTAGCCAGACTTGATTCACCTCAGGGTGTTGGTATACACTTCCCAGACTCTCACGTGTAATATCGGACCATTCTGATATAGCATTTTAAAATTAAAGTCTTAAATGTCCAATTAAATATATATTTCGGCTATATTTTGGCTACTAATTAACGCCATATTGTATCTCTTTTTCAGGCTGCTCTAACATCGAAAACTCCTGTTTAGCCAAACTCATTTCACGTCTTGGTGATAGTATACACATCCCAGACTGTCACTGGGTAATATTGGACTATTCTGATATAGAATTTAAAAATTAAAGGTTTAAATGTCCACTTAAAGCTATATTCCAACTCATTTTCAGGCTGCTAATTAAAGCCATATTGTAACTCTTTTTCAGGCTCTTCTATAAACGAAACCTCCTATTTAGCCAGAAACACTTCACCTCAGGGTGATAGTATACACATCCCAGACTGTCACTGGGTAACATCGGACTATTCTGATATAGGATTTTAATTAAAGGTTTAAATGACCACTTAAAGCTATATTTCAACTCTTTTTCAGGCTGCTAATTAAAGCCATATTGTAACTCTTTTTCAAGCTGTTCTATGAACGAAACCTCCTATTTAGCCTGACTCATTTCACGTCAGGGTGATAGTATACACATCCCAGACTGTCACTGGGTAATATTGGACTATTCTGATATAGGATTTTAAAAATAAAGTCTTAAATGTCCACTTAAAGCTACAATTCAACTCTTTTTCAGGCTGCTAATTAAAGCCATATTATAACTCTTTTTCAGGCCGCTCTAAAAACGAAACCTCCTGTTTAGCCAGACTCATTTCACGTCAGGGTGATAGTATACACATGCCAGAATGTCACTGGGTAATATCGGAACATTCTGATACAGGATTTAAAAAATTAAAGGTTTAAATGTCCACTTAAAGCTATATTTCAACTCTTTTTCAGGCTGCTAATTAATGCAATATTGTAACTCTTTTTCAGGCTGCTCTATAAACGAAACCTCCTGTTTAGCCAGACTTGATTCACCTCATGGTGTTAGTATACACTTCCCAGACTCTCACGTGTAATATCGGACCATTCTGATATAGGATTTTAAAATTAAAGTCTTAAATGTCTAATTAAATATATATTTCGGCTATATTTTGGCTACTAATTAAAGCCATATTGTATCTCTTTTTCAGGCTGCTCTAACATCGAAAAATCCTGTTTAGCCAAACTCATTTCACGTCAGGGTGATAGTATACACATCCCAGACTGTCACTGGGTAATATTGGACTATTCTGATATAGAATTTAAAAATTAAAGGTTTAAATGTCCACTTAAAGCTATATTCCAACTCCTTTTCAGGCTGCTAATTAAAGCCATATTGTAACTCTTTTTCAGGCTCTTCTATGAACGAAACCTCCTATTTAGCCTGACTCATTTCACGTCAGGGTGATAGTATACACATCCCAGACTGTCACTGGGTAATATTGGACTATTCTGATACAGGATTTTGAAATTAAAGGTTTAAATGACCACTTAAAGCTATATTTCAACTCTTTTTCAGAATGCTAATTAAAGCCATATTGTAACTCTTTTTCATGCTCTTCTATAAACGAAACCTCCTATTTAGCCAGAAACACTTCACCTCAGGGTGATAGTATACACTTCCCAGACTCTCACGTGTAATATCGGACCATTCTGATATAGGATTTTAAAATTAAAGTCTTAAATGTCCAATTGAATCTATATTTTGGCTATATTTTGGCTACTAATTAAAGCCATATTGTATCTCTTTTTCAGGCTGCTCTAACATCGAAACCTCCTGTTTAGCCAAACTCATTTCACGTCTTGGTGATAGTATTCACATCCCAGACTGTCAGTGGGTAATATTGGACTATTCTGATCTAGGATTTTAAAATTAAAGGTTTAAATGACCACTTAAAGCTATATTTCAACTCTTTTTCAGGCTGCTAATTAAAGCCATATTGTAACTCTTTTTCAGGCTGCTCTATAAATGAAACCTCCTGTTTGGCCAGACTTGATTCACCTCAGGGTGATAGTATACACATCCCAGACTGTCACTGGGTAATATTGGACTATTCTGAAAGAGAATATTAAAATTAAAGGTTTAAATGTCCACTTAAAGCTATATTTCAACTCTTTTTCAGGCTGCTAATTATAGCCATGTTGTAACTCTTTTTTTAGGCTGCTCTTTAAACGTACCTCCTGATTGGCCAGACTCATTTCACCTAAGGGTGATAGTAAACACTTCCCAGACTCTCACGTGTAATATCGGACCATTCTGATATAGGATTTTAAAATTAAAGTCTTTTTCAGGCTGCTAATTAAAGCCATATTGTAACTCTTTTTCATGCTCTTCTATAAATGAAACCTCCAATTTAACCAGAAACACTTCACCTCAGGGTGATAGCATACACTTCCCAGACTCTCACGTGTAATATCGGACCATTCTGAAATAGGATTTTAAAATTAAAGTCTTAAATGTCCAATTAATTCTATATTTTGGCTATATTTTGCTACTAATCACAGCCATTTTGTATCTCTTTTTCAGGCTGCTCTAACATCGAAAACTCCTGTTTAGCCATATTGTATCTCTTTTTCAGGCTGCTCTAACATCAAAAACTCCTGTGTAGCCAAACTCATTTCACGTCAGGGTGATAGTATACACATCCCAGACTGTCACTGGGTAATATCGCACTATTCTGATATAGGATTTAAAAATTTAATGTTTAAATGTCCACTTAAAGCTATATTTCCACTCTTTCTCAGGCTGCTAATTAAAGCCATATTGTAACTCTTTTTTAGGCTGCTCTTTAAACGAAACCTCCTGTTTAGCCAGACTCATTTCACCTCAGGGTGATAGTATACACATCCCAGACTGTCACTGGGTAATATTGGACTATTCTGATATAGGATTTTGAAATTAAAGGTTTAAATGACCACTTAAAGCTATATTTCAACTCTTTTTCAGGCTGCTAATTAAAGCCATATTGTAACTCTTTTTCATGCTCTTCTATAAACGAAACCTCCAATTTAGCCAGAAACACTTCACCTCAGGGTGATAGTATACACTTCCCAGACTCTCACGTGTAATATCGGACCATTCTGATACAGGATTTTAAAATTAAAGTCTTAAATGTCCAATTAAATCTATATTTCGGCTATATTTTGGCTACTAATTAAAGCCATATTGTATCTCTTTTTCAGGCTGCTCTATAAACAAAATCTCCTGTTTAGCATAACTCATTTCACCTCAGGGTGATGGTATACACTTTCCAGACTCTCACGTGTAATATCGGACCATTCTGATATAGGATTTTAAAATTAAAGGTTTAAATGTCCAATTAAATCTATATTTCAACTCATTTTCAGGCTGCTAATTAAAGCCATATTGTAACTCTTTTTCAGGCTGCTCTAACATCGAAACCTCCTGTTTAGCCAGACTCATGTCACGTCAGGGTGATAGTATACACATCCCAGACTGTCACTGGGTAATATCGGACCATTCTGATATAGGATCTTAAAATTAAAGGTTTAAATGTCCACTTAAATCTATATTTCGGCTATATTTTGGCTACTAATTAAAGCCAAATTGTATTAATGGCTTTTGTTTGAACTTTGATATACTGCTTATTAGTGTTGCCATATTAATTTAATTTAATTTGGGGATAGAGAGCCGAATGTTATTAACGTAATAATGTAATAATTCCGTGATTTACATAAGAAAGCTAACGTTAGCTTGTTTTAGCTATTATTCTAACGTTAGCTGAAAGGCTAGCTTGACAGGTCCGACGCGATCTGTCGGAACTGGTCATGTCGTGTCCCGTTGGGTCTATTTAACAATCGTTTATGCTTATTTTGCATAATTTCAATAATCCTGTAAAGTGTTGTAAACATAGTTTTAGCCTACGTTACCTCTGACATTTTGTGCGTTCATGAACTGTACCGTTAGAGCTCTGTAATACTGAGCTCAAATAGCTTATTTTGCTAATATTCATGCAGTTTACATGTTGAATATGACAAAATACAAATTGTTTACATTATACAACATCTGCATCATGGTTATCTTTTTTTTTATGTTGACACAGTTCTGTATTTTTTATGTGAGAAATTCATGCTTGCTGCAAGATAAATAACCATGTTTTGTTTTTATTTTCCTCTCTTTAACAGCTCCTGTTACCAACCACCCTTATCCCTATTACCTCCACCTCTACAGTACCTCCTTTATTAATAAACCAACGGCTCTTTTAAGAGCCACTTCTATTATATTCATCACAAACACAGACACACAACACAGACACACAATACAGACACACAACACAGACACACAACAAAGACACACACACACACACACACACACACACACACACACACACACAGAGAGACATTCTGTCTCTCTGTCTCTGTCTCTCTGTCTCTCTCTCTGTCTCTCTCTCTGTCTCTCTCTTTGTCTCGCGCTTGCGCCAGCACTGAAATCTCTTCTAGAAGGCCTACTGTCTTCAAGTAAGTATTGTCATTCTATTCCTTCTTTTGTATTTCACATTACTGTCTCACTGTCCAAAAAAACACAGTGCCTGAACATTTGAACGTGCCTATAGCATTCTTTTTTTCTGACAATGTTTTTGTCTCACTTATACAACATAGTATTGTTGAAATGGCTGATCAGCAAGAAGGAAGCAGAAGATGCTATTTTCCTTGCTGATATGCTTCTGGCTCAAGAAAAAGTAAGAGTGCAATCTTGCCATATTGGTGATGATACTAAAGTGTGGGAATTAGAGAGTGATATTTGTATAACTGTATTTCAGTGTTGTCATACAATGCTATCTTTCTGCCATCCAAGGAAAAGAAAACCAAGGGCGAAGCAGACTCTGCTACAGGCTGTACTTTTCAGGTCCGATGGGTGGAAAGAAATTCTGAAGGAAGTCCACTGCTAAAAAGAAGCAGAAGCGGAGAGACACGGAATCGTGCTTCAGCTACAGGTAGTCTTCCAAGATTATTTTTGATTACCCACCTCAAGGATCGGAATTAACTTAAGTACTGTGTCCATTCGATCCAATATGTAGTTTGGTATTTCATAGCTAAGCCTTATGTAATTACATTTTGTTTTTGTTGTTTCTTTTTATGACATTGACCACAAAAATAGGGGGTGTTTCTTTTATTTTGTCTATGGTGGATATTAATAGGGTTTCTGTTTCCTATTTTTGATAATTTTGTCCTTTTAAATATGTTAAACTGTGCCATTAGAAAGACCACAAGGTGGATCTGTTATGTATGTTTTGACTTCATCTATTTTTAAATGTATATTTTAAACTAGGACTATACATGCATTCTTCAGTGTTAACTTTAATGTCAGCTACTGCTAAACTAATCCAAATCCAGGTTCATATTATATTGAATGTAACTAATATTGATTTACATGTAACATTTCCATATTATAGCCTGAAGTCATCAAACAAACATTGCATTTTTATGCCTATTACAGCCTGTTTCTATCTATCTTTTTAGTTTCCGTGGTTCCCAGTGAGGACTCTACTCCTTTTGAGTCAGCTCAGGAGGTTCTCACAGTGACCCAGTCAGACTCCTCTCAACAGTTATTTGGTAAGATGAAACACTACTGTAATTAAGCAAGTCAGTAAAAAGCATGAAAGGGATGTTTGTTTTATTTTATCTGTTTTTCAGAGAGTGAGATGAACAAACTGCAGGACATTCTGCAGACCTCAGAAGATATTGCAGATGCGAGTGGGTATCCTTCCACCTACACATCATGGGGCTTGCGCCAATCTGCAGCCCAAGATGAGTGGGCGGAAAGCGAGGTCTTATCATCTGAGCTCCTTGCTGTCCTGCAATGTGGTTCCAGAGAAGAACTGCAGCCACTGCACATCTCCTGCCATCATTCGATGCAGAGACTGCATGCCAGAGGAGTGGCTGTGTATGGAGTGTGACATACATATCCACAAAAAACGCACACTCCATAACAGGGAGTCCTGCATTGGGGGAATTTACAAGCCCATAGAGCCAACAGTGTGCTGCGTAAAGCAAGATGGCGGATATACACTGGTTAATCAAGGTAGTGCTTTGATCTTTTTGGTAAAGTGGTTGAAGTTGTGTCCTTGTTTTTATTAACATTTTTATTTATTAATAATAATAATAATAATAATTGTTTAAAGCTTCTCACTATTTATTGAACTTCTCTTTTCAATATGTCTTTTGCCTACAGTGAGACCTGTCCAGTTGTGCATGTGTGATCCTGCAACCATAACAGAATCAGCTGGTAGAGCAATAATTATGGTTTGCATAAATGGTATGAACTATGGCTTTTTATTTAATTTTTTTTCTTGTACAGTCCAGAGTTGTTGTCACAACATAACCCTGCATTAAATGTACTACTTTTTTCTTTTTATAGGTCGGTATGATTTGCACTTGCCAAACCTATCTTGCAAATTATGTCTGACACAGTGGACACCTGACATGAGCGATCTCATACGCAGTGGGTATTGGCCAGCATCTGTGAATGCTGACACATTGTTTTCAGTGGATGTCTTCACTTCATTTGAAGAGATGAAAACTGTGGCTCCCAGTTTGTCGCGTCAAGGTTTTTTGCGGGTGTTGGAGAAGAGGACCTGTCAATTTGGAAGGGTAAGATCAGCGTGGATAATAGTTACCTCAAGTAAAGATATTTTAGAGCTATTTAATTTGACTTTTTACTAATTCACCTGCAAATGTATAGGCTGGCAAAATCCATGGAGACATATTCCAAAGGAGTTATTTGGAGTACACATTCTGCCAGTACCACTGTGAGAATATGGCCAGTGTACAGCACTTCACCTGCCCGGCATGTACACCCAACATGATAGTTCTTTGCGCAGATGGCAACAGAAAGCAGTACCGATTTTGACAGTCAAAAGGGTTAGTTGTTTTACACTTAGTAAAATGAACTGAACAAATAATGTCTTACACTGAACAAGATCTTTTTTCTTATTTTATTTAGGTCAGAGCAACCGAGTAAAATGAGGAGTAAAATGAAAATTGTTAGTTAAATATTTATATATTGTTTTTGCATTGTATGGCTTAAAAATTGAAATGTAGGATTTTCCATTACAAATTAGTTATTTCTTCCCTCAAGACCAGATGGTGTCAGCTTAAATGGAACAGACTAGTATCTCCCAACCAGCAATTTGAGCAATATGTTGCATCTAAGTAATTTTGGGTTTGAAATTGGGTATGTGTGGTGACATCCAAAGTGGCTAGATTTCGGTAATATGTAGTGAGTATGCATGTTTTTGTCACCCTTAGCTGGAGTAGGGTTAAGTGAAAGATGCATTTTCTGAAGCTCCTTGAGCCCTGACAAAACATCCAGTTGTATTTTGAAAGTAAATATTTAATGTCTCCAATCATTATAAAGATGCTCTTTGGTGTAATGTAACCTGACTCCATGGTCCTGATGGATTAAGTAATTACATAGGATCATTTTGTTTTTGTTTTTGTTATAAGCATAACTATTTTGTCATGCAGACTGCCGGCAGAGGAACCTGTGGAGCCAGTCAGTGGTCTGCTGCACGTGAGACTGCCAGAAGAGCTAGTAAACTGGATGAAGAGGGCATTGAGGTAGTTGTTTGCCGACACGGAGTGCTATTGAAGGCCCTCAACATGTATAGGGGGGAAATATTTGCTTATCCGCTGTTCCTGCAAAAGGAGCTTCAGGCAGCCACAAATGGACAGTTCTTTTGCACGGATATTGCTTGCAAGTATTGGCCCTACCTTGAAAAGTTGTCGGTCTCCATGTCAGAACTCAGACCTTTACTGCAGATGAGGCCATTCCTTTCTGTCATGCATGCCAAGGCCCATTCAACCAAGTGTGAGGTACTACATGGTCTTTATCATACAATTTTAAATGGTAACTTTTATGTATAATACATATGATTATAAAATAAATGTCCACACTAATTTGTTAGATAATCTGGAGTGGCAAAAATCAAGAGGGTGCTGGCACAACTGCAGGGGAGGAGGTTGAAATGGTAAACAGCTACCTTTCTCGTTGTGCCCTCACAACCAAGTACATGACAAAATCTGGTAAGTCGAACTACTCTTTGTGTAAGATAAAACTCTTAATAATCCCCTATGACAATACATCAATAAAACTGTTACATTTATCTGAAATTAAAGCTCAACTGTGAAGGATTTGATTAACTGAAAAACGATGACCATTAATGTGACTTTCCTCCATCACTTTATTCATTATGTTAAAAAGCCAGGAATGACATGTTAACAGTCCATGCTATTGGATGGAACCAACGGAAGCAGGATGGCCTTCATCTTGCATTATCCAGCAGATACGTCAAGCTATTGACCAGATAACATGAGACATGATCAGGTTTACTGACCATATTCATATAAAAACAATGTCCTGTTTGACCAATGTGTGTTAGATACTGTATATACAGTATAACGCCTCTATGATTTGTCTTACCCTTTGAAGATAACATCTTAAAAATCTTGCTTTTTTTACTGTAGACTTACTGTAGTGAAAAGGCTGAGGCTGAGTCTCAAAGACTGGAAGATTTGAGCAATCAACTTGGTTGCCCTGACAACATGGTGCATCAGTGGGTTCATGATGTCAGAGAATGGGCTTCTGATGGGATAATATTTTATGGACATTCTTTTACATAGTTTTCTAATGTATTGTGATAGTCAATTATATGACTCAGACCTTCCTTGCATGGCCCTGCACCTCCTGCTCCTTCCCCAGCCATTAGCTTTTGCTTTATGCATTTGAAATTGTGTACAACCTAAAAGATAGATCAGATTTTTTTTGTTTATTGTTGTTTATATTGCTTTTGTATTTTAAGATTCTGCAGGTACCAGATGTGATGACCAACAACCTCTTCAGGAATCAATTGAAGAAATGTTTCTTGCGGTTCATCACAGAAAAGCCAGCATTTATAATCAGACTGGTATGCTGATAACTGACCTAATATTGTCATTTATATCACTTGCAGATGTATTATCTGGATTATTTATTTCTGTATCTACAAGTCCTAAGTTTTACAGATACTATGGCTATTATGTCTTTTAATTCATTTGTTTTTCTTTTTTGATGTATCAATTGTTAAATGATTTTAAGTATAAGGCTTTAACAGTATTGCATTTATCATATCTGCATTATGTTTTCTGTGTTTTGTAACTATAGACAGCAACAAAATTTGACAGTTGCGACGAAGGAAATTAGGGGAAGAGAAGAAAAAGCTGTTTGAAAAAATCAAGCTGTACAATGAGCAGGTTGCAGATGAGGAGCGCATCCTTGTGGATAAGGTGGAGAGCAGACTCTCCGTGGTGGGAGGAGACAGTGGGGCAGACTGTCTAATATGGCCATGGGAAGTGCACAGCAGAGGTATTGAACAATTTCTGTGTTTGTGTATGGGTATATTGCTTGTATTTATGGGTTTTGCCTACTCTGGAAAATCAGAGTTCTCGCTAGAGCATAATTTCAATTTGCTCAGCGAGTCACTCTGGCATTCAGTAATGCTGCTCATTAACTATGCCCTGGTAGCCGAGCTGCACCAATCACATCTGTGTATCTGATATAGGCGGGCCAGAGGCGAGCTAAACAGATGACAACAGTTTAATCTACCAGTTAGCTCCGCTGGTAGCTAAGCGTATGGGGCTCTGGATACGTCACCCTGTGTATTGTTGTGATTGGTCCTAGTGTTATCCAATTGAGTGCAGTGAGATTAAAAATTTCAAATGCATGCTTGGTGCCGCCCCTCGAGTTGGGCCATTTTTATTACTCATTGCCAGGCCCGGATTTGGGTCTGGATTTCCAGGCTAGGTTTTGCTTACACTACTTATCTTTTAGCAGGTATGCTTTCTGTTAAGAATGTACTGTACAGGTCAAACTTGTTGAACCCTGTTCAAAGGATGTTATTTTTGTGACTTCAGGATCAAGCAATATCCTCACAAAGAAGAAGATTTTTGATGTTTACATGTCAAAAGTGCGGCTTCAAGAGGAGAAGATCATTTTGATGAGGGAGATGAGACAGCACTGCACCTACCTCAGAAAGCTGGCCTGGAGTCTCCGCAAAATGATGTCAGAAATGTCTTCTGGCAGGAACAGTGGTAAGAAGCCAAATTTAATAATTTTGTGTTCTCCTTACAGTGACAGATTCAGGGATACTATAAATGTCTAAGCAACTAGTGCTGCACTATTGATTTGACTGACACCATGACCTTTTGTCAGTGGTCCTTAACCATCCAGTGTGCTGTACTTGAGGGACAGCGCAACATTAACAACAACTGCTCAACTGAAATTTACATGGCCAAACCTCATCAATTGTTTTTCAGTGCAAAGACACACTATACTTTACAGGCAATGATAATATGGTGCTACAGAAGGTTCACTTTACAAAATAGTCACTGTTGCTAAATTATCTCTTTGTTCAATGTTGTGTAATTTGCTCGGTAGAGAGATACTAGTGAGGTAGGCTACGGCAAAAGGTCTGCATGGAGCCTCCGCAGAAGTATAAATGAAGGTGTAAATTAGCTGGGACTGGCAACTTGGTGTTTTTTTTTATAATTAGGGTACAAAAGTCTCCATAAAGCACAGGTTATTTTTCAGAATTGAAAAAAAAAACAGGTTCTGAAATCACTTAGTGCAGTTTCAAGGTCCCTTGATGATAACAAAATCATATTTGAATAAATGTGCCCATTCTCGCAACAAGGAAGCCTATATGACCTGGACTTTCACTTTGAGGTCCTCAAGTATTACATTATGGATTCCTTGTGGCTAAATCTAAATTATCTGTAGTTCATTTAGTATAGTTAATGACTAGCTGAACTACACTAACTCAATTGAGGTATTGTCACACCTCTTCTTCATTTTCCTTCTAAGCAGTTTAAGTGAAGAGGGGCATCGTGGGCTGCTGTGTCTTCATCAGAAAAGGCTTGCTGATGTGGAGAAGTTCCAAGTCGTTAGATCAAGGTACAGCCAGGCTTTAGGACCGAATGCTGCTTCTCTGCTTGAGGATGGACCCAAGGACATCCCGGAGGACGACAAAGAACGTGCATATGAGAGTTCAGATGAGAGTGATTTTGAGGCAGTGTAAACCAGAGTTTTTCGCAACACTAGCTTTATAGATGGAAAGGTATTGCATCGGATTTATGTCAAGTGTCACAAGCTATTCTATATATATTATATAATATATTCTTCCCTGCAAGAACATGTATGCCCTCCAGCTCTCTCAGAGCAGACTCTTCCTCACACGTGGTGGCTGCTCTGTGCGCGTGCTGTTTAGTTTCATACACAAAGATGCCATTATGTAAAATCTTCCTATGTTTTGTGTCGCACTCCCAGCTGCCTGCACGACTCTCGGTTGTAGAATTTTTAGGCAAAGACTAATATCTGTGTGCAAAATATAATATAATTTGCTTGTGAGCATGTTTTATCGTGCTCGCGACATATGAGATAAATCTGACCCCATATTCAGGAAACTATGAAAACAGCACACACAAAAATCCAAAACCAATACAACAACAAATATGTGCTGCAAATGAAAAAATATGTTGCTAAATGCCTAAACTAATACGCAACTGCAAACGGCTCCAAACACAGATACAATGCAAACTAAACTGTGTTGTTCTAAAGTGCATTAAGAGGGATTGCCCACACCTAGAGGATAACTCACACCACGCAAACTATTTAAATTCATTTTTACAATGACAATGTAGTAATTGTAATTCCTCTGCAGTTACATCTGCCATGTCGTGTTGTACATTTGGATGGATTTGGTTGGCTGTCAGTGTTTCTATCATCCATCAAATCGCTCTGAAAGTGATCCCAAACAATATTGTTTACCACTGTTTGTCATTATTAAATATATATCATGTTTCACTTAGCACTCCTTTTTTAGACAAGTAGAACTTATGTTGTTTTTCCTGTTTATAACTGTTACTGTTCCAAAAAAATCAACACATTTCCCAATGCCATTACTTCAGGAATAAAACTATTTGTTAGTAAGTGTAAGTGCATGTAACCTTGTTCATGCTAATGTTGTCTTCGTGTAAATAAAATATGTATGTAAAATAACTGATTTGTCATTTTTCTTTTAACATTGTATGCCAGTTGTATATAGGGTGTTTAAAATAAGTAAAAGTAATTTTTAGGCAAAATAACATTTTGACATTTGGATGTCAAGTAAGTCTATAGTAAGATGTATTAATTATTGCATAACATTAGAATAAATATATTTTTGATCATCCTGCTGAAGGACTGCTCTGGATACAATAATTAACACAAGGGGGGTTCTTATTTGGGTTCTATTACCAGGGATGCTGGATTGCTAAATTGTTTATTGATATTTTAAAACTATAACGCTACATTAATCTACATTTATTTACGAGATGTTAACATGGTATTCATTTCTTTCATTCAATTACATTATTTTGGTTTTATTACTGGTGAAATATTGTAGTATGCTGCTGTAAACAAACACTACGGTACAAGGGGAGCGCACTCAAATTCCATATCCCACAATGCAATGCGGTCATTCATGTCATAGAATCGGACAGCCATCAGGCAATGGTTTAACGGCAGTATCGCTTCAATGTGGATATTAAATGAGTGATTTTTTTCAACAGCAACCATAGGACAAGCTGCTTAGTTTTTCCAGTAAGTTAAGTACCGTATAATAACGTTTACGTTTTTTTTTTAAATAATAATAACGTGTACTTAACCGGGCATCCTCCGCGGACGTGACGTAGTAATTGCGGATCCGAAAGACAAAATACATATCACAAGTATTATTGATTTATTTGTCACACGTATGTGAGAATGTAAACAATAAAGATAACAATAATAATAAAAAAAAAAGTTTAATGTATTTGTCTCATGTACTGTTTGACTGTTTGTTCGGCCGGCCGGCGGCAATCTGAAATGGAATGGAGCCCATTCACGGCAGACAGCAGAAACACAAGAGTCGAACCTGTCCCCCCACCCACCCCGGAAGAACTACAAGTATACTGGCTTTTTAACAGGTTCTGGGGTGCGTCTATAGTGGGAGTTGTAGTTTTAAAATATATTGGTATATTTCTCATAATTAGAAGTTGGTAGTGTAGAATTGTGGATACACCCTGGAGTTTTTTGGGACGGGGAACACACTGGTGTCATCAGATTTTAAAAATGTAATCGTAAATAGGTGAAAATAGCTTATTACCACATTTGACAGTGCTTACAGTGGGTAAACTTTGGTGACCATATCTACATGACAGCTGAGGTCCAGAGCTTTCTATAACAGCTGGTCTTATGTGTGTAGCACCTTCTGTTGCTAAGTGACAAGCCTTCAAACATGGACTGGGTTCAAGGTTCAGAGGTCAATATTTCAAAGCAGGAGTAATGTATCCTCTTCAGACTGACATATGTTACTCTCCAGGTTGAGACCTTTCCAACGATGTGTTTGATATAGCCCTACAACAACATTTTAATTTTTACTATATCATGGAGACCATGTTGCAGGTGATACTTTATTGCCCCCAGAGAGATATCTGCCTTGAGTTCAAATACTTCACACATAACACTTGACATATTGTTTTATCATACAGCTGACATATACTTACAATAAAAAATAAAAAAAAACATAACGTGATATGTAGTCAGACTGAATCACATCACACAACCACAATCTATTGCTCATCTTTCACAAAGACTGATTAAGGCAACCTAACCTTATGCATCATATAATGAATATGAAGCAATTGCACAACCCCTGAAGAAACATTATTTAAAGGTTCAGTTGATGCAGGTCCAAATCAGGCATAGTTTAAAAAATAATGTCGAGTTTACATTGGGGTACACTATATCTTCTTCCAGAGGATAAGAGCTCATACTTGGCATGGAGAATAAAGATAGATCAGACCATATTATCTGTGCTTGCCTGGAGAGACTGGTTTCTATTCTTCTACACAACCTTCATGACACTGTCTGTACCTGAAAAGTAAGCTTTAATTGTGTTTAGACATGAATATGCTCTGTAATGCAGCCTGGTATAAGATAAACCCTTTGATTCACCCCAATTATGTGTACAAAATCTAATCTTTGCTGTAAATGATAACACACACTTTCAACACGGCCTTTCAGCCGAAGATGTTATCCAAATGAACGCCAAGGGTCTTATTAGAACAGACCTGATTGTTTTTTTTTCATCATTTATGATACCCACTGACCCATGCCACAATCATTTCCTCAGTTTGAAATGTTTCAAAGACATGGTTGACATTGCACTATTGCAGAAAGCTCTTTATTTTAGCAAAATAGGCTTAATGTCTTAGTGTAGTAGGCTGAGGATAGAAGTGTGCCAAAAATACCAAAACACATGGTGTATATGTACACATATACCCATACAAACACAAGTGGACAACTCTTAAGTACAGGTGAAAACTCTTTCAGTATGCATTGAGATCGGATAAAATATGGAGGTGGTTTGAGCCACATGTTCACATTCTAATAGCAGTGATAACAGGAATGTGTCATGTGTCCACATTTAACATTGCCCTCTCAACTATGATCGGAAATTTGTAGGCTAGCCTACTCATTCAAAGTGTTTCTCATTTTACCGAAACCACTGAGTGAATCATGTGTTGTAGATGTTATTATTATATTCTGTTAGTAGTGTGTCTGTGTTATTCACATGTTTATTTGCATACAGAGTGGGAAAGTAAGACCTGGAGACACATTCTACAGACAGGTAAAAACACAAGGACCAAGAGATGTCCACTTGTGATCCCTAAAATCTAAGTTGCCTAACAAAATCAAGGTGCTGTATGTCAAGGCACTTCCATTGATAATGTGCAAGCAAAATATGTGATGAATTAATTTGTGAATAACAGTTTTTGATTGGCTCTGGTTTCAATATCTCCATAGACAATTCACTGTTGAGCTATAGTCCAACACTGAGAGAACAATACAATTTACTATTCATAGAATAGCCAGTGTGGTTTCTATATAGACATCTTAAGGATGCCACAGCTAAGAATGTTGACATGCTTTTTTGAAACTATTGTTTTGACCAAATTCCCAGATACATGTTATGTTATCTTGTATGTTGATAAAACTGAATTTGACTTTTCAATTAAAAGTGTGTGATATTAAAAAAAAGAAACAATTTCATTTTTCTGTTTTATTGAATAAAGTGCACTAAACTGAAATGCAACCTTAGCTTAGAGTGACAATAATAAACAAATACACAAAAAGTACATGCATTGCAAGTTATTACAATATTAACACAGCCGCAAAACGGAAACGGATGTATGACACTGGAACATTGACTGTAAATATTAATGGATTATACAAATGCATAAGTGCCTTAAACCTGTAGAAGTCTATGAGAAAGTGACCCACTTCTCACTTGATTTATTACCTCAGTAAACATTTTCATAATGAGATTACGGTCTCAATCGCTAGTTTTAATTATTCTGCAACACAGAATGATGTTCATTTTTTCTCGTTGTTTTTAAAATCGGCGATAAAGCAGGGGGTGTTTTAGGGCGTGACTATGATGCGATTGCCAGTGAAAGTGTGTAACGTAATGTAGAGTATAAGCAGTGTTGATGGCTCCTCCCTCACTCCTCCCTCTCATCTAAAATCGTCACATCCACAACCCGGATGGCTGCGCCTAACGGAAAACTCAACGACTCATAGCAGATCTCCACAAACCAATGGCATTGGCACCATTGGCACCTACACTGGAAGCACTAACAAGTGTTGTCATCCGCCACCCACTCCAATGGCCACTTCTTTCCACTGTAAAACAAAAAGAAAAGTTTGACTTTGAGTTATACAGATAAAATGTAGACACAATGAGACAAATTTAGACTCCTGTAGCTGTTACCATAGTATAATATTCCAATGTTACTGTGTACAATAATTCATTGAGTTTGTGATGTGAATCATGGTTTGGAATGCACTATATATATATATATATATATATATATATATATATATATATATATATATATATATATATATATATATACACACAGCCCTTATTATGAAGTGTTGATTAAGATTCATGGTACTTTCCGTGTCCTTTAATTAACTCTACCATCATCAAAACAACAAATGAGGAATATCCTTCAGAAAGGTTTTTAATCCCTACAGTAGAGTTCCAGACTTGTAGAATCAATGCGGCAAAGTGGCATCAAGCCCTACTGGCATGTTTGACTACGCTTTACTAATACCCCTTTTCACAGTGACGTCTCAATCAGGTCGCCTGTGTGTTTACAGGCAAAACTGTCTGTAAAAACCCAGCGTTACATCGTAAACGTATGTAAATCGGTCGCTAACAGCCGGGATTAGAGAGGGGCAGTCGCCGCATACTTCGATACAATACAGATTTGGTCTCACTGCGCTTTATGCTGGGTTTTTCACCTGGGTAAAAAATGATGATTTTGTAAAGAGATTTTGTAAACCCGGCCTGTTAGCTGGTATTTGAGTTATGGTGGTGTTGTATCATTAACGTAAGTGCAAAAACATGAATCAATCTCTCCCTCTTACTCATCGCTAAGTAGACTGTGTATGTGCACACCTGATTACCTTAACATTAATAGCCTGCAAGCAGGCAGGCGGTTCTTGTGCGTACTATAAAATAAATCAAACAAAGATAAATATTCTTCCCTCGTGTTAAAGTGATAAAAAAAACGATACTAGAGTAACCTATTTGCTTTTCCAGCTGCTGCAATAAATATGCAGCGGAGGAGAAATCGTCTGCACAAAATGATTTGAGAAGTGTCTGATGGTTATTTATGTGTGCTTTAGAACGTAATCACTGCAAAACAATCTTTAAGCTTTATTTATCTCTCTCTACTGCACAATAACAGATTAAAGTAGCTACAAAATATGAGTTCTGCTGGTATACAGCTGGACGGGAGTATGTCATGTTAGCTGTTCACTGAATATGACGTGTAAAGCGCCGCCCATTTCTATATCTTAAGGTAATGGTTATGCGTGGCTCTCGGGTTTACCCAGGTCATGTCATGACCAGGGATTTACCCATGTTGACTGGCTAAACATATAATCAGGGTCCAACCCTGGTCACTGGTGTGAAAGTGTGAAACATGTATGTAGGGTATATTAAATTTGTTTTCATGAGTAGTGTTTAAGCACCTATGTAGACAAACTTTAACTTAGAAATGTACGTAAAATATGTCAATAACTTGTATTTGACATATTATTTGTATTGTCTAATTGACAATGTGTTAACCATGAAAAGTCATACATACCAGAGTTTGCATGGCTCCCACTCGACCTGCTTCATTTTTTGGCCCTATAAAACAGTGAGTTTTATAAACTTTAAATTCGCTAGTCTTAACAGTTATACTATTCTCTAAAATATGCTTTCAAGATAATTAAACTCAAAACAGAAAAATGCAATCGGCCCTTTTCGACTGGAACAATCTGTATCTTCAGACTTTCCATATGATGTGAAGTTCAGCAATTTTTTTTTATCCCTGTTCCACTGTATGAAGAACCAACTTGCTAAGGTGTGCACTCGACACCCAGCTCTCCTAAACTCTTGAGAAATATACATTTTCATTTGTAAGAGACAAGTTGGGCTCCTGCCTAAAACAATACAACTTTGACTGAAAGCCATGTCAAACAGCACAATCAAATCAAATCAGATTCCAGGAAATTTAACTGGAATCGTGTTTTTGCTAAATGAAACACTTAATTATATATGAAATTGACAATACAGAAAGTGCAGTCAAGTTCTTACAGTCGAAAAGGGCCTTTGAAAACAATTAACCAAAAGGGAACACATGAACTACAAAAAATATTTTCACTTTATTTCATTTTGAATTTCTTATGACAACAGAAGGAGCTAAGTGATGCCTTATTTATCATTAACCTTAACAACTTTGCATTTGGCAACCCTCTTCACAGGGTAAAAATCCTGGCTCCCTGTCAGTGTGTGTAGGCATTCTGAAAGGAAAAATATATTAACAACCTTACTACACTGAACAAGCCTTTATAGAATGATAAGAGATTATTGAAAAAACATTACTTATCATAAGCCTGAGTTTTCTTATATTTAAGTTATTCTTGTACAAAATGTGAATGCAACACTGCTAAGTTACTCTATACAATGGTCTGTGTGAATACTTGATTCTTATTGGCTGGTGTCACATAGTGTCAGAAATTATTTATATTTTCCCCACTGTGGGTCAATGAAAAGCATAAGTATAATTAAATAAATTATATTTACTGGTTGTCAACAGTAAGCAATGTTAACCAAGGCAAAAAATGTTGGCTTTCTAGCTCGTAGCTAAAAAGCCGACTACAAATATCCCCCGTTGCTATGTGTGGCTAGTCATATCTAAGGTTCGTTCTATTTACTGGAGCAGTGAACACTGTTTACATTGCATAAGAACCTTATGGAATGTGAATGCAAATCCTCAGGCGTAACCACTGAAACATAGTAATTGTTAAAAAAGTGACCATCGTATAAGTGGAGGCATATACAGACTATAAGATTAGGCGATAGGAGAAATATGTTGGCGCCAAGTTAAACCCATGAATCCTAATCAGTAAAAGTTATTACGGTATCAGGGAGTTGTGGAACACATTTTCATGGCAGATGACTACCCGGCTTTTGGGGAAAAGACATTTCTGATTGATGGAGTGGCAGTGGTTAATGGGGAAAGGGACCACAGATTAAATATAGCTTGATTATTTTAAATGTCAAGCTTACCAAAATAAATAATAAAATAAAAATAAATGTGGACATATCGCCAAAACAAAATAGGCCACAACCACTTACAAATGGAAATGCAGCAATAATGAGGACTCCCAACAATGAATTTCAATTCAAAATGTATAGATTTACACACACAGTAAATGAACACACCTTTTCTTTTACGTGACACCACTCTACTGGGAGCTGGACAGCCTCCTTCAACACTGTCACCTGTTGATTTCAGGGAAAAACAAAGAAAAACAAAGAAAACTATTTATTAAGACAGTTTACAATTGGGATGGTCTTTATTGGCACTCTGCTTTTAATTACGAAGGCTTGTAATTAATACTTTCTTCATCTGGGATTGAAGGCAGTGCAAAGTGTTTACTGGATACAGAAATTACACACTTAAGGATAACCAGGCTCTGCTGTTAGCAGGAACGGTATGTGTTTTAAGCTGCTGAATGACTTGTACAGTCAGTTTAAAGAAATGTTATCCCAGTATGTAAACAACTTAAATAACCAGTTTATGATGTTAAGGTACCACAAAATGAAATAGTGTACTTTACATTTCTATGCATCTGTTATATCCTATCATTCCACAGCCTACTGTAATAACCTTGCATAGACAGTTGATCTTGCTAAATCAATTCCCAAAAGTGTCTGTGTTTATGCCACCAAAACAGCCAGTAAGCTTAATGTCCAAAATATGGGCAAATACAGGCCTGATTTAAGTGTTGATGACAGCTAAATGGAACAGTTATTGTAAGTTGAATAATAACATAATATAATATTGAATAATGATAATAATCCTTTGACCGTTTTTTAAACATTTACATTTCTGCCATCCTGATTCAAAATACATCAAATACAGGGATGGCCAGACTTCCTTTATATGTTCACATTACCCGAAGTAAGAGTATGATTGTGAGGGGCTTATAACTTATTTCCAGTACTCTTCGTATAGACTAGAACCTTTTATTACACGGCTTAGTTGAATTCGACAGCATTCTATGGTCTGCTATTTCTTTAAAACAGACTGTTGCAAAATATAACAGACTGTTGCAAAGTATAACAGACTGTTGCAAAGTATAACAGACCGTTGCCATGCACAGCAGAGTGTCACCATCAATCCGCTGAAAAAAAAAGTCTGATTTATGTATCAGCTGTGGCAAGAAGTGGGGAAAAGTGGAGCAACTCCTGTCCTCCAATTCAGGCAATGACAGCAGATCTGGTGAGCGCCTATCGCTAAATTTGTTCATACAGTCTATGATAGCTACGCAGTAACTTCAGCCATAGGGACAACAACGCTAATTAGTTACATTGCAACATTGTGTTTACAAGTGTGTCACAAACGAGATGAATGAGGACAGAAACGTCAACATAAATAGTCCCATTTACTTGTCTCACTTCACCATCAATGGAAATGTTCAGTTCAGTCAACCCGCAGTGATTAAAACAGCAGCTGGATGGAGTTTGTCCACCTAGCTAGTAATAGCAGGGCATCACCCCATTACAGCCCGACTCATTTTGGCGGTAAAATAAAAAAGAAAAACGAAAGATACTACCACAGCCAGTAATTGGGGGATTAAATGCATGCTGGACCCTGGCTTTTGCCAGAAATGCATGCGCTGCAAACAGCTGGCTATCTGGTATCTTGTCGCTGGAACAAGATCGGCACACACACACTAGTCTGATGCCAAGCAAGGAGGAGGAGATACTGTGGTGTTGAGTGACAGATGGAACGTTGTATTAAACAGCTACAGTTTACGTTGCTATGGACGCAGGATACCAGTAGCCATGTAATAGGCAGGATAATGCCTCACTCTACATTATCCCTTACTTATGCTTACCTTTTCCGTGATAAACTTGGGAGGCTCCAGTGGAGGCTACTGGTAAAATCAAGGACTTTGGGGGTATAGGTGAAGCTGCAGGGGGATGAGGCTGGGCAACGGCAACCTGTGTTGTTGGTGGGGCCCGTTGAGGTGTAGGTGAAGCTGCAGGGGGATCAGGCCGGGCAACGGCAAGCTGTGTTGTTGGTGGGGCCTGTTGAGGTGTAGGTGAAGCTGCAGGGGGATGAGGCTGGGCTACGGCAAGCTGTGTTAGGGGATGAGGCCGGGCCACGGCAAGCTGTGTTGTTGGTGGGGCCTGTTGAGTTGTAGTTGGGGATTCAACTGGGGATGATGAATGTCCTGCAGCAACTTGTGGGGTCCAGCCTTCATTGGAGGAGTATTAAATGATTAACAGTAATAATACTTGGACTATTTTAAGGTAAAGTTCCCTGTGATGAAGATGGTTGTGAATGAATTAGCTGTATCTAAAAAGCATTATTTTTATGATGTCATATATTGAACCTTGCCTTTCCTGTTGTATCCTATGCAAATTCCTGGAGTTAAAGGTATGCTAAGCAGGTGTATTTTGCAGGTTTAACTTAGTATGGGCTAGGATTTGGTTTGAGAAATGTTAACATGGTTCACAAGAATTCATATTGTTTTCTCAAAATCCATTATCTTCTCACTTCTTTGCCATACTTATGTCTTCACAGTAGTAGAGAAAAGTAGAGAAATTTGAAGAGGCCAGAACCAAAAACTCTGTAATGAAAATACATAATAGTTAATTTAAATCAGCCACCAACATGGCTCTATAGTTCAATCTACTATGGTATCCTCCCTCCATGGTAAAACCATTGCAACAGCACACTTTTGAGCCTTCAATAATAGCTGTATAATTTACTCTGCCAGAACCTGTGTTACCACTTAAAATTTAATTTGTTTTACATAAATGAGGGGCTAATAGTCATGGTAACCCCAAGGCTGAAAACCATACATGGAACAGTCATTTAACCAGTCTAGCACCAACTGATTATTTACAGTTGTACTTTAGCTGATTAAGAGGTAAAAACCAAAAGAGAGACTGCATGTTTTGCTGTGTTGCTTGCCAACCAAGCAGAAGCAATTATTCTTTTTTTTATTGATACTTAAACCCATAATTGCATAATGTAAACAATTTGTATTTTGTCATATTCAACATGTAAACTGCATGAATATTAGCAAAATAAGCTATTTGAGCTCAGTATTACAAAGCTCTAACGGTACAGTTCACGAACGCACAAAATGTCAGAGGTAACGTAGGCTAAAACTATGTTTACAACACTTTACAGGATTACTGAAATTATGCAAAATAAGCATAAACGATTGTTAAATAGACCCAACCGGACACGACATGACCAGTTCCGACAGATCGCGTCGGACCTGTCAAGCTAGCCTTTCAGCTAACGTTAGAATAATAGCTAAAACAAGCTAACGTTAGCTTTCTTATGTAAATCACGTAATTATTACATTATTACTTTAATAACATTCGGCTCTCTATCCCCACATTAAATTAAATTAAATTAATATGGCAACACTAATAGGCAGTATATCAAAGTTCAAACAAAAGCCATTAATGAATTAAAAATATATAAAGCTAGCCTTTTAGCTAGCGTTGGAATGCTAAAACGAGCTAGCTTATTTATGCTACTTATTTTCTAAAGCCTTCAATTCCCAACTCTAACGTTAATAACCTTCGGCTCTCTACCACGAAATTAAATTAAGATGGCAACACTCATAGGCAATCTAACACAGTTTAAAAAAAAAGCAATTAATGAATTAAAATACATTAATATATCTATATATCAACGATGTATCTTCATCTTACCTGGCAGGGAAGGAAGTTGGAAAATACTGTTCTTCTCTTTGGTCCGCGGGGAATTTTTGGCATTGAGGAAAAGTATCGCCCCCTGCTGGTATAGTACCTTCATAATACGTGTAATGTTCACGCCTCGGCGAGGTAAACCGTGACACTGACACGCCAACCCCAGTGGACCAGCGGGTGTATTACAAGCTTAGGCGTTATTTGGCCGTTTGGGGACAGCACAAAGTCAGGAGGATTAGCAACAAATCTGGATTTGTTTGAGTTGGCTTTTTTCTTGGTTTTCTCCATATTTCCACAGTAGATATGGACATGTTGGGCATCCCTACAAACGTGAAGAACTGCAATATGCGAATCAGGTTTCAAATTCAACGGGAATCCATATTTGGCCGTTTGGGGACAGCACAAAATCAGGAGGTTTAGTAACATAATTGTCGAAATATGGACTTGTTTGAGTTGGCTTTTTTCTTGGTTTTCTCCATATTTCCACAGTAGATATGGACATGTTGGACATCCCTACAAACGTGAAGAGCTCTAGTATGCAAATCAGGTTTCAAATTCAACGGGAATCCAAATTCGACCATTTGGGGAAACGCAAAGTCAGGATGTTTAGCAATAAATCTGGATTTGTTTGAGTTGGCTTTTTTCTGGATTTTCCCCATGATTCCACAGTAGATATGGACATGTTGTTCATACCTACAAACGCGAAGAGCTGTAGTATGTGAATCAGGTTTCAAATTCAACGGGAATCCATATTTGGCCGTTTGTGGACAGCACAAAGTCAGGAGGTTTAGCAACATAATTGTCGAAATCTGGATTTCTTTGAGTTGGCTTTTTTCTGGCTTATCTCCATAATTCCACAGTAGATATGGACATGTTGGGCATCCCTACAAACGTGAAGAGCTGTAGTATGCAAATCAGGTTTCAAATTCAACGGGAATCCAAATTCAGCCATTTGGGGAAGCGCAAAGTCAGAAGGTTTAGCAACAAATCTAGATTTGTTTGAGCTGGCTTTTTCTGGCTTTTCTCCATAATTCCACAGTAGATATGGACATGTTGGGCATACCTACAAACGTGAAGAGATGTAGTATGCAAATCAGCTTTCAAATTCAACGGGAATCCATATTTGGCCGTTTGGGAACAGCATAAAGTCAGGAGGTTTAGCAACAAATCTGGATTTGTTTGAGTTGGCAATTTTTCTTGATTTTCTCCATATTTCCACAGTAGATATGGACATGTTGGGCATACAGACAAATGTGAAGAGCTGCAGCATGTGAATCAGGTTTAAAATTCAACGGGAATCAATATTTGGCCGTTTGGGGACAGCACAAAGTCAGGAGGTTTAGCAACAATTCTGGATTTGTTTGAGTTGGATTTTTTCTTGGTTTTCTCCATATTTCCATAGTAGATATGGAAATGTTGGGCATACCTACAAACGTGAAGAGCCGTAGTATGCGAATCAGGTTACAAATTCAACGGGAACCAATATTTGGCCGTTTGGGGACAGCACAAAGTCAGGAGGTTTAGCAACAAATCTGGATTTGTTTGAGTTGACTTTTTTCTTGGTTTTCTCCATATTTCCACAGTAGATATGGAAATGTTGGGCATACCTACAAACGTGAAGAGCTGTAGTATGCGATTCAGGTTTCAAATTCAAAGGGAACCCATATTTGGCCGTTTGGGGACAGCACAAAATCAGGAGGTTTAGTAACATGATTTTCAGAATCTGGATTTGTTTGAGCTGGCTTTTTTCTGGCTTTTCTCCATAATTCCACAATAGATATGGACATGATGGGCATACGTACAAACGTGAAGAGATGTAGCATGCAAATCAGGTTTAAAATTCAACGGGAATCCATATTTGGCCGTTTGGGGACAGCACAAAGTGAGGAGGTTTAGCAACAAATCTGGATTTGTTTGAGTTGGCTTTTTTGTTGGTTTTCTCCATATTTCCACAGTAGATATGGAAATGTTGGGCATACCTACAAACGTGAAGAGCTGTAGTATGCGAATCAGGTGTCAAATTCAACGGGAACCCATTTTTGGCCGATTGGGGACAGCACAAAGTCAGGAGGTTTAGCAACAAATCTGGATTTGTTTGAGTTGGCTTTTTTTTTGTTTTTCTCCATATTTCCACAGTAGATATGGACATGTTGGGCATCCCTACAAACATGAAGAGCTGTAGTATGCAAATCAGGTTTCAAATTCAACGGGAATCAAAATTCGACCATTTGGGGAAGGGCAAAGTCAGGAGGTTTAGCAATAAATCTGAATTTGTTTGAGTTGGCTGTTTTCTTGGTTTTCTCCATATTTCCAGAGTAGATATGGACACGTTGGGCATTCCTACAAACGTGAAGAGCTGTAGTATGTGAATCAGGTTTCAAATTCAACGGGAATCCATATTTGGCCGTTTGGGGACAGCACAAAGTCAGGTGGTTTAGCAACAAATCTGGATTTGTTTGAGTTGGCTTTTTTTTGTTTTTCTCCATATTTCCACAGTAGATATGGACATGTTGGGCATACCTACAAACATGAAGAGCTGTATTATGCAAATCAGGTTTCAAATTCAACGGAAATCCAAATTCGGAAAATTGGGGAAGCGCAAAGTCAGGAGGTTTAGCAATGAATCTGTATTTGTTTGAGTTGGCTTTTTTCTGGCTCATCTCCATATTTCCACAGTAGATATGGACATGTTGGGCATCCCTATAAACGTGAAGAGCTGTAGTATGCAAATCAGGTTTCAAATTCAACGGGAATCCAAATTCCGCCATTTTGGGAAGCGCAAAGTCAGAAGGTTTAGCAACAAATCTAGATTTGTTTGAGTTGGCTTTTTCTGGCTTTTCTCCATATTTCCACAGTAGATATGGACATGGTGGGCATCCCTACAAACTTAAAGAGCCATAGTATGCGAATCAGGTTTCAATTTCAACGGGAACCCATATTTGGCCGTTTGGGGACAGCACAAAATCAGGAGGTTTAGTAACATGATTGTCAGAATCTGGATTTGTTTGAGCTGGCTTTTTTCTGGCTTTTCTCCATAATTCCACAATAGATATGGACATGATGGGCATACGTACAAACGTGAAGAGATGTAGCATGCAAATCAGGTTTAAAATTCAACGGGAATCCATATTTGGCCGTTTGGGGACAGCACAAAGTGAGGAGGTTTAGCAACAAATCTGGATTTGTTTGAGTTGGCTTTTTTGTTGGTTTTCTCCATATTTCCACAGTAGATATGGAAATGTTGGGCATACCTACAAACGTGAAGAGCTGTAGTATGCGAATCAGGTGTCAAATTCAACGGGAACCCATTTTTGGCCGATTGGGGACAGCACAAAGTCAGGAGGTTTAGCAACAAATCTGGATTTGTTTGAGTTGGCTTTTTTTTTGTTTTTCTCCATATTTCCACAGTAGATATGGACATGTTGGGCATCCCTACAAACATGAAGAGCTGTAGTATGCAAATCAGGTTTCAAATTCAACGGGAATCAAAATTCGACCATTTGGGGAAGGGCAAAGTCAGGAGGTTTAGCAATAAATCTGAATTTGTTTGAGTTGGCTTTTTTCTTGGTTTTCTCCATATTTCCAGAGTAGATATGGACACGTTGGGCATTCCTACAAACGTGAAGAGCTGTAGTATGTGAATCAGGTTTCAAATTCAACGGGAATCCATATTTGGCCGTTTGGGGACAGCACAAAGTCAGGTGGTTTAGCAACAAATCTGGATTTGTTTGAGTTGGCTTTTTTTTGTTTTTCTCCATATTTCCACAGTAGATATGGACATGTTGGGCATACCTACAAACATGAAGAGCTGTATTATGCAAATCAGGTTTCAAATTCAACGGAAATCCAAATTCGGAAAATTGGGGAAGCGCAAAGTCAGGAGGTTTAGCAAGGAATCTGTATTTGTTTGAGTTGGCTTTTTTCTGGCTCATCTCCATATTTCCACAGTAGATATGGACATGTTGGGCATCCCTATAAACGTGAAGAGCTGTAGTATGCAAATCAGGTTTCAAATTCAACGGGAATCCAAATTCCGCCATTTTGGGAAGCGCAAAGTCAGAAGGTTTAGCAACAAATCTAGATTTGTTTGAGTTGGCTTTTTCTGGCTTTTCTCCATATTTCCACAGTAGATATGGACATGGTGGGCATCCCTACAAACTTAAAGAGCCATAGTATGCGAATCAGGTTTCAAATTCAACGGGAACCCATATTTGGCCGTTTGGGGACAGCACAAAATCAGGAGGTTTAGTAACATGATTGTCAGAATCTGGATTTGTTTGAGCTGGCTTTTTTCTGGCTTTTCTCCATAATTCCACAATAGATATGGACATGATGGGCATACGTACAAACGTGAAGAGATGTAGCATGCAAATCAGGTTTAAAATTCAACGGGAATCCATATTTGGCCGTTTGGGGACAGCACAAAGTGAGGAGGTTTAGCAACAAATCTGGATTTGTTTGAGTTGGCTTTTTTGTTGGTTTTCTCCATATTTCCACAGTAGATATGGAAATGTTGGGCATACCTACAAACGTGAAGAGCTGTAGTATGCGAATCAGGTGTCAAATTCAACGGGAACCCATTTTTGGCCGATTGGGGACAGCACAAAGTCAGGAGGTTTAGCAACAAATCTGGATTAGTTTGAGTTGGCTTTTTTTTTGTTTTTCTCCATATTTCCACAGTAGATATGGACATGTTGGGCATCCCTACAAACATGAAGAGCTGTAGTATGCAAATCAGGTTTCAAATTCAACGGGAATCAAAATTCGACCATTTGGGGAAGGGCAAAGTCAGGAGGTTTAGCAATAAATCTGAATTTGTTTGAGTTGGCTTTTTTCTTGGTTTTCTCCATATTTCCAGAGTAGATATGGACACGTTGGGCATTCCTACAAACGTGAAGAGCTGTAGTATGTGAATCAGGTTTCAAATTCAACGGGAATCCATATTTGGCCGTTTGGGGACAGCACAAAGTCAGGTGGTTTAGCAACAAATCTGGATTTGTTTGAGTTGGCTTTTTTTTGTTTTTCTCCATATTTCCACAGTAGATATGGACATGTTGGGCATACCTACAAACATGAAGAGCTGTATTATGCAAATCAGGTTTCAAATTCAACGGAAATCCAAATTCGGAAAATTGGGGAAGCGCAAAGTCAGGAGGTTTAGCAATGAATCTGTATTTGTTTGAGTTGGCGTTTTCCTTGGTTTTCTCCATATTTCCACAGTAGATATGGACATCTTGGGCATCCCTACAAACGTGAAGAACCGCAATATGCGAATCAGGTTTCAAATTCAACGGGAATCCATATTTGGCTGTTTGGGGACAGCACAAAATCAGGAGGTTTAGTAACATAATTGTCGAAATATGGACTTGTTTGAGTTGGCTTTTTTCTTGGTTTTCTCCATATTTCCACAGTAGATATGGACATGTTGGACATCCCTACAAACGTGAAGAGCTCTAGTATGTAAATCAGGTTTCAAATTCAACGGGAATCCAAATTCGACCATTTGGGGAAACGCAAAGTCAGGATGTTTAGCAATAAATCTGGATTTGTTTGAGTTGGCTTTTTTCTGGATTTTCCCCATGATTCCACAGTATATATGGACATGTTGTTCATACCTACAAACGCGAAGAGCTGTAGTATGTGAATCAGGTTTCAAATTCAACGGGAATCCATATTTGGCCGTTTGGGGACAGCACAAAGTCAGGAGGTTTAGCAACATAATTGTCGAAATCTGGATTTCTTTGAGTTGGCTTTTTTTCTGGCTTATCTCCATAATTCCACAGTAGATATGGACATGTTGGGCATCCCTACAAACGTGAAGAGCTGTAGTATGCAAATCAGGTTTCAAATTCAACGGGAATCCAAATTCAGCCATTTGGGGAAGCGCAAAGTCAGAAGGTTTAGCAACAAATCTAGATTTGTTTGAGTTGGCTTTTTCTGGCTTTTCTTCATATTTACACAGTAGATATGGACATGTTGGGCATACCTACAAACGTGAAGAGCCATAGTATGCAAATCAGGTTTCAAATTCAACGGGAACCCATATTTGGCCGTTTGGGGATGGCACAAAGTCAGGAGGTTTAGCAACATAATTTTCAAAATCTGGATTTGTTTGAGTTGGCTTTTTTGTTGGTTTTCTCCATATTTCCACAGTAGATATGGAAATGTTGGGCATACCTACAAACGTGAAGAGCTGTAGTATGCGAATCAGGTCTCAAATTCAACGGGAATCCATATTTGGCCGTTTGGGAACAGCATAAAGTCAGGAGGTTTAGCAACAAATCTGGATTTGTTTGAGTTGGCTTTTTTCTGGATTTTCTCCATAATTCCACAGTAGATATGGACATGTTGGGCATACAAACAAACGTGAAGAGCTGTAGTATGCGAATTAGGTTTCAAATTCAACTGGAATCCAAATTTGGCCATTTGGGGAAGCGCAAAGTCAGGAGGTTTAGCAACAAATCTGGGTTTGTTTGAGTTGGCTTTTTTCTGGCTTTACTCCATAATTCCACAGTAGATATGGACATGTTGGGCATACCTATAAACGTGAAGAGCTGTAGTATGCAAATCAGGTTTCAAATTCAACGGGAATCGATATTTGGCCATTTGGGGTCAGCACAAAGTCAGTAGGTTTAGCAACATAATTGTCGAAATCTGGATTTGTTTGAGTTGGCTTTTTTTCTGGCTTTTCTCCATAATTCCACAGTAGATATGGACATGATGGGCATACCTACAAACGTGAAGAGATGTAGCATGCAAATCAGGTTTCAAATTCAACGGGAATCGATATTTGGTCGTTTGAGGACAGCACAAAGTCAGTAGGTTTAGCAACATATTTGTCGAAATTTGGATTTGTTTGAGTTGGCTTTTTTCTGGCTTTTCTCCATAATTCCACAGTAGATATGGACATTTTGGGCATCCCTACAAACGTGAAGAGGGGTAGTATGCGAATCAGGTTTCATATTCAACGGGAATCGATATTTGGCCGTTTGGTGACAGCACAAAGTCAGGAGGTTTAGCAACATATTTGTCGAAATCTGGATTTGTTTGAGTTGGCTTTTTTCTGGCTTTTCTCCATAATTCCACAGTAGATATGGACATTTTGGGCATCGCTACAAACGTGAAGAGGTGAAGTATGCAAATCAGCTTTCAAATTCAACGGGAATCCATATTTGGCCGTTTGGGAACAGCATAAAGTCAGGAGGTTTAGCAACAAATCTGGATTTGTTTGAGTTGGCTTTTTTCTGGATTTTCTCCATAATTCCACAGTAGATATGGACATGTTGGGCATACCAACAAACGTGAAGAGCTGTAGTATGCGAATCATGTTTCAAATTCAACCGGAATCCAAATTTGGCCATTTGGGGAAGCGCAAAGTCAGGAGGTTTAGCAACATATTTGTCAAAATCTGGATTTGTTTGAGTTGGCTTTTTTCTGGCTTTTCTCCATAATTCCACAGTAGATATGGACATTTTGGGCATCGCTACAAACGTGAAGAGGTGTAGTATGCGAATCAGGTTTCAAATTCAACGGGAATCCAAATTTGGCCATTTGGGGATACGCAAAGTCAGGAGGTTTAGCAACAAATCTGGATTTGTTTGAGTTGGCTTTTTTCTGGCTTTACTCCATGATTCCACAGTAGATATGGATATGTTGGCCATACCAACAAACGTGAAGAGCTGTGGTATGTGAATCAGGTTTCAAATTCAATGGGAATCGATAATTGGCTGTTTGGGGACAGCACAAAGTCAGGAGGTTTAGCAACATAATTGTCGAAATCTGGATTTGTTTGAGTTGGCTTTTTTCTTGTTTTTCTCCTTATTTTCACAGTAGATATGGACATGTTGGGCATCCCTACAAACTCGAAGAGCTGTAGTATGTGAATCAATTTTCAAGTTCAAAGGGAATCCAAATTCGGCCATTTGTGGAAGCGGAAAGTCAGGAGGTTTAGCAACAAATCTGAATTTGTTTGAGTTGGCTTTTTTCTGGCTTTTCTCCTTTATTCCACAGTAGATATGGACATGTTGGGCATACCTATAAACGTGAAGAGCTTTAGTATGCAAATCAGGTTTCAAATTCAACGGGAATCGATATTTGGCCGTTTGGGGACAGCACAAAGTCAGTAGGTTTAGCAACATAATTGTCGAAATCTGGATTTGTTTGAGTTGGCTTTTTTCTGGCTTTTCTCCATAATTCCACAGTAGATATGGACATGTTGGGCATACCAACAAACGTGAAGAGCTGTAGTATGCGAATCAGGTTTCAAATTCAACCGGAATCCAAATTTGGCCATTTGGGGAAGCAAAAAGTCAGGAGGTTTAGCAACAAATCTGGATTTGTTTGAGTTGGCTTTTTTCTGGCTTTTCTCCATAATTCCAAAGTAGATATGGACATGTTGGGCATCCCTACAAACGTGAAGAGCTGTAGCATGCGAATCAGCTTTCAAATTCAACGGGAATCGATATTTGGCCGTTTGGGGACAGCACAAAGTCAGTAGGTTTAGCAACATATTTTTCGAAATCTGGATTTGTTTGAGTTGGCTTTTTTCTGGCTTTTCTCCATAATTCCACAGTAGATATGGACATTTTGGGCATCCCTACAAACGTGAAGAGGTGTAGTATGCGAATCAGGTTTCAAATTCAATGGGAATCGATATTTGGCTGTTTGGGGACAGCACAAAGTCAGGAGGTTTAGCAACAAATCTGGATTTGTTTGAGTTGGCTTTTATCTGGCTTTACTCCATGATTCCACAGAAGATATGGATATGTTGGCCATACCAACAAACGTGAAGAGCTGTGGTATGTGAATCGGGTTTCAAATTCAATGGGAATCGATAATTGGCCGTTTGGGGACAGCACAAAGTCAGGAGGTTTAGCAAAATAATTGTCGAAATCTGGATTGTTTGGGTTGGCTTTTTTCTGGCTTTTCTCCATAATTCCACAGTAGATATGGACATGTTGGGCATACCTACAAACGTGAAGAGCTGTAGTATGCAAATCAGGTTTCAAATTCAACGGGAATCCATTTTTGGCCGTTTCGGAACAGCAACAAAGTCAGGAGGTTTAGCAACATAATTGTCGAAATCTGGATTTGTTTGAGTTGGCTTTTTTCTTGTTTTTCTTCTTATTTTCACAGTAGATATGGACATGTTGGGCATCCCTACAAACGCGAAGAGCTGTAGTATGCGAATCAATTTTCAAGTTCAAAGGGAATCCAAATTCGGCCATTTGTGGAAGCGCAAAGTCAGGAGGTTTAGCAAAAAAATTTGAATTTGTTTAAGTTGGCTTTTTTCTGGCTTTTCATCTTAATTCCACAGTAGATATGGACATGTTGGGCATACCTATAAACGTGAAGAGCTGTAGTATGCAAATCAGGTTTCAAATTCAATGGGAATCGATATTTGGCCGTTTGGGGACAGCACAAAGTCAGGAGGTTTAGCAACATAATTATCGAAATCTGGATTGTTTGGGTTGGCTTTTTTCTTGTTTTTCTCCTTATTTTCACAGTAGATATGGACATGTTGGGCATCCCTACAAACGCGAAGAGCTGTAGTATGCGAATCAAGTTTAAAGTTCAAAGGGAATCCAAATTCGGCCATTTGTGGAAGCGCAAAGTCAGGAGGTTTAGCAACAAATCTGAATTTGTTTGAGTTGGCTTTTTTCTGGCTTTCAACCTTAATTCCACAGTAGATATGGACATGTTGGGCATACCTACAAACGTGAAGAGATGTAGTATGCAAATCAGGTTTCAAATTCAACGGGAATCCATTTTTGGCCGTTTCGGAACAGCAACAAAGTCAGGAGGTTTAGCAACATAATTGTCGAAATCTGGATTTGTTTGAGTTGGCTTTTTTCTTATTTTTCTCCTAATTTTCACAGTAGATATGGACATGTTGGGCATCCCTACAAACGCGAAGAGCTTTAGTATGCGAATCAAGTTTCAAGTTCAAAGGGAAACCAAATTCTGCCATTTGTGGAAGCGCAAAGTCAGGAGGTTTAGCAACAAATCTGAATTTGTTTGAGTTGGCTTTTTTCTGGCTTTTCTCCTTTATTCCACAGTAGATATGGACATGTTTGGCATACTAACAAACGTGAAGAGCTGTAGTATGCGAATCACGTTTCAAATTCAACCGGAATCCAAATTTGGCCATTTGGGGAAGCGCAAAGTCAGGAGGTTTAGCAACATATTTTTCGAAATCTGGATTTGTTTGAGTTGGCTTTTTTCTGGCTTTTCTCCATAATTCCACAGTAGATATGGACATCTTGGGCATCCCTACAAACGTGAAGAACCGCAATATGCGAATCAGGTTTCAAATTCAACGGGAATCCATATTTGGCTGTTTGGGGACAGCACAAAATCAGGAGGTTTAGTAACATAATTGTCGAAATATGGACTTGTTTGAGTTGGCTTTTTTCTTGGTTTTCTCCATATTTCCACAGTAGATATGGACATGTTGGACATCCCTACAAACGTGAAGAGCTCTAGTATGTAAATCAGGTTTCAAATTCAACGGGAATCCAAATTCGACCATTTGGGGAAACGCAAAGTCAGGATGTTTAGCAATAAATCTGGATTTGTTTGAGTTGGCTTTTTTCTGGATTTTCCCCATGATTCCACAGTATATATGGACATGTTGTTCATACCTACAAACGCGAAGAGCTGTAGTATGTGAATCAGGTTTCAAATTCAACGGGAATCCATATTTGGCCGTTTGGGGACAGCACAAAGTCAGGAGGTTTAGCAACATAATTGTCGAAATCTGGATTTCTTTGAGTTGGCTTTTTTTCTGGCTTATCTCCATAATTCCACAGTAGATATGGACATGTTGGGCATCCCTACAAACGTGAAGAGCTGTAGTATGCAAATCAGGTTTCAAATTCAACGGGAATCCAAATTCAGCCATTTGGGGAAGCGCAAAGTCAGAAGGTTTAGCAACAAATCTAGATTTGTTTGAGTTGGCTTTTTCTGGCTTTTCTTCATATTTACACAGTAGATATGGACATGTTGGGCATACCTACAAACGTGAAGAGCCATAGTATGCAAATCAGGTTTCAAATTCAACGGGAACCCATATTTGGCCGTTTGGGGATGGCACAAAGTCAGGAGGTTTAGCAACATAATTTTCAAAATCTGGATTTGTTTGAGTTGGCTTTTTTGTTGGTTTTCTCCATATTTCCACAGTAGATATGGAAATGTTGGGCATACCTACAAACGTGAAGAGCTGTAGTATGCGAATCAGGTCTCAAATTCAACGGGAATCCATATTTGGCCGTTTGGGAACAGCATAAAGTCAGGAGGTTTAGCAACAAATCTGGATTTGTTTGAGTTGGCTTTTTTCTGGATTTTCTCCATAATTCCACAGTAGATATGGACATGTTGGGCATACAAACAAACGTGAAGAGCTGTAGTATGCGAATTAGGTTTCAAATTCAACTGGAATCCAAATTTGGCCATTTGGGGAAGCGCAAAGTCAGGAGGTTTAGCAACAAATCTGGATTTGTTTGAGTTGGCTTTTTTCTGGCTTTACTCCATAATTCCACAGTAGATATGGACATGTTGGGCATACCTATAAACGTGAAGAGCTGTAGTATGCAAATCAGGTTTCAAATTCAACGGGAATCGATATTTGGCCATTTGGGGTCAGCACAAAGTCAGTAGGTTTAGCAACATAATTGTCGAAATCTGGATTTGTTTGAGTTGGCTTTTTTCTGGCTTTTCTCCATAATTCCACAGTAGATATGGACATGATGGGCATACCTACAAACGTGAAGAGATGTAGCATGCAAATCAGGTTTCAAATTCAACGGGAATCGATATTTGGCCGTTTGAGGACAGCACAAAGTCAGTAGGTTTAGCAACATATTTGTCGAAATTTGGATTTGTTTGAGTTGGCTTTTTTCTGGCTTTTCTCCATAATTCCACAGTAGATATGGATATTTTGGGCATCCCTACAAACGTGAAGAGGGGTAGTATGCGAATCAGGTTTCATATTCAACGGGAATCGATATTTGGCCGTTTGGTGACAGCACAAAGTCAGGAGGTTTAGCAACATATTTGTCGAAATCTGGATTTGTTTGAGTTGGCTTTTTTCTGGCTTTTCTCCATAATTCCACAGTAGATATGGACATTTTGGGCATCGCTACAAACGTGAAGAGGTGAAGTATGCAAATCAGCTTTCAAATTCAACGGGAATCCATATTTGGCCGTTTGGGAACAGCATAAAGTCAGGAGGTTTAGCAACAAATCTGGATTTGTTTGAGTTGGCTTTTTTCTGGATTTTCTCCATAATTCCACAGTAGATATGGACATGTTGGGCATACCAACAAACGTGAAGAGCTGTAGTATGCGAATCAGGTTTCAAATTCAACCGGAATCCAAATTTGGCCATTTGGGGAAGCGCAAAGTCAGGAGGTTTAGCAACATATTTGTCAAAATCTGGATTTGTTTGAGTTGGCTTTTTTCTGGCTTTTCTCCATAATTCCACAGTAGATATGGACATTTTGGGCATCGCTACAAACGTGAAGAGGTGTAGTATGCGAATCAGGTTTCAAATTCAACGGGAATCCAAATTTGGCCATTTGGGGATACGCAAAGTCAGGAGGTTTAGCAACAAATCTGGATTTGTTTGAGTTGGCTTTTTTCTGGCTTTACTCCATGATTCCACAGTAGATATGGATATGTTGGCCATACCAACAAACGTGAAGAGCTGTGGTATGTGAATCAGGTTTCAAATTCAATGGGAATCGATAATTGGCTGTTTGGGGACAGCACAAAGTCAGGAGGTTTAGCAACATAATTGTCGAAATCTGGATTTGTTTGAGTTGGCTTTTTTCTTGTTTTTCTCCTTATTTTCACAGTAGATATGGACATGTTGGGCATCCCTACAAACTCGAAGAGCTGTAGTATGTGAATCAATTTTCAAGTTCAAAGGGAATCCAAATTCGGCCATTTGTGGAAGCGGAAAGTCAGGAGGTTTAGCAACAAATCTGAATTTGTTTGAGTTGGCTTTTTTCTGGCTTTTCTCCTTTATTCCACAGTAGATATGGACATGTTGGGCATACCTATAAACGTGAAGAGCTTTAGTATGCAAATCAGGTTTCAAATTCAACGGGAATCGATATTTGGCCGTTTGGGGACAGCACAAAGTCAGTAGGTTTAGCAACATAATTGTCGAAATCTGGATTTGTTTGAGTTGGCTTTTTACTGGCTTTTCTCCATAATTCCACAGTAGATATGGACATTTTGGGCATCCCTACAAACGTGAAGAGGTGTAGTATGCGAATCAGGTTTCAAATTCAATGGGAATCGATATTTGGCTGTTTGGGGACAGCACAAAGTCAGGAGGTTTAGCAACAAATCTGGATTTGTTTGAGTTGGCTTTTTTCTGGCTTTTCTCCATAATTCCAAAGTAGATATGGACATGTTGGGCATCCCTACAAACGTGAAGAGCTGTAGCATGCGAATCAGCTTTCAAATTCAACGGGAATCGATATTTGGCCGTTTGGGGACAGCACAAAGTCAGTAGGTTTAGCAACATATTTTTCGAAATCTGGATTTGTTTGAGTTGGCTTTTTTCTGGCTTTTCTCCATAATTCCACAGTAGATATGGACATTTTGGGCATCCCTACAAACGTGAAGAGGTGTAGTATGCGAATCAGGTTTCAAATTCAATGGGAATCGATATTTGGCTGTTTGGGGACAGCACAAAGTCAGGAGGTTTAGCAACAAATCTGGATTTGTTTGAGTTGGCTTTTATCTGGCTTTACTCCATGATTCCACAGAAGATATGGATATGTTGGCCATACCAACAAACGTGAAGAGCTGTGGTATGTGAATCAGGTTTCAAATTCAATGGGAATCGATAATTGGCCGTTTGGGGACAGCACAAAGTCAGGAGGTTTAGCAAAAAAATTTGAATTTGTTTGAGTTGGCTTTTTTCTGGCTTTCAACCTTAATTCCACAGTAGATATGGACATGTTGGGCATACCTACAAACGTGAAGAGCTGTAGTATGCAAATCAGGTTTCAAATTCAACGGGAATCCATTTTTGGCCGTTTCGGAACAGCAACAAAGTCAGGAGGTTTAGCAACATAATTGTCGAAATCTGGATTTGTTTGAGTTGGCTTTTTTCTTGTTTTTCTTCTTATTTTCACAGTAGATATGGACATGTTGGGCATCCCTACAAACGCGAAGAGCTGTAGTATGCGAATCAATTTTCAAGTTCAAAGGGAATCCAAATTCGGCCATTTGTGGAAGCGCAAAGTCAGGAGGTTTAGCAAAAAAATTTGAATTTGTTTAAGTTGGCTTTTTTCTGGCTTTTCATCTTAATTCCACAGTAGATATGGACATGTTGGGCATACCTATAAACGTGAAGAGCTGTAGTATGCAAATCAGGTTTCAAATTCAATGGGAATCGATATTTGGCCGTTTGGGGACAGCACAAAGTCAGGAGGTTTAGCAACATAATTATCGAAATCTGGATTGTTTGGGTTGGCTTTTTTCTTGTTTTTCTCCTTATTTTCACAGTAGATATGGACATGTTGGGCATCCCTACAAACGCGAAGAGCTGTAGTATGCGAATCAAGTTTAAAGTTCAAAGGGAATCCAAATTCGGCCATTTGTGGAAGCGCAAAGTCAGGAGGTTTAGCAACAAATCTGAATTTGTTTGAGTTGGCTTTTTTCTGGCTTTCAACCTTAATTCCACAGTAGATATGGACATGTTGGGCATACCTACAAACGTGAAGAGCTGTAGTATGCAAATCAGGTTTCAAATTCAACGGGAATCCATTTTTGGCCGTTTCGGAACAGCAACAAAGTCAGGAGGTTTAGCAACATAATTGTCGAAATCTGGATTTGTTTGAGTTGGCTTTTTTCTTATTTTTCTCCTAATTTTCACAGTAGATATGGACATGTTGGGCATCCCTACAAACGCGAAGAGCTTTAGTATGCGAATCAAGTTTCAAGTTCAAAGGGAAACCAAATTCTGCCATTTGTGGAAGCGCAAAGTCAGGAGGTTTAGCAACAAATCTGAATTTGTTTGAGTTTGCTTTTTTCTGGCTTTTCTCCTTTATTCCACAGTAGATATGGACATGTTTGGCATACTAACAAACGTGAAGAGCTGTAGTATGCGAATCACGTTTCAAATTCAACCGGAATCCAAATTTGGCCATTTGGGGAAGCGCAAAGTCAGGAGGTTTAGCAACATATTTTTCGAAATCTGGATTTGTTTGAGTTGGCTTTTTTCTGGCTTTTCTCCATAATTCCACAGTACATATGGACATTTTGGGCATCCCTACAAACGTGAAGAGGTGTAGTATGCGAATCAGGTTTCAAATTCAATGGGAATCGATATTTGGCTGTTTGGGGACAGCACAAAGTCAGGAGGTTTAGCAACAAATCTGGATTTGTTTGAGTTGGCTTTTATCTGGCTTTACTCCATGATTCCACAGAAGATATGGATATGTTGGCCATACCAACAAACGTGAAGAGCTGTGGTATGTGAATCAGGTTTCAAATTCAATGGGAATCGATAATTGGCCGTTTGGGGACAGCACAAAGTCAGGAGGTTTAGCAAAATAATTGTCGAAATCTGGATTGTTTGGGTTGGCTTTTTTCTGGCTTTTCTCCATAATTCCACAGTAGATATGGACATGTTGGGCATACCTACAAACGTGAAGAGCTGTAGTATGCAAATCAGGTTTCAAATTCAACGGGAATCCATTTTTGGCCGTTTCGGAACAGCAACAAAGTCAGGAGGTTTAGCAACATAATTGTCGAAATCTGGATTTGTTTGAGTTGGCTTTTTTCTTGTTTTTCTTCTTATTTTCACAGTAGATATGGACATGTTGGGCATCCCTACAAACGCGAAGAGCTGTAGTATGCGAATCAAGTTTCAAGTTCAAAGGGAATCCAAATTCGGCCATTTGTGGAAGCGCAAAGTCAGGAGGTTTAGCAAAAAAATTTGAATTTGTTTAAGTTGGCTTTTTTCTGGCTTTTCATCTTAATTCCACAGTAGATATGGACATGTTGGGCATACCTATAAACGTGAAGAGCTGTAGTATGCAAATCAGGTTTCAAATTCAATGGAAATCGATATTTGGCCGTTTGGGGACAGCACAAAGTCAGGAGGTTTAGCAACATAATTATCGAAATCTGGATTGTTTGGGTTGGCTTTTTTCTTGTTTTTCTCCTTATTTTCACAGTAGATATGGACATGTTGGGCATCCCTACAAACGCGAAGAGCTGTAGTATGCGAATCAAGTTTAAAGTTCAAAGGGAATCCAAATTCGGCCATTTGTGGAAGCGCAAAGTCAGGAGGTTTAGCAACAAATCTGAATTTGTTTGAGTTGGCTTTTTTCTGGCTTTCAACCTTAATTCCACAGTAGATATGGACATGTTGGGCATACCTACAAACGTGAAGAGCTGTAGTATGCAAATCAGGTTTCAAATTCAACGGGAATCCATTTTTGGCCGTTTCGGAACAGCAACAAAGTCAGGAGGTTTAGCAACATAATTGTCGAAATCTGGATTTGTTTGAGTTGGCTTTTTTCTTATTTTTCTCCTAATTTTCACAGTAGATATGGACATGTTGGGCATCCCTACAAACGCGAAGAGCTTTAGTATGCGAATCAAGTTTCAAGTTCAAAGGGAAACCAAATTCTGCCATTTGTGGAAGCGCAAAGTCAGGAGGTTTAGCAACAAATCTGAATTTGTTTGAGTTGTCTTTTTTCTGGCTTTTCTCCTTTATTCCACAGTAGATATGGACATGTTGGGCATACTAACAAACGTGAAGAGCTGTAGTATGCGAATCACGTTTCAAATTCAACCGGAATCCAAATTTGGCCATTTGGGGAAGCGCAAAGTCAGGAGGTTTAGCAACAAATCTGGATTTGTTTGAGTTGGCTTTTTTCTGGCTTTACTCCATAATTCCACAGTAGATATGGACATGTTGGGTATACCTACAAACTTGAAGAGCTGTAGTATGCGAATCAGGTTTCAAATTCAACGGGAATCGATATTTGGCCGTTTGGGGACAGCACAAAGTCAGGAGGTTTAGCAACAGATTTGTCGACATCTGGATTTGTTTGAGTTGGCTTTTTTCTGGCTTTACTCATAATTCCACAGTAGATATGGATATGTTGGCCATACCAACAAATGTGAAGAGCTGTGGTATGTGAATCAGGTTTCAAATTCAACGGGAATCCATATTTGGCCATTTGGGGACAGCACAAAGTCAGTAGTTTTAGCAACATAATTGTCGAAATCTGGATTTGTTTGAGTTGGCTTTTTTCTGGCTTTTCTCCATAATTCCACAGTAGATATGGACATGTTGGGCATACCTACAAACGTGAAGAGCTGTAGTATGCAAATCAGGTTTCAAATTCAACGGGAATCCATTTTTGGCCGTTTCGGAACAGCAACAAAGTCAGGAGGTTTAGCAACATAATTGTCGAAATCTGGATTTGTTTGAGTTGGCTTTTTTCTTGTTTTTCTTCTTATTTTCACCGTAGATATGGACATGTTGGGCATCCCTACAAACGCGAAGAGCTGTAGTATGCGAATCAAGTTTCAAGTTCAAAGGGAATCCAAATTCGGCCATTTGTGGAAGCGCAAAGTCAGGAGGTTTAGCAACAAATCTGAATTTGTTTGAGTTGGCTTTTTTCTGGCTTTTCATCTTAATTCCACAGTAGATATGGACATGTTGGGCATACCTATAAACGTGAAGAGCTGTAGTATGCGAATCAGGTTTCAAATTCAACGGGAATCGATATTTGGCCGTTTGGGGACAGCACAAAGTCAGTAGGTTTAGCAACACAATTGTCGAAATCTGGATTTGTTTGAGTTGGCTTTTTTCTTGTTTTTCTCCTTATTTTCACAGTAGATATGGACATGTTGGGCATCCCTACAAACGCGAAGAGCAGTCGTATGCGAATCAAGTTTCAAGTTCAAACGGAATCCAAATTCGGCCATTTGTGGTAGCGCAAAGTCAGGAGGTTTAGCAACAAATCTGAATTTGTTTGAGTTGGCTTTTTTCTGGCTTTTCTCCATAATTCCACAGTAGATATGGACATGTTGGGCATCCCTACAAATGTGAAGAGCTGTAGTATGCGAGTCAGGTTTCAAATTCAACAGGAATCCATATTTGGCCGTTTGGGGACAGCACAAATTCACAGGTTTAGCAACATAATTGTCAAAATCTGGATTTGTTTGAGTTGGCTTTTTTCTGGATTTTCTCCATAATTCCACAGTAGATATGGACATGTTGGGCATACCTACAAACGTGAAGAGATGTAGTATGCGATTCAGGTTTCAAACTCAACGGGAATCCAGATTTGGCCGTTTGGGGACAGCAAAAAATTAGTAGGTTTAGCAACATAATTGTCGAAACCTGGATTTGTTTGAGTTGGCTTTTTTCGGGCTTTTCTTCATAATTCCACAGTAGATATGGACATGTTGGGGATCCGTACAAACGTGAACAGCTGTAGTCTGCGAGTCAGGTTTCAAATTCAACGGGAATCCATATTTGGCCGATTGGGGACATCACAAAGTCAGTAGGTTTAGCAACATAATTGTCGAAGTCTGGATTTGTTTGAGTTGGATTTTTTCTGGCTTTCTCCATAATTCCACAGTAGATATGGACATGTTGGGCATACCTACAAATGTGAAGAGCTGTAGCATGCGAATCAGGTTTGAAATTCAACGGGAATTGATATTTGGCCGTTTGGGGACAGCACAAAGTTAGGAGGTTTAGCAACCTAATTGTCGGAATCTGGATTTGTGGAGTTGGCTTTTTTCTGTCTTTTCTCCATAATTCCGAAGTAGATATGGACATGTTGGGCATACCAACAAACGTGAAGAGCTGTAGTATGCGAATCAGGTTTCAAATTCAACGGGAATCCATATTTGGCCATTTGGGGACAGCACAAAGTCAGTAGTTTTAGCAACATAATTGTCGAAATCTGGATTTGTTTGAGTTGGCTTTTGTCTGGCTTTTCTCCATAATTCCACAGTAGATATGGACATGTTGGGCATACCTACAAACGAGAAGAGCTGTAGTATGCGAATCAGGTTTCAAATTCAACGGGAATCGATATTTGGCCGTTTGGGGACAGCACAAAGTCAGGAGGTTTAGCAACATAATTGTTGAAATCTGGATTGTTTGGGTTTGCTTTTTTCTGGCTTTTCTCCATAATTCCACAATAGATATGGACATGTTGGGCATACCTACAAACGTGAAGAGCTGTAGTATGCCACTCAGGTTTCAAATTCAACGGGAATCCATTGTTGGCCGTTTCGGAGCAGCAACAAAGTCAGGAGGTTTAGCAACATAATTGTCGAAATCTGGATTTGTTTGAGTTGGCTTTTTTCTTGTTATTCTCCTTATTTTCACAGTAGATATGGACATGTTGGGCATCCCTACAAACGCGAAGAGCTGTAGTATGCGAATCAAGTTTCAAGTTCAAAGGGAATCCAAATTCGGCCATTTGTGGAAGCGCAAAGTCAGGAGGTTTAGCAACAAATCTGGATTTGTTTGAGTTGGCTTTTTTCTAGCTTTACTCCATAATTCCACAGTAGATATGTATATGTTGGCCATACCAACAAACGTGAAGAGCTGTGGTATGTGAATCAGGTTTCAAATTCAACGGGAATCTATATTTGGCCATTTGGGGACAGCACAAAGTCAGTAGTTTTAGCAACATAATTGTCGAAATCTGGATTTGTTTGAGTTGGCTTTTTTCTGGCTTTTCTCCATAATTCCACAGTAGATATGGACATGTTGGGCATACCTACAAACGAGAAGAGCTGTAGTATGCGAATCAGGTTTCAAATTCAATGGGAATCGATATTTGGCCGTTTGGGGACAGCAACAAAGTCAGGAGGTTTAGCAACATAATTGTCGAAATCTGGATTGTTTGGGTTGGCTTTTTTCTTGTTTTTCTCCTTATTTTCACAGTAGATATGGACATGTTGGGCAAACCAACAAACGTGAAGAGCTGTAGTATGCGAATCAGGTTTCAAATTCAACGGGAATCCAAATTTGGCCATTTGGGGAAGCGCAAAGTCAGGAGGTTTAGCAACAAATCTGAATTTGTTTGAGTTGGCTTTTTTCTGGCTTTTCTCCTTAATTCCACAGTAGATATGGACATGTTGGGCATACCTACAAACGAGAAGAGCTGTAGTATGCGAATCAGGTTTCAAATTCAACGGGAATCGATATTTGGCCGTTTGGGGACAACACAAAGTCAAGAGGTTTAGCAACATAATTGTCGAAATCTGGATTGTTTGGGTTGGCTTTTTTCTGGCTTTTCTCCATAATTCCACAGTAGATATGGACATCTTGGGCATACCTACAAACGTGAAGAGCTGTATTATGCAAATCAGGTTTCAAATTCAACGGGAATCCAAATTTGGCCATTTGGGGAAGCGCAAAGTCAGGAGGTTTAGCAACAAATCTGGATTTGTTTGAGTTGGCTTTTTTCTGGCTTTTCTCCATAGTTCCAAAGTAGATATGGATATGTTGGGGATCCCTACAAACGTGAAGAGCTGTAGTATGCGAATCAGGTTTCAAATTCAACGGGAATTGATATTTGGCCGTTTGGGGACAGCACAAAGTCAGGAGGTTTAGCAACATAATTGTCGAAATCTGGATTGTTTGGGTTGGCTTTTTTCTGGCTTTTCTCCATAATTCCACAGTAGATATGGACATCTTGGGCATACCTACAAACGTGAAGAGCTGTAGTATGCAAATCAGGTTTCAAATTCAACGGGAATCCATCTTTGGCCGTTTCGTAACAGCAACAAAGTCAGGAGGTTTAGCAACATAATTGTCGAAATCTGGATTTGTTTGAGTTGGCTTTTTTCTGGCTTTTCTCCATAATTCCACAGCAGATATGGACATTTTGGGCATCCCTACAAACGTGAAGAGGTGTAGTATGCGAATCAGGTTTCAAATTCAACGGGAATCGATATTTGGCCGTTTGGGGACAGCACAAAGTCAGGAGGTTTAGCAACGAATCTGGATTTGTTTGAGTTGGCTTTTTTCTTGTTTTTCTCCTTATTTTCACAGTAGATATGGACATGTTGGGCATCCCTACAAATACGAAGAGCTGTAGTATGCGAATCAAGTTTCAAGTTCAAAGGGAATCCAAATTCGGCCATTTGTGGAAGCCCAAAGTCAGGAGGTTTAGCAACATAATTGTCTAAATCTGGATTTGTTTGAGTTGGCTTTTTTCTGGCTTTACTCCATAATTCCACAGTAGATATGGATATGTTGGCCATACCAATAAACGTGAAGAGCTGTGGTATGTGAATCAGGTTTCAAATTCAACCGGAATCTATATTTGGCCATTTGGGGACAGCACAAAGTCAGTAGTTTTAGCAACATAATTGTCGAAATCTGAATTTGTTTGAGTTGGCTTTTTTCTGGCTTTTCTCCATAATTCCACAGTAGATATGGACATGTTGGGCATACCTACAAACGCGAAGAGCTGTAGTATGCGAATCAGGTTTCAAATTCAACGGGAATCGATATTTGGCCGTTTGGGGACAGCACAAATTCAGGAGGTTTAGCAACATAATTGTCGAAATCTGGATTGTTTGGGTTGGCTTTTTTCTGGCTTTTCTCCATAATTCCACAGTAGATATGGACATCTTGGGCATACCTACAAACGTGAAGAGCTGTAGTATGCAAATCAGGTTTCAAATTCAACGGGAATCCATGTTTGGCCGTTTCGTAACAGCAACAAAGTCAGGAGGTTTAGCAACATAATTGTCGAAATCTGGATTTGTTTGAGTTGGCTTTTTTCTGGCTTTTCTCCATAATTCCACAGCAGATATGGACATTTTGGGCATCCCTACAAACGTGAAGAGGTGTAGTATGCGAATCAGGTTTCAAATTCAACGGGAATCGATATTTGGCCGTTTGGGGACAGCACAAAGTCAGGAGGTTTAGCAACAAATCTGGATTTGTTTGAGTTGGCTTTTTTCTTGTTTTTCTCCTTATTTTCACAGTAGATATGGACATGTTGGGCATCCCTACAAATGCGAAGAGCTGTAGTATGCGAATCAAGTTTCAAGTTCAAAGGGAATACAAATTCGGCCATTTGTGGAAGCCCAAAGTCAGGAGGTTTAGCAACATAATTGTCTAAATCTGGATTTGTTTGAGTTGCCTTTTTCTGGCTTTTCTCCTTTATTCCACAGTAGATATGGACATGTTGGGCATATCTATAAACGTGAAGAGCTGTAGTATGCAAATCAGGTTTCAAATTCAACGGGAATCGATATTTGGCCGTTTGGGGACAGCACAAAGTCAGTAGGTTTAGCAACATAATTGTCGAAATCTGGATTTGTTTGAGTTGGCTTTTTTCTGGCTTTTCTCCATAATTCCACAGTAGATATGGACATGATGGGCATACCTACAAACGTGAAGAGATGTAGCATGCCAATCAGGTTTCAAATTCAACGGGAATCGATATTTGGCCGTTTGAGGACAGCACAAAGTCAGTAGGTTTAGCAACATATTTGTCGAAATTTGGATTTGTTTGAGTTGGCTTTTTTCTGGCTTTTCTCCATAATTCCACAGTAGATATGGACATGTTGGGCATACCTACGAACGAGAAGAGCTGTAGTATGCGAATCAGGTCTTCAAATTCAACGGGAATCGATATTTGGCCGTTTGGGGACAGCACAAAGTCAGGAGGTTTAGCAACATAATTGTTGAAATCTGGATTTGTTTGAGTTGGCTTTTTTCTTGTTTTTCTCCTTATTTTCACAGTAGATATGGACATGTTGGGCATCCCTACAAACGCGAAGAGCTGTAGTTTGCGAATCAAGTTTCAAGTTCAAAGGGAATCCAAATTGGGCCATTTGTGGAAGCGCAAAGTCAGGAGGTTTAGCAACAAATCTGAATTTGTTTGAGTTGGCTTTTTTTCTGGCTTTTCTCCTTAATTCCACAGTAGATATGGACATGTTGGGCATACCTACAAACGGGAAGAGCTGTATCATGCAAATCAGGTTTCAAATTCAACGGGAATTCAAATTTGGCCATTTGGGGAAGCGCAAAGTCGGGAGGTTTAGCAACAAATCTGGATTTGTTTGAGTTGGCTTTTTTCTGGCTTTTCTCCATAATTCCAAAGTAGATATGGACATGTTGGGCATACATACAAACGGTAAGAGCTGTAGTATGGGAATCAGGTTTCAAATTCAACGGGAATCCAAATTTGGCCATTTGGGGAAGCTCAAAGTCAGGAGGTTTAGCAACAAATCTGGATTTGTTTGAGTTGGCTTTTTTCTGGCTTTACTCCATAATTCCACAGTAGATATGGATATGTTGGCCATACCAACAAACTTGAAGAGCTGTGGTATGTGAATCAGGTTTCAAATTCAACGGGAATCTATATTTGGCCATTTGGGGACAGCACAAAGTCAGTAGTTTTAGCAACATAATTGTCGAAATCTGGATTTGTTTGAGTTGGCTTTTTTCTGGCTTTTCTCCATAATTCCACAGTAGATATGGACATGTTGGGCATGCCAACAAACGTGAAGAGATGTAGTATGTGAATCAGGTTTCAAATTCAACCTGAATACATATTTGGCCATTTGGGGACAGCACAAATTCAGTAGTTTTAGCAACATAATTGTCAAAATCTGGATTTGTTTGAGTTGGCTTTTTTTTGGCTTTTCTCCATAATTCCACAGTAGATATGGACATGTTGGGCATACCTATAAACGTGAAGAGCTGTAGTATGCAAATCAGGTTTCAAATTCAACGGGAATCGATATTTGGCCGTTTGGGGACAGCACAAAGTCAGTAGGTTTAGCAACATAATTGTCGAAATCTGGATTTGTTTGAGTTGGCTTTTTTCTGGCTTTTCTCCATAATTCCACAGTAGATATGGACATGTTGGGCATACCTACGAACGAGAAGAGCGGTAGTATGCGAATCAGGTCTTCAAATTCAACGGGAATCGATATTTGGCCGTTTGGGGACAGCACAAATTCAGGAGGTTTAGCAACATAATTGTTGAAATCTGGATTTGTTTGAGTTGGCTTTTTTTCTGGCTTTTCTCCTTAATTCCAGAGTAGATATGGACATGTTGGGCATACCTACAAATGGGAAGAGCTGTATCATGCAAATCAGTTTTCAAATTCAACGGGAATTCAAATTTGGCCATTTGGGGAAGCGCAAAGTCGGGAGGTTTAGCAACAAATCTGGATTTGTTTGAGTTGGCTTTTTTCTGGCTTTTCTCCATAATTCCAAAGTAGATATGGACATGTTGGGCATACCTACAAACGGTAAGAGCTGTAGTATGGGAATCAGGTTTCAAATTCAACGGGAATCCAAATTTGGCCATTTGGGGAAGCTCAAAGTCAGGAGGTTTAGCAACAAATCTGGATTTGTTTGAGTTGGCTTTTTTCTGGCTTTACTCCATAATTCCACAGTAGATATGGATATGTTGGCCATACCAACAAAGGTGAAGAGCTGTGGTATGTGAATTAGGTTTCAAATTCAACGGGAATCTATATTTGGCCATTTGGGGACAGCACAAAATCAGTAGTTTTAGCAACATAATTGTCGAAATCTGAATTTGTTTGAGTTGGCTTTTTTCTGGCTTTTCTCCATAATTCCACAGTAGATATGGACATGTTGGGCATACCTACAAACGAGAAGAGCTGTAGTATGCGAATCATGTTTCAAATTCAACGGGAATCCATTTTTGGCCGTTTCAGAACAGCAACAAAGTCAGGAGGTTTAGCAACATAATTGTCGAAATCTGGATTTGTTTGAGTTGGCTTTTTTCTGGCTTTTCTCCATAATTCCACAGTAGATATGGACATGTTGGGCATACCTATAAACGTGAAGAGCTGTAGTATGCAAATCAGGTTTCAAATTCAACGGGAATCGATATTTGGCCATTTGGGGACAGCACAAAATCAGTAGGTTTAGCAACATAATTGTCGAAATCTGGATTTGTTTGAGTTGGCTTTTTTCTGGCTTTTCTCCATAATTCCACAGTAGATGTGGACATGTTGGGCATACCTACAAACGGGAAGAGCTGTATTATGCAAATCAGGTTTCAAATTCAAAGGGAATTCAAATTCGGCCATTTGGGGAAGCGCAAAGTCGGGAGGTTTAATAACAAATCTGGATTTGTTTAAGTTGGCTTTTTTCTGGCTTCACTCCATAATTCCACCGTAGATATGGATATGTTGGCCATACCAACAAATGGGAAGAGCTGTGGCATGTGAATCAGGTTTCAAATTCAACGGGAATCGATATTTGGCCATTAGGGGACAGCACAAAGTCAGGAGGTTTAGCAACATATTTGTCGAAATCTGGATTTGTTTGAGTTGGCTTTTTTCTGTCTTTTCTCCATAATTCCAAAGTAGATATGGACATTTCGGGCATCCCTACAAACATGAAGAGCTGTTGTATGCGAATCAAGTTTCAAGTTCAAAGGGAATCCAAATTCGGCCATTTGTGGAAGCCCAAAGACAGGAGGTTTAGCAACAAATCTGAATTTGTTTGAGTTGGCTTTTTCTGGCTTTTCTCCTTTATTCCACAGTAGATGTGGACATGTTGGGCATACCTATAAACGTGAAGAGCTGTAGTATGCAAATCAGGTTTCAAATTCAATGGGAATCGATATTTGGCCGTTTGGGGACAGCACAAAGTCAGTAGGTTTAGCAACATAATTGTCGAAATCTGGATTTGTTAGAGTTGGCTTTTTTCTGGATTTTCTCCATAATTCCACAGTAGATATGGACATGTTGGGCATGCCAACAAACGTGAAGAGCTGTAGTATGTGAATCAGGCTTCAAATTCAACCTGAATACATATTTGGCCATTTGGGGAAAGCACAAAGTCAGTAGTTTTAGCAACATAATTGTCGAAATCTGGATTTGTTTGAGTTGGCTTTTTCCTGGCTTTTCTCCATAATTCCACAGTAGATATGGACATGTTGGGCATACCAACAAACGTGAAGAGCTGTAGTATGCAAATCTGGTTTCAAATTCAACGGGAATCCAAATTTGGCCATTAGGGGAAGCGCAAAGTCAGGAGGTTTAGCAACAAATCTGAATTTGTTTGAGTTGGCTTTTTTCTGCCTTTTAACCTTAATTCCACAGTAGATATGGACATGTTGGGCATAGCTACAAAAGTGAAGAGCTGTAGTATGCGAATCAAGTTTCAAGTTCAAAGGGAATCCAAATTTGGCCATTTGTGGAAGCGCAAAGTCAGGAGGTTTAGCAACAAATCTGAATTTGTTTGAGTTGGCTTTTTTCTGGCTTTTCTCCTTTATTCCACAGTAGATATGGACATGTTGGGCATACCTATAAACGTGAAGAGCTGTAGTATGCAAATCAGGTTTCAAATTCAACGGGAATCTATATTTGGCCGTTTGGGGACAGCACAAAGTCAGTAGGTTTAGCAACATAATTGTCGAAATCTGGATTTGTTTGAGTTGGCTTTTTTCTGGCTTTTCTCCATAATTCCACAGTAGATATGGACATGTTGGGCATACCAACAAACGTGAAGAGCTGTAGTATGTGAATCAGGTTTCAAATTCAACGGGAATTGATATTTGGCCGTTTGGGGATAGCACAAAGTCAGGAGGTTTAGCAACAGATTTGTCGACATCTGGATTTGTTTGAGTTGGCTTTTTTCTTGTTTTTCTCCTTATTTTCACAGTAGATATGGACATGTTGGGCATCCCTACAAACGCGAAGAGCTGTAGTATGCGAATCAAGTTTCATGTTCAAAGGAAATCCAAATTCGGCCATTTGTGGAAGCGCAAAGTCAGGAGGTTTAGCAACAAATCTGAATTTGTTTGAGTTGGCTTTTTTCTGGCTTTTAACCTTAATTCCACAGTAGATATGGACATGTTGGGCATAGCTACAAACGTGAAGAGCTGTAGTATGCAAATCAGGTTTCAAATTCAACGGGAATCCATTTTTGGCCGTTTCGGAACAGCAACAAAGTCAGGAGGTTTAGCAACATAATTGTCAAAATCTGGATTTGTTTGAGTTGGCTTTTTTCTTATTTTTCTCCTAATTTTCACAGTAGATATGGACATGTTGGGCATCCCTACAAACGCGAAGAGCTGTAGTATGCGAATCAAGTTTCAAGTTCAAAGGGAATCCAAACTCGGCCTTTTGTGGAAGCGCAAAGTCAGGAGGTTTAGCAACAAATCTGAATTTGTTTGAGTTGGCTTTTTTCTGGCTTTTCTCCTTTATTCCACAGTAGATATGGACATCTTGGGCATACCTATAAACGTGAAGAGCTGTAGTATGCAAATCAGGTTTCAAGTTCAACGGGAATCGATATTTGGCCGTTTGGGGACAGCACAAAGTCAGTAGGTTTAGCAACATAATTGTCGAAATCTGGATTTGTTTGAGTTGGCTTTTTTCTTGTTTTTCTCCTTATTTTCACAGTAGATATGGACATGTTGGGCATAGCTACAAACGTGAAGAGCTGTAGTATGCAAATCAGGTTTCAAATTCAACGGGAATCCATTTTTGGCCGTTTCGGAACAGCAACAAAGTCAGAAGGTTTAGCAACATAATTGTCGAAATCTGGATTTGTTTGAGTTGGCTTTTTTCTTGTTTTTCTCCTTATTTTCACAGTAGATATGGACATGTTGGGCATCCCTACAAATGCGAAGAGCTGTAGTATGCGAATCAAGTTTGAAGTTCAAAGGGAATCCAAATTCGGCCATTTGTGGAAGCGCAAAGTCAGGAGGTTTAGCAACAAATCTGAATTTGTTTGAGTTGGCTTTTTTCTGGCTTTTCTCCTTAATTCCACAGTAGATATGGACATGTTGGGCATACCTATAAACGTGAAGAGCTGTAGTATGCAAATCAGGTTTCAAATTCAACGGGAATCGATATTTGGCCGTTTTGGGACAGCACAAAGTCAATAGGTTTAGCAACATAATTGTCGAAATCTGTATTTGTTTGAGTTGGCTTTTTTCTGGCGTTTCTCCATAATTCCACAGTAGATATGGACATGTTGGGCATACCTACAAACGTGAAGAGCTGTAGTATGCGAATCAGGTTTCAAATTCAACGGGAATCGAAATTTGGCCGTTTGGGGACAGCACAAAGTCAGGAGGTTTAGCAACAGATTTGTCGACATCTGGATTTGTTTGAGTTGGCTTTTTTCTGGCTTTTCTCCATAATTCCACAGTAGATATGGACATGTTGGGCATACCAACAAACGTGAAGAGCTGTAGTATGCAAATCTGGTTTCAAATTCAACGGGAATCCAAATTTGGCCATTTGGGGAAGCGCAAAGTCAGGAGGTTTAGCAACAAATCTGAATTTGTTTGAGTTGGCTATTTTCTGGCTTTTAACCTTAATTCCACAGTAGATATGGACATGTTGGGCATAGCTACAAACGTGAAGAGCTGTAGTATGCAAATCACGTTTCAAATTCAACGGGAATCCATTTTTGGCCGTTTCGGAACAGCAACAAAGTCAGGAGGTTTAGCAACATAATTGTCGAAATCTGGATTTGTTTGAGTTGGCTTTTTTCTTGTTTTTCTCCTTATTTTCACAGTAGATATGGACATGGTGGGCATCCCTACAAACGCGAAGAGCTGTAGTATGCGAATCAGGTTTCAAATTCAACAGGAATCCAAATTTGGCCATTTGGGGAAGCACAAAGTCAGGAGGTTTAGCAACAAATCTGGATTTGTTTGAGTTGGCTTTTTTCTGGCTTCTCTCCATAATTCCACAGTAGATATGGACATTTTGGGCATCCCTACAAACGTGAAGAGGTGTAGTATGCGAATCAGGTTTCAAATTCAACGGGAATTGATATTTGGCCGTTTGGGGACAGCACAAAGTCAGTAGGTTTAGCAACATCATTGTCGAAATCTGGATTTGTTTGAGTTGGCTTTTTTCTGGCGTTTCTCCATAATTCCACAGTAGATATGGACATGTTGGGCATACCAACAAACGTGAAGAGCTGTAGTATGTGAATCAGGTTTCAAATTCAACGTGAATACATATTTGGCCATTTGCGGACAGCACAAAGTCAGTAGTTTTAGCAACATAATTGTCAAAATCTGGATTTGTTTGAGTTGGCTTTTTCCTGGCTTTTCTCCATAATTCCACAGTAGATATGGACATGTTGGGCATACCAACAAACGTGAAGAGCTGTAGTATGCGAATCAGGTTTCAAATTCAAAGGGAATCCAAATTTGGCCATTTGGGGAAGCACAAAGTCAGGAGGTTTAGCAACAAATCTGTATTTGTTTGAGTTGGCTTTTTTCTGGCTTCTCTCCATAATTCCACAGTAGATATGGACATTTTGGGCATCCCTACAAACTTGAAGAGGTGTAGTATGCGAATCAGGTTTCAAATTCAACGGGAATCGATATTTGGCCGTTTGGGGACAGCACAAAGTCAATAGGTTTAGCAACATAATTGTCGAAATCTGGATTTGTTTGAGTTGGCTTTTTTCTTGTTTTTCTCCTTATTTTCACAGTAGATATGGACATGTTGGGCATCCCTACAAACACGAAGAGCTCTCGTATGCGAATCTGGTTTCAAATTCAACGGGAATCCAAATTTGGCCATTTGGGGAAGCGCAAAGTCATGAGGTTTAGCAACAAATCTGAATTTGTTTGAGTTGGCTTTTTTTCTGGCTTTTAACCTTAATTCCACAGTAGATATGGACATGTTGGGCATAGCTACAAACGTGAAGAGCTGTAGTATGCAAATCAGGTTTCAAATTCAACGCAAATCCATTTTTGGCTGTTTCGGAACAGCAATAAAGTCAGGAGGTTTAGCAACATAATTGTCGAAATCTGGATTTGTTTGAGTTGGCTTTTTTCTTGTTTTTCTCCTTATTTTCACAGTAGATATGGACATGTTGGGCATCCCTACAAACGTGAAGAGCTGTAGTATGCAAATCAGGTTTCAAATTCAACAGGAATCCATTTTTGGCCGTTTCGGAACAGCAACAAAGTCAGGAGGTTTAGCAACATAATTGTCGAAATCTGGATTTGTTTGAGTTGGCTTTTTTCTTGCTTTTCTCCTTATTTTCACAGTAGATATGGACATGGTGGGCATCCCTACAAACGCGAAGAGCTGTAGTATGCTAATCAAGTTTTAAGTTCAAAGGGAATCCAAATTCGGCGATTTGAGGAAGCGCAAAGTCAGGAGGTTTAGCAACAAATCTGAATTTGTTTGAGTTGGCTTTTTTCTGGCTTTTCTCCTTAATTCCACAGTAGATATGGACATGTTGGGCATACCTACAAACGTGAAGAGCTGTAGTATGCGAATCAGGTTTCAAATTCAACGGGAATCGATATTTGGCCGTTTGGGGAAAGCACAAAATCAGGAGGTTTAGCAACAGATTTGTCGACATCTGGATTTGTTTGTGTTGGCTTTTTTCTGGCTTTTCTCCATAATTCCACAGTAGATATGGACATGTTGGGCATACCAACGAACGTGAAGAGCTGTAGTATGCGAATCAGGTTTCAAATTCAACGGGAATCCAAATTTGGCCATTTGGGGAAGCGCAAAGTCATGTGGTTTAGCAACAAATCTGGATTTGTTTGAGTTGGCTTTTTTCTGGCTTTTCTCCATAATTCCACAGTAGATATGGACATGTTGGGTATACCAACGAACGTGAAGAGCTGTAGTATGCGAATCAGGTTTCAAATTCAACGGGAATCCAAATTTGGCCATTTGGGGAAGCGCAAAGTCAGGAGGTTTAGCAACAAATCTAGATTTGTTTGAGTTGGCTTTTTTCTGGCTTTTAACCTTAATTCCACAGTAGATATGGACATGTTGGGCATACCAACAAACGTGAAGAGCTGTAGTATGTGAATCAGGTTTCAAATTCAACGGGAATCCATATTTGGCCATTTGGGGACAGCACAAAGTCAGTAGTTTTAGCAACATAATTGTCGAAATCTGGATTTGTTTGAGTTGGCTTTTTTCTTGTTTTTCTCCTTATTTTCACAGTAAATATGGACATGTTGGGCATCCCTACAAACGCGAAGAGCTGTAGTATGCGAATCAAGTTTGAAGTTCAAAGGGAATCCAAATTCGGCCATTTGTGGAAGCGCAAAGTCAGGAGGTTTAGCAACAAATCTGAATTTGTTTGAGTTGGCTTTTTTTCTGGCTTTTCTCCTTAATTCCACAGTAGATATGGACATGTTGGGCATACCTACAAACGTGAAGAGCTGTAGTATGCGAATAAGGTTTCAAATTCAACGGGAATCGATATTTGGCCGTTTGGGGACAGCACAAAGTCAGGAGGTTTAGCAACAGATTTGTCGACATCTGGATTTGTTTGTGTTGGCTTTTTTCTGGCTTTTCTCCATAATTCCACAGTAGATATGGACATGTTGGGCATACCAACAAACGTGAAGAGCTGTAGTATGCGAATCAGGTTTCAAATTCAACGGGAATCCAAATTTGGCCATTTGGGGAAGCGCAAAGTCATGAGGTTTAGCAACAAATCTGGATTTGTTCGTGTTGGCTTTTTTCTGGCTTTTCTCCATAATTCCACAGTAGATATGGACATGTTGGGCATACCAACGAACGTGAAGAGCTGTAGTATGCGAATCAGGTTTCAAATTCAACGGGAATCCAAATTTGGCCATTTGGGGAAGCGCAAAGTCAGGAGGTTTAGCAACAAATCTGGATTTGTTTGAGTTGGCTTTTTTCTGGCTTTTAACCTTAATTCCACAGTAGATATGGACATGTTGGGCATAGCTACAAACGTGAAGAGCTGTAGTATGCAAATCAGGTTTCAAATTCAACGGGAATCCATTTTTGGCCGTTTCGGAACAGCAACAAAGTCAGGAGGTTTAGCAACATAATTGTCAAAATCTGGATTTGTTTGAGTTGGCTTTTTTCTTGTTTTTCTCCTTATTTTCACAGTAGATATGGACATGTTGGGCATCTCTACAAACGCGAAGAGCTGTAGTATGCGAATCAAGTTTGAAGTTCAAAGGGAATCCAAATTCGGCCATTTGTGGAAGCACAAAGTCAGGAGGTTTAGCAACAAATCTGAATTTGTTTGAGTTGGCTTTTTCCTGGCTTTTCTCCATAATTCCACAGTAGATATGGACATGTTGGGCATACCTACAAACGTGAAGAGCTGTAGTATGCGAATCAGCTTTCAAATTCAACGGGAATCGATATTTGGCCGTTTGGAGACAGCACAAAGTCAGGAGGTTTAGCAACAGATTTGTCGACATCTGGATTTGTTTGAGTTGGCTTTTTTCTGGCTTTTCTCCATAATTCCACAGTAGATATGGGCATTTTGGGCATAACAACAAACGTGAAGAGCTGTAGTATGCGAATCAGGTTTCAAATTCAACGGGAATCCAAATTTGGCCATTTGGGGAAGCGCAAAGTCATGAGGTTTAGCAACAAATCTGGATTTGTTTGAGTGGGCTTTTTTCTGGCTTTTCTCCATAATTCCACAGTAGATATGGATATGTTGGCCATACCAACAAATGTGAAGAGCTGTGGTATGTGAATCAGGTTTCAAATTCAACGGGAATCCATATTTGGCCATTTGGGGACAGCACAAAGTCAGTAGTTTTAGCAACATAATTGTCGAAATCTGGATTTGTTTGAGTTGGCTTTTTTCTGGCTTTTCTCCATAATTCCACAGTAGATATGGACATGTTGGGCATACCTACAAACTAGAAGAGCTGTAGTATGCGAATCAGGTTTCAAATTCAATGGGAATCGATAATTGGCCGTTTGGGAACAGCACAAAGTCAGGAGGTTTAGCAACATAATTGTCGAAATCTGGATTGTTTGGGTTGGCTTTTTTCTGGCTTTTCTCCATAATTCCACAGTAGATATGGACATGTTGGGCATACCTACAAACGTGAAAAGCTGTAGTATGCAAATCACGTTTCAAATTCAACGGGAATTCAAATTCGGCCATTTGGGGAAGCACAAAGTTAGGAGGTTTAGCAACAAATCTGGATTTGTTTGAGTTGGCTTTTTTCTGGCTTTTCTCCATAATTCCACAGTAGATATGGACATGTTGGGCATACCAACAAACGTGAAGAGCTGTAGTATGCGAATCAGGTTTCAAATTCAACGGGAATCCAAATTTGGCCATTTGGGGAAGCGCAAAGTCAGGAGGTTTAGCAACAAATCTGGATTTGTTTGAGTTGGCTTTTTTCTTGTTTTTCTCCTTATTTTCACAGTAGATATGGACATGTTGGGCATCCCTACAAACGCGAAGAGGTCTAGTATGCGAATCAAGTTTGAAGTTCAAAGGGAATCCAAATTCGGCCATTTGTGGAAGCGCAAAGTCAGGAGGTTTAGCAACAAATCTGAATTTGTTTGAGTTGGCTTTTTTCTGGCTTTTCTCCTTAATTCCACAGTAGATATGGACATGTTGGGCATACCAACAAACGTGAAGAGCTGTAGTATGTGAATCAGGTTTCAAATTCCACCTGAATACATATTTGGCCATTTGGGGACAGCACAAAGTCAGTGGTTTTAGCAACATAATTGTCAAAATCTGGATTTGTTTGAGTTGGCTTTTTCCGGGCTTTTCTCCATAATTCCACAGTAGATATGGACATGTTGGGCATACCTACAAACGTGAAGAGCTGTAGTATGCGAATCAGGTTTCAAATTCAACGGGAATCGATATTTGGCCGTTTGGGGACAGCACAAAGTCAGGAGGTTTAGCAACAGATTTGTCGACATCTGGATTTGTTTGAGTTGGCTTTTTTCTGGCTTTTCTCCATAATTCCACAGTATATATGGACATTTTGGGCATACCAACAAACGTGAAGAGCTGTAGTATGCGAATCAGGTTTCAAATTCAACGGGAATCCAAATTTGGCCATTTGGGGAATCGCAAAGTCATGAGGTTTAGCAACAAATCTGGATTTGTTTGAGTTGGCTTTTTTCTGGCTTTTCTCCATAATTCCACAGTAGATATGGACATGTTGGGCATACCAACGAATGTGAAGAGCTGTAGTATGCGAATCAGGTTTCAAATTCAACGGGAATCCAAATTTGGCCATTTGGGGAAGCGCAAAGTCAGGAGGTTTAGCAACAAATCTGGATTTGTTTGAGTTGGCTTTTTTCTGGCTTTACTCCATAATTCCACAGTAGATATGGACATGTTGGGCATACATACAAACTAGAAGAGCTGTTGTATGCGAATCAGGTTTCAAATTCAATGGGAATCGATAATTGGCCATTTGGGAACAGCACAAAGTCAGAAGGTTTAACAACATAATTGTCGAAATCTGGATTTGTTTGAGTTGGCTTTTTTCTGGCTTTTCTCCATAATTCCACAGTAGATATGGACATGTTGGGCATACATACAAACTAGAAGAGCTGTAGTATGCGAATCAGGTTTCAAATGCAATGGGAATCGATAATTGGCCGTTTGGAAACAGCACAAAGTCAGAAGGTTTAGCAACATAATTGTCGAAATCTGGATTGTTTGGGTTGGCTTTTTTCTGGCTTTTCTCCATAATTCCACAGTAGATATGGACATGTTGGGCATACCTACAAACGTGAAAAGCTGTAGTATGCAAATCATGTTTCAAATTCAAAGGGAATTCAAATTCGGCCATTTGGGGAAGCGCAAAGTCAGGAGGTTTAGCAACAAATCTGGATTTTTTGAGTTGGCTTTTTTCTGGCTTTTCTCCATAATTCCACAGTAGATATGGACATGTTGCGCATCCCTACAAATGAGAAGAGCTGTAGTATGCGAATCAAGTTTCAAGTTCAAAGGGAATCCAAATTCGGCCATTTGTGGAAGCGCAAAGTCCGGAGGTTTAGCAACATAATTGTCAAAATCTGGATTTGTTTAAGTTGGCTTTTTTCTGGCTTTTCTCCATAATTCCACAGTAGATATGGAAATGTTGGGCATCCCTACAAACGTGAAGAGCTGAAGTATGTGAATCAGGTTTCAAATTCAACGGGAATCGATATTTGGCCGTTCGGGGACAGCACAAAGTCAGTAGGTTTAGCAACATAATTGTCGAAATCTGGATTTGTTTGAGTTGGCTTTTTTCTGGCTTTTCTCCATAATTCCACAGTAGATATGGACATGTTGGGCATACCAACAAACGTGAAGAGCTGTAGTATGCGAATCAGGTTTCAAATTCAACGGGAATTCAAATTCGGCCATTTGGGGAAGCGCAAAGTCAGGAGGTTTAGCAACAAATCTGGATATGTTTGAGTTGGCTTTTTTCTGGCTTTTCTCCATAATTCCACAGTAAATAAGAACATGTTGGGCAAACCTTCATACGTGAAGAGCTGTAGTATGCAAATCAGGTTTCAAATTCAACTTGTATCGATTTTTACCCATTTGGGGACAGCACAAAGTCAGTAGGTTTAGCAAAACATAATTGTCGAAATCTGGATTTGTTTGAGTTGGCTTTTTCTGGCTTTTCTCAATGATTCCACAGTAGATATGGACATGTTGGGCAGCCCTACAAACGTGAAGAGCTGTAGTATGCAAATCAGGTTTCAAATTCAACGGGAATCCATATTTGGCAGTTTGGGGACAGCACAAAGTCAGGAGGTTTAGCAACATAATTGTCGAAATCTGGATTTGTTTGAGTTGGCTTTTTTCTGGCTTTTCTCCATAATTCCACAGTAGATGTGGACATGTTGGGCATACCTACAAACGGGAAGAGCTGTATCATGCAAATCAGGTTTCAAATTCAACGTGAATACATATTTGGCCATTTGGGGACAGCACAAAATCAGTAGTTTTAGCAACATAATTGTCAAAATCTGGATTTGTTTGAGTTGACTTTTTCCTGGCTTTTCTCCATAATTCCACAGTAGATATGGACATGTTGGGCATACCTACAAACGTGAAGAGCTGTAGTATGCGAATCAGGTTTCAAATTCAACGGGAATCGATATTTGGCCGTTTGGGGACAGCACAAAGTCAGGAGGTTTAGCAACAGATTTGTCGACATCTGGATTTGTTTGAGTTGGCTTTTTTCTGGCTTTTCTCCATAATTCCACAGTAGATATGGACATGTTGGCCATACCAACAAACGTGAAGAGCTGTGGTATGTGAATCAGGTTTCAAATTCAACGGGAATCGATATTTGGCCGTTTGGGGACAGCACAAAGTCAATAGTTTTAGCAACATAATTGTCGAAATCTGGATTTGTTTGAGTTGGCTTTTTTCTGGCTTTTCTCCATAATTCCACAGTAGATATGGACATGTTGGGCATACCAACGAATGTGAAGAGCTGTAGTATGCGAATCAGGTTTCAAATTCAACGGGAATCCAAATTTGGCCATTTGGGGAAGCGCAAAGTCAGGAGGTTTAGCAACAAATCTGGATTTGTTTGAGTTGGCTTTTTTCTGGCTTTACTCCATAATTCCACAGTAGATATGGACATGTTGGGCATACATACAAACTAGATGAGCTGTTGTATGCGAATCAGGTTTCAAATTCAATGGGAATCGATAATTGGCCATTTGGGAACAGCACAAAGTCAGAAGGTTTAACAACATAATTGTCGAAATCTGGATTTGTTTGAGTTGGCTTTTTTCTGGCTTTTCTCCATAATTCCACAGTAGATATGGACATGTTGGGCATATATACAAACTAGAAGAGCTGTAGTATGCGAATCAGGTTTCAAATTCAATGGGAATCGATAATTGGCCGTTTGGAAACAGCACAAAGTCAGAAGGTTTAGCAACATAATTGTCGAAATCTGGATTGTTTGGGTTGGCTTTTTTCTGGCTTTTCTCCATAATTCCACAGTAGATATGGACATGTTGGGCATACCTACAAACGTGAAAAGCTGTAGTATGCAAATCACGTTTCAAATTCAAAGGGAATTCAAATTCGGCCATTTGGGGAAGCGCAAAGTCCCGAGGTTTAGCAACATAATTGTCAAAATCTGGATTTGTTTAAGTTGGCTTTTTTCTGGCTTTTCTCCATAATTCCACAGTAGATATGGACATGTTGGGCATCCCTACAAACGTGAAGAGCTGACGTATGTGAATCAGGTTTCAAATTCAACGGGAATCGATATTTGGCCGTTCGGGGACAGCACAAAGTCAGTAGGTTTAGCAACATAATTGTCGAAATCTGGATTTGTTTGAGTTGGCTTTTTTCTGGCTTTTCTCCATAATTCCACAGTAGATATGGACATGTTGGGCATACCAACAAACGTGAAGAGCTGTAGTATGCGAATCAGGTTTCAAATTCAACGGGAATTCAAATTCGGCCATTTGGGGAAGCGCAAAGTCAGGAGGTTTAGCAACAAATCTGGATATGTTTGAGTTGGCTTTTTTCTGGCTTTTCTCCATAATTCCACAGTAGATAAGAACATGTTGGGCAAACCTTCATACGTGAAGAGCTGTAGTATGCAAATCAGGTTTCAAATTCAACGGGTATCGATTTTTAACCATTTGGGGAAAGCACAAAGTCAGTAGGTTTAGCGAAACATAATTGTCGAAATCTGGATTTGTTTGAGTTGGCTTTTTCTGGCTTTTCTCCATAATTCCACAGTAGATATGGACATGTTGGGCATACCTACAAACGAGAAGAGCTGTAGTATGCGAATCAGGTTTCAAATTCAATGGGAATCGATATTTGGCCGTTTGGGGACAGCACAAATTCAGGAGGTTTAGCAACATAATTGTCGAAATCTGGATTGTTTGGGTTGGCTTTTTTCTGGCTTTTCTCCATAATTCCACAGTAGATATGGACATGTTGCGCATCCCTACAAATGAGAAGAGCTGTAGTATGCGAATCAAGTTTCAAGTTCAAAGGGAATCCAAATTCGGCCATTTGTGGAAGCGCAAAGTCCGGAGGTTTAGCAACAAATCTGGATTTGTTTGAGTTGGATTTTTTCTGGCTTTTCTCCATAATTCCACAGTAGATATGGACATGTTGGGCATACCTACAAACGGGAAGAGCTGTATCATGCAAATCAGGTTTCAAATTCAACGTGAATACATATTTGGCCATTTGGGGACAGCACAAAGTCAGTAGTTTTAGCAACATAATTGTCAAAATCTGGATTTGTTTGAGTTGGCTTTTTCATGGCTTTTCTCCATAATTCCACAGTAGACATGGACATGTTGGGCATACCTACAAACGTGAAGAGCTGTAGTATGCAAATCAGGTTTCAAATTCAACGGGAATCGATATTTGGCCGTTTGGGGACAGCACAAAGTCAGGAGGTTTAGCAACAGATTTGTCGACATCTGGATTTGTTTGAGTTGGCTTTTTTCTGGCTTTTCTCCATAATTCCACAGTAGATATGGACATGTTGGGCATACCAACAAACGTGAAGAGCTGTAGTATGCGAATCAGGTTTCAAATTCAACGGGAATCCAAATTTGGCCATTTGGGGAAGCGCAAAGTCATGAGGTTTAGCAACAAATCTGGATTTGTTTGAGTTGGCTTTTTTCTGGCTTTTCTCCATAATTCCACAGTAGATATGGACATGTTGGGCATACCAACGAACGTGAAGAGCTGTAGTATGCGAATCAGGTTTCAAATTCAACGGGAATCCAAATTTGGCCATTTGGGGAAGCGCAAAGTCAGGAGTTTAGCAACAAATCTGAATTTGTTTGAGTTGGCTTTTTTCTGGCTTTACTCCATAATTCCACAGTAGATATGGATATGTTGGCCATACCAACAAATGTGAAGAGCTGCGGTATGTGAATCAGGTTTCAAATTCAACGGGAATCCATATTTGGCCATTTGGGGACAGCACAAAGTCAGTAGTTTTAGCAACATAATTGTCGAAATCTGGATTTGTTTGAGTTGGCTTTTTTCTGGCTTTTCTCCATAATTCCACAGTAGATATGGACATGTTGGGCATACCTAAAAACGAGAAGAGCTGTAGTATGCGAATCAGGTTTCAAATTCAATGGGAATCGATATTTGGCCGTTTGGGGACATCACAAAGTCAGGAGGTTTAGCAACATAATTGTCGAAATCTGGATTGTTTGGGTTGGCTTTTTTCTGGCTTTTCTCCATAATTCCACAGTAGATATGGACATGTTGGGCATACCTACAAACGTAAAGAGCTGTAGTATGCAAATCACGTTTCAAATTCAACGGGAATCCATTTTTGACCCTTTCGGAACAGCAACAAATTCAGGAGGTTTAGCAACATAATTGTCAAAATCTGGATTTGTTTGAGTTGGCTTTTTTCTTGTTTTTCTCCTTATTTTCACAGTAGATATGGACATGTTGCGCATCCCTACAAATGAGAAGAGCTGTAGTATGTGAATCAAGTTTCAAGTTCAAAGGGAATCCAAATTCGGCCATTTGTGGAAGCGCAAAGTCAGGAGGTTTAGCAACATAATTGTCAAAATCTGGATTTGTTTAAGTTGGCTTTTTTCTGGCTTTTCTCCATAATTCCACAGTAGATATGGACATATTGGGCATCCCTACAAACGTGAAGAGCTGAAGTATGTGAATCAGGTTTCAAATTCAACGGGAATCGATATTTGGCCGTTCGGGGACAGCAAAAAGTCAGTAGGTTTAACAACATAATTGTCGAAGTCTGGATTTGTTTGAGTTGGCTTTTTTCTGGCTTTTCTCCATAATTCCACAGTAGATTAGAACATGTTGGGCAAACCTACATACGTGAAGAGCTGTAGTATGCAAATCAGGTTTCAAATTCAACGGGTATCGATTTTTACCCATTTGGGGACAGTACAAAGTCAGTAGGTTTAGCAAAACATAATTGTCGAAATCTGGATTTGTTTGAGTTGGCTTTTTCTGGCTTTTCTCAATGATTCCACAGTAGATATGGACATGTTGGGCATCCCTACAAACGTGAAGAGCTGTGTCATGCAAATCAGGTTTCAAATTCAACGTGAATACATATTTGGCCATTTGGGGACAGCACAAAGTCAGTAGTTTTAGCAACATAATTGTCAAAATCTGGATTTGTTTGAGTTGGCTTTTTCCTGGCTTTTCTCCATAATTCCACAGTAGATATGGACATGTTGGGCATACCTACAAGCGTGAAGAGCTGTAGTATGCGAATCAGGTTTCAAATTCAACGGGAATCGATATTTGGCCGTTTGGGGACAGCACAAAGTCAGGAGGTTTAGCAACAGATTTGTCGACATCTGGATTTGTTTGAGTTGGCTTTTTTCTGGCTTTTCTCCATAATTCCACAGTAGATATGGACATGTTGGGCATACCAACAAACGTGAAGAGCTGTAGTATGCGAATCAGGTTTCAAATTCAACGGGAATCCAAATTTGGCCATTTGGGGAAGCGCAAAGTCATGAGGTTTAGCAACAAATCTGGATTTGTTTGAGTTGGCTTTTTTCTGGCTTTTCTCCATAATTCCACAGTAGATATGGACATGTTGGGCATACCAACGAACGTGAAGAGCTGTAGTATGCGAATCAGGTTTCAAATTCAACGGGAATCCAAATTTGGCCATTTGGGGAAGCGCAAAGTCAGGAGTTTAGCAACAAATCTGAATTTGTTTGAGTTGGCATTTTTTCTGGTTTTACTCCATAATTCCACAGTAGATATGGATATGTTGGCCATACCAACAAATGTGAAGAGCTGCGGTATGTGAATCAGGTTTCAAATTCAACGGGAATCCATATTTGGCCATTTGGGGACAGCACAAAGTCAGTAGTTTTAGCAACATAATTGTCGAAATCTGGATTTGTTTGAGTTGGCTTTTTTCTGGCTTTTCTCCATAATTCCACAGTAGATATGGACATGTTGGGCATACCTAAAAACGAGAAGAGCTGTAGTATGCGAATCAGGTTTCAAATTCAATGGGAATCGATATTTGGCCGTTTGGGGACATCACAAAGTCAGGAGGTTTAGCAACATAATTGTCGAAATCTGGATTGTTTGGGTTGGCTTTTTTCTGGCTTTTCTCCATAATTCCACAGTAGATATGGACATGTTGGGCATACCTACAAACGTAAAGAGCTGTAGTATGCAAATCACGTTTCAAATTCAACGGGAATCCATTTTTGACCCTTTCGGAACAGCAACAAATTCAGGAGGTTTAGCAACATAATTGTCAAAATCTGGATTTGTTTGAGTTGGCTTTTTTCTTGTTTTTCTCCTTATTTTCACAGTAGATATGGACATGTTGCGCATCCCTACAAATGAGAAGAGCTGTAGTATGTGAATCAAGTTTCAAGTTCAAAGGGAATCCAAATTCGGCCATTTGTGGAAGCGCAAAGTCCGGAGGTTTAGCAACATAATTGTCAAAATCTGGATTTGTTTAAGTTGGCTTTTTTCTGGCTTTTCTCCATAATTCCACAGTAGATATGGACATATTGGGCATCCCTACAAACGTGAAGAGCTGAAGTATGTGAATCAGGTTTCAAATTCAACGGGAATCGATATTTGGCCGTTCGGGGACAGCAAAAAGTCAGTAGGTTTAACAACATAATTGTCGAAGTCTGGATTTGTTTGAGTTGGCTTTTTTCTGGCTTTTCTCCATAATTCCACAGTAGATTAGAACATGTTGGGCAAACCTACATACGTGAAGAGCTGTAGTATGCAAATCAGGTTTCAAATTCAACGGGTATCGATTTTTACCCATTTGGGGACAGTACAAAGTCAGTAGGTTTAGCAAAACATAATTTATCGAAATCTGGATTTGTTTGAGTTGGCTTTTTCTGGCTTTTCTCAATGATTCCACAGTAGATATGGACATGTTGGGCATCCCTACAAACGTGAAGAGCTGTGTCATGCAAATCAGGTTTCAAATTCAACGTGAATACATATTTGGCCATTTGGGGACAGCACAAAGTCAGTAGTTTTAGCAACATAATTGTCAAAATCTGGATTTGTTTGAGTTGGCTTTTTCCTGGCTTTTCTCCATAATTCCACAGTAGATATGGACATGTTGGGCATACCTACAAGCGTGAAGAGCTGTAGTATGCGAATCAGGTTTCAAATTCAACGGGTATCGATATTTGGCCGTTTGGGGACAGCACAAAGTCAGGAGGTTTAGCAACAGATTTGTCGACATCTGGATTTGTTTGAGTTGGCTTTTTTCTGGCTTTTCTCCATAATTCCACAGTAGATATGGACATGTTGGGCATACCAACAAACGTGAAGAGCTGTAGTATGCGAATCAGGTTACAAATTCAACGGGAATCCAAATTTGGCCATTTGGGGAAGCGCAAAGTCATGAGGTTTAGCAACAAATCTGGATTTGATTGAGTTGGATTTTTTCTGGCTTTTCTCCATAATTCCACAGTAGATATGGACATGTTGGGCATACCAACGAACGTGAAGAGATGTAATATGCAAATCAGGTTTCAAATTCAACGGGAATCCAATTTTGGCCATTTGGGGAAGCGCAAAGTCAGGAGGTTTAGCAACAAATCTGGATTTGTTTGAGTTGGCTTTTTTCTGGCTTTACTCCATAATTCCACAGTAGATATGGATATGTTGGCCATACCAACAAATGTGAAGAGCTGTGGCATGTGAATCAGGTTTCAAATTCAACGGGAATCCATATTTGGCCATTTGGGGACAGCACAAAGTCAGGAGGTTTAGCAACATAATTGTCGAAATCTGGATTGTTTGGGTTGGCTTTTTTCTGGCTTTTCTCCATAATTCCACAGTAGATATGGACATGTTGGGCATACCTACAAACGAAAAGAGCTGTAGTATGCAAATCACATTTCAAATTCAATGGGAATTCAAATTCGGCCATTTGGGGAAGCGCAAAGTCGGGAGGTTTAGCAACAAATCTGGATTTGTTTGAGTTGGCTTTTTTCTGGCTTTACTCCATAATTCCACAGTAGATATGGATATGTTGGCCATACCAACAAATGTGAAGAGCTGTGGGATGTGAATCAGGTTTCAAATTCAACGGGAATCCATATTTGGCCATTTGGGGACAGCACAAAGTCAGTAGGTTTAGCAACATAATTGTCGAAGTCTGGATTTGTTTGAGTTGGCTTTTTTCTGGCTTTTCTCCATAATTCCACAGTAGATATGGACATGTTGGGCATACCAACAAACGTGAAGAGCTGTAGTATGCAAATCAGGTTTCAAATTCAACGGGAATCCATATTTGGCAGTTTGGGGACAGCACAAAGTCAGGAGGTTTAGCAACATAATTGTCGAAATCTGGATTTGTTTGAGTTGGCTTTTTTCTGGCTTTTCTCCATAATTCCACAGTAGATGTGAACATGTTGGGCATACCTACAAACGGGAAGAGCTGTATCATGCAAATCAGGTTTCAAATTCAACGGGAATTCAAATTTGGCCATTTGCGGAAGCGCAAAGTCGGGAGGTTTAGCAACAAATCTGGATTTGTTTGAGTTGGCTTTTTTCTGGCTTTTCTCCATAATTCCACAGTAGATATGGACATGTTGGGCATACCTACAAACGTAAAGAGCTGTAGTATGCAAATCACGTTTCAAATTCAACGGGAATCCATTTTTGACCCTTTCGGAACAGCAACAAATTCAGGAGGTTTAGCAACATAATTGTCAAAATCTGGATTTGTTTGAGTTGGCTTTTTTCTTGTTTTTCTCCTTATTTTCACAGTAGATATGGACATGTTGCGCATCCCTACAAATGAGAAGAGCTGTAGTATGTGAATCAAGTTTCAAGTTCAAAGGGAATCCAAATTCGGCCATTTGTGGAAGCGCAAAGTCCGGAGGTTTAGCAACATAATTGTCAAAATCTGGATTTGTTTAAGTTGGCTTTTTTCTGGCTTTTCTCCATAATTCCACAGTAGATATGGACATATTGGGCATCGCTACAAACGTGAAGAGCTGAAGTATGTGAATCAGGTTTCAAATTCAACGGGAATCGATATTTGGCCGTTCGGGGACAGCAAAAAGTCAGTAGGTTTAACAACATAATTGTCGAAGTCTGGATTTGTTTGAGTTGGCTTTTTTCTGGCTTTTCTCCATAATTCCACAGTAGATTAGAACATGTTGGGCAAACCTACATACGTGAAGAGCTGTAGTATGCAAATCAGGTTTCAAATTCAACGGGTATCGATTTTTACCCATTTGGGGACAGTACAAAGTCAGTAGGTTTAGCAAAACATAATTGTCGAAATCTGGATTTGTTTGAGTTGGCTTTTTCTGGCTTTTCTCAATGATTCCACAGTAGATATGGACATGTTGGGCATCCCTACAAACGTGAAGAGCTGTGTCATGCAAATCAGGTTTCAAATTCAACGTGAATACATATTTGGCCATTTGGGGACAGCACAAAGTCAGTAGTTTTAGCAACATAATTGTCAAAATCTGGATTTGTTTGAGTTGGCTTTTTCCTGGCTTTTCTCCATAATTCCACAGTAGATATGGACATGTTGGGCATACCTACAAGCGTGAAGAGCTGTAGTATGCGAATCAGGTTTCAAATTCAACGGGTATCGATATTTGGCCGTTTGGGGACAGCACAAAGTCAGGAGGTTTAGCAACAGATTTGTCGACATCTGGATTTGTTTGAGTTGGCTTTTTTCTGGCTTTTCTCCATAATTCCACAGTAGATATGGACATGTTGGGCATACCAACAAACGTGAAGAGCTGTAGTATGCGAATCAGGTTACAAATTCAACGGGAATCCAAATTTGGCCATTGGGGAAGCGCAAAGTCATGAGGTTTAGCAACAAATCTGGATTTGATTGAGTTGGCTTTTTTCTGGCTTTTCTCCATAATTCCACAGTAGATATGGACATGTTGGGCATACCAACGAACGTGAAGAGATGTAATATGCAAATCAGGTTTCAAATTCAACGGGAATCCAATTTTGGCCATTTGGGGAAGCGCAAAGTCAGGAGGTTTAGCAACAAATCTGGATTTGTTTGAGTTGGCTTTTTTCTGGCTTTACTCCATAATTCCACAGTAGATATGGATATGTTGGCCATACCAACAAATGTGAAGAGCTGTGGCATGTGAATCAGGTTTCAAATTCAACGGGAATCCATATTTGGCCATTTGGGGACAGCACAAAGTCAGTAGTTTTAGCAACATAATTGTCGAAATCTGGATTTGTTTGAGTTGGCTTTTTTCTGGCTTTTCTCCATAATTCCACAGTAGATATGGACATGTTGGGCATACCTACAAACGAGAAGAGCTGTAGTATGCGAATCAGGTTTCAAATTCAATGGGAATCGATATTTGGCCGTTTGGGGACAGCACAAAGTCAGGAGGTTTAGCAACATAATTGTCGAAATCTGGATTGTTTGGGTTGGCTTTTTTCTGGCTTTTCTCCATAATTCCACAGTAGATATGGACATGTTGGGCATACCTACAAACGAAAAGAGCTGTAGTATGCAAATCACATTTCAAATTCAATGGGAATTCAAATTCGGCCATTTGGGGAAGCGCAAAGACGGGAGGTTTAGCAACAAATCTGGATTTGTTTGAGTTGGCTTTTTTCTGGCTTTACTCCATAATTCCACAGTAGATATGGATATGTTGGCCATACCAACAAATGTGAAGAGCTGTGGGATGTGAATCAGGTTTCAAATTCAACGGGAATCCATATTTGGCCATTTGGGGACAGCACAAAGTCAGTAGGTTTAGCAACATAATTGTCGAAGTCTGGATTTGTTTGAGTTGGCTTTTTTCTGGCTTTTCTCCATAATTCCACAGTAGATATGGACATGTTGGGCATACCAACAAACGTGAAGAGCTGTAGTATGCGAATCAGGTTACAAATTCAACGGGAATCCAAATTTGGCCATTTGGGGAAGCGCAAAGTCATGAGGTTTAGCAACAAATCTGGATTTGATTGAGTTGGATTTTTTCTGGCTTTTCTCCATAATTCCACAGTAGATATGGACATGTTGGGCATACCAACGAACGTGAAGAGATGTAATATGCAAATCAGGTTTCAAATTCAACGGGAATCCAATTTTGGCCATTTGGGGAAGCGCAAAGTCAGGAGGTTTAGCAACAAATCTGGATTTGTTTGAGTTGGCTTTTTTCTGGCTTTACTCCATAATTCCACAGTAGATATGGATATGTTGGCCATACCAACAAATGTGAAGAGCTGTGGCATGTGAATCAGGTTTCAAATTCAACGGGAATCCATATTTGGCCATTTGGGGACAGCACAAAGTCAGGAGGTTTAGCAACATAATTGTCGAAATCTGGATTGTTTGGGTTGGCTTTTTTCTGGCTTTTCTCCATAATTCCACAGTAGATATGGACATGTTGGGCATACCTACAAACGAAAAGAGCTGTAGTATGCAAATCACATTTCAAATTCAATGGGAATTCAAATTCGGCCATTTGGGGAAGCGCAAAGTCGGGAGGTTTAGCAACAAATCTGGATTTGTTTGAGTTGGCTTTTTTCTGGCTTTACTCCATAATTCCACAGTAGATATGGATATGTTGGCCATACCAACAAATGTGAAGAGCTGTGGGATGTGAATCAGGTTTCAAATTCAACGGGAATCCATATTTGGCCATTTGGGGACAGCACAAAGTCAGTAGGTTTAGCAACATAATTGTCGAAGTCTGGATTTGTTTGAGTTGGCTTTTTTCTGGCTTTTCTCCATAATTCCACAGTAGATATGGACATGTTGGGCATACCAACAAACGTGAAGAGCTGTAGTATGCAAATCAGGTTTCAAATTCAACGGGAATCCATATTTGGCAGTTTGGGGACAGCACAAAGTCAGGAGGTTTAGCAACATAATTGTCGAAATCTGGATTTGTTTGAGTTGGCTTTTTTCTGGCTTTTCTCCATAATTCCACAGTAGATGTGAACATGTTGGGCATACCTACAAACGGGAAGAGCTGTATCATGCAAATCAGGTTTCAAATTCAACGGGAATTCAAATTTGGCCATTTGCGGAAGCGCAAAGTCGGGAGGTTTAGCAACAAATCTGGATTTGTTTGAGTTGGCTTTTTTCTGGCTTTTCTCCATAATTCCACAGTAGATATGGACATGTTGGGCATACCTACAAACGTAAAGAGCTGTAGTATGCAAATCACGTTTCAAATTCAACGGGAATCCATTTTTGACCCTTTCGGAACAGCAACAAATTCAGGAGGTTTAGCAACATAATTGTCAAAATCTGGATTTGTTTGAGTTGGCTTTTTTCTTGTTTTTCTCCTTATTTTCACAGTAGATATGGACATGTTGCGCATCCCTACAAATGAGAAGAGCTGTAGTATGTGAATCAAGTTTCAAGTTCAAAGGGAATCCAAATTCGGCCATTTGTGGAAGCGCAAAGTCCGGAGGTTTAGCAACATAATTGTCAAAATCTGGATTTGTTTAAGTTGGCTTTTTTCTGGCTTTTCTCCATAATTCCACAGTAGATATGGACATATTGGGCATCGCTACAAACGTGAAGAGCTGAAGTATGTGAATCAGGTTTCAAATTCAACGGGAATCGATATTTGGCCGTTCGGGGACAGCAAAAAGTCAGTAGGTTTAACAACATAATTGTCGAAGTCTGGATTTGTTTGAGTTGGCTTTTTTCTGGCTTTTCTCCATAATTCCACAGTAGATTAGAACATGTTGGGCAAACCTACATACGTGAAGAGCTGTAGTATGCAAATCAGGTTTCAAATTCAACGGGTATCGATTTTTACCCATTTGGGGACAGTACAAAGTCAGTAGGTTTAGCAAAACATAATTGTCGAAATCTGGATTTGTTTGAGTTGGCTTTTTCTGGCTTTTCTCAATGATTCCACAGTAGATATGGACATGTTGGGCATCCCTACAAACGTGAAGAGCTGTGTCATGCAAATCAGGTTTCAAATTCAACGTGAATACATATTTGGCCATTTGGGGACAGCACAAAGTCAGTAGTTTTAGCAACATAATTGTCAAAATCTGGATTTGTTTGAGTTGGCTTTTTCCTGGCTTTTCTCCATAATTCCACAGTAGATATGGACATGTTGGGCATACCTACAAGCGTGAAGAGCTGTAGTATGCGAATCAGGTTTCAAATTCAACGGGTATCGATATTTGGCCGTTTGGGGACAGCACAAAGTCAGGAGGTTTAGCAACAGATTTGTCGACATCTGGATTTGTTTGAGTTGGCTTTTTTCTGGCTTTTCTCCATAATTCCACAGTAGATATGGACATGTTGGGCATACCAACAAACGTGAAGAGCTGTAGTATGCGAATCAGGTTACAAATTCAACGGGAATCCAAATTTGGCCATTGGGGAAGCGCAAAGTCATGAGGTTTAGCAACAAATCTGGATTTGATTGAGTTGGCTTTTTTCTGGCTTTTCTCCATAATTCCACAGTAGATATGGACATGTTGGGCATACCAACGAACGTGAAGAGATGTAATATGCAAATCAGGTTTCAAATTCAACGGGAATCCAATTTTGGCCATTTGGGGAAGCGCAAAGTCAGGAGGTTTAGCAACAAATCTGGATTTGTTTGAGTTGGCTTTTTTCTGGCTTTACTCCATAATTCCACAGTAGATATGGATATGTTGGCCATACCAACAAATGTGAAGAGCTGTGGCATGTGAATCAGGTTTCAAATTCAACGGGAATCCATATTTGGCCATTTGGGGACAGCACAAAGTCAGTAGTTTTAGCAACATAATTGTCGAAATCTGGATTTGTTTGAGTTGGCTTTTTTCTGGCTTTTCTCCATAATTCCACAGTAGATATGGACATGTTGGGCATACCTACAAACGAGAAGAGCTGTAGTATGCGAATCAGGTTTCAAATTCAATGGGAATCGATATTTGGCCGTTTGGGGACAGCACAAAGTCAGGAGGTTTAGCAACATAATTGTCGAAATCTGGATTGTTTGGGTTGGCTTTTTTCTGGCTTTTCTCCATAATTCCACAGTAGATATGGACATGTTGGGCATACCTACAAACGAAAAGAGCTGTAGTATGCAAATCACATTTCAAATTCAATGGGAATTCAAATTCGGCCATTTGGGGAAGCGCAAAGACGGGAGGTTTAGCAACAAATCTGGATTTGTTTGAGTTGGCTTTTTTCTGGCTTTACTCCATAATTCCACAGTAGATATGGATATGTTGGCCATACCAACAAATGTGAAGAGCTGTGGGATGTGAATCAGGTTTCAAATTCAACGGGAATCCATATTTGGCCATTTGGGGACAGCACAAAGTCAGTAGGTTTAGCAACATAATTGTCGAAGTCTGGATTTGTTTGAGTTGGCTTTTTTCTGGCTTTTCTCCATAATTCCACAGTAGATATGGACATGTTGGGCATACCAACAAACGTGAAGAGCTGTAGTATGCAAATCAGGTTTCAAATTCAACGGGAATCCATATTTGGCAGTTTGGGGACAGCACAAAGTCAGGAGGTTTAGCAACATAATTGTCGAAATCTGGATTTGTTTGAGTTGGCTTTTTTCTGGCTTTTCTCCATAATTCCACAGTAGATGTGAACATGTTGGGCATACCTACAAACGGGAAGAGCTGTATCATGCAAATCAGGTTTCAAATTCAACGGGAATTCAAATTTGGCCATTTGCGGAAGCGCAAAGTCGGGAGGTTTAGCAACAAATCTGGATTTGTTTGAGTTGGCTTTTTTCTGGCTTTTCTCCATAATTCCACAGTAGATATGGACATGTTGGGCATACCTACAAACTTGAAGAGCTGTAGTATTTGAATCAGGTTTCAAATTCAACAGGAATCCATATTTGGCCGTTTGGGGACATCACAAAGTCAGTAGGTTTAGGAACATAATTGTCAAAATCTGGATTTGTTTAAGTTGGCTTCATCTGGCTTTTCTCCATACATCCACAGTAGATATGGATATGTTGGGCATCCCTACAAACGTGAAGAGGTGTAGTATGTGAATCAGGTTTCAAATTCAACAGGAATCGATATTTGGCCGTTTGGGGACAGCACAAAGTCAGGAGATTTAGCAACATATTTGTCGAAATCTGGATTTGTTTGAGTTGGCTTTTTTCTGGCTTTTCTCCCTAATTCCACAGTAGATATGGACATGTTGGGCATACCAACAAACGTGAAGAGCTGTGGTATGCGAATCAGGTTTCAAATTCAACGGGAATTCAAATTCGGCAATTTGGGGAAGCGCAAAGTCAGGAGGTTTAGCAACAAATCTGGATATGTTTGAGTTGGCTTTTTTCTGGCTTTTCTCCATAATTCCACAGTAGATAAGGACATGTTGGGCAAACCAACAAACGTGAAGAGCTGTAGTATGTGAATCAGGTTTCAAATTCAACGGGTATCGATATTTGGCCATTTGGGGACAGCACTAAGTCAGGAGGTTTAGCAACAAATCTGTATTTGTTTGAATTGGCTTTTTTCTGGCTTTTCTCCATAATTCCACAGTAGATAAGGACATGTTGGGCAAAACTACATACGTGAGGAGCTGTTTTATGCAAATCAGGTTTCAAATTCAATGGGTATCGATATTTGGCCGTTTGGGGACAGAACAAAGTCAGGAGGTTTAGCAACATAATTGTCGAAATCTGGATTTGTTTGATTTGGCTTTTTTCTGGCTTTTCTCCATAATTCCACAGTAGATATGGACATGTTGGGCATACCTACAAACTTGAAGAGCTGTAGTATGCAAATCAGGTTTCAAATTCAACGGGAATCCAAATTCGGCCATTTGCGGAACCGCAAACTCAGGAGGTTTAGCAACAAATCTGGATTTGTTTGAGTTGGATTTTTTCTGGCTTTTCTCCGTAATTCCACAGTAGATATGGACATGTTGGGCATACCTACAAACTTGAAGAGCTGTAGTATGCAAATCAGGTTTCAAATTCAACGGGAATCCAAATTCGGCCATTTGCGGAACCGCAAACTCAGGAGGTTTAGCAACAAATCTGGATTTGCTTGAGTTGGATTTTTTCTGGCTTTTCTCCGTAATTCCACAGTAGATATGGATATGTTGGCCATACCAACAAATGTGAAGAGCTGTGGCATGTGAATCAGGTTTCAAATTCAACGGGAATCCATATTTGGCCATTTGGGGACAGCACAAAGTCAGTAGTTTTAGCAACATAATTGTCGAAATCTGGATTTGTTTGAGTTGGCTTTTTTCTGGCTTTTCTCCATAATTCCACAGTAGATATGGACATGTTGGGCATACCTACAAACGAGAAGAGCTGTAGTATGCGAATCAGGTTTCAAATTCAATGGGAATCGATATTTGGCCGTTTGGGGACAGCACAAAGTCAGGAGGTTTAGCAACATAATTGTCGAAATCTGGATTCTTTGGGTTGGCTTTTTTCTGGCTTTTCTCCATAATTCCACAGTAGATATGGACATGTTGGGCATACCTACAAACGTAAAGAGCTGTAGTATGCAAATCACATTTCAAATTCAATGGGAATTCAAATTCGGCCATTTGGGGAAGCGCAAAGTCGGGAGGTTTAGCAACAAATCTGGATTTGTTTGAGTTGGCTTTTTTCTGGCTTTTCTCCATAATTCCACAGTAGATATGGACATGTTGGGCATACCAACAAACTTGAGCTGTAGTATGTGAATCAGGTTTCAAATTCAACAGGAATCCATATTTGGCCGTTTGGGGACAGCACAAAGTCAGTAGGTTTAGCAACATAATTGTCAAAATCTGGATTTGTTTGAGTTGGCTTTTTTCTGGCTTTTCTCCATAATTCCACAGAAGATATGGACATGTTAGACATCCCTACAAACGTGAAGACCTGTAGTATGCAAATCACATTTCAAATTCAACAGAAATTCAAATTCAGCCATTTGGGGAAGCGCAAAGTTGGGAGGTTTAGCAACAAATCTGGATTTGTTTGAGTTGGCTTTTTTCTGGCTTTTCTCCATAATTCCAGAGTAGATATGGACATGTTGGGCATACCAACAAACTTGAAGAGCTGTAGTATGTGAATCAGGTTTCAAATTCAACAGGAATCCATATTTGGCCGTTTGGGGACATCACAAAGTCAGTAGGTTTAGCAACATAATTGTCAAAATCTGGATTTGTTTAAGTTGGCTTTATCTGGCTTTTCTCCATACATCCACAGTAGATATGGACATGTTGGGCATCCCTACAAACGTGAAGAGGTGTAGTATGTGAATCAGGTTTCAAATTCAACAGGAATCGATATTTGGCCGTTTGGGGACAGCACAAAGTCAGGAGATTTAGCAACATATTTGTCGAAATCTGGATTTGTTTGAGTTGGCTTTTTTCTGGCTTTTCTCCATAAGTCCACAGTAGATAAGGACATGTTGGGCAAAGCTTCATACGTGAAGAGCTGTAGTATGCAAATCAGGTTTCAAATTCAACGAGTATCGATTTTTGCCCATTTGGGGACAGCACAAAGTCATTAGGTTTAGCAAAACATAATTGTCAAAATCTGGATTTGTTTGAGTTGGCTTTTTCTGGCTTTTCTCAATGATTCCACAGTAGATATGGACATGTTGGGGATCCCTACAAACGTGAAGAGCTGTAGTATGCGAATCAGGTTTCAAATTCAACGGGAATCGAGATTTGGCCATTTGGGGACAGCACAAAGTCAGGAGGTTTAGCAACAGATTTGTCGACATCTGGATTTGTTTGAGTTGGCTTTTTTCTGGCTTTTCTCCATAATTCCACAGTAGATATGGACATGTTGGACATACTAACGAACGTGAAGAGCTGTAGTATGCGAATCAGGTTTAAAATTCAACGGGAATCCAAATTTGGCCATTTGGGGAAGCGCAAAGTCAGGAGGTTTAGCAACAAATCTGGATTTGTTTGAGTTGGCTTTTTTCTGGCTTTACTCCATAATTCCACAGTAGATATGGACATGTTGGGCATACCAACAAACTTGAAGAGCTGTAGTATGTGAATCAGGTTTCAAATTCAACGGGAATCCATATTTGGCCATTTGGGGACAGCACAAAGTCAGTAGGTTTAGCAACATATTTGTCGAAATCTGGATTTGTTTGAGTTGGCTTTTTTCTGTCTTTTCTCCATAATTCCACAGTAGATATGGACATGTTGGGCATACCTACAAACGAGAAGAGCTGTAGTATGCGTATCAGGTTTCAAATTCAATGGGAATCGATATTTGGCCGTTTGGGGACAGCACAAAGTCAGGAGGTTTAGCAACATAATTGTCGAAATCTGGATTGTTTGGGTTGGCTTTTTTCTGGCTTTTCTCCATAATTCCACAGTAGATATGGACATGTTGGGCATACCAACAAACTTGAAGAGCTGTAGTATGTGAATCAGGTTTCAATTTCAACAGGAATCCATATTTGGCCATTTGGGGACAGCACAAAGTCAATAGTTTTAGCAACATAATTGTCGAAATCTGGATTTGTTTGAGTTGGCTTTTTTCTGGCTTTTCTCCATAATTCCACAGTAGATATGGACATGGTGGGCATACCTACAAACGAGAAGAGCTGTAGTATGCGAATCAGGTTTCAAATTCAATGGGAATCGATATTTGGCCGTTTGGGAACAGCACAAAGTCAGGAGGTTTAGCAACATAATTGTTGAAATCTGGATTGTTTGGGTTGGCTTTTTTCTGGCTTTTCTCCATAATTCCACAGTAGATATGGACATGTTGGGCATACCAACAAACGTGAAGAGCTGTAGTATGCAAATCAGGTTTCAAATTTAACGGGAATCCATATTTGGCAGTTTGGGGACAGCACAAAGTCAGGAGGTTTAGCAACATAATTGTCGAAATCTGGATTTGTTTGAGTTGGCTTTTTTCTGGCTTTTCTCCATAATTCCACAGTAGATGTGGACATGTTGGGCATACCTACAAACGGGAAGAGCTGTATCATGCAAATCAAGTTTCAAATTCAACGGGAATTCAAATTTGGCCATTTGGGGAAGCGCAAAGTCGGGAGGTTTAGCAACAAATCTGGATTTGTTTGAGTTGGCTTTTTTCTGGCTTTTCTACATAATTCCACAATAGATATGGACATGTTGGGCATACCTACAAACTTGAAGAGCTGTAGTATGCAAAGAAGGTTTCAAATTCAACGGGAATCCAAATTCGGCCATTTGCGGAACCGCAAACTCAGGAGGTTTAGCAACAAATCTGGATTTGTTTGAGTTGGATTTTTTCTGGCTTTTCTCCGTAATTCCACAGTAGATATGGATATGTTGGCCATACCAACAAATGTGAAGAGCTGTGGCATGTGAATCAGGTTTCAAATTCAACGGGAATCCATATTTGGCCATTTGGGGACAGCACAAAGTCAGTAGTTTTAGCAACATAATTGTCGAAATCTGGATTTGTTTGAGTTGGCTTTTTTCTGGCTTTTCTCCATAATTCCACAGTAGATATGGACATGTTGGGCATACCTACAAACGAGAAGAGCTGTAGTATGCGAATCAGGTTTCAAATTCAATGGGAATCGATATTTGGCCGTTTGGGGACAGCACAAAGTCAGGAGGTTTAGCAACATAATTGTCGAAATCTGGATTCTTTGGGTTGGCTTTTTTCTGGCTTTTCTCCATAATTCCACAGTAGATATGGACATGTTGGGCATACCTACAAACGTAAAGAGCTGTAGTATGCAAATCACATTTCAAATTCAATGGGAATTCAAATTCGGCCATTTGGGGAAACGCAAAGTCGGGAGGTTTAGCAACAAATCTGGATTTGTTTGAGTTGGCTTTTTTCTGGCTTTACTCCATAATTCCACAGTAGATATGGATATGTTGGCCATACCAACAAATGTGAAGAGCTGTGGGATGTGAATCAGGTTTCAAATTCAACGGGAATCCATATTTGGCCATTTGGGGACAGCACAAAGTCAGTAGGTTTAGCAACATAATTGTCGAAGTCTGGATTTGTTTGAGTTGGCTTTTTTCTGGCATTTCTCCATAATTCCACAGTAGATATGGACATGTTGGGCATACCAACAAACGTGAAGAGCTGTAGTATGCAAATCAGGTTTCAAATTCAACGGGAATCCATATTTGGCAGTTTGGGGACAGCACAAAGTCAGGAGGTTTAGCAACATAATTGTCGAAATCTGGATTTGTTTGAGTTGGCTTTTTTCTGGCTTTTCTCCGTAATTCCACAGTAGATGTGGACATGTTGGGCATACCTACAAACGGGAAGAGCTGTATCATGCAAATCAGGTTTCAAATTCAACGGGAATTCAAATTTGGCCATTTGGGGAAGCGCAAAGTCGGGAGGTTTAGCAACAAATCTGGATTTGTTTGAGTTGGCTTTTTTCTGGCTTTTCTCCATAATTCCACAGTAGATATGGACATGTTGGGCATACCAACAAACTTGAGCTGTAGTATGTGAATCAGGTTTCAAATTCAACAGGAATCCATATTTGGCCGTTTGGGGACAGCACAAAGTCAGTAGGTTTAGCAACATAATTGTCAAAATCTGGATTTGTTTGAGTTGGCTTTTTTCTGGCTTTTCTCCATAATTCCACAGAAGATATGGACATGTTAGACATCCCTACAAACGTGAAGACCTGTAGTATGCAAATAACATTTCAAATTCAACAGAAATTCAAATTCAGCCATTTGGGGAAGCGCAAAGTTGGGAGGTTTAGCAACAAATCTGGATTTGTTTGAGTTGGCTTTTTTCTGGCTTTTCTCCATAATTCCACAGTAGATATGGACATGTTGGGCATACCAACAAACTTGAAGAGCTGTAGTATGTGAATCAGGTTTCAAATTCAACAGGAATCCATATTTGGCCGTTTGGGGACATCACAAAGTCAGTAGGTTTAGCAACATAATTGTCAAAATCTGGATTTGTTTAAGTTGGCTTTATCTGGCTTTTCTCCATACATCCACAGTAGATATGGACATTTTGGGCATCCCTACAAACGGGAAGAGGTGTAGTATGTGAATCAGGTTTCAAATTCAACAGGAATCGATATTTGGCCGTTTGGGGACAGCACAAAGTCAGGAGATTTAGCAACATATTTGTCGAAATCTGGATTTGTTTGAGTTGGCTTTTTTCTGGCTTTTCTCCATAATTCCACAGTAGATGTGGACATGTTGGGCATACCTACAAACGGGAAGAGCTGTATCATGCAAATCAGTTTTCAAATTCAACGGGAATTCAAATTTGGCCATTTGGGGAAGCGCAAAGTCGGGAGGTTTAGCAACAAATCTGGATTTGTTTGAGTTGGCTTTTTTCTGGCTTTTCTCCATAATTCCACAGTAGATATGGACATGTCGGGCATACCTACAAACGACAAGAGCTGTAGTATGCGAATCAGGTTTCAAATTCAACGGGAATCGATATTTGGCCGTTTGGGGTCAGCACAAAGTCAGGAGGTTTAGCAGCATAATTGTCGAAATCTGGATTGTTTGGGTTGGCTTTTTTCTGGCTTTTCTCCATAATTCCACAGTAGATATGGACATGTTGGGCATATCAACAAACGTGAAGAGCTGTAGTATGTGAATCAGGTTTCAAATTCAACGGTTATCGATATTTGGCCGTTTGGGGACAGAACAAAGTCAGGAGGTTTAGCAACATAATTGTCGAAATCTGGATTTGTTTGAGTTGGCTTTTTTCTGGCTTTTCTCCATAATTCCACAGTAGATATGGACATGATGGGCATACCTACAAACGTGAAGAGCTGTAGTATGCAAATCAGGTTTCAAATTCAACTGGAATCCAAATTCGGCCATGTGTGGAAGCGCAAAGTCAGGAGATTTAGCATCAAATCTGGATATGTTTGAGCTGGCTTTTTTCTGGCTTTTCTCTATGATTCCACAGTAGATATGGACATGTTGGGCATCCCTAGAAACATGAAGAGCTGTAGTATAAGAATCAGGTTTCAAATTCAACGGGAATCCATATTTGGCCATTTGGGGAAGCGCAAAGTCATGAGGTTTATCAACAAATCTGGATTTGTTTGAGTTGGCTTTTTTCTGGCTTTTCTCCATAATTCCACAGTAGATATGGACATGTTGGGCATACCAACGAACGTGAAGAGCTGTAGTATGCGAATCAGGTTTAAAATTCAACGGGAATCCAAATTTGGCCATTTGGGGAAGCGCAAAGTCAGGAGGTTTAGCAACAAATCTGGATTTGTTTGAGTTGGCTTTTTTCTGGCTTTACTCCATAATTCCACAGTAGATATGGACATGTTGGGCATACCAACAAACTTGAAGAGCTGTAGTATGTGAATCAGGTTTCAAATTCAACGGGAATCCATATTTGGCCATTTGGGGACAGCACAAAGTCAGTAGGTTTAGCAACATATTTGTCGAAATCTGGATTTGTTTGAGTTGGCTTTTTTCTGGCTTTTCTACATAATTCCACAATAGATATGGACATGTTGGGCATACCTACAAACTTGAAGAGCTGTAGTATGCAAAGAAGGTTTCAAATTCAACGGGAATCCAAATTCGGCCATTTGCGGAACCGCAAACTCAGGAGGTTTAGCAACAAATCTGGATTTGTTTGAGTTGGATTTTTTCTGGCTTTTCTCCGTAATTCCACAGTAGATATGGATATGTTGGCCATACCAACAAATGTGAAGAGCTGTGGCATGTGAATCAGGTTTCAAATTCAACGGGAATCCATATTTGGCCATTTGGGGACAGCACAAAGTCAGTAGTTTTAGCAACATAATTGTCGAAATCTGGATTTGTTTGAGTTGGCTTTTTTCTGGCTTTTCTCCATAATTCCACAGTAGATATGGACATGTTGGGCATACCTACAAACGAGAAGAGCTGTAGTATGCGAATCAGGTTTCAAATTCAATGGGAATCGATATTTGGCCGTTTGGGGACAGCACAAAGTCAGGAGGTTTAGCAACATAATTGTCGAAATCTGGATTCTTTGGGTTGGCTTTTTTCTGGCTTTTCTCCATAATTCCACAGTAGATATGGACATGTTGGGCATACCTACAAACGTAAAGAGCTGTAGTATGCAAATCACATTTCAAATTCAATGGGAATTCAAATTCGGCCATTTGGGGAAACGCAAAGTCGGGAGGTTTAGCAACAAATCTGGATTTGTTTGAGTTGGCTTTTTTCTGGCTTTACTCCATAATTCCACAGTAGATATGGATATGTTGGCCATACCAACAAATGTGAAGAGCTGTGGGATGTGAATCAGGTTTCAAATTCAACGGGAATCCATATTTGGCCATTTGGGGACAGCACAAAGTCAGTAGGTTTAGCAACATAATTGTCGAAGTCTGGATTTGTTTGAGTTGGCTTTTTTCTGGCATTTCTCCATAATTCCACAGTAGATATGGACATGTTGGGCATACCAACAAACGTGAAGAGCTGTAGTATGCAAATCAGGTTTCAAATTCAACGGGAATCCATATTTGGCAGTTTGGGGACAGCACAAAGTCAGGAGGTTTAGCAACATAATTGTCGAAATCTGGATTTGTTTGAGTTGGCTTTTTTCTGGCTTTTCTCCGTAATTCCACAGTAGATGTGGACATGTTGGGCATACCTACAAACGGGAAGAGCTGTATCATGCAAATCAGGTTTCAAATTCAACGGGAATTCAAATTTGGCCATTTGGGGAAGCGCAAAGTCGGGAGGTTTAGCAACAAATCTGGATTTGTTTGAGTTGGCTTTTTTCTGGCTTTTCTCCATAATTCCACAGTAGATATGGACATGTTGGGCATACCAACAAACTTGAGCTGTAGTATGTGAATCAGGTTTCAAATTCAACAGGAATCCATATTTGGCCGTTTGGGGACAGCACAAAGTCAGTAGGTTTAGCAACATAATTGTCAAAATCTGGATTTGTTTGAGTTGGCTTTTTTCTGGCTTTTCTCCATAATTCCACAGAAGATATGGACATGTTAGACATCCCTACAAACGTGAAGACCTGTAGTATGCAAATAACATTTCAAATTCAACAGAAATTCAAATTCAGCCATTTGGGGAAGCGCAAAGTTGGGAGGTTTAGCAACAAATCTGGATTTGTTTGAGTTGGCTTTTTTCTGGCTTTTCTCCATAATTCCACAGTAGATATGGACATGTTGGGCATACCAACAAACTTGAAGAGCTGTAGTATGTGAATCAGGTTTCAAATTCAACAGGAATCCATATTTGGCCGTTTGGGGACATCACAAAGTCAGTAGGTTTAGCAACATAATTGTCAAAATCTGGATTTGTTTAAGTTGGCTTTATCTGGCTTTTCTCCATACATCCACAGTAGATATGGACATTTTGGGCATCCCTACAAACGGGAAGAGGTGTAGTATGTGAATCAGGTTTCAAATTCAACAGGAATCGATATTTGGCCGTTTGGGGACAGCACAAAGTCAGGAGATTTAGCAACATATTTGTCGAAATCTGGATTTGTTTGAGTTGGCTTTTTTCTGGCTTTTCTCCATAATTCCACAGTAGATGTGGACATGTTGGGCATACCTACAAACGGGAAGAGCTGTATCATGCAAATCAGTTTTCAAATTCAACGGGAATTCAAATTTGGCCATTTGGGGAAGCGCAAAGTCGGGAGGTTTAGCAACAAATCTGGATTTGTTTGAGTTGGCTTTTTTCTGGCTTTTCTCCATAATTCCACAGTAGATATGGACATGTCGGGCATACCTACAAACGACAAGAGCTGTAGTATGCGAATCAGGTTTCAAATTCAACGGGAATCGATATTTGGCCGTTTGGGGTCAGCACAAAGTCAGGAGGTTTAGCAGCATAATTGTCGAAATCTGGATTGTTTGGGTTGGCTTTTTTCTGGCTTTTCTCCATAATTCCACAGTAGATATGGACATGTTGGGCATATCAACAAACGTGAAGAGCTGTAGTATGTGAATCAGGTTTCAAATTCAACGGTTATCGATATTTGGCCGTTTGGGGACAGAACAAAGTCAGGAGGTTTAGCAACATAATTGTCGAAATCTGGATTTGTTTGAGTTGGCTTTTTTCTGGCTTTTCTCCATAATTCCACAGTAGATATGGACATGATGGGCATACCTACAAACGTGAAGAGCTGTAGTATGCAAATCAGGTTTCAAATTCAACTGGAATCCAAATTCGGCCATGTGTGGAAGCGCAAAGTCAGGAGATTTAGCATCAAATCTGGATATGTTTGAGCTGGCTTTTTTCTGGCTTTTCTCTATGATTCCACAGTAGATATGGACATGTTGGGCATCCCTAGAAACATGAAGAGCTGTAGTATAAGAATCAGGTTTCAAATTCAACGGGAATCCATATTTGGCCATTTGGGGAAGCGCAAAGTCATGAGGTTTATCAACAAATCTGGATTTGTTTGAGTTGGCTTTTTTCTGGCTTTTCTCCATAATTCCACAGTAGATATGGACATGTTGGGCATACCAACGAACGTGAAGAGCTGTAGTATGCGAATCAGGTTTAAAATTCAACGGGAATCCAAATTTGGCCATTTGGGGAAGCGCAAAGTCAGGAGGTTTAGCAACAAATCTGGATTTGTTTGAGTTGGCTTTTTTCTGGCTTTACTCCATAATTCCACAGTAGATATGGACATGTTGGGCATACCAACAAACTTGAAGAGCTGTAGTATGTGAATCAGGTTTCAAATTCAACGGGAATCCATATTTGGCCATTTGGGGACAGCACAAAGTCAGTAGGTTTAGCAACATATTTGTCGAAATCTGGATTTGTTTGAGTTGGCTTTTTTCTGGCTTTTCTCCATAATTCCACAGTAGATATGGACATGTTGGGCATACCTACAAACGAGAAGAGCTGTAATATGCGTATCAGGTTTCAAATTCAATGGGAATCGATATTTGGCCGTTTGGGGACAGCACAAAGTCAGGAGGTTTAGCAACATAATTGTCGAAATCTGGATTGTTTGGGTTGGCTTTTTTCTGGCTTTTCTCCATAATTCCACAGTAGATATGGACATGTTGGGCATACCAACAAACTTGAAGAGCTGTAGTATGTGAATCAGGTTTCAATTTCAACAGGAATCCACATTTGGCCATTTGGGGACAGCACAAAGTCAATAGTTTTAGCAACATAATTGTCAAAATCTGGATTTGTTTGAGTTGGCTTTTTTCTGGCTTTTCTCCATAATTCCACAGTAGATATGGACATGTTGGGCATACCTACAAACGAGAAGAGCTGTAGTATGCGAATCAGGTTTCAAATTCAATGGGAATCGATATTTGGCCGTTTGGGAACAGCACAAAGTCAGGAGGTTTAGCAACATAATTGTTGAAATCTGGATTGTTTGGGTTGGCTTTTTTCTGGCTTTTCTCCATAATTCCACAGTAGATATGGACATGTTGGGCATACCAACAAACGTGAAGAGCTGTAGTATGCAAATCAGGTTTCAAATTCAACGGGAATCCATATTTGGCAGTTTGGGGACAGCACAAAGTCAGGAGGTTTAGCAACATAATTGTCGAAATCTGGATTTGTTTGAGTTGGCTTTTTTCTGGCTTTTCTCCATAATTCCACAGTAGATGTGGACATGTTGGGCATACCTACAAACGGGAAGAGCTGTATCATGCAAATCAGATTTCAAATTCAACGGGAATTCAAATTTGGCCATTTGGGGAAGCGCAAAGTCGGGAGGTTTAGCAACAAATCTGGATTTGTTTGAGTTGGCTTTTTTCTGGCTTTTCTCCATAATTCCACAATAGATATGGACATGTTGGGCATACCTACAAACTTGAAGAGCTGTAGTATGCAAAGAAGGTTTCAAATTCAACGGGAATCCATATTTGGCAGTTTGGGGACAGCACAAAGTCAGTAGTTTTAGCAACATAATTGTCGAAATATGGATTTATTTGAGTTGGCTTTTTTCTGGCTTTTATCCATAATTCTAGAGTAGATATGGACATCTTGGGCATACCTACAAACGTGAAGAGCTGTAGTATGCAAATCAGGTTTCAAATTCAACGGGAATCCATTTTTGGCCATTTGGGGACAGCACAAAGTCAGTAGTTTTAGCAACATAATTGTCGAAATATGGATTTATTTGAGTTGGCTTTTTTCTGGCATAACTCCATAATTCCACAGTAGATATGGAAATGTTGGGCATCCTTACGAAGGTCAAAAGCTGTAGTATGCGAATCAGGTTTCAAATTCAATGGGAATCCAAATTCGGCCATTTGGGGAAGCGCAAAGTCAGGAGTTTTAGCAACAAATCTGGATTTGTTTGAGTTGGCTTTTTTCTGGCTTTTCTCCATAATTCCACAGTAGATATGGACATGTCGGGCATACCTACAAACGACAAGAGCTGTAGTATGCAAATCAGCTTTCAAATTCAACGGGAATCGATATTTGGCCGTTTGGGGTCAGCACAAAGTCAGGAGGTTTAGCAGCATAATTGTCGAAATCTGGATTTGTTTGAGTTGGCTTTTTTCTGGCTTTTCTCCATAATTCCAAAGTAGATAAGTACATGTTGGGTATACCTACAAACGTGAAGAGCTGTAGTATGCAAATCAGGTTTCAAATTCAACGGGAATCCAAATTCGGCCATTTGTGAAAGCGCAAAGTCAGGAGATTTAGCAACAAATCTGGATTTGTTTGAGTTGGCTTTTTTCTGGCTTTTCTCCATAATTCCAAAGTAGATATGGACATGTTGGGCATACCAACAAAGTTGAAGAGCTGTAGTATGTGAATCAGGTTTCAAATTCAACAGGAATCCATATTTGGCCGTTTGGGAACAGCACAAAGTCAGTAGGTTTAGCAACATAATTGTCGAAATCTGGATTTGTTTGAGTTGGCTTTTTTCTGGCTTTTCTCCATAATTCCAAAGTAGATATGGACATGTTGGGCATCCAAAAAAACGTGAAGAGCTGTAGTATACGAATCAGGTTTCAAATTCAACGGGAATCCATATTTGGCAGTTTGGGGACAGCACAAAGTCAGTAGGTTTAGCAACAAATCTGGATTTGTTTGAGTTGGCTTTTTTCTGGCTTTTCTCCATAATTCCACAGTAGATGTGGACATGTTGGGCATACCTACAAACGTGAAGAGCTGTAGTATGCAAATCAGGTTTCAAATTCAACGGGAATTCAAATTCGGCCATTTGGGGAAGCGCAAAGTCAGGAGATTTAGCAACAAATCTGGATTTCTTTGAGTTGGCTTTTTTCTGGCTTTTCTCCATAATTCCACAGTAGATATGGACATGTTGGGCATACCTACAAACGTGAAGAGCTGTAGTATGCAAATCAGGTTTCAAATTCAACGGGTATCGATATTTGGCAATTTGGGGACAGCACAAAGTCAGGAGGTTTAGCAAAACATAATTGTCGAAATCTGGATTTGTTTGAGTTGGCTTTTTTCTGGCTTTTCTCCATGATTCCACAGTAGATATGGACATGTTGGACATACCAACAAACAAGAAGAGCTGTAGTATGGGAATCAGGTTTCAAATTCAATGGGAATCCATATTTGGCCATTTGGGGACAGCACAAAGTCAGTAGTTTTAGCAACATAATTGTCGAAATCTGGATTTGTTTGAGTTGGCTTTTTTCTGGCTTTACTCTATAATTCCACAGTAGATATGGACATGTTGGGCATACCTACAATCGTGATGAGCTGTAGTTTGCGAATCAGGTTTGAAATTCAACGGGAATCGATATTTGGCCGTTTGGTGACAGCACAAAGTCAGGAGGTTTAGCAACATGATTGTTGAAATCTGGATTAGTTTGAGTTGGCTTTTTTCTGACTTTACTCCATAATTCCACAGTAGATATGGACATGTTGGGCATACCAACAACCGTGAAGAGCTGTAGTATGTGAATCATGTTTCAAATTCAACGGGAATCCATATTTGGCCATTTGGGGACAGCACAAAGTCAGTAGTTTTAGCAACATAATTGTCGAAATCTGGATTTGTTTGCGTTGGCTTTTTTCTGGCTTTTCTCCATATTTCCACAATAGATATGGACATGTTGGGCATACCTACAAACTTGAAGAGCTGTAGTATGCAAAGAAGGTTTCAAATTCAACGGGAATCCATATTTGGCAGTTTGGGGACAACACAAAGTCAGTAGGTTTAGCAACATAATTGTCGAAATCTGGATTTATTTGAGTTGGCTTTTTTCTGGCTTTTATCCATAATTCTAGAGTAGATATGGACATCTTGGGCATACCTACAAACGTGAAGAGCTGTAGTATGCAAATCAGGTTTCAAATTCAACGGGAATCCATTTTTGGCCATTTGGGGACAGCACAAAGTCAGTAGTTTTAGCAACATAATTGTCGAAATATGGATTTATTTGAGTTGGCTTTTTTCTGGCATAACTCCATAATTCCACAGTAGATATGGAAATGTTGGGCATCCTTACAAACGCCAAAAGCTGTAGTATGCGAATCAGGTTTCAAATTCAAAGGGAATCCAAATTTGGCCATTTGGGGAAGCGCAAAGTCAGGAGTTTTAGCAACAAATCTGGATTTGTTTGAGTTGGCTTTTTTCTGGCTTTTCTCCATAATTCCACAGTAGATATGGACATGTCGGGCATACCTACAAACGAGAAGAGCTGTAGTATGCAAATCAGTTTTCAAATTCAACGGGAATCGATATTTGGCCGTTTGGGCACAGCACAAAGTCAGGAGGTTTAGCAGCATAATTTTCGAAATCTGGATTGTTTGGGTTTGCTTTTTTCTTTCTATTCTCCATAATTCCACAGTAGATATGGACATGTTGGGCATACCTACAAACGTGAAGAGCTGTAGTATGCAAATCAGGTTTCAAATTCAACGGGAATCCAAATTCGGCCATTTGCGGAAGCGCAAAGTCAGGAGGTTTAGCAACAAATCTGGATTTGTTTGAGTTGGCTTTTTTCTGGCTTTTCTCCATAATTCCACAGTAGATATGGACATGTTTGGTATACCAACAAACGTGAAGAGCTGTTGTATGTGAATCAGGTTTCAAATTCAACGGGAATCCAAATTCGGCCATTGGGGAAGCGCAAAGTCAGGAGGTTTAGCAACATAATTTTCAAAATCTGGATTTGTTTGAGTTGGCTTTTTTCTGGCTTTTCTCCATAATTCCACAGTAGATATGGACATGTCGGGCATACCTACAAACGAGAAGAGATGTAGTATGCGAATCAGGTTTCAAATTCAACGGGAATCGATATTTGGCCGTTTGGGGTCAGCACAAAGTCAGGAGGTTTAGCAGCATAATTGTCGAAATCTGGATTGTTTCGGTTGGCTTTTTTCTGGCTTTTCTCCATAATTCCACAGTAGATATGGACATGTTGGGCATATCAACAAACGTGAAGAGCTGTAGTATGTGAATCAGGTTTCAAATTCAACGGGTATTGATATTTGGCCGTTTGGGGACAGAACAAAGTCAGGAGGTTTAGCAACATAATTGTCGAAATCTGGATTTGTTTGAGTTGGCTTTTTTCTGGCTTTTCTCCATAATTCCACAGTAGATATGGACATGATGGGCATACCTACAAACGTGAAGAGCTGTAGTATGCAAATCAGGTTTCAAATTCAACTGGAATCCAAATTCGGCCATGTGGGGAAGCGCAAAGTCAGGAGATTTAGCATCAAATCTGGATATGTTTGAGCTGGCTTTTTTCTGGCTTTTCTCTATGATTCCACAGTAGATATGGACATGTTGAGCATCCCTAGAAACATGAAGAGCTGTAGTATGCGAATCAGGTTTCAAATTCAACGGGAATCGATATTTGGCCATTTGGGAACAGCACAAAGTCAGTAGTTTTAGCAACATAATTGTCGAAATATGGATTTATTTGAGTTGGCTTTTTTCTGGCTTTTCTTCATAATTCCACAGTAGATATGGACATGTTGAGCATCCCTAGAAACATGAAGAGCTGTAGTATGTGAATCAAGTTTCAATTTCAACGGGAATCCATTTTTGGCCATTTGGGGATAGCACAAAGTCAGTAGTTTTAGCAACATAATTGTCGAAATATGGATTTATTTCAGTTGGCTTTTTCTGGCATAACTCCATAATTCCATAGTAGATATGGACATGTTGGGCATCCTTGCTAACGTCAAAAGCTGTAGTATGCGAATCAGGTTTCAAATTCAACGAGAATCCAAATTCGGCCATTTGGGGAAGCGCAAAGTCAGGAGGTTTAGCAACATAATTATCCAAATCTGGATTGTTTGGGTTGGCTTTTGTCTGGCTTTTCTCCATAATTCCACTTTAGATATGGACATGTTGGACATACCTACATACGTGAGGAGCTGTAGTATGCAAATCAGTTTTCAAATTCAACGGGTATCGATATTTGGCCGTTTGGGGACAGAACAAAGTCAGTAGGTTTAGCAACATAATTGTCGAAATCTGGATTTGTTTGAGTTGGCTTTTTTCTGGCTTTTCTCCATAATTCCACAGTAGATGTTGAAATTTTGGGCATACCTACAAACGTGAAGAGCTGTAGTATGCAAATCAGGTTTCAAATTCAAAGGGAATCCATATTTGGCAGTTTGGGGACAGCACAAAGTCAGTAGGTTTAGCAACAAATCTGGATTTGTTTGAGTTGGCTTTTTTCTGGCATTTCTCCATAATTCCACAGTAGATATGGACATGTTGGGCATCCCGACAAACGTGAAGAGCTGTAGTATGCAAATCAGATTTCGAATTCAACGGGAATTCAAATTCGGCCATTTGGGGAAGCGCAAAGTCAGGAGATTTAGCAACAAATCTGGATTTCTTTGAGTTGGCTTTTTTCTGGCTTTTCTCCATAATTCCACAGTAGATATGGACATGTTGGGCATACCTACAAACGTGAAGAGCTGTAGTATGCAAATCAGGTTTCAAATTCAACGGGTATCGATATTTGGCCATTTGGGGACAGCACAAAGTCAGGAGGTTTAGCAAAACATAATTGTCGAAATCTGGATTTGTTTGAGTTGGCTTTTTTCTGGCTTTTCTCCATGATTCCACAGTAGATATGGACATGTTGGGCATACCTACAAACGTGAAGAGCTGTAGTATGCAAATCAGATTTCAAATTCAACGTGTATCGATATTTGGCCATTTGGGGACAGCACAAAGTCAGTAGGTTTAACATCATAATTGTCAAAATCTGCATTAGTTTGAGTTGGCTTTTTTCTGGCTTTACTCCATAATTCCACAGTAGATATGGACATGTTGGACATACCAACAAACAAGAAGAGCTGTAGTATGGGAATCAGGTTTCAAATTCAATGGGAATCCATATTTGGCCATTTGGGGACAGCACAAAGTCAGGAGGTTTAGCAACATGATTGTTGAAATCTGGATTAGTTTGAGTTGGCTTTTTTCTGACTTTACTCCATAATTCCACAGTAGATATGGACATGTTGGGCATACCAACAACCGTGAAGAGCTGTAGTATGTGAATCATGTTTCAAATTCAACGGGAATCCATATTTGGCCATTTGGGGACAGCACAAAGTCAGTAGTTTTAGCAACATAATTGTCGAAATCTGGATTTGTTTGCGTTGGCTTTTTTCTGGCTTTTCTCCATAATTACACAATAGATATGGACATCTTGGGCATACCTACAAACTTGAAGAGCTGTACTATGCAAAGAAGGTTTCAAATTCAACGGGAATCCATATTTGGCAGTTTGGGGACAACACAAAGTCAGTAGGTTTAGCAACATAATTGTCGAAATCTGGATTTATTTGAGTTGGCTTTTTTCTGGCTTTTATCCATAATTCTAGAGTAGATATGGACATCTTGGGCATACCTACAAACATGAAGAGCTGTAGTATGCAAATCAGGTTTCAAATTCAACGGGAATCCATTTTTGGCCATTTGGGGACAGCACAAAGTCAGTAGTTTTAGCAACATAATTGTCGAAATATGGATTTATTTGAGTTGGCTTTTTTCTGGCATAACTCCATAATTCCACAGTAGATATGGAAATGTTGGGCATCCTTACAAACGTCAAAAGCTGTAGTATGCGAATCAGGTTTCAAATTCAAAGGGAATCCAAATTCGGCCATTTGGGGAAGCGCAAAGTCAGGAGTTTTAGCAACAAATCTGGATTTGTTTGAGTTGGCTTTTTTCTGGCTTTTCTCCATAATTCCACAGTAGATATGGACATGTCGGGCATACCTACAAACGAGAAGAGCTGTAGTATGCAAATCAGGTTTCAAATTCAACGGGAATCGATATTTGGCCGTTTGGGGACAGCACAAAGTCAGGAGGTTTAGCAGCATAATTTTCGAAATCTGGATTGTTTGGGTTTGCTTTTTTCTTTCTATTCTCCATAATTCCACAGTAGATATGGACATGTTGGGCATACCTACAAACGTGAAGAGCTGTAGTATGCAAATCAGGTTTCAAATTCAACGGGAATCCAAATTCGGCCATTTGCGGAAGCGCAAAGTCAGGAGGTTTAGCAACAAATCTGGATTTGTTTGAGTTGGCTTTTTTCTGACTTTTCTCCATAATTCCACAGTAGATATGGACATGTTGGGCATACCAACAAACGTGAAGCGCTGTTGTATGTGAATCAGGTTTCAAATTCAACGGGAATCCAAATTCGGCCATTGGGGAAGCGCAAAGTCAGGAGGTTTAGCAACATAATTTTCAAAATCTGGATTTGTTTGAGTTGGCTTTTTTCTGGCTTTTCTCCATAATTCCACAGTAGATATGGACATGTCAGGCATACCTACAAACGAGAAGAGCTGTAGTATGCGAATCGGGTTTCAAATTCAACGGGAATCGATATTTGGCCGTTTGGGGTCAGCACAAAGTCAGGAGTTTTAGCAGCATAATTGTCGAAATCTGGATTGTTTGGGTTGGCTTTTTTCTGGCTTTTCTCCATAATTCCACAGTAGATATGGACATGTTGAGCATACCTACAAACGTGAAGAGCTGTAGTATGCAAATTAGGTTTCAAATTCAACTGGAATCCAAATTCGGCCATTTGCGGAAGCGCAAAGTCAGGAGGTTTAGCAACAAATCTGGATTTGTTTGAGTTGGCTTTTTTCTGGCTTTTCTCCATAATTCCACAGTAGATATGGACATGTTGGGCATACCAACAAATGTGAAGAGCTGTTGTATGTGAATCAGGTTTCAAATTCAACAGGAATCCATATTTGGCCGTTTGGGGACAGCACAAAGTCAGTAGGTTTAGCAACATAATTGTCGAAATCTGCATTTGTTTGAGTTGGATGTTTTATGGCTTTTCTCCATAATTCCACAGTAGATATGGACATGTTGGACATCGCTACAAACGTGAAGAACTGAAGTATGCAAATCAGGTTTCAAATTCAACGGGAATCGATATTTGGCCATTTGGGGAAAGCACAGAGTCAGTAGGTTTAGCAACATATTTGTCGAAATCTGGATTTGTTTGAGTTGGCTTTTTTCTGGCATACCTCCATAATTCCACAGTAGATAGGGACATGTTGGGAAAACCTACATACGTGTGGAGCTGTAGTATGCGAATCAGGTTTCAAATTCAACAGGTATCGATATTTGGCCGTTTGGGGACAGAACAAACTCCGAAGGTTTAGCAACATAATTGTCGAAATCTGGATTTGTTTGAGTTGGCTTTTTTCTGGCTTTTCTCCATAATTCCACAGTAGATATGGACATGTTGGGAATATCAACAAACGTGAAGAGCTGTTGTATGTGAATCAGTTTTCAAATTCAACGGGAATCCAAATTCGGCCATTGGGGAAGTGCAAAGTCATGAGGTTTAGCAACATAATTTTCAAAATCTGGATTTGTTTGAGTTGGCTTTTTTCTGGCTTTTCTCCATAATTCCACAGTAGATATGGACATGTTGGGCATACCAACAAACGTGAAGAGCTGTAGTATGTGAATCAGGTTTCAAATTCAACGGGAATCCATTTTTGGCCATTTGAGGACAGCACAAAGTCAGTAGTTTTAGCAACATAATTGTCGAAATATGGATTTATTTGAGTTGGCTTTTTTCTGGCATAACTCCATAATTCCACAGTAGATATGGACATGTTGGGCATCCTTACAAACGACAAAAGCTGTAGTATGCGAATCAGGTTTCAAATTCAACGAGAATCCAAATTCGGGAATTTGGGGAAGAGCAAAGTCAGGAGGTTTAGCAACAAATCTGGATTTGTTTGAATTTTCTTTTTTCTGGCTTTTCTCCATAATTCCAAAGTAGATAAGGACATGTTGGGCAAACCTACATACGTGTGGAGCTGTACTATGCGAATCAGGTTTCAAATTCAACGGGTATCGATATTTGGCCGTTTGGGGACAGAACAAAGTCAGAAGGTTTAGCAACATAATTGTCGAAATCTGGATTTGTTTGAGTTGGCTTTTTTCTGGCTTTTCTCCATAATTCCACAGTAGATATGGACATGTTGGGCATACCTACAAACGTGAAGAGTTGTAGTATGCAAATCAGGTTTCAAATTCAACGGGAATCCAAATTTGGCCATTTGCGGAAGCGCAAAGTCAGGAGGTTTAGCAACAAATCTGGATTTGTTTGATTTGGCTTTTTTCTGGCTTTTCTCCATAATTCCACAGTAGATATGGACATGTTGGGCATACCTACAAACGTGAAGAGCTGTAGTATGCAAATCAGCTTTCAAATTCAACGGGAATCCAAATTCGGCCATTGGGGAAGCGCAAAGTCAGGAGGTTTAGCAACATAATTTTCAAAATCTGGATTTGTTTGAGTTGGCTTTTTTCTGGCTTTTCTCCATAATTCCACAGTAGATATGGACATGTTGGGCATACCAACAAAAGTGAAGAGCTGCAGTATGTGAATCAGGTTTCAAATTCAACGGGAATCCATTTTTGGCCATTTGAGGACAGCACAAAGTCAGTAGTTTTAGCAACATAATTGTCGAAATATGGATTTATTTGAGTTGGCTTTTTTCTGGCATAACTCCATAATTCCACAGTAGATATGGACATGTTGGGCATCCTTACAAATGTCAAAAGCTGTAGTATGCGAATCAGGTTTCAAATTCAACGGGAATCCATTTTTGGCCATTTGAGGACAGCACAAAGTCAGTAGTTTTAGCAACATAATTGTCGAAATATGGATTTATTTGAGTTGGCTTTTTTCTGGCATAATTCCACAGTAGATATGGACATGTGGGGCATCCTTACAAACGACAAAAGCTGTAGTATGCAAATCAGGTTTCAAATTCAACGAGAATCCAAATTCGGGTATTTGGGGAAGAGCAAAGTCAGGAGGTTTAGCAACAAATCTGGATTTGTTTGATTTGGCTTTTTTCTGGCTTTTCTCCATAATTCCACAGTAGATATGGACATGTTGGGCATACCAACAAACGTGAAGAGCTGTTGTATGTGAATCAGGTTGCAAATTCAACGGGAATCCAAATTCGGCCATTGAGGAAGCGCAAAGTCAGGAGGTTTAGCAACATAATTTTCAAAATCTGGATTTGTTTGAGTTGGATTTTTTTCTGGCTTTTCTCCATAATTCCACAGTAGATATGGACATGTCGGGCATACCTACAAACGAGAAGAGATGTAGTATGCGAATCAGGTTTCAAATTCAACGGGAATCGATATTTGGCCGTTTGGGGTCAGCACAAAGTCAGGAGGTTTAGCAGCATAATTGTCGAAATCTGGATTGTTTGGGTTGGCTTTTTTCTGGCTTTTCTCCATAATTCCACAGTAGATATGGACATGTTGGGCATATCAACAAACGTGAAGAGCTGTAGTATGTGAATCAGGTTTCAAATTCAACGGGAATCGATATTTGGCCATTTGGGGAAAGCACAGAGTCAGTAGGTTTAGCAACATATTTGTCGAAATCTGGATTTGTTTGAGTTGGCTTTTTTCTGGCATACCTCCATAATTCCACAGTAGATAGGGACATGTTGGGAAAACCTACATACGTGTGGAGCTGTAGTATGCGAATCAGGTTTCAAATTCAACAGGTATCGATATTTGGCCGTTTGGGGACAGAACAAACTCCGAAGGTTTAGCAACATAATTGTCGAAATCTGGATTTGTTTGAGTTGGCTTTTTTCTGGCTTTTCTCCATAATTCCACAGTAGATATGGACATGTTGGGCATATCAACAAACGTGAAGAGCTGTTGTATGTGAATCAGTTTTCAAATTCAACGGGAATCCAAATTCGGCCATTGGGGAAGTGCAAAGTCATGAGGTTTAGCAACATAATTTTCAAAATCTGGATTTGTTTGAGTTGGCTTTTTTCTGGCTTTTCTCCATAATTCCACAGTAGATATGGACATGTTGGGCATACCAACAAACGTGAAGAGCTGTAGTATGTGAATCAGGTTTCAAATTCAACGGGAATCCATTTTTGGCCATTTGAGGACAGCACAAAGTCAGTAGTTTTAGCAACATAATTGTCGAAATATGGATTTATTTGAGTTGGCTTTTTTCTGGCATAACTCCATAATTCCACAGTAGATATGGACATGTTGGGCATCCTTACAAACGACAAAAGCTGTAGTATGCGAATCAGGTTTCAAATTCAACGAGAATCCAAATTCGGGAATTTGGGGAAGAGCAAAGTCAGGAGGTTTAGCAACAAATCTGGATTTGTTTGAATTTTCTTTTTTCTGGCTTTTCTCCATAATTCCAAAGTAGATAAGGACATGTTGGGCAAACCTACATACGTGTGGAGCTGTACTATGCGAATCAGGTTTCAAATTCAACGGGTATCGATATTTGGCCGTTTGGGGACAGAACAAAGTCAGAAGGTTTAGCAACATAATTGTCGAAATCTGGATTTGTTTGAGTTGGCTTTTTTCTGGCTTTTCTCCATAATTCCACAGTAGATATGGACATGTTGGGCATACCTACAAACGTGAAGAGTTGTAGTATGCAAATCAGGTTTCAAATTCAACGGGAATCCAAATTTGGCCATTTGCGGAAGCGCAAAGTCAGGAGGTTTAGCAACAAATCTGGATTTGTTTGATTTGGCTTTTTTCTGGCTTTTCTCCATAATTCCACAGTAGATATGGACATGTTGGGCATACCTACAAACGTGAAGAGCTGTAGTATGCAAATCAGCTTTCAAATTCAACGGGAATCCAAATTCGGCCATTGGGGAAGCGCAAAGTCAGGAGGTTTAGCAACATAATTTTCAAAATCTGGATTTGTTTGAGTTGGCTTTTTTCTGGCTTTTCTCCATAATTCCACAGTAGATATGGACATGTTGGGCATACCAACAAAAGTGAAGAGCTGCAGTATGTGAATCAGGTTTCAAATTCAACGGGAATCCATTTTTGGCCATTTGAGGACAGCACAAAGTCAGTAGTTTTAGCAACATAATTGTCGAAATATGGATTTATTTGAGTTGGCTTTTTTCTGGCATAACTCCATAATTCCACAGTAGATATGGACATGTTGGGCATCCTTACAAATGTCAAAAGCTGTAGTATGCGAATCAGGTTTCAAATTCAACGGGAATCCATTTTTGGCCATTTGAGGACAGCACAAAGTCAGTAGTTTTAGCAACATAATTGTCGAAATATGGATTTATTTGAGTTGGCTTTTTTCTGGCATAATTCCACAGTAGATATGGACATGTGGGGCATCCTTACAAACGACAAAAGCTGTAGTATGCAAATCAGGTTTCAAATTCAACGAGAATCCAAATTCGGGTATTTGGGGAAGAGCAAAGTCAGGAGGTTTAGCAACAAATCTGGATTTGTTTGATTTGGCTTTTTTCTGGCTTTTCTCCATAATTCCACAGTAGATATGGACATGTTGGGCATACCAACAAACGTGAAGAGCTGTTGTATGTGAATCAGGTTGCAAATTCAACGGGAATCCAAATTCGGCCATCGAGGAAGCGCAAAGTCAGGAGGTTTAGCAACATAATTTTCAAAATCTGGATTTGTTTGAGTTGGATTTTTTCTGGCTTTTCTCCATAATTCCACAGTAGATATGGACATGTCGGGCATACCTACAAACGAGAAGAGATGTAGTATGCGAATCAGGTTTCAAATTCAACGGGAATCGATATTTGGCCGTTTGGGGTCAGCACAAAGTCAGGAGGTTTAGCAGCATAATTGTCGAAATCTGGATTGTTTGGGTTGGCTTTTTTCTGGCTTTTCTCCATAATTCCACAGTAGATATGGACATGTTGGGCATATCAACAAACGTGAAGAGCTGTAGTATGTGAATCAGGTTTCAAATTCAACGGGTATTGATATTTGGCCGTTTGGGGACAGAACAAAGTCAGGAGGTTTAGCAACATAATTGTCGAAATCTGGATTTGTTTGAGTTGGCTTTTTTCTGGCTTTTCTCCATAATTCCACAGTAGATATGGACATGCTGGGCATACCTACAAACGTGAAGAGCTGTAGTATGCAAATCAGGTTTCAAATTCAAGTGGAATCCAAATTCGGCCATGTGGGGAAGCGCAAAGTCAGGAGATTTAGCATCAAATCTGGATATGTTTGAGCTGGCTTTTTTCTGGCTTTTCTCTATGATTCCACAGTAGATATGGACATGTTGAGCATCCCTAGAAACATGAAGAGCTGTAGTATGCGAATCAGGTTTCAAATTCAACGGGAATCGATATTTGGCCATTTGGGGACAGCACAAAGTCAGTAGTTTTAGCAACATAATTGTCGAAATATGGATTTATTTGAGTTGGCTTTTTTCTGGCTTTTCTTCATAATTCCACAGTAGATATGGACATGTTGGGCATACCAACAAACGTGAAGAGCTGTAGTATGTGAATCAGGTTTCAATTTCAACGGGAATCCATTTTTGGCCATTTGGGGATAGCACAAAGTCAGTAGTTTTAGCAACATAATTGTCGAAATATGGATTTATTTCAGTTGGCTTTTTCTGGCATAACTCCATAATTCCATAGTAGATATGGACATGTTGGGCATCCTTGCTAACGTCAAAAGCTGTAGTATGCGAATCAGGTTTCAGATTCAACGAGAATCCAAATTCGGCCATTTGGGGAAGCGCAAAGTCAGGAGGTTCAGCAACATAATTATCGAAATCTGGATTGTTTGTGTTGGCTTTTGTCTGGCTTTTCTCCATAATTCCACTTTAGATATGGACATGTTGGACATACCTACATACGTGAGGAGCTGTAGTATGCAAATCAGTTTTCAAATTCAACGGGTATCGATATTTGGCCGTTTGGGGACAGAACAAAGTCAGTAGGTTTAGCAACATAATTGTCGAAATCTGGATTTGTTTGAGTTGGCTTTTTTCTGGCTTTTCTCCATAATTCCACAGTAGATGTTGAAATGTTGGGCATACCTACAAACGTGAAGAGCTGTAGTATGCAAATCAGGTTTCAAATTCAAAGGGAATCCATATTTGGCAGTTTGGGGACAGCACAAAGTCAGTAGGTTTAGCAACAAATCTGGATTTGTTTGAGTTGGCTTTTTTCTGGCATTTCTCCATAATTCCACAGTAGATATGGACATGTTGGGCATCCCGACAAACGTGAAGAGCTGTAGTATGCAAATCAGATTTCGAATTCAACGGGAATTCAAATTCGGCCATTTGGGGAAGCGCAAAGTCAGGAGATTTAGCAACAAATCTGGATTTCTTTGAGTTGGCTTTTTTCTGGCTTTTCTCCACAATTCCACAGTAGATATGGACATGTTGGGCATACCTACAAACGTGAAGAGCTGTAGTATGCAAATCAGGTTTCAAATTCAAAGGGTATCGATATTTGGCCATTTGGGGACAGCACAAAGTCAGGAGGTTTAGCAAAACATAATTGTCGAAATCTGGATTTGTTTGAGTTGGCTTTTTTCTGGCTTTTCTCCATGATTCCACAGTAGATATGGACATGTTGGGCATACCTACAAACGTGAAGAGCTGTAGTATGCAAATCAGATTTCAAATTCAACGTGTATCGATATTTGGCCATTTGGGGACAGCACAAAGTCAGTAGGTTTAACATCAAAATTGTCAAAATCTGCATTAGTTTGAGTTGGCTTTTTTCTGGCTTTACTCCATAATTCCACAGTAGATATGGACATGTTGGACATACCAACAAACAAGAAGAGCTGTAGTATGGGAATCAGGTTTCAAATTCAATGGGAATCCATATTTGGTCATTTGGGGACAGCACAAAGTCAGGAGGTTTAGCAACATGATTGTTGAAATCTGGATTAGTTTGAGTTGGCTTTTTTTCTGACTTTACTCCATAATTCCACAGTAGATATGGACATGTTGGGCATACCAACAACCGTGAAGAGCTGTAGTATGTGAATCATGTTTCAAATTCAACGGGAATCCATATTTGGCCATTTGGGGACAGCACAAAGTCAGTAGTTTTAGCAACATAATTGTCGAAATCTGGATTTGTTTGCGTTGGCTTTTTTCTGGCTTTTCTGCATAATTACACAATAGATATGGACATGTTGGGCATACCTACAAACTTGAAGAGCTGTAGTATGCAAAGAAGGTTTCAAATTCAACGGGAATCCATATTTGGCAGTTTGGGGACAGCACAAAGTCAGTAGGTTTAGCAACATAATTGTCGAAATCTGGATTTATTTGAGTTGGCTTTTTTTCTGGCTTTTATCCATAATTCTAGAGTAGATATGGACATCTTGGGCATACCTACAAACATGAAGAGCTGTAGTATGCAAATCAGGTTTCAAATTCAACGGGAATCCATTTTTGGCCATTTGGGGACAACACAAAGTCAGTAGTTTTAGCAACATAATTGTCGAAATATGGATTTATTTGAGTTGGCTTTTTTCTGGCATAACTCCATAATTCCACAGTAGATATGGAAATGTTGGGCATCCTTACAAACGTCAAAAGCTGTAGTATGCGAATCAGGTTTCAAATTCAAAGGGAATCCAAATTCGGCCATTTGGGGAAGCGCAAAGTCAGGAGTTTTAGCAACAAATCTGGATTTGTTTGAGTTGGCTTTTTTCTGGCTTTTCTCCATAATTCCACAGTAGATATGGACATGTCGGGCATACCTACAAACGAGAAGAGCTGTAGTATGCGAATCGGGTTTCAAATTCAACGGGAATCGATATTTGGCCGTTTGGGGTCAGCACAAAGTCAGGAGTTTTAGCAGCATAATTGTCGAAATCTGGATTGTTTGGGTTGGCTTTTTTCTGGCTTTTCTCCATAATTCCACAGTAGATATGGACATGTTGAGCATACCTACAAACGTGAAGAGCTGTAGTATGCAAATTAGGTTTCAAATTCAACGGGAATCCAAATTCGGCCATTTGCGGAAGCGCAAAGTCAGGAGGATTAGCAACAAATCTGGATTTGTTTGAGTTGGCTTTTTTCTGGCTTTTCTCCATAATTCCACAGTAGATATGGACATGTTGGGCATACCAACAAATGTGAAGAGCTGTTGTATGTGAATCAGGTTTCAAATTCAACAGGAATCCATATTTGGCCGTTTGGGGACAGCACAAAGTCAGTAGGTTTAGCAACATAATTGTCGAAATCTGGATTTGTTTGAGTTGGATGTTTTATGGCTTTTCTCCATAATTCCACAGTAGATATGGACATGTTGGACATCGCTACAAACGTGAAGAACTGAAGTATGCAAATCAGGTTTCAAATTCAACGGGAATCGATATTTAGCCATTTGGGGAAAGCACAGAGTCAGTAGGTTTAGCAACATATTTGTCGAAATCTGGATTTGTTTGAATTGGCTTTTTTCTGGCATACCTCCATAATTCCACAGTAGATAGGGACATGTTGGGAAAACCTACATACGTGTGGAGCTGTAGTATGCGAATCAGGTTTCAAATTCAACAGGTATCGATATTTGGCCGTTTGGGGACAGAACAAACTCCGAAGGTTTAGCAACATAATTGTCGAAATCTGGATTTGTTTGAGTTGGCTTTTTTCTGGCTTTTCTCCATAATTCCACAGTAGATATGGACATGTTGGGCATATCAACAAACGTGAAGAGCTGTTGTATGTGAATCAGGTTTCAAATTCAACGGGAATCCAAATTCGGCCATTGGGGAAGCGCAAAGTCAGGAGGTTTAGCAACATAATTTTCAAAATCTGGATTTGTTTGAGTTGGCTTTTTTCTGGCTTTTCTCCATAATTCCACAGTAGATATGGACATGTTGGGCATACCAACAAACGTGAAGAGCTGTAGTATGTGAATCAGGTTTCAAATTCAACGGGAATCCATTTTTGGCCATTTGAGGACAGCACAAAGTCAGTAGTTTTAGCAACATAATTGTCGAAATATGGATTTATTTGAGTTGGCTTTTTTCTGGCATAACTCCATAATTCCACAGTAGATATGGACATGTTGGGCATCCTTACAAACGACAAAAGCTGTAGTATGCGAATCAGGTTTCAAATTCAACGAGAATCCAAATTCGGGTATTTGGGGAAGAGCAAAGTCAGGAGGTTTAGCAACAAATCTGGATTTGTTTGAATTGTCTTTTTTCTGGCTTTTCTCCATAATTCCAAAGTAGATAAGGACATGTTGGGCAAACCTACATACGTGTGGAGCTGTAGTATGCGAATCAGGTTTCAAATTCAACGGGTATCGATATTTGGCCGTTTGGGGACAGAACAAAGTCAGAAGGTTTAGCAACATAATTGTCGAAATCTGGATTTGTTTGAGTTGGCTTTTTTCTGGCTTTTCTCCATAATTCCACAGTAGATATGGACATGTTGGGCATACCTACAAACGTGAAGAGCTGTAGTATGCAAATCAGGTTTCAAATTCAACGGGAATCCAAATTTGGCCATTTGCGGAAGCGCAAAGTCAGGAGGTTTAGCAACAAATCTGGATTTGTTTGATTTGGCTTTTTTCTGGCTTTTCTCCATAATTCCACAGTAGATATGGACATGTTGGGCATACCTACAAACATGAAGAGCTGTAGTATGCAAGTCAGGTTTCAAATTCAACGGGAATCCAAATTCGGCCATTGGGGAAGCGCAAAGTCAGGAGGTTTAGCAACATAATTTTCAAAATCTGGATTTGTTTGAGTTGGCTTTTTTCTGGCTTTTCTCCATAATTCCACAGTAGATATGGACATGTTGGGCATACCAACAAAAGTGAAGAGCTGTAGTATGTGAATCAGGTTTCAAATTCAACGGGAATCCATTATTGGCCATTTGAGGACAGCACAAAGTCAGTAGTTTTAGCAACATAATTGTCGAAATATGGATTTATTTGAGTTGGCTTTTTTCTGGCATAACTCCATAATTCCACAGTAGATATGGACATGTTGGGCATCCTTACAAATGTCAAAAGCTGTAGTATGCGAATCAGGTTTCAAATTCAACGGGAATCCATTTTTGGCCATTTGAGGACAGCACAAAGTCAGTAGTTTTAGCAACATAATTGTCGAAATATGGATTTATTTGAGTTGGCTTTTTTCTGGCATAACTCCATAATTCCACAGTAGATATGGACATGTGGGGCATCCTTACAAACGACAAAAGCTGTAGTATGCGAATCAGGTTTCAAATTCAACGAGAATCCAAATTCGGGTATTTGGGGAAGAGCAAAGTCAGGAGGTTTAGCAACAAATCTGGATTTGTTTGAATTGTCTTTTTTCTGGCTTTTCTCCATAATTCCAAAGTAGATAAGGACATGTTGGGCAAACCTACATACGTGTGGAGCTGTAGTATGCGAATCAGGTTTCAAATTCAACGGGTATCGATACTTGGCCGTTTGGGGACAGAACAAAGTCAGAAGGTTTAGCAACATAATTGTCGAAATCTGGATTTGTTTGAGTTTGCTTTTTTCTGGCTTTTCTCCATAATTCCACAGTAGATATGGACATGTTGGGCATACCTACAAACGTGAAGAGCTGTAGTATGCAAATCAGGTTTCAAATTCAACGGGAATCCAAATTCGGCCATTTGCGGAAGCGCAAAGTCAGGAGGTTTAGCAACAAATCTGGATTTGTTTGATTTGGCTTTTTTCTGGCTTTTCTCCATAATTCCACAGTAGATATGGACATGTTGGGCATACCAACAAACGTGAAGAGCTGTTGTATGTGAATCAGGTTTCAAATTCAACGGGAATCCAAATTCGGCCATTGGGGAAGCGCAAAGTCAGGAGGTTTAGCAACATAATTTTCAAAATCTGGATTTGTTTGAGTTGGCTTTTTTCTGGCTTTTCTCCATAATTCCACAGTAGATATGGACATGTTGGGCATACCAACAAAAGTGAAGAGCTGTAGTATGTGAATCAGGTTTCAAATTCAACGGGAATCCATTTTTGGCCATTTGAGGACAGCACAAAGTCAGTAGTTTTAGCAACATAATTGTCGAAATATGGATTTATTTGAGTTGGCTTTTTTCTGGCATAACTCCATAATTCCACAGTAGATATGGACATGTTGGGCATCCTTACAAATGTCAAAAGCTGTAGTATGCGAATCAGGTTTCAAATTCAACGGGAATCCATTTTTGGCCATTTGAGGACAGCACAAAGTCAGTAGTTTTAGCAACATAATTGTCGAAATATGGATTTATTTGAGTTGGCTTTTTTCTGGCATAACTCCATAATTCCACAGTAGATATGGACATGTTGGGCATCCTTACAAACGACAAAAGCTGTAGTATGCGAATCAGCTTTCAAATTCAACGAGAATCCAAATTCGGGTATTTGGGGAAGAGCAAAGTCAGGAGGTTTAGCAACAAATCTGGATTTGTTTGAATTGTCTTTTTTCTGGCTTTTCTCCATAATTCCAAAGTAGATAAGGACATGTTGGGCAAACCTACATACGTGTGGAGCTGTAGTATGCGAATCAGGTTTCAAATTCAACGGGTATCGATATTTGGCCGTTTGGGGACAGAACAAAGTCAGAAGGTTTAGCAACATAATTGTCGAAATCTGGATTTGTTTGAGTTGGCTTTTTTCTGGCTTTTCTCCATAATTCCACAGTAGATGTTGAAATTTTGGGCATACCTACAAACGTGAAGAGCTGTAGTATGCAAATCAGGTTTCAAATTCAAAGGGAATCCATATTTGGCAGTTTGGGGACAGCACAAAGTCAGTAGGTTTAGCAACAAATCTGGATTTGTTTGAGTTGGCTTTTTTCTGGCATTTCTCCATAATTCCACAGTAGATATGGACATGTTGGGCATCCCGACAAACGTGAAGAGCTGTAGTATGCAAATCAGATTTCGAATTCAACGGGAATTCAAATTCGGCCATTTGGGGAAGCGCAAAGTCAGGAGATTTAGCAACAAATCTGGATTTCTTTGAGTTGGCTTTTTTCTGGCTTTTCTCCATAATTCCACAGTAGATATGGACATGTTGGGCATACCTACAAACGTGAAGAGCTGTAGTATGCAAATCAGGTTTCAAATTCAACGGGTATCGATATTTGGCCATTTGGGGACAGCACAAAGTCAGGAGGTTTAGCAAAACATAATTGTCGAAATCTGGATTTGTTTGAGTTGGCTTTTTTCTGGCTTTTCTCCATGATTCCACAGTAGATATGGACATGTTGGGCATACCTACAAACGTGAAGAGCTGTAGTATGCAAATCAGATTTCAAATTCAACGTGTATCGATATTTGGCCATTTGGGGACAGCACAAAGTCAGTAGGTTTAACATCATAATTGTCAAAATCTGCATTAGTTTGAGTTGGCTTTTTTCTGGCTTTACTCCATAATTCCACAGTAGATATGGACATGTTGGACATACCAACAAACAAGAAGAGCTGTAGTATGGGAATCAGGTTTCAAATTCAATGGGAATCCATATTTGGTCATTTGGGGACAGCACAAAGTCAGGAGGTTTAGCAACATGATTGTTGAAATCTGGATTAGTTTGAGTTGGCTTTTTTCTGACTTTACTCCATAATTCCACAGTAGATATGGACATGTTGGGCATACCAACAACCGTGAAGAGCTGTAGTATGTGAATCATGTTTCAAATTCAACGGGAATCCATATTTGGCCATTTGGGGACAGCACAAAGTCAGTAGTTTTAGCAACATAATTGTCGAAATCTGGATTTGTTTGCGTTGGCTTTTTTCTGGCTTTTCTCCATAATTACACAATAGATATGGACATGTTGGGCATACCTACAAACTTGAAGAGCTGTAGTATGCAAAGAAGGTTTCAAATTCAACGGGAATCCATATTTGGCAGTTTGGGGACAGCACAAAGTCAGTAGGTTTAGCAACATAATTGTCGAAATCTGGATTTATTTGAGTTGGCTTTTTTCTGGCTTTTATCCATAATTCTAGAGTAGATATGGACATCTTGGGCATACCTACAAACATGAAGAGCTGTAGTATGCAAATCAGGTTTCAAATTCAAAGGGAATCCATTTTTGGCCATTTGGGGACAGCACAAAGTCAGTAGTTTTAGCAACATAATTGTCGAAATATGGATTTATTTGAGTTGGCTTTTTTCTGGCATAACTCCATAATTCCACAGTAGATATGGAAATGTTGGGCATCCTTACACACGTCAAAAGCTGTAGTATGCGAATCAGGTTTCAAATTCAAAGGGAATCCAAATTCGGCCATTTGGGGAAGCGCAAAGTCAGGAGTTTTAGCAACAAATCTGGATTTGTTTGAGTTGGCTTTTTTCTGGCTTTTCTCCATAATTCCACAGTAGATATGGACATGTCGGGCATACCTACAAACGAGAAGAGCTGTAGTATGCAAATCAGGTTTCAAATTCAACGGGAATCGATATTTGGCCGTTTGGGGACAGCACAAAGTCAGGAGGTTTAGCAGCATAATTTTCGAAATCTGGATTGTTTGGGTTTGCTTTTTTCTTTCTATTCTCCATAATTCCACAGTAGATATGGACATGTTGGGCATACCTACAAACGTGAAGAGCTGTAGTATGCAAATCAGGTTTCAAATTCAACGGGAATCCAAATTCGGCCATTTGCGGAAGCGCAAAGTCAGGAGGTTTAGCAACAAATCTGGATTTGTTTGAGTTGGCTTTTTGCTGTCTTTTCTCCATAATTCCACAGTAGATATGGACATGTTGGGCATACCAACAAACGTGAAGAGCTGTTGTATGTGAATCAGGTTTCAAATTCAACAGGAATCCATATTTGGCCGTTTGGGGACAGCACAAAGTCAGTAGGTTTAGCAACATAATTGTCGAAATCTGGATTTGTTTGAGTTGGATGTTTTATGGCTTTTCTCCATAATTCCACAGTAGATATGGACATGTTGGACATCGCTACAAACGTGAAGAACTGAAGTATGCAAATCAGGTTTCAAATTCAACGGGAATCGATATTTGGCCATTTGGGGAAAGCACAGAGTCAGTAGGTTTAGCAACATATTTGTCGAAATCTGGATTTGTTTGAATTGGCTTTTTTCAGGCATACCTCCATAATTCCACAGTAGATAGGGACATGTTGGGAAAACCTACATACATGTGGAGCTGTAGTATGCGAATCAGGTTTCAAATTCAACAGGTATCGATATTTGGCCGTTTGGGGACAGAACAAACTCCGAAGGTTTAGCAATATAATTGTCGAAATCTGGATTTGTTTGAGTTGGCTTTTTTCTGGCTTTTCTCCATAATTCCACAGTAGATATGGACATGTTGGGCATATCAACAAACGTGAAGAGCTGTTGTATGTGAATCAGGTTTCAAATTCAACGGGAATCCAAATTCGGCCATTGGGGAAGCGCAAAGTCAGGAGGTTTAGCAACATAATTTTCAAAATCTGGATTTGTTTGAGTTGGCTTTTTTCTGGCTTTTCTCCATAATTCCACAGTAGATATGGACATGTTGGGCATACCAACAAACGTGAAGAGCTGTAGTATGTGAATCAGGTTTCAAATTCAACGGGAATCCATTTTTGGCCATTTGAGGACAGCACAAAGTCAGTAGTTTTAGCAACATAATTGTCGAAATATGGATTTATTTGAGTTGGCTTTTTTCAGGCATAACTCCATAATTCCACAGTAGATATGGACATGTTGGGCATCCTTACAAACGACAAAAGCTGTAGTATGCGAATCAGGTTTCAAATTCAACGAGAATCCAAATTCGGGTATTTGGGGAAGAGCAAAGTCAGGAGGTTTAGCAACAAATCTGGATTTGTTTGAATTGTCTTTTTTCTGGCTTTTCTCCATAATTCCAAAGTAGATAAGGACATGTTGGGCAAACCTACATACGTGTGGAGCTGTAGTATGCGAATCAGGTTTCAAATTCAACGGGTATCGATATTTGGCCGTTTGGGGACAGAACAAAGTCAGAAGGTTTAGCAACATAATTGTCGAAATCTGGATTTGTTTGAGTTGGCTTTTTTCTGGCTTTTCTCCATAATTCCACAGTAGATATGGACATGTTGGGCATACCTACAAACGTGAAGAGCTGTAGTATGCAAATCAGGTTTCAAATTCAACTGGAATCCAAATTTGGCCATTTGCGGAAGCGCAAAGTCAGGAGGTTTAGCAACAAATCTGGATTTGTTTGATTTGGCTTTTTTCTGGCTTTTCTCCATAATTCCACAGTAGATATGGACATGTTGGGCATACCTACAAACGTGAAGAGCTGTAGTATGCAAATCAGGTTTCAAATTCAACGGGAATCCAAATTCGGCCATTGGGGAAGCGCAAAGTCAGGAGGTTTAGCAACATAATTTTCAAAATCTGGATTTGTTTGAGTTGGCTTTTTTCTGGCTTTTCTCCATAATTCCACAGTAGATATGGACATGTTGGGCATACCAACAAAAGTGAAGAGCTGTAGTATGTGAATCAGGTTTCAAATTCAACGGGAATCCATTTTTGGCCATTTGAGGACAGCACAAAGTCAGTAGTTTTAGCAACATAATTGTCGAAATATGGATTTATTTGAGTTGGCTTTTTCTGGCATAACTCCATAATTCCACAGTAGATATGGACATGTTGGGCATCCTAACAAATGTCAAAAGCTGTAGTATGCGAATCAGGTTTCAAATTCAACGGGAATCCATTTTTGGCCATTTGAGGACAGCACAAAGTCAGTAGTTTTAGCAACATAATTGTCGAAATATGGATTTATTTGAGTTGGCTTTTTTCTGGCATAACTCCATAATTCCACAGTAGATATGGACATGTGGGGCATCCTTACAAACGACAAAAGCTGTAGTATGCGAATCAGGTTTCAAATTCAACGAGAATCCAAATTCGGGTATTTGGGGAAGAGCAAAGTCAGGAGGTTTAGCAACAAATCTGGATTTGTTTGAATTGTCTTTTTTCTGGCTTTTCTCCATAATTCCAAAGTAGATAAGGACATGTTGGGCAAACCTACATATGTGTGGAGCTGTAGTATGCGAATCAGGTTTCAAATTCAACGGGTATCGATATTTGGCCGTTTGGGGACAGAACAAAGTCAGAAGGTTTAGCAACATAATTGTCGAAATCTGGATTTGTTTGTTTGCTTTTTTCTGGCTTTTCTCCATAATTCCACAGTAGATATGGACATGTTGGGCATACCTACAAACGTGAAGAGCTGTAGTATGCAAATCAGGTTTCAAATTCAACGGGAATCCAAATTCGGCCATTTGCGGAAGCGCAAAGTCAGGAGGTTTAGCAACAAATCTGGATTTGTTTGATTTGGCTTTTTTCTGGCTTTTCTCCATAATTCCACAGTAGATATGGACATGTTGGGCATACCAACAAACGTGAAGAGCTGTTGTATGTGAATCAGGTTTCAAATTCAACGGGAATCCAAATTCGGCCATTGGGGAAGCGCAAAGTCAGGAGGTTTAGCAACATAATTTTCAAAATCTGGATTTGTTTGAGTTGGCTTTTTTCTGGCTTTTCTCCATAATTCCACAGTAGATATGGACATGTTGGGCATACCAACAAACGTGAAGAGCTGTAGTATGTGAATCAGGTTTCAAATTCAACGGGAATCCATTTTTGGCCATTTGAGGACAGCACAAAGTCAGTAGTTTTAGCAACATAATTGTCGAAATATGGATTTATTTGAGTTGGCTTTTTTCTGGCATAACTCCATAATTCCACAGTAGATATGGACATGTTGGGCATCCTTACAAACGACAAAAGCTGTAGTATGCGAAACAGGTTTCAAATTCAACGAGAATCCAAATTCGGGTATTTGGGGAAGAGCAAAGTCAGGAGGTTTAGCAACAAATCTGGATTTGTTTGAATTGTCTTTTTTCTGGCTTTTCTCCATAATTCCAAAGTAGATAAGGACATGTTGGGCAAACCTACATACGTGTGGAGCTGTAGTATGCGAATCAGGTTTCAAATTCAACGGGTATCGATATTTGGCCGTTTGGGGACAGAACAAAGTCAGAAGGTTTAGCAACATAATTGTCGAAATCTGGATTTGTTTGAGTTGGCTTTTTTCTGGCTTTTCTCCATAATTCCACAGTAGATATGGACATGTTGGGCATACCTACAAACGTGAAGAGCTGTAGTATGCAAATCAGGTTTCAAATTCAACGGGAATCCAAATTCGGCCATTTGCGGAAGCGCAAAGTCAGGAGGTTTAGCAACAAATCTGGATTTGTTTGATTTGGCTTTTTTCTGGCTTTTGTCCATAATTCCACAGTAGATATGGACATGTTGGGCATACCAACAAACGTGAAGAGCTGTTGTATGTGAATCAGGTTTCAAATTCAACGGGAATCCAAATTCGGCCATTGGGGAAGCGCAAAGTCAGGAGGTTTAGCAACATAATTTTCAAAATCTGGATTTGTTTGAGTTGGCTTTTTTCTGGCTTTTCTCCATAATTCCACAGTAGATATGGACATGTTGGGCATACCAACAAAAGTGAAGAGCTGTAGTATGTGAATCAGGTTTCAAATTCAACGGGAATCCATTTTTGGCCATTTGAGGACAGCACAAAGTCAGTAGTTTTAGCAACATAATTGTCGAAATATGGATTTATTTGAGTTGGCTTTTTTCTGGCATAACTCCATAATTCCACAGTAGATATGGACATGTTGGGCATCCTTACAAATGTCAAAAGCTGTAGTATGCGAATCAGGTTTCAAATTCAACGAGAATCCAAATTCGGGTATTTGGGGAAGAGCAAAGTCAGGAGGTTTAGCAACAAATCTGGATGTGTTTGAATTGGCTTTTTTCTGGCTTTTCTCCATAATTCCACAGTAGATAAGGACATGTTGGGCAAACCTACATACGTGAGGAGCTGTAGTATGCGAATCAGGTTTCAAATTCAACGGGTATCGATATTTGGCCGTTTGGGGACAGAACAAAGTCAGGAGGTTTAGCAACATAATTGTCTAAATCTGGATTGTTTGGGTTGGCTTTTGTCTGGCTTTTCTCCATAATTCCACATTAGATATGGACATGTTGGACATACCTACAAAGGTGAAGAGCTGTAGTATGCAAATCAGGTTTCAAATTCAACAGGAATCCATATTTGGCTGTTTGGAGACAGCACAAAGTCAGTAGGTTTAGTAACATAATTGTAGAAATCTGGATTTGTTTGAGTTGGCTTTTTTTCTGGCTTTACTCCATAATTCCACAGTAGATATGGACATGTTGGCCATACCAACATACGTGAAGAGCTGTAGTATGCGGATCAGGTTTCAAATTCAACAGGAATCCATATTTGGCTGTTTGGGGACAGCACAAAGTCAGGAGGTTTAGCAGCATAATTGTCGAAATCTGGATTGTTGGGGTTGGCTTTTTTCTGGCTTTTCTCTATGATTCCACAGTAGATATGGACATGTTGGGCATCCCTTGAAACAGGAAGAGCTGTAGTATGCGAATGAGGTTTCAAATTCAACGGGAATCGATATTTGGCCATTTGGGGACAGCACAAAGTCAGTAGGTTTAGCAACATAATTATCGAAATCTGGATTGTTTGTGTTGGCTTTTGTCTGGCTTTTCTCCATAATTCCACATTAGATATGGACATGTTGGACATAACTACAAAGGTGAAGAGCTGTAGTATGCAAATCAGGTTTCAAATTCAACAGGAATCCATATTTGGCTGTTTGGAGACAGCACAAAGTCAGTAGGTTTAGTAACATAATTGTAGAAATCTGGATTTGTTTGAGTTGGCTTTTTTCTGGCTTTACTCCATAATTCCACAGTAGATATGGACATGTTGGCCATACCAACATATGTGAAGAGCTGTAGTATGCGGATCAGGTTTCAAATTCAACAGGAATCCATATTTGGCTGTTTGGGGACAGCACAAAGTCAGGAGGTTTAGCAGCATAATTGTCGAAATCTGGATTGTTGGGGTTGGCTTTTTTCTGGCTTTTCTCCATAATTCCACAGTATATATGGACATGTTGGGCATACCAACAAACGTGAAGAGCTGTAGTATGTGAATCAGGTTTCAAATTCAACGGGAATCCATATTTGGCCGTTTGCGGACAGCACAAATTCAGTAGGTTTAGCAACATAATTGTCGAAATCTGGATTTGTTTGAGTTGGCTTTTTTCTGGCATTTCTCCATAATTCCACAGTAGATATGGACATGTGGGGTATCCCTACAAAGGTGAAGAGCTGTAGTATGCGAATCAGGTTTCAAATTCAACGGGAATCCAAATTCGGCCATGTGGGGAAGCGCAAAGTCAGGAGATTTAGCATCAAATCTGGATATGTTTGAGTTGGCTTTTTTCTGGCTTTTCTCCATAATTCCACAGTAGATAAGTACATGTTGGGCAAACCTACATACATGAAGAGCTGTAGTATGCAAATCAGGTTTCAAATTCAACGGGTATCGATACTTGGCCATTTGGGGACAGCACAAAGTCAGGAGATTTAGCATCAAATCTGGATTTGTTTGAGCTGGATTTTTTCTGGCTTTTCTCTATGATTCCACAGTAGATATGGACATGTTGGGCATCCCTTGAAACATGAAGAGCTGTAGTATGCGAATGAGGTTTCAAATTCAACGGGAATCGATATTTGGCCATTTGGGGACAGCACAAAGTCAGTAGTTTTAGCAACATAATTGTCGAAATATGGATTAATTTGAGTTGGCTTTTTTCTGGCTTTTCTTCATAATTCCACAGTAGATATGGACATGTTGGGCATACCAACAAACGTGAAGAGCTGTAGTATGTGAAACAGGTTTCAAATTCAACGGGAATCCATTTTTGGCCATTTGGGGACAGCACAAAGTCAGTAGTTTTAGCAACATAATTGTCGAAATATGGATTTATTTGAGTTGGCTTTTTTCTGGCATAACTCCATAATTCCACAGTAGATATGGACATGTTGAGCATCGTTACAAACGTCAAAAGCTGTAGTATGCGATTCAGGTTTCAAATTCAATGATAATCCAAATTCGGCCATTTGGGGAAGCGCAAAGTCAGGAGGTTTAGCAACAAATCTGGATTTGTTTGAATTGGCTTTTTTCTGGCTTTTCTCCATAATTCCACAGTAGATAAGTACATGTTGGGCAAACCTACATACGTGAGGAGCTGTAGTATGCGAATCAGGTTTCAAATTCAACGGGTATCGATACTTGGCCATTTGGGGACAGCACAAAGTCAGTAGTTTTAGCAACATAATTGTCGAAATATGGATTTATTTGAGTTGGCTTTTTTCTGGCATAACTCCATAATTCCACAGTAGATATGGACATGTTGAGCATCCTTAAAAACGGCAAAAGCTGTAGTATGCGAATCAGGTTTCAAATTCAACGAGAATCCAAATTCGGCCATTTGGGGAAGCGCAAAGTCAGGAGGTTTAGCAACAAATCTGGATTTGTTTGAATTGGCTTTTTTCTGGCTTTTCTCCATAATTCCACAGTAGATAAGGACATGTTGGGCAAACCTACATACGTGAGGAGCTGTAGTATGCGAATCAGGTTTCAAATTCAACGGGTATCGATATTTGGCCATTTGGGGACAGCACTAAGTCAGGATGTTTAGCAACATAATTATCGAAATCTGGATTGTTTGGGTTGGCTTTTGTCTGGCTTTTCTCCATAATTCCACATTAGATATGGACATGTTGGACATACCTACAAAGGTGAAGAGCTGTAGTATGCAAATCAGGTTTCAAATTCAACAGGAATCCATATTTGGCCGTTTGGGGACAGCACAAAGTCAGTAGGTTTAGCAACATAGTTGTCGAAATCTGGATTTGTTTGAGTTGGCTTTTTTCTGGCATTTCTCCATAATTCCACAGTAGATATGGACATGTTGGGTATCCCTACAAACGTGAAGAGGTGTAGTAGGCAAATCAGGTTTCAAATTCAACGGGAATCCAAATTCGGCCATTTGGGGAAGCGCAAAGTCAGGAGATTTAGCAACAAATCTGGATATGTTTTAGTTGGCTTTTTTCTGGTTTTTCTCCATAATTCCACAGTAGATAAGTACATGTTGGCAAACCTACATACGTGAAGAGCTGTAGTATGCAAATCAGGTTTCAAATTCAACGGGTATCGATACTTGGCCATTTGGGGACAGCACAAATTCAGGAGGCTTAGCAACATAATTGTCGAAATATGGATTTATTTGAGTTAGCTTTTTTCTGGCTTTTCTTCATAATTCCACAGTAGAGCACATGTTGGGCATACCAACAAACGTGAAGAGCTGTAGTATGTGAATCAGGTTTCAAATTCAACGGGTATCGATATTTGGCCATTTGGGGACAGCACTAAGTCAGGAGGTTTAGCAACAAATCTGTATTTGTTTGAATTGGCTTTTTTCTGGCTTTTCTCCATAATTCCACAGTAGATAAGTACATGTTGGGCAAACCTACATACGTCAAGAGCTGTAGTATGCAAATCAGGTTTCAAATTCAACGGGTATCGAGACTTGGCCATTTGGGGACAGCACAAAGTCAGGAGATTTAGCATCAAATCTGGATTTGTTTGAGCTGGCTTTTTTCTGGCTTTTCTCTATGATTCCACAGTAGATATGGACATGTTGGGCATCCCTTGAAACATGAAGAGCTGTAGTATGCGAATGAGGTTTCAAATTCAACGGGAATCGATATTTGGCCATTTGGGGACAGCACAAAGTCAGTAGTTTTAGCAACATAATTGTCGAAATATGGATTAATTTGAGTTGGCTTTTTTCTGGCTTTTCTTCATAATTCCACAGTAGATATGGACAAGTTGGGCATACCAACAAACGTGAAGAGCTGTAGTATGTGAATCAGGTTTCAAATTCAACGGGAATCCATTTTTGGCCATTTGGGGACAGCACAAAGTCAGTAGTTTTAGCAACATAATTGTCGAAATATGGATTTATTTGAGTTGGCTTTTTTCTGGCATAACTCCTTAATTCCACAGTAGATATGGACATGTTGGGCATCGTTACAAACGTCAAAAGCTGTAGTATGCGATTCAGGTTTCAAATTCAACTATAATCCAAATTCGGCCATTTGGGGAAGCGCAAAGTCAGGAGGTTTAGCAACAAATCTGTATTTGTTTGAATTGGCTTTTTTCTGGCTTTTCTCCATAATTCCACAGTAGATAAGGACATGTTGGGCAAAACTACATACGTGAGGAGCTGTTTTATGCAAATCAGGTTTCAAATTCAATGGGTATCGATATTTGGCCGTTTGGGGACAGAACAAAGTCAGGAGGTTTAGCAACATAATTGTCGAAATCTGGATTTGTTTGAGTTGGCTTTTTTCTGGCTTTTCTCCATAATTCCACAGTAGATATGGACATGTTGGGCATACCTACAAACTTGAAGAGCTGTAGTATGCAAATCAGGTTTCAAATTCAACGGCAATCCAAATTCGGCCATTTGCGGAACCGCAAACTCAGGAGGTTTAGCAACAAATATGGATTTATTTGAGTTAGCTTTTTTCTGGCTTTTCTTCATAATTCCACAGTAGAGCACATGTTGGGCATACCAACAAACGTGAAGAGCTGTAGTATGTGAATCAGGTTTCAAATTCAACGGGTATCGATATTTGGCCATTTGGGGACAGCACTAAGTCAGGAGGTTTAGCAACAAATCTGTATTTGTTTGAATTGGATTTTTTCTGGCTTTTCTCCATAATTCCACAGTAGATAAGTACATGTTGCGCAAACCTACATACGTCAAGAGCTGTAGTATGCAAATCAGGTTTCAAATTCAACGGGTATCGATACTTGGCCATTTGGGGACAGCACAAAGTCAGGAGATTTAGCATCAAATCTGGATTTGTTTGAGCTGGCTTTTTTCTGGCTTTTCTCTATGATTCCACAGTAGATATGGACATGTTGGGCATCCCTTGAAACATGAAGAGCTGTAGTATGCGAATGAGGTTTCAAATTCAACGGGAATCGATATTTGGCCATTTGGGGACAGCACAAAGTCAGTAGTTTTAGCAACATAATTGTCGAAATATGGATTAATTTGAGTTGGCTTTTTTCTGGCTTTTCTTCATAATTCCACAGTAGATATGGACAAGTTGGGCATACCAACAAACGTGAAGAGCTGTAGTATGTGAATCAGGTTTCAAATTCAACGGGAATCCATTTTTGGCCATTTGGGGACAGCACAAAGTCAGTAGTTTTAGCAACATAATTGTCGAAATATGGATTTATTTGAGTTGGCTTTTTTCTGGCATAACTCCATAATTCCACAGTAGATATGGACATGTTGGGCATCGTTACAAACGTCAAAAGCTGTAGTATGCGATTCAGGTTTCAAATTCAACGATAATCCAAATTCGGCCATTTGGGGAAGCGCAAAGTCAGGAGGTTTAGCAACAAATCTGTATTTGTTTGAATTGGCTTTTTTCTGGCTTTTCTCCATAATTCCACAGTAGATAAGGACATGTTGGGCAAAACTACATACGTGAGGAGCTGTTTTATGCAAATCAGGTTTCAAATTCAATGGGTATCGATATTTGGCCGTTTGGGGACAGAACAAAGTCAGGAGGTTTGGCAACATAATTGTCGAAATCTGGATTTGTTTGAGTTGGCTTTTTTCTGGCTTTTCTCCATAATTCCACAGTAGATATGGACATGTTGGGCATACCTACAAACTTGAAGAGCTGTAGTATGCAAATCAGGTTTCAAATTCAACGGCAATCCAAATTCGGCCATTTGCGGAACCGCAAACTCAGGAGGTTTAGCAACAAATCTGGATTTGTTTGAGTTGGATTTTTTCTGGCTTTTCTCCGTAATTCCACAGTAGATATGGACATGTTGGGCATACCAACAAACGTGAAGAGCTGTTGTATGTCAATCAGGTTTCAAATTCAACGGGAATCCAAATTCGGCCATGTGGGGAAGCGCAAAGTCAGGAGATTAAGCAACAAATCTGGATATGTTTGAGTTGGCTTTTTTCTGGCTTTTCTCCATAATTCCACAGTAGATATGGACATGTTGGACATACCTACATAGGTAAAGAGCTGTAGTATGCAAATCAGGTTTCAAATTCAACGGGTATCGATATTTGGCCATTTGGGGACAGCACAAAGTCAGGAGGTTTAGCAACAAATCTGGATTTGTTTGAGTTGGCTTTTTTTCTGGCTTTTCTCCATAATTCCACAGTAGATATGGACATGTTGGGCATCCCTAGAAACATGAAGAGCTGTAGTATGCGAATCAGGTTTCAAATTCAACGGGAATCGATATTTGGCCGTTTGGGGACAGCACAAAGTCAGTAGGTTTAGCAACATATTTGTAGAAATCTGGATTTGTTTGAGTTGGATTTTTTCTGGCTTTTCTCCATAATTCCACAGTAGATATGGACATGTTGGGCATACCAACAAACGTGAAGAGCTGTAGTATGTGAATCAGGTTTCAAATTCAACGGGAATCCATTTTTGGCCATTTGGGGACAGCACAAAGTCAGTAGTTTTAGCAACATAATTGTCGAAATATGGATTTATTTGAGTTGGCTTTTTTCTGGCATAACTCCATAATTCCACAGTAGATATGGACATTTTGGGCATCCTCACAAACGTCAAAAGCTGTAGTATGCGAATCAGATTTCAAATTCAACGGGAATCCAAATTCGGCCATTTGGGGAAGCGCAAAGTCAGGAGGTTCAGCAACAAATCTGGATTTGTTTGAATTGGCTTTTTTCTGGCTTTTCTCCATAATTCCACAGTAGATAAGGACATGTTGGGCAAACCTACATACGTGAGGAGCTGTAGTATGCGAATCAGGTTTCAAATTCAACGGGAATCCAAATTCGGCCATTTGCGGAAGCGCAAAGTCAGGAGGTTTAGCAACAAATCTGGATTTGTTTGAGTTGGCTTTTTTCTGGCTTTTCTCCATAATTCCACAGTAGATATGGGCATGTTGGGCATACCAACAAACGTGAAGAGCTGTAGTATGTGAATCAGGTTTCAAATTCAACGGGAATCCATTTTTGGCCATTTGGGGACAGCACAAAGTCAGTAGTTTTAGCAACATAATTGTCGAAATATGGATTTATTTGAGTTGGCTTTTTTCTGGCATAACTCCATAATTCCACAGTAGATATGGACATGTTGGCCATACCAACATACGTGAAGAGCTGTAGTATGTGAATCAGGTTTCAAATTCAACGGGAATCCATTTTTGGCCATTTGGGGACAGCACAAAGTCAGTAGTTTTAGCAACATAATTGTCAAAATATGGATTTATTTGAGTTGGCTTTTTTCTGGCATAACTCCATAATTCCACAGTAGATATGGACATGTTGGGCATCCTTACAAACGTCAAAAGCTGTAGTATGCGAATCAGGTTTCAAATTCAACGAGAATCCAAATTCGGCCATTTGGGGAAGCGCAAAGTCAGGAGGTTTAGCAACAAATCTGGATTTGTTTGAATTGGCTTTTTTCTGGCTTTTCTCCATAATTCCACAGTAGATAAGGACATGTTGGGCAAACCTGCATACGTGAGGAGCTGTAGTATGCAAATCAGGTTTCAAATTCAACGGGTATCGATATTTGGCCGTTTGGGGACAAAACAAAGTCAGGAGGTTTAGCAACATATTTGTCGAAATCTGGATTTGGTTGAGTTGGCTTTTACTGGCTTTTCTCCATAATTCCACAGTAGATATGGACATGTTGGTCATACCTACAAACGTGAAGAGCTGTAGTATGCAAATCAGGTTTCAAATTCAACGGGAATCCAAATTCGGCCATTTGCGGAAGCGCAAAGTCAGGAGGTTTAGCAACAAATCTGGATTTGTTTGAGTTGGCTTTTTTCTGGCTTTTCTCCATGATTCCACAGTAGATATGGACATGTTGGGCACACCAACAAACGTGAAGAGTTGTTGTATGTGAATCAGGTTTCAAATTCAACAGGAATCCATATTTGGCCGTTTGGGGACAGAACAAAGTCAGGAGGTTTAGCAACATATTTGTCGAAATCTGGATTCGTTTGAGTTGGCTTTTTTATGGCTTTTCTCCATAATTCCACAGTAGATATGGACATGTTGGCCATACCAACATACGTGAAGAGCTGTAGTATGCGGATCAGGTTTTAAATTCAACGGGAATCAATATTTGGCCGTTTGGGGACAGCACAAAGTCAGTAGGTTTAGCAACATATTTGTAGAAATCTGGATTTGTTTGAGTTGGATTTTTTCTGGCTTTTCTCCATAATTCCACAGTAGATATGGACATGTTGGGCATACCAACAAACGTGAAGAGCTGTAGTATGTGAATCAGGTTTCAAATTCAACGGGAATCCATTTTTGGCCATTTGGGGACAGCACAAAGTCAGTAGTTTTAGCAACATAATTGTCGAAATATGGATTTATTTGAGTTGGCTTTTTTCTGGCATAACTCCATAATTCCACAGTAGATATGGACATTTTGGGCATCCTCACAAACGTCAAAAGCTGTAGTATGCGAATCAGATTTCAAATTCAACGGGAATCCAAATTCGGCCATTTGGGGAAGCGCAAAGTCAGGAGGTTCAGCAACAAATCTGGATTTGTTTGAATTGGCTTTTTTCTGGCTTTTCTCCATAATTCCACAGTAGATAAGGACATGTTGGGCAAACCTACATACGTGAGGAGCTGTAGTATGCGAATCAGGTTTCAAATTCAACGGGAATCCAAATTCGGCCATTTGCGGAAGCGCAAAGTCAGGAGGTTTAGCAACAAATCTGGATTTGTTTGAGTTGGCTTTTTTCTGGCTTTTCTCCATAATTCCACAGTAGATATGGGCATGTTGGGCATACCAACAAACGTGAAGAGCTGTAGTATGTGAATCAGGTTTCAAATTCAACGGGAATCCATTTTTGGCCATTTGGGGACAGCACAAAGTCAGTAGTTTTAGCAACATAATTGTCGAAATATGGATTTATTTGAGTTGGCTTTTTTCTGGCATAACTCCATAATTCCACAGTAGATATGGACATGTTGGCCATACCAACATACGTGAAGAGCTGTAGTATGTGAATCAGGTTTCAAATTCAACGGGAATCCATTTTTGGCCATTTGGGGACAGCACAAAGTCAGTAGTTTTAGCAACATAATTGTCAAAATATGGATTTATTTGAGTTGGCTTTTTTCTGGCATAACTCCATAATTCCACAGTAGATATGGACATGTTGGGCATCCTTACAAACGTCAAAAGCTGTAGTATGCGAATCAGGTTTCAAATTCAACGAGAATCCAAATTCGGCCATTTGGGGAAGCGCAAAGTCAGGAGGTTTAGCAACAAATCTGGATTTGTTTGAATTGGCTTTTTTCTGGCTTTTCTCCATAATTCCACAGTAGATAAGGACATGTTGGGCAAACCTGCATACGTGAGGAGCTGTAGTATGCAAATCAGGTTTCAAATTCAACGGGTATCGATATTTGGCCGTTTGGGGACAAAACAAAGTCAGGAGGTTTAGCAACATATTTGTCGAAATCTGGATTTGGTTGAGTTGGCTTTTACTGGCTTTTCTCCATAATTCCACAGTAGATATGGACATGTTGGTCATACCTACAAACGTGAAGAGCTGTAGTATGCAAATCAGGTTTCAAATTCAACGGGAATCCAAATTCGGCCATTTGCGGAAGCGCAAAGTCAGGAGGTTTAGCAACAAATCTGGATTTGTTTGAGTTGGCTTTTTTCTGGCTTTTCTCCATGATTCCACAGTAGATATGGACATGTTGGGCACACCAACAAACGTGAAGAGTTGTTGTATGTGAATCAGGTTTCAAATTCAACAGGAATCCATATTTGGCCGTTTGGGGACAGAACAAAGTCAGGAGGTTTAGCAACATATTTGTCGAAATCTGGATTCGTTTGAGTTGGCTTTTTTATGGCTTTTCTCCATAATTCCACAGTAGATATGGACATGTTGGCCATACCAACATACGTGAAGAGCTGTAGTATGCGGATCAGGTTTTAAATTCAACGGGAATCAATATTTGGCCGTTTGGGGACAGCACAAATTCAGGAGGTTTAGCAACATAATTATCGAAATCTGGATTGTTTGGGTTGGCTTTTGTCTGGCTTTTCTCCATAATTCCACAGTAGATATGGACATGTTGGGCATCCCTAGAAACATGAAGAGCTGTAGTATGCGAATCAGGTTTCAAATTCAACGGGAATCGATATTTGGCCGTTTGGGGACAGCACAAAGTCAGTAGGTTTAGCAACATATTTGTAGAAATCTGGATTTGTTTGAGTTGGATTTTTTCTGGCTTTTCTCCATAATTCCACAGTAGATATGGACATGTTGGGCATACCAACAAACGTGAAGAGCTGTAGTATGTGAATCAGGTTTCAAATTCAACGGGAATCCATTTTTGGCCATTTGGGGACAGCACAAAGTCAGTAGTTTTAGCAACATAATTGTCGAAATATGGATTTATTTGAGTTGGCTTTTTTCTGGCATAACTCCATAATTCCACAGTAGATATGGACATGTTGGGCATCCTCACAAACGTCAAAAGCTGTAGTATGCGAATCAGATTTCAAATTCAACGGGAATCCAAATTCGGCCATTTGGGGAAGCGCAAAGTCAGGAGGTTCAGCAACAAATCTGGATTTGTTTGAATTGGCTTTTTTCTGGCTTTTCTCCATAATTCCACAGTAGATAAGGACATGTTGGGCAAACCTACATACGTGAGGAGCTGTAGTATGCGAATCAGGTTTCAAATTCAACGGGAATCCAAATTCGGCCATTTGCGGAAGCGCAAAGTCAGGAGGTTTAGCAACAAATCTGGATTTGTTTGAGTTGGCTTTTTTCTGGCTTTTCTCCATGATTCCACAGTAGATATGGACATGTTGGCCATACCAACATACGTGCAGAGCTGTAGTATGCGGATCAGGTTTCAAATTCAACGGGAATCGATATTTGGCCGTTTGGGGACAGCACAAAGTCAGTAGGTTTAGCAACATATTTGTAGAAATCTGGATTTGTTTGAGTTGGCTTTTTTCTGGCTTTTCTCCATAATTCCACAGTAGATATGGGCATGTTGGGCATACCAACAAACGTGAAGAGCTGTAGTATGTGAATCAGGTTTCAAATTCAACGGGAATCCATTTTTGGCCATTTGGGGACAGCACAAAGTCAGTAGTTTTAGCAACATAATTGTCGAAATAAGGATTTATTTGCGTTGGCTTTTTTCTGGCATAACTCCATAATTCCACAGTAGATATGGACATGTTGGCCATACCAACATACGTGAAGAGCTGAAGTATGTGAATCAGGTTTCAAATTCAACGGGAATCCATTTTTGGCCATTTGGGGACAGCACAAAGTCAGTAGTTTTAGCAACATAATTGTCAAAATATGGATTTATTTGAGTTGGCTTTTTTCTGGCTTTTATCCATAATTCCAGAGTAGATATGGACATGTTGGGCATAACTACAAACGTGAAGAGCTGTAGTATGCAAATCAGGTTTCAAATTCAACGGGAATCCAAATTCGGCCATTTGCGGAAGCGCAAAGTCAGGAGGTTTAGCAACAAATCTGGATTTGTTTGAGTTGGCTTTTTTCTGGCTTTTCTCCATGATTCCACAGTAGATATGGACATGTTGGCCATACCAACATACGTGCAGAGCTGTAGTATGCGGATCAGGTTTCAAATTCAACGGGAATCGATATTTGGCCGTTTGGGGACAGCACAAAGTCAGTAGGTTTAGCAACATATTTGTAGAAATCTGGATTTGTTTGAGTTGGCTTTTTTCTGGCTTTTCTCCATAATTCCACAGTAGATATGGGCATGTTGGGCATACCAACAAACGTGAAGAGCTGTAGTATGTGAATCAGGTTTCAAATTCAACGGGAATCCATTTTTGGCCATTTGGGGACAGCACAAAGTAAGTAGTTTTAGCAACATAATTGTCGAAATATGGATTTATTTGAGTTGGCTTTTTTCTGGCATAACTCCATAATTCCACAGTAGATATGGACATGTTGGCCATACCAACATACGTGAAGAGCTGTAGTATGTGAATCAGGTTTCAAATTCAACGGGAATCCATTTTTGGCCATTTGGGGACAGCACAAAGTCAGTAGTTTTAGCAACATAATTGTCAAAATATGGATTTATTTGAGTTGGCTTTTTTCTGGCTTTTATCCATAATTCCAGAGTAGATATGGACATGTTGGGCATAACTACAAACGTGAAGAGCTGTAGTATGCAAATCAGGTTTCAAATTCAACGGGAATCCAAATTCGGCCATGTGGGGAAGCGCAAAGTCAGGAGATTAAGCAACAAATCTGGATATGTTTGAGTTGGCTTTTTTCTGGCTTTTCTCCATAATTCCACAGTAGATATGGAAATGTTGGGCATACCAACAAACGTGAAGAGCTGTAGTATGTGAATCAGGTTTCAAATTCAACGGGAATCCATTTTTGGCCATTTGGGGACAGCACAAAGTCAGTAGTTTTAGCAACATAATTGTCGAAATATGGATTTATTTGAGTTGGCTTTTTTCTGGCATAACTCCATAATTCCACAGTAGATATGGACATGTTGGCCATACCAACATACGTGAAGAGCTGTAGTATGTGAATCAGGTTTCAAATTCAACGGGAATCCATTTTTGGCCATTTGGGGACAGCACAAAGTCAGTAGTTTTAGCAACATAATTGTCAAAATATGGATTTATTTGAGTTGGCTTTTTTCTGGCTTTTATCCATAATTCCAGAGTAGATATGGACATGTTGGGCATAACTACAAACGTGAAGAGCTGTAGTATGCAAATCAGGTTTCAAATTCAACGGGAATCCAAATTCAGCCATGTGGGGAAGCGCAAAGTCAGGAGATTAAGCAACAAATCTGGATATGTTTGAGTTGGCTTTTTTCTGGCTTTTCTCCATAATTCCACAGTAGATATGGAAATGTTGGGCATACCAACAAACGTGAAGAGCTGTAGTATGTGAATCAGGTTTCAAATTCAACGGGAATCCATTTTTGGCCATTTGGGGACAGCACAAAGTCAGTAGTTTTAGCAACATAATTGTCGAAATATGGATTTATTTGAGTTGGCTTTTTTCTGGCATAACTCCATAATTCCACAGTAGATATGGACATGTTGGGCATCCTTACAAACGTCAAAAGCTGTAGTATGCGAATCAGGTTTCAAATTCAACGAGAATCCAAATTCGGCCATTTGGGGAAGCGCAAAGTCAGGAGGTTTAGCAACAAATCTGGATTTGTTTGAATTGGCTTTTTTCTGGCTTTTCTCCATGATTCCACAGTAGATATGGACATGTTGGGCACACCAACAAACGTGAAGAGCTGTTGTATGTGAATCAGGTTTCAAATTCAACAGGAATCCATATTTGGCCGTTTGGGGACAGCACAAAGTCAGGAGGTTTAGCAACATATTTGTCGAAATCTGGATTCATTTGAGTTGGCTTTTGTCTGGCTTTTCTCCATAATTCCACATTAGATATGGACATGTTGGACATACCTACATAGGTAAAGAGCTGTAGTATGCAAATCAGGTTTCAAATTCAACGGGTATCGATATTTGGCCATTTGGGGACAGCACAAAGTCAGGAGGTTTAGCAACAAATCTGGATTTGTTTGAGTTGGCTTTTTTTCTGGCTTTTCTCCATAATTCCACAGTAGATATGGACATGTTGGGCATCCCTAGAAACATGAAGAGCTGTAGTATGCGAATCAGGTTTCAAATTCAACGGGAATCGATATTTGGCCGTTTGGGGACAGCACAAAGTCAGTAGGTTTAGCAACATATTTGTAGAAATCTGGATTTGTTTGAGTTGGATTTTGTCTGGCTTTTCTCCATAATTCCACAGTAGATATGGACATGTTGGGCATACCAACAAACGTGAAGAGCTGTAGTATGTGAATCAGGTTTCAAATTCAACGGGAATCCATTTTTGGCCATTTGGGGACAGCACAAAGTCAGTAGTTTTAGCAACATAATTGTCGAAATATGGATTTATTTGAGTTGGCTTTTTTCTGGCATAACTCCATAATTCCACAGTAGATATGGACATGTTGGGCATCCTCACAAACGTCAAAAGCTGTAGTATGCGAATCAGATTTCAAATTCAACGGGAATCCAAATTCGGCCATTTGGGGAAGCGCAAAGTCAGGAGGTTCAGCAACAAATCTGGATTTGTTTGAATTGGCTTTTTTCTGGCTTTTCTCCATAATTCCACAGTAGATAAGGACATGTTGGGCAAACCTACATACGTGAGGAGCTGTAGTATGCGAATCAGGTTTCAAATTCAACGGGAATCCAAATTCGGCCATTTGCGGAAGCGCAAAGTCAGGAGGTTTAGCAACAAATCTGGATTTGTTTGAGTTGGCTTTTTTCTGGCTTTTCTCCATGATTCCACAGTAGATATGGACATGTTGGCCATACCAACATACGTGCAGAGCTGTAGTATGCGGATCAGGTTTCAAATTCAACGGGAATCGATATTTGGCCGTTTGGGGACAGCACAAAGTCAGTAGGTTTAGCAACATATTTGTAGAAATCTGGATTTGTTTGAGTTGGCTTTTTTCTGGCTTTTCTCCATAATTCCACAGTAGATATGGGCATGTTGGGCATACCAACAAACGTGAAGAGCTGTAGTATGTGAATCAGGTTTCAAATTCAACGGGAATCCATTTTTGGCCATTTGGGGACAGCACAAAGTCAGTAGTTTTAGCAACATAATTGTCGAAATAAGGATTTATTTGCGTTGGCTTTTTTCTGGCATAACTCCATAATTCCACAGTAGATATGGACATGTTGGCCATACCAACATACGTGAAGAGCTGTAGTATGTGAATCAGGTTTCAAATTCAACGGGAATCCATTTTTGGCCATTTGGGGACAGCACAAAGTCAGTAGTTTTAGCAACATAATTGTCAAAATATGGATTTATTTGAGTTGGCTTTTTTCTGGCTTTTATCCATAATTCCAGAGTAGATATGGACATGTTGGGCATAACTACAAACGTGAAGAGCTGTAGTATGCAAATCAGGTTTCAAATTCAACGGGAATCCAAATTCGGCCATTTGCGGAAGCGCAAAGTCAGGAGGTTTAGCAACAAATCTGGATTTGTTTGAGTTGGCTTTTTTCTGGCTTTTCTCCATGATTCCACAGTAGATATGGACATGTTGGCCATACCAACATACGTGCAGAGCTGTAGTATGCGGATCAGGTTTCAAATTCAACGGGAATCGATATTTGGCCGTTTGGGGACAGCACAAAGTCAGTAGGTTTAGCAACATATTTGTAGAAATCTGGATTTGTTTGAGTTGGCTTTTTTCTGGCTTTTCTCCATAATTCCACAGTAGATATGGGCATGTTGGGCATACCAACAAACGTGAAGAGCTGTAGTATGTGAATCAGGTTTCAAATTCAACGGGAATCCATTTTTGGCCATTTGGGGACAGCACAAAGTAAGTAGTTTTAGCAACATAATTGTCGAAATATGGATTTATTTGAGTTGGCTTTTTTCTGGCATAACTCCATAATTCCACAGTAGATATGGACATGTTGGCCATACCAACATACGTGAAGAGCTGTAGTATGTGAATCAGGTTTCAAATTCAACGGGAATCCATTTTTGGCCATTTGGGGACAGCACAAAGTCAGTAGTTTTAGCAACATAATTGTCAAAATATGGATTTATTTGAGTTGGCTTTTTTCTGGCTTTTATCCATAATTCCAGAGTAGATATGGACATGTTGGGCATAACTACAAACGTGAAGAGCTGTAGTATGCAAATCAGGTTTCAAATTCAACGGGAATCCAAATTCGGCCATGTGGGGAAGCGCAAAGTCAGGAGATTAAGCAACAAATCTGGATATGTTTGAGTTGGCTTTTTTCTGGCTTTTCTCCATAATTCCACAGTAGATATGGAAATGTTGGGCATACCAACAAACGTGAAGAGCTGTAGTATGTGAATCAGGTTTCAAATTCAACGGGAATCCATTTTTGGCCATTTGGGGACAGCACAAAGTCAGTAGTTTTAGCAACATAATTGTCGAAATATGGATTTATTTGAGTTGGCTTTTTTCTGGCATAACTCCATAATTCCACAGTAGATATGGACATGTTGGCCATACCAACATACGTGAAGAGCTGTAGTATGTGAATCAGGTTTCAAATTCAACGGGAATCCATTTTTGGCCATTTGGGGACAGCACAAAGTCAGTAGTTTTAGCAACATAATTGTCAAAATATGGATTTATTTGAGTTGGCTTTTTTCTGGCTTTTATCCATAATTCCAGAGTAGATATGGACATGTTGGGCATAACTACAAACGTGAAGAGCTGTAGTATGCAAATCAGGTTTCAAATTCAACGGGAATCCAAATTCAGCCATGTGGGGAAGCGCAAAGTCAGGAGATTAAGCAACAAATCTGGATATGTTTGAGTTGGCTTTTTTCTGGCTTTTCTCCATAATTCCACAGTAGATATGGAAATGTTGGGCATACCAACAAACGTGAAGAGCTGTAGTATGTGAATCAGGTTTCAAATTCAACGGGAATCCATTTTTGGCCATTTGGGGACAGCACAAAGTCAGTAGTTTTAGCAACATAATTGTCGAAATATGGATTTATTTGAGTTGGCTTTTTTCTGGCTTTTATCCATAATTCCAGAGTAGATATGGACATGTTGGGCATAACTACAAACGTGAAGAGCTGTAGTATGCAAATCAGGTTTCAAATTCAACGGGAATCCAAATTCGGCCATGTGGGGAAGCGCAAAGTCAGGAGATTAAGCAACAAATCTGGATATGTTTGAGTTGGCTTTTTTCTGGCTTTTCTCCATAATTCCACAGTAGATATGGACATGTTGGGCATCCCTAGAAACATGAAGAGCTGTAGTATGCGAATCAGGTTTCAAATTCAACGGGAATCGATATTTGGCCGTTTGGGGACAGCACAAAATCAGTAGGTTTAGCAACATATTTGTAGAAATCTGGATTTGTTTGAGTTGGCTTTTTTCTGGCTTTTCTCCATAATTCCACAGTAGATATGGACATGTTGGGCATACCAACAAACGTGAAGAGCTGTTGTATGTGAATCAGGTTTCAAATTCAACAGGAATCCATATTTGGCCGTTTGGGGACAGCACAACGTCAGGATGTTTAGCAACATATTTGTCGAAATCTGAATTTGTTTGAGTTGGCTTTTTTCTGGCATAACTCCATAATTCCACAGTAGATATGGACATGTTGGACATCCTTACAAACGTCTAAAGCTGTAGTATGCGAATCAGGTTTCAAATTCAACGAGAATCCAAATTCGGCCATTTGGGGAAGCGCAAAGTCAGGAGGTTCAGCAACAAATCTGGATTTGTTTGAATTGGCTTTTTTCTGGCTTTTCTCCATAATTCCACAGTAGATAAGGACATGTTGGGCAAACCTACATACGTGAGGAGCTGTAGTATGCGAATCAGGTTTCAAATTCAACGGGTATCGATATCTGGCCGTTTGGGGACAGAACAAAGTCAGGAGGTTTAGCAACATAATTGTCGAAATCTGGATTTGGTTGAGTTGGCTTTTTCTGGCTTTTCTCCATAATTCCACAGAAGATATGGACATGTTGGGCATCCCTAGAAACATGAAGAGCTGTAGTATGCAAATCAGGTTTCAAATTCAACGGGAATCGATATTTGGCCGTTTGGGGACAGCACATAGTCAGTAGGTTTAGCAACATATTTGTAGAAATCTGGATTTGTTTGAGTTGGCTTTTTTCTGGCTTTTCTTCATAATTCCATAGTAGATATGGACATGTTGGGCATACCAACAAACGTGAAGAGCTGTAGTATGTGAATCAGGTTTCAAATTCAACGGGTATCGATATTTGGCCGTTTGGGGACAGAACAAAGTCAGGAGGTTTAGCAACATAATTGTCGAAATCTGGATTTGATTGAGTTGGCTTTTTCTTGCTTTTCTCCATAATTCCACAGTAGATATGGACATGTTGGGCATACCTACAAACGTGAAGAGCTGTAGTATGCAAATCAGGTTTCAAATTCAACGGGAATCCAAATTCGGCCATTTGCGGAAGCGCAAAGTCAGGAGGTTTAGCAACAAATCTGGATTTGTTTGAATTGGCTTTTTTCTGGCTTTTCTCCATAATTCCACAGTAGATAAGGACATGTTGGGCAAACCTACATACGTGAGGAGCTGTAGTATGCGAATCAGGTTTCAAATTCAACGGGAATCCAAATTCGGCCATTTGCGGAAGCGCAAAGTCAGGAGGTTTAGCAACAAATCTGGATTTGTTTGAGTTGGCTTTTTTCTGGCTTTTCTCCATGATTCCACAGTAGATATGGACATGTTGGCCATACCAACATACGTGAAGAGCTGTAGTATGTGAATCAGGTTTCAAATTCAACGGGAATCCATTTTTGGCCATTTGGGGACAGCACAAAGTCAGTAGTTTTAGCAACATAATTGTCGAAATATGGATTTATTTGAGTTGGCTTTTTTCTGGCTTTTATCCATAATTCCAGAGTGGATATGGACATGTTGGGCATAACTACAAACGTGAAGAGCTGTAGTATGCAAATCAGGTTTCAAATTCAACGGGAATCCAAATTCGGCCATTTGCGGAAGCGCAAAGTCAGGAGATTAAGCAACAAATCTGGATATGTTTGAGTTGGCTTTTTTCTGGCTTTTCTCCATAATTCCACAGTAGATATGGACATGTTGGGCATCCCTAGAAACATGAAGAGCTGTAGTATGCGAATGAGGTTTCAAATTCAACGGGAATCGATATTTGGCCGTTTGGGGACAGCACAAAGTCAGTAGGTTTAGCAACATATTTGTAGAAATCTGGATTTGTTTGAGTTGGCTTTTTTCTGGCTTTTCTCCATATTTCCACAGTAGATATGGACATGTTGGGCATACCAACAAACGTGAAGAGCTGTTGTATGTGAATCAGGTTTCAAATTCAACAGGAATCCATATTTGGCCGTTTGGGGACAGCACAACGTCAGGATGTTTAGCAACATATTTGTCGAAATCTGGATTTGTTTGAGTTGGCTTTTTTCTGGCATAACTCCATAATTCCACAGTAGATATGGACATGTTGGACATCCTTACAAACGTCAAAAGCTGTAGTATGCGAATCAGGTTTCAAATTCAACGAGAATCCAAATTCGGCCATTTGGGGAAGCGCAAAGTCAGGAGGTTCAGCAACAAATCTGGATTTGTTTGAATTGGCTTTTTTCTGGCTTTTCTCCATAATTCCACAGTAGATAAGGACATGTTGGGCAAACCTACATACGTGAGGAGCTGTAGTATGCGAATCAGGTTTCAAATTCAACGGGTATCGATATCAGGCCGTTTGGGGACAGAACAAAGTCAGGAGGTTTAGCAACATAATTGTCGAAATCTGGATTTGGTTGAGTTGGCTTTTTCTGGCTTTTCTCCATAATTCCACAGAAGATATGGACATGTTGGGCATCCCTAGAAACATGAAGAGCTGTAGTATGCGAATCAGATTTCAAATTCAACGGGAATCGATATTTGGCCGTTTGGGGACAGCACATAGTCAGTAGGTTTAGCAACATATTTGTAGAAATCTGGATTTGTTTGAGTTGGCTTTTTTCTGGCTTTTCTTCATAATTCCACAGTAGATATGGACATGTTGGGCATACCAACAAACGTGAAGAGCTGTAGTATGTGAATCAGGTTTCAAATTCAACGGGTATCGATATTTGGCCGTTTGGGGACAGAACAAAGTCAGGAGGTTTAGCAACATAATTGTCGAAATCTGGATTTGATTGAGTTGGCTTTTTCTTGCTTTTCTCCATAATTCCACAGTAGATATGGACATGTTGGGCATACCAACGAATGTGAAGAGCTGTAGTATGCGAATCAGGTTTCAAATTCAACGGGAATCCAAATTCGGCCATTTGCGGAAGCGCAAAGTCAGGAGGTTTAGCAACAAATCTGGATTTGTTTGAGTTGGCTTTTTTCTGGCTTTTCTCCATAATTCCACAGTAGATATGGACATGTTGGGCATACAAACAAACGTGAAGAGCTGTTGTATGTGAATCAGGTTTCAAATTCAACAGGAATCCATATTTGGCCGTTTGGGGACAGCACAACATCAGGATGTTTAGCAACATATTTGTCGAAATCTGGATTTGTTTGAGTTGGCTTTTTTCTGGCTTTTATCTATAATTCCAGAGTAGATATGGACATGTTGGGCATACCTACAAACGTGAAGAGCTGTAGTATGCAAATCAGGTTTCAAATTCAACGGGAATCCAAATTCGGCCATGTGGGGAAGCGCATAGTCAGGAGATTTAGAAACAAATCTGGATATATTTGAGTTGGCTTTTTTCTGGCTTTTCTCCATAATTCCACAGTAGATATGGACATGTTGGGCATATCAACAAACGTGAAGAGCTGTAGTATGTGAATCAGGTTTCAAATTCAACGGGAATCCATTTTTTGCCATTTGGGGACAGCACAAAGTCAGGAGGTTTAGCAACAAATCTGGATTTGTTTGAGTTGGCTTTTTTTCTGGCTTTTCTCCATAATTCCACAGTAGATATGGACATGTTGGGCATCCCTAGAAACATGAAGAGCTGTAGTATGCGAATCAGGTTTCAAATTCAACGGGAATCGATATTTGGCCGTTTGGGGACAGCACAAAGTCAGTAGGTTTAGCAACATATTTGTAGAAATCTGGATTTGTTTGAGTTGGCTTTTTTCTGGCATTCTCCATAATTCCACAGTAGATATGGACATGTTGGGCATACCAACAAACGTGAAGAGCTGTAGTATGTGAATCAGGTTTCAAATTCAACGGGAATCCATTTTTGGCCATTTGGGGACAGCACAAAGTCAGTAGTTTTAGCAACATAATTGTCGAAATATGGATTTATTTGAGTTGGCTTTTTTCTGGCATAACTCCATAATTCCACAGTAGATATGGACATGTTGGGCATCCTTACAAACGTCAAAAGCTGTAGTATGCGAATCAGGTTTCAAATTCAACGAGAATCCAAATTCGGCCATTTGGGGAAGCGCAAAGTCAGGAGGTTTAGCAAAAAATCTGGATTTGTTTGAATTGGCTTTTTTCTGGCTTTTCTCCATAATTCCACAGTAGATAAGGACACGTTGGGCAAACCTACATAGGTGAGGAGCTGTAGTATGCGAATCAGGTTTCAAATTCAACGGGTATCGATATTTGGCCGTTTGGGGACAGAACAAAGTCAGGAGGTTTAGCAACATAATTGTCGAAATCTGGATTTGTTTGAGTTGGCTTTTTTCTGGCTTTTCTCCATAATTCCACAGCAGATATGGACATGTTGGGCATACCTACAAACGTGAAGAGCTGTAGTATGCAAATCAGGTTTCAAATTCAACGGGAATCCAAATTCGGCCATTTGCGGAAGCGCAAAGTCAGGAGGTTTAGCAACAAATCTGGATTTGTTTGAGTTGGCTTTTTTCTGGCTTTTCTCCATAATTCCACAGTAGATATGGACATGTTGGGCATACCAACAAACGTGAAGAGCTGTTGTATGTGAATCAGGTTTCAAATTCAACAGGAATCCATATTTGGCCGTTTGGGGACAGCACAAAGTCAGGATGTTTAGCAACATAATTATCGAAATCTGGATTGTTTGGGTTGCCTTTTGTCTGGCTTTTCTCCATCATTCCACATTAGATATGGACATGTTGGACATACCTACAAAGGTGAAGAGCTGTAGTATGCAAATCCGGTTTCAAATTCAACGGGTATCGATATTTGGCCATTTGGGGACAGCACAAAGTCAGGAGGTTTAGCAACAAATCTAGATTTGTTTGAGTTGGCTTTTTTCTGGCTTTTCTCCATAATTCCACAGTAGATATGGACATGTTGGGCATACCAACAAACGTGAAGAGCTGTTGTATGTGAATCAGGTTTCAAATTCAACAGGAATCCATATTTGGCCGTTTGGGGACAGCACAAAGTCAGGATGTTTAGCAACATAATTATCGAAATCTGGATTGTTTGGGTTGGCTTTTGTCTGGCTTTTCTCCATAATTCCACAGTAGATATGGACATGTTGGACATACCTACAAAGGTGAAGAGCTGTAGTATGCAAATCAGGTTTCAAATTCAATGGGTATCGATATTTGGCCATTTGGGGACAGCACAAAGTCAGGAGGTTTAGCAACAAATCTGGATTTGTTTGAGTTGGCTTTTTTTCTGGCTTTTCTCCATAATTCCACAGTAGATATGGACATATTGGGCATCCCTAGAAACATGAAGAGCTGTAGTATGCGAATCAGGTTTCAAATTCAACGGGAATCGATATTTGGCCGTTTGGGGACAGCACAAAGTCAGTAGGTTTAGCAACAAATCTGGATTTGTTTGAGTTGGCTTTTTTTCTGGCTTTTCTCCATAATTCCACAGTTGATATGGACATATTGGGCATCCCTAGAAACATGAAGAGCTGTAGTATGCGAATCAGGTTTCAAATTCAACGGGAATCGATATTTGGCCGTTTGGGGACAGCACAAAGTCAGTAGGTTTAGCAACATATTTGTAGAAATCTGGATTTGTTTGAGTTGGCTTTTTTCTGGCATTCTCCATAATTCCACAGTAGATATGGACATGTTGGGCATACCAACAAACGTGAAGAGCTGTAGTATGTGAATCAGGTTTCAAATTCAACGGGAATCCATTTTTGGCCATTTGGGGACAGCACAAAGTCAGTAGTTTTAGCAACATAATTGTCGAAATATGGATTTATTTGAGTTGGCTTTTTTCTGGCATAACTCCATAATTCCACAGTAGATATGGACATGTTGGGCATCCTTACAAACGTCAAAAGCTGTAGTATGCGAATCAGGTTTCAAATTCAACGAGAATCCAAATTCGGCCATTTGGGGAAGCGCAAAGTCAGGAGGTTTAGCAAAAAATCTGGATTTGTTTGAATTGGCTTTTTTCTCGCTTTTCTCCATAATTCCACAGTAGATAAGGACATGTTGGGCAAACCTACATAGGTGAGGAGCTGTAGTATGCGAATCAGGTTTCAAATTCAACGGGTATCGATATTTGGCCGTTTGGGGACAGAACAAAGTCAGGAGGTTTAGCAACATAATTGTCGAAATCTGGATTTGTTTGAGTTGGCTTTTTTCTGGCTTTTCTCCATAATTCCACAGTAGATATGGACATGTTGGGCATACCTACAAACGTGAAGAGCTGTAGTATGCAAATCAGGTTTCAAATTCAACGGGAATCCAAATTCGGCCATTTGCGGAAGCGCAAAGTCAGGAGGTTTAGCAACAAATCTGGATTTGTTTGAGTTGGCTTTTTTCTGGCTTTTCTCCATAATTCCACAGTAGATATGGACATGTTGGGCATACCAACAAACATGAAGAGCTGTTGTATGTGAATCAGGTTTCAAATTCAACAGGAATCCATATTTGGCCGTTTGGGGACAGCACAAAGTCAGGATGTTTAGCAACATAATTATCGAAATCTGGATTGTTTGGGTTGGCTTTTGTCTGGCTTTTCTCCATAATTCCACATTAGATATGGACATGTTGGACATACCTACAAAGGTGAAGAGCTGTAGTATGCAAATCAGGTTTCAAATTCAACGGGTATCGATATTTGGCCATTTGGGGACAGCACAAAGTCAGGAGGTTTAGCAACAAATCTGGATTTGTTTGAGTTGGCTTTTTTTCTGGCTTTTCTCCATAATTCCACAGTAGATATGGACATGTTGGGCATCCCTAGAAACATGAAGAGCTGTAGTATGCGAATCAGGTTTCAAATTCAACGGGAATCGATATTTGGCCGTTTGGGGACAGCACAAAGTCAGTAGGTTTAGCAACATATTTGTAGAAATCTGGATTTGTTTGAGTTGGCTTTTTTCTGGCATTCTCCATAATTCCACAGTAGATATGGACATGGTGGGCATACCAACAAACGTGAAGAGCTGTAGTATGTGAATCAGGTTTCAAATTCAACGGGAATCCATTTTTGGCCATTTGGGGACAGCACAAAGTCAGTAGTTTTAGCAACATAATTGTCGAAATATGGATTTATTTGAGTTGGCTTTTTTCTGGCATAACTCCATAATTCCACAGTAGATATGGACATGTTGGGCATCCTTACAAACGTCAAAAGCTGTAGTATGCGAATCAGGTTTCAAATTCAACGAGAATCCAAATTCGGCCATTTGGGGAAGCGCAAAGTCAGGAGGTTTAGCAAAAAATCTGGATTTGTTTGAATTGGCTTTTTTCTGGCTTTTCTCCATAATTCCACAGTAGATAAGGACATGTTGGGCAAACCTACATAGGTGAGGAGCTGTAGTATGCGAATCAGGTTTCAAATTCAACGGGTATCGATATTTGGCCGTTTGGGGACAGCACAAAGTCAGTAGGTTTAGCAACATATTTGTAGAAATCTGGATTTGTTTGAGTTGGCTTTTTTCTGGCTTTTCTCCATAATTCCACAGTAGATATGGACATGTTGGGCATACCAACAAACGTGAAGAGCTGTAGTATGTGAATCAGGTTTCAAATTCAACGGGAATCCATTTTTGGCCATTTGGGGACAGCACAAAGTCAGTAGTTTTAGCAACATAATTGTCGAAATATGGATTTATTTGAGTTGGATTTTTTCTGGCATGACTCCATAATTCCACAGTAGATATGGACATGTTGGGCATCCTGACAAACGTCAAAAGCTGTAGTATGCGAATCAGGTTTCAAATTCAACGAGAATCCAAATTCGGCCATTTGGGGAAGCGCAAAGTCAGGAGGTTAAGCAACAAATCTGGATTTGTTTGAATTGGCTTTTTTCTGGCTTTTCTCCATAATTCCACAGTAGATAAGAACATGTTGGGCAAACCTACATACGTGAGGAGCTGTAGTATGCAAATCAGGTTTCAAATTCAACGGGAATCCAAATTCGGCCATTTGCGGAAGCGCAAAGTCAGGAGGTTTAGCAACAAATCTGGATTTGTTTGAGTTGGCTTTTTTCTGGCTTTTCTCCATGATTCCACAGTAGATATGGACATGTTGGACATACCAACAAACGTGAAGAGCTGTTGTATGTGAATCAGGTTTCAAATTCAACAGGAATCCATATTTGGCCGTTTGGGGACAGCACAAAGTCAGGAGGTTTAGCAACATATTTGTCGAAATCTGGATTCGTTTGAGTTGGCTTTTTTATGGCTTTTCTCCATAATTCCACATTAGATATGGACATGTTGGACATACCTACAAAGGTGAAGAGCTGTAGTATGCAAATCAGGTTTCAAATTCAACGGGTATCGATATTTGGCCATTTGGGGACAGCACAAAGTCAGGAGGTTTAGCAACATATTTGTCGAAATCTGGATTTTTTTGAGTTGGCTTTTTTCTGGCTTTTATCTATAATTCCAGAGTAGATATGGACATGTTGGGCATACCTACAAACGTGAAGAGCTGTAGTATGCAAATCAGGTTTCAAATTCAACGGGAATCCAAATTCAGCCATGTGGGGAAGCGCATAGTCAGGAGATTTAGAAACAAATCTGGATATATTTGAGTTGGCTTTTTTCTGGCTTTTCTCCATAATTCCACAGTAGATATGGACATGTTGGGCATCCCTAGAAACATGAAGAGCTGTAGTATGCAAATCAGGTTTCAAATTCAACGGGAATCGATATTTGGCCGTTTGGGGACAGCACAAAGTCAGTAGGTTTAGCAACTTATTTGTAGAAATCTGGATTTGTTTGAGTTGGCTTTTTTCTGGCATTCTCCATAATTCCACAGTAGATATGGACATGTTGGGCATACCAACAAACGTGAAGAGCTGTAGTATGTGAATCAGGTTTCAAATTCAACGGGAATCCATTTTTGGCCATTTGGGGACAGCACAAAGTCAGTAGTTTTAGCAACATAATTGTCGAAATATGGATTTATTTGAGTTGGCTTTTTTCTGGCATAACTCCATAATTCCACAGTAGATATTGACATGTTGGGCATCCTTACAAACGTCAAAAGCTGTAGTATGCGAATCAGGTTTCAAATTCAACGAGAATCCAAATTCGGCCATTTGGGGAAGCGCAAAGTCAGGAGGTTTAGCAAAAAATCTGGATTTGTTTGAATTGGCTTTTTTCTGGCTTTTCTCCATAATTCCACAGTAGATAAGGACACGATGGGCAAACCTACATAGGTGAGGAGCTGTAGTATGCGAATCAGGTTTCAAATTCAACGGGTATCGATATTTGGCCGTTTGGGGACAGAACAAAGTCAGGAGGTTTTGCAACATAATTGTCGAAATCTGGATTTGTTTGAGTTGGCTTTTTTCTGGCTTTTCTCCATAATTCCACAGTAGATATGGACATGTTGGGCATAACTACAAACATGAAGAGCTGTAGTATGCAAATCAGGTTTCAAATTCAACGGGAATCCAAATTCGGCCATTTGCGGAAGCGCAAAGTCAGGAGGTTTAGCAACAAATCTGGATTTGTTTGAGTTGGCTTTTTTCTGGCTTTTCTCCATAATTCCACAGTAGATATGGACATGTTGGGCATACCAACAAACGTGAAGAGCTGTTGTATGTGAATCAGGTTTCAAATTCAACAGGAATCCATATTTGGCCGTTTGGGGACAGCACAAAGTCAGGATGTTTAGCAACATAATTATCGAAATCTGGATTGTTTGGGTTGGCTTTTGTCTGGCTTTTCTCCATAATTCCACATTAGATATGGACATGTTGGACATACCTACAAAGGTGAAGAGCTTTAGTATGCAAATCAGGTTTCAAATTCAACGGGTATCGATATTTGGCCATTTGGGGACAGCACAAAGTCAGGAGGTTTAGCAACAAATCTGGATTTGTTTGAGTTGGCTTTTTTTCTGGCTTTTCTCCATAATTCCACAGTAGACATGGACATATTGGGCATCCCTAGAAACATGAAGAGCTGTAGTATGCGAATCAGGTTTCAAATTCAACGGGAATCGATATTTGGCTGTTTGGGGACAGCACAAAGTCAGTAGGTTTAGCAACATATTTGTAGAAATCTGGATTTGTTTGAGTTGGCTTTTTTCTGGCATTCTCCATATTTCCACAGTAGATATGGACATGTTGGGCATACCAACAAACGTGAAGAGCTGTAGTATGTGAATCAGGTTTCAAATTCAACGGGAATCCATTTTTGGCCATTTGGGGACAGCACAAAGTCAGTAGTTTTAGCAACATAATTGTCGAAATATGGATTTATTTGAGTTGGCTTTTTTCTGGCATAACTCCATAATTCCACAGTAGATATGGACATGTTGGGCATCCTTACAAACGTCAAAAGCTGTAGTATGCGAATCAGGTTTCAAATTCAACGAGAATCCAAATTCGGCCATTTGGGGAAGCACAAAGTCAGGAGGTTTAGCAAAAAATCTGGATTTGTTTGAATTGGCTTTTTTCTGGCTTTTCTCCATAATTCCACAGTAGATAAGGACATGTTGGGCAAACCTACAGAGGTGAGGAGCTGTAGTATGCAAATCAGGTTTCAAATTCAACGGGAATCGATATTTGGCCGTTTGGGGACAGCACAAAGTCAGTAGGTTTAGCAACATATTTGTAGAAATCTGGATTTGTTTGAGTTGGCTTTTTTCTGGCATTCTCCATAATTCCACAGTAGATATGGACATGTTGGGCATACCAACAAACGTGAAGAGCTGTAGTATGTGAATCAGGTTTCAAATTCAACGGGAATCCATTTTTGGCCATTTGGGGACAGCACAAAGTCAGTAGTTTTAGCAACATAATTGTCGAAATATGGATTTATTTGAGTTGGCTTTGTTCTGGCATAACTCCATAATTCCACAGTAGATATGGACATGTTGGGCATCCTTACAAACGTCAAAAGCTGTAGTATGCGAATCAGGTTTCAAATTCAACGAGAATCCAAATTCGGCCATTTGGGGAAGCGCAAAGTCAGGAGGTTTAGCAAAAAATCTGGATTTGTTTGAATTGGCTTTTTTCTGGCTTTTCTCCATAATTCCACAGTAGATAAGGACATGTTGGGCATACCTACAAACGTGAAGAGCTGTAGTATGCAAATCAGGTTTCAAATTCAACGGGAATCCAAATTCGGCCATTTGCGGAAGCGCAAAGTCAGGAGGTTTAGCAACAAATCTGGATTTGTTTGAGTTGGCTTTTTTCTGGCTTTTCTCCATAATTCCACAGTAGATATGGACATGTTGGGCATACCAACAAACGTGAAGAGCTGTTGTATGTGAATCAGGTTTCAAATTCAACAGGAATCCATATTTGGCCGTTTGGGGACAGCACAAAGTCAGGATGTTTAGCAACATAATTATCGAAATCTGGATTGTTTGGGTTGGCTTTTGTCTGGCTTTTCTCCATAATTCCACATTAGATATGGACATGTTGGACATACCTACAAAGGTGAAGAGCTGTAGTATGCAAATCAGGTTTCAAATTCAACGGGTATCGATATTTGGCCATTTGGGGACAGCACAAAGTCAGGAGGTTTAGCAACAAATCTGGATTTGTTTGAGTTGGCTTTTTTTCTGGCTTTTCTCCATAATTCCACAGTAGATATGGACATGTTGGGCATCCCTAGAAACATGAAGAGCTGTAGTATGCGAATCAGGTTTCAAATTCAACGGGAATCGATATTTGGCCGTTTGGGGACAGCACAAAGTCAGTAGGTTTAGCAACATATTTGTAGAAATCTGGATTTGTTTGAGTTGGCTTTTTTCTGGCATTCTCCATAATTCCACAGTAGATATGGACATGTTGGGCATCCCAACAAACGTGAAGAGCTGTAGTATGTGAATCAGGTTTCAAATTCAACGGGAATCCATTTTTGGCCATTTGGGGACAGCACAAATTCAGTAGTTTTAGCAACATAATTGTCGAAATATGGATTTATTTGAGTTGGCTTTTTTCTGGCATAACTCCATAATTCCACAGTAGATATGGACATGTTGGGCATCCTTACAAACGTCAAAAGCTGTAGTATGCGAATCAGGTTTCAAATTCAACGAGAATCCAAATTCGGCCATTTGGGGAAGCGCAAAGTCAGGAGGTTTAGCAAAAAATCTGGATTTGTTTGAATTGGCTTTTTTCTGGCTTTTCTCCATAATTCCACAGTAGATAAGGACATGTTGGGCAAACCTACATAGGTGAGGAGCTGTAGTATGCGAATCAGGTTTCAAATTCAACGGGTATCGATATTTGGCCGTTTGGGGACAGAACAAAGTCAGGAGGTTTAGCAACATAATTGTCGAAATCTGGATTTGTTTGAGTTGGCTTTTGTCTGGCTTTTCTCCATAATTCCACAGTAGATATGGACATGTTGGGCATACCTACAAACGTGAAGAGCTGTAGTATGCAAATCAGGTTTCAAATTCAACGGGAATCCAAATTCGGCCATTTGCGGAAGCGCAAAGTCAGGAGGTTTAGCAACAAATCTGGATTTGTTTGAGTTGGCTTTTTTCTGGCTTTTCTCCATAATTCCACAGTAGATATGGACATGTTGGGCATACCAACAAACGTGAAGAGCTGTTGTATGTGAATCAGGTTTCAAATTCAACAGGAATCCATATTTGGCCGTTTGGGGACAGCACAAAGTCAGGATGTTTAGCAACATAATTATCGAAATCTGGATTGTTTGGGTTGGCTTTTGTCTGGCTTTTCTCCATAATTCCACATTAGATATGGACATGTTGGACATACCTACAAAGGTGAAGAGCTGTAGTATGCAAATCAGGTTTCAAATTCAACGGGTATCGATATTTGGCCATTTGGGGACAGCACAAAGTCAGGAGGTTTAGCAACAAATCTGGATTTGTTTGAGTTGGCTTTTTTTCTGGCTTTTCTCCATAATTCCACAGTAGATATGGACATGTTGGGCATCCCTAGAAACATGAAGAGCTGTAGTATGCGAATCAGGTTTCAAATTCAACGGGAATCGATATTTGGCCGTTTGGGGACAGCACAAAGTCAGTAGGTTTAGCAACATATTTGTAGAAATCTGGATTTGTTTGAGTTGGCTTTTTTCTGGCATTCTCCATAATTCCACAGTAGATATGGACATGTTGGGCATCCCAACAAACGTGAAGAGCTGTAGTATGTGAATCAGGTTTCAAATTCAACGGGAATCCATTTTTGGCCGTTTGGGGACAGCACAAATTCAGTAGTTTTAGCAACATAATTGTCGAAATATGGATTTATTTGAGTTGGCTTTTTTCTGGCATAACTCCATAATTCCACAGTAGATATGGACATGTTGGGCATCCTTACAAACGTCAAAAGCTGTAGTATGCGAATCAGGTTTCAAATTCAACGAGAATCCAAATTCGGCCATTTGGGGAAGCGCAAAGTCAGGAGGTTTAGCAAAAAATCTGGATTTGTTTGAATTGGCTTTTTTCTGGCTTTTCTCCATAATTCCACAGTAGATAAGGACATGTTGGGCAAACCTACATAGGTGAGGAGCTGTAGTATGCGAATCAGGTTTCAAATTCAACGGGTATCGATATTTGGCCGTTTGGGGACAGAACAAAGTCAGGAGGTTTAGCAACATAATTGTCGAAATCTGGATTTGTTTGAGTTGGCTTTTGTCTGGCTTTTCTCCATAATTCCACAGTAGATATGGACATGTTGGGCATACCTACAAACGTGAAGAGCTGTAGTATGCAAATCAGGTTTCAAATTCAACGGGAATCCAAATTCGGCCATTTGCGGAAGCGCAAAGTCAGGAGGTTTAGCAACAAATCTGGATTTGTTTGAGTTGGCTTTTTTCTGGCTTTTCTCCATAATTCCACAGTAGATATGGACATGTTGGGCATACCAACAAACGTGAAGAGCTGTTGTATGTGAATCAGGTTTCAAATTCAACAGGAATCCATATTTGGCCGTTTGGGGACAGCACAAAGTCAGGATGTTTAGCAACATAATTATCGAAATCTGGATTGTTTGGGTTGGCTTTTGTCTGGCTTTTCTCCATAATTCCACATTAGATATGGACATGTTGGACATACCTACAAAGGTGAAGAGCTGTAGTATGCAAATCAGGTTTCAAATTCAACGGGTATCGATATTTGGCCATTTGGGGACAGCACAAAGTCAGGAGGTTTAGCAACAAATCTGGATTTGTTTGAGTTGGCTTTTTTTCTGGCTTTTCTCCATAATTCCACAGTAGATATGGACATGTTGGGCATCCCTAGAAACATGAAGAGCTGTAGTATGCGAATCAGGTTTCAAATTCAACGGGAATCGATATTTGGCCGTTTGGGGACAGCACAAAGTCAGTAGGTTTAGAAACATATTTGTAGAAATCTGGATTTGTTTGAGTTGGCTTTTTTCTGGCGTAACTCCATAATTCCACAGTAGATATGGACATGTTGGGCATCCTCACAAACGTCAAAAGCTGTAGTATGCGAATCAGGTTTCAAATTCAACGAGAATCCAAATTCGGCCATTTGGGGAAGCGCAAAGTCAGGAGGTTTAGCAACAAATCTGGATTTGTTTGAATTGTCTTTTTTCTGGCTTTTCTCCATAATTCCACAGTAGATAAGGACATGTTGGGCAAACCTACATACGTGAGGAGCTGTAGTATGCGAATCAGGTTTCAAATTCAACGGGTATCGATATTTGGCCGTTTGGGGACAGAACAAAGTCAGGAGGTTTAGCAACATAATTGTCGAAATCTGGATTTGGTTAAGTTGGCTTTTTCTGGCTTTTCTCCATAATTCCACAGTAGATATGGACAGGTTGGCCATCCCTAGAAACATGAAGAGTTGTAGTATGCGAATCAGGTTTCAAATTCAACGGGAATCGATATTTGGCCGTTTGGGGACAGCACAAAGTCAGTAGGTTTAGCAACATATTTGTAGAAATCTGGATTTGTTTGAGTTGGCTTTTTTCTGGCTTTTCTCCATAATTCCACAGTAGATATGGACATGTTGGGCATACCAACAAACGTGAAGAGCTGTAGTATGTGAATCAGGTTTCAAATTCAACGGGAATCCATTTTTGGCCATTTGGGGACAGCACAAATTCAGTAGTTTTAGCAACATAATTGTCGAAATATGGATTTATTTGAGTTGGATTTTTTCTGGCATGACTCCATAATTCCACAGTAGATATGGACATGTTGGGCATCCTTACAAACGTCAAAAGCTGTAGTATGCAAATCAGGTTTCAAATTCAACGGGAATCCAAATTCAGCCATGTGGGGAAGCGCATAGTCAGGAGATTTAGAAACAAATCTGGATATATTTGAGTTGGCTTTTTTCTGGCTTTTCTCCATAATTCCACAGTAGATATGGACATGTTGGGCATACCAACAAACGTGAAGAGCTGTAGTATGTGATTCAGGTTTCAAATTCAACGGGAATCCATTTTTGGCCATTTGGGGACAGCACAAAGTCAGGAGGTTTAGCAACAAATCTGGATTTGTTTGAGTTGGCTTTTTTTCTGGCTTTTCTCCATAATTCCACAGTAGATATGGACATGTTGGGCATCGCTAGAAACATGAAGAGCTGTAGTATGCAAATCAGGTTTCAAATTCAACGGGAATCGATATTTGGCCGTTTGGGGACAGCACAAAGTCAGTAGGTTTAGCAACATATTTGTAGAAATCTGGATTTGTTTGAGTTGGCTTTTTTCTGGCATTCTCCATAATTCCACAGTAGATATGGACATGTTGGGCATACCAACAAACGTGAAGAGCTGTAGTATGTGAATCAGGTTTCAAATTCAACGGGAATCCATTTTTGGCCATTTGGGGACAGCACAAAGTCAGTAGTTTTAGCAACATAATTGTCGAAATATGGATTTATTTGAGTTGGCTTTTTTCTGGCATAACTCCATAATTCCACAGTAGATATTGACATGTTGGGCATCCTTACAAACGTCAAAAGCTGTAGTATGCGAATCAGGTTTCAAATTCAACAAGAATCCAAATTCGGCCATTTGGGGAAGCGCAAAGTCAGGAGGTTTAGCAAAAAATCTGGATTTGTTTGAATTGGCTTTTTTCTGGCTTTTCTCCATAATTCCACAGTAGATAAGGACACGATGGGCAAACCTACATAGGTGAGGAGCTGTAGTATGCGAATCAGGTTTCAAATTCAACGGGTATCGATATTTGGCCGTTTGGGGACAGAACAAAGTCAGGAGGTTTTGCAACATAATTGTCGAAATCTGGATTTGTTTGAGTTGGCTTTTTTCTGGCTTTTCTCCATAATTCCACAGTAGATATGGACATGTTGGGCATAACTACAAACATGAAGAGCTGTAGTATGCAAATCAGGTTTCAAATTCAACGGGAATCCAAATTCGGCCATTTGCGGAAGCGCAAAGTCAGGAGGTTTAGCAACAAATCTGGATTTGTTTGAGTTGGCTTTTTTCTGGCTTTTCTCCATAATTCCACAGTAGATATGGACATGTTGGGCATACCAACAAACGTGAAGAGCTGTTGTATGTGAATCAGGTTTCAAATTCAACAGGAATCCATATTTGGCCGTTTGGGGACAGCACAAATTCAGGATGTTTAGCAACATAATTATCGAAATCTGGATTGTTTGGGTTGGCTTTTGTCTGGCTTTTCTCCATAATTCCACATTAGATATGGACATGTTGGACATACCTACAAAGGTGAAGAGCTGTAGTATGCAAATCAGGTTTCAAATTCAACGGGTATCGATATTTGGCCATTTGGGGACAGCACAAAGTCAGGAGGTTTAGCAACAAATCTGGATTTGTTTGAGTTGGCTTTTTTTCTGGCTTTTCTCCATAATTCCACAGTAGATATGGACATATTGGGCATCCCTAGAAACATGAAGAGCTGTAGTATGCGAATCAGGTTTCAAATTCAACGGGAATCGATATTTGGCCGTTTGGGGACAGCACAAAGTCAGTAGGTTTAGCAACATATTTGTAGAAATCTGGATTTGTTTGAGTTGGCTTTTTTCTGGCATTCTCCATAATTCCACAGTAGATATGGACATGTTGGGCATACCAACAAACGTGAAGAGCTGTAGTATGTGAATCAGGTTTCAAATTCAACGGGAATCCATTTTTGGCCATTTGGGGACAGCACAAAGTCAGTAGTTTTAGCAACATAATTGTCGAAATATGGATTTATTTGAGTTGGCTTTGTTCTGGCATAACTCCATAATTCCACAGTAGATATGGACATGTTGGGCATCCTTACAAACGTCAAAAGCTGTAGTATGCGAATCAGGTTTCAAATTCAACGAGAATCCAAATTCGGCCATTTGGGGAAGCGCAAAGTCAGGAGGTTTAGCAAAAAATCTGGATTTGTTTGAATTGGCTTTTTTCTGGCTTTTCTCCATAATTCCACAGTAGATAAGGACATGTTGGGCAAACCCACAGAGGTGAGGAGCTGTAGTATGCGAATCAGGTTTCAAATTCAACGGTTATCGATATTTGGCCGTTTGGGGACAGAACAAAGTCAGGAGGTTTAGCAACATAATTGTCGAAATCTGGATTTGTTTGAGTTGGCTTTTTTCTGGCTTTTCTCCATAATTCCACAGTAGATATGGACATGTTGGGCATACCTACAAACGTGAAGAGCTGTAGTATGCAAATCAGGTTTCAAATTCAACGGGAATCCAAATTCGGCCATTTGCGGAAGCGCAAAGTCAGGAGGTTTAGCAACAAATCTGGATTTGTTTGAGTTGGCTTTTTTCTGGCTTTTCTCCATAATTCCACAGTAGATATGGACATGTTGGGCATGCCAACAAACGTGAAGAGCTGTTGTATGTGAATCAGGTTTCAAATTCAACAGGAATCCATATTTGGCCGTTTGGGGACAGCACAAAGTCAGGATGTTTAGCAACATAATTATCGAAATCTGGATTGTTTGGGTTGGCTTTTGTCTGGCTTTTCTCCATAATTCCACAGTAGATATGGACATGTTGGACATACCTACAAAGGTGAAGAGCTGTAGTATGCAAATCAGGTTTCAAATTCAATGGGTATCGATATTTGGCCATTTGGGGACAGCACAAAGTCAGGAGGTTTAGCAACAAATCTGGATTTGTTTGAGTTGGCTTTTTTCTGGCTTTTCTCCATAATTCCACAGTAGATATGGACATGTTGGGCATGCCAACAAACGTGAAGAGCTGTTGTATGTGAATCAGGTTTCAAATTCAACAGGAATCCATATTTGGCCGTTTGGGGACAGCACAAAGTCAGGATGTTTAGCAACATAATTATCGAAATCTGGATTGTTTGGGTTGGCTTTTGTCTGGCTTTTCTCCATAATTCCACAGTAGATATGGACATGTTGGACATACCTACAAAGGTGAAGAGCTGTAGTATGCAAATCAGGTTTCAAATTCAATGGGTATCGATATTTGGCCGTTTGGGGACAGAACAAAGTCAGGAGGTTTAGCAACATAATTGTCGAAATCTGGATTTGTTTGAGTTGGCTTTTTTCTGGCTTTTCTCCATAATTCCACAGTAGATATGGACATGTTGGGCATACCTACAAACGTGAAGAGCTGTAGTATGCAAATCAGGTTTCAAATTCAACGGGAATCCAAATTCGGCCATTTGCGGAAGCGCAAAGTCAGGAGGTTTAGCAACAAATCTGGATTTGTTTGAGTTGGCTTTTTTCTGGCTTTTCTCCATAATTCCACAGTAGATATGGACATGTTGGGCATGCCAACAAACGTGAAGAGCTGTTGTATGTGAATCAGGTTTCAAATTCAACAGGAATCCATATTTGGCCGTTTGGGGACAGCACAAAGTCAGGATGTTTAGCAACATAATTATCGAAATCTGGATTGTTTGGGTTGGCTTTTGTCTGGCTTTTCTCCATAATTCCACAGTAGATATGGACATGTTGGACATACCTACAAAGGTGAAGAGCTGTAGTATGCAAATCAGGTTTCAAATTCAATGGGTATCGATATTTGGCCATTTGGGGACAGCACAAAGTCAGGAGGTTTAGCAACAAATCTGGATTTGTTTGAGTTGGCTTTTTTTCTGGCTTTTCTCCATAATTCCACAGTAGATATGGACATATTGGGCATCCCTAGAAACATGAAGAGCTGTAGTATGCGAATCAGGTTTCAAATTCAACGGGAATCGATATTTGGCCGTTTGGGGACAGCACAAAGTCAGTAGGTTTAGCAACATATTTGTAGAAATCTGGATTTGTTTGAGTTGGCTTTTTTCTGGCATTCTCCATAATTCCACAGTAGATATGGACATGTTGGGCATACCAACAAACGTGAAGAGCTGTAGTATGTGAATCAGGTTTCAAATTCAACGGGAATCCATTTTTGGCCATTTGGGGACAGCACAAAGTCAGTAGTTTTAGCAACATAATTGTCGAAATATGGATTTATTTGAGTTGGCTTTTTTCTGGCATAACTCCATAATTCCACAGTAGATATGGACATGTTGGGCATCCTTACAAACGTCAAAAGCTGTAGTATGCGAATCAGGTTTCAAATTCAACGAGAATCCAAATTCGGCCATTTGGGGAAGCGCAAAGTCAGGAGGTTTAGCAAAAAATCTGGATTTGTTTGAATTGGCTTTTTTCTGGCTTTTCTCCATAATTCCACAGTAGATAAGGACATGTTGGGCAAACCTACATAGGTGAGGAGCTGTAGTATGCGAATCAGGTTTCAAATTCAACGGGTATCGATATTTGGCCGTTTGGGGACAGAACAAAGTCAGGAGGTTTAGCAACATAATTGTCGAAATCTGGATTTGTTTGAGTTGGCTTTTTTCTGGCTTTTCTCCATAATTCCACAGTAGATATGGACATGTTGGGCATACCTACAAACGTGAAGAGCTGTAGTATGCAAATCAGGTTTCAAATTCAACGGGAATCCAAATTCGGCCATTTGCGGAAGCGCAAAGTCAGGAGGTTTAGCAACAAATCTGGATTTGTTTGAGTTGGCTTTTTTTCTGGCTTTTCTCCATAATTCCACAGTAGATATGGACATGTTGGGCATACCAACAAACGTGAAGAGCTGTTGTATGTGAATCAGGTTTCAAATTCAACAGGAATCCATATTTGGCCGTTTGGGGACAGCACAAAGTCAGGATGTTTAGCAACATAATTATCGAAATCTGGATTGTTTGGGTTGGCTTTTGTCTGGCTTTTCTCCATAATTCCACATTAGATATGGACATGTTGGACATACCTACAAAGGTGAAGAGCTGTAGTATGCAAATCAGGTTTCAAATTCAACGGGTATCGATATTTGGCCATTTGGGGACAGCACAAAGTCAGGAGGTTTAGCAACAAATCTGGATTTGTTTGAGTTGGCTTTTTTTCTGGCTTTTCTCCATAATTCCACAGTAGATATGGACATGTTGGGCATCCCTAGAAACATGAAGAGCTGTAGTATGCGAATCAGGTTTCAAATTCAACGGGAATCGATATTTGGCCGTTTGGGGACAGCACAAAGTCAGTAGGTTTAGCAACATATTTGTAGAAATCTGGATTTGTTTGAGTTGGCTTTTTTCTGGCATTCTCCATAATTCCACAGTAGATATGGACATGTTGGGCATACCAACAAACGTGAAGAGCTGTAGTATGTGAATCAGGTTTCAAATTCAACGGGAATCCATTTTTGGCCATTTGGGGACAGCACAAAGTCAGTAGTTTTAGCAACATAATTGTCGAAATATGGATTTATTTGAGTTGGCTTTTTTCTGGCATAACTCCATAATTCCACAGTAGATATGGACATGTTGGGCATCCTTACAAACGTCAAAAGCTGTAGTATGCGAATCAGGTTTCAAATTCAACGAGAATCCAAATTCGGCCATTTGGGGAAGCGCAAAGTCAGGAGGTTTAGCAAAAAATCTGGATTTGTTTGAATTGGCTTTTTTCTGGCTTTTCTCCATAATTCCACAGTAGATAAGGACATGTTGGGCAAACCTACATAGGTGAGGAGCTGTAGTATGCGAATCAGGTTTCAAATTCAACGGGTATCGATATTTGGCCGTTTGGGGACAGAACAAAGTCAGGAGGTTTAGCAACATAATTGTCGAAATCTGGATTTGTTTGAGTTGGCTTTTTTCTGGCTTTTCTCCATAATTCCACAGTAGATATGGACATGTTGGGCATACCTACAAACGTGAAGAGCTGTAGTATGCAAATCAGGTTTCAAATTCAACGGGAATCCAAATTCGGCCATTTGCGGAAGCGCAAAGTCAGGAGGTTTAGCAACAAATCTGGATTTGTTTGAGTTGGCTTTTTTCTGGCTTTTCTCCATAATTCCACAGTAGATATGGACATGTTGGGCATATCAACAAACGTGAAGAGCTGTTGTATGTGAATCAGGTTTCAAATTCAACAGGAATCCATATTTGGCCGTTTGGGGACAGCACAAAGTCAGGATGTTTAGCAACATAATTATCCAAATCTGGATTGTTTGGGTTGGCTTTTGTCTGGCTTTTCTCCAGAATTCCACATTAGATATGGACATGTTGGACATACCTACAAAGGTGAAGAGCTGTAGTATGCAAATCAGGTTTCAAATTCAACGGGTATCGATATTTGGCCATTTGGGGACAGCACAAAGTCAGGAGGTTTAGCAACAAATCTGGATTTGTTTGAGTTGGCTTTTTTTCTGGCTTTTCTCCATAATTCCACAGTAGATATGGACATGTTGGGCATCCCTAGAAACATGAAGAGCTGTAGTATGCGAATCAGGTTTCAAATTCAACGGGAATCGATATTTGGCCGTTTGGGGACAGCACAAAGTCAGTAGGTTTAGCAACATATTTGTAGAAATCTGGATTTGTTTGAGTTGGCTTTTTTCTGGCATTCTCCATAATTCCACAGTAGATATGGACATGTTGGGCATCCCAACAAACGTGAAGAGCTGTAGTATGTGAATCAGGTTTCAAATTCAACGGGAATCCATTTTTGGCCATTTGGGGACAGCACAAATTCAGTAGTTTTAGCAACATAATTGTCGAAATATGGATTTATTTGAGTTGGCTTTTTTCTGGCATAACTCCATAATTCCACAGTAGATATGGACATGTTGGGCATCCTTACAAACGTCAAAAGCTGTAGTATGCGAATCAGGTTTCAAATTCAACGAGAATCCAAATTCGGCCATTTGGGGAAGCGCAAAGTCAGGAGGTTTAGCAAAAAATCTGGATTTGTTTGAATTGGCTTTTTTCTGGCTTTTCTCCATAATTCCACAGTAGATAAGGACATGTTGGGCAAACCTACATAGGTGAGGAGCTGTAGTATGCGAATCAGGTTTCAAATTCAACGGGTATCGATATTTGGCCGTTTGGGGACAGAACAAAGTCAGGAGGTTTAGCAACATAATTGTCGAAATCTGGATTTGTTTGAGTTGGCTTTTGTCTGGCTTTTCTCCATAATTCCACAGTAGATATGGACATGTTGGGCATACCTACAAACGTGAAGAGCTGTAGTATGCAAATCAGGTTTCAAATTCAACGGGAATCCAAATTCGGCCATTTGCGGAAGCGCAAAGTCAGGAGGTTTAGCAACAAATCTGGATTTGTTTGAGTTGGCTTTTTTCTGGCTTTTCTCCATAATTCCACAGTAGATATGGACATGTTGGGCATACCAACAAACGTGAAGAGCTGTTGTATGTGAATCAGGTTTCAAATTCAACAGGAATCCATATTTGGCCGTTTGGGGACAGCACAAAGTCAGGATGTTTAGCAACATAATTATCGAAATCTGGATTGTTTGGGTTGGCTTTTGTCTGGCTTTTCTCCATAATTCCACATTAGATATGGACATGTTGGACATACCTACAAAGGTGAAGAGCTGTAGTATGCAAATCAGGTTTCAAATTCAACGGGTATCGATATTTGGCCATTTGGGGACAGCACAAAGTCAGGAGGTTTAGCAACAAATCTGGATTTGTTTGAGTTGGCTTTTTTTCTGGCTTTTCTCCATAATTCCACAGTAGATATGGACATGTTGGGCATCCCTAGAAACATGAAGAGCTGTAGTATGCGAATCAGGTTTCAAATTCAACGGGAATCGATATTTGGCCGTTTGGGGACAGCACAAAGTCAGTAGGTTTAGCAACATATTTGTAGAAATCTGGATTTGTTTGAGTTGGCTTTTTTCTGGCGTAACTCCATAATTCCACAGTAGATATGGACATGTTGGGCATCCTCACAAACGTCAAAAGCTGTAGTATGCGAATCAGGTTTCAAATTCAACGAGAATCCAAATTCGGCCATTTGGGGAAGCGCAAAGTCAGGAGGTTTAGCAACAAATCTGGATTTGTTTGAATTGTCTTTTTTCTGGCTTTTCTCCATAATTCCACAGTAGATAAGGACATGTTGGGCAAACCTACATACGTGAGGAGCTGTAGTATGCGAATCAGGTTTCAAATTCAACGGGTATCGATATTTGGCCGTTTGGGGACAGAACAAAGTCAGGAGGTTTAGCAACATAATTGTCGAAATCTGGATTTGGTTAAGTTGGCTTTTTCTGGCTTTTCTCCATAATTCCACAGTAGATATGGACAGGTTGGCCATCCCTAGAAAGATGAAGAGTTGTAGTATGCGAATCAGGTTTCAAATTCAACGGGAATCGATATTTGTCCGTTTGGGGACAGCACAAAGTCAGTAGGTTTAGCAACATATTTGTAGAAATCTGGATTTGTTTGAGTTGGCTTTTTTCTGGCTTTTCTCCATAATTCCACAGTAGATATGGACATGTTGGGCATACCAACAAACGTGAAGAGCTGTAGTATGTGAATCAGGTTTCAAATTCAACGGGAATCCATTTTTGGCCATTTGGGGACAGCACAAATTCAGTAGTTTTAGCAACATAATTGTCGAAATATGGATTTATTTGAGTTGGATTTTTTCTGGCATGACTCCATAATTCCACAGTAGATATGGACATGTTGGGCATCCTTACAAACGTCAAAAGCTGTAGTATGCGAATCAGGTTTCAAATTCAACGAGAATCCAAATTCGGCCATTTGGGGAAGCGCAAAGTCAGGAGGTTAAGCAACAAATCTGGATTTGTTTGAATTGGCTTTTTTCTGGCTTTTCTCCATAATTCCACAGTAGATAAGAACATGTTGGGCAAACCTACATACGTGAGGAGCTGTAGTATGCAAATCAGGTTTCAAATTCAACGGGAATCCAAATTCGGCCATTTGCGGAAGCGCAAAGTCAGGAGGTTTAGCAACAAATCTGGATTTGTTTGAGTTGGCTTTTTTTCTGGCTTTTCTCCATAATTCCACAGTAGATATGGACATGTTGGGCATACCAACAAACGTGAAGAGCTGTTGTATGTGAATCAGGTTTCAAATTCAACAGGAATCCATATTTGGCCGTTTGGGGACAGCACAAAGTCAGGATGTTTAGCAACATAATTATCGAAATCTGGATTGTTTGGGTTGGCTTTTGTCTGGCTTTTCTCCATAATTCCACATTAGATATGGACATGTTGGACATACCTACAAAGGTGAAGAGCTGTAGTATGCAAATCAGGTTTCAAATTCAACGGGTATCGATATTTGGCCATTTGGGGACAGCACAAAGTCAGGAGGTTTAGCAACAAATCTGGATTTGTTTGAGTTGGCTTTTTTTCTGGCTTTTCTCCATAATTCCACAGTAGATATGGACATGTTGGGCATCCCTAGAAACATGAAGAGCTGTAGTATGCGAATCAGGTTTCAAATTCAACGGGAATCGATATTTGGCCGTTTGGGGACAGCACAAAGTCAGTAGGTTTAGCAACATATTTGTAGAAATCTGGATTTGTTTGAGTTGGCTTTTTTCTGGCATTCTCCATAATTCCACAGTAGATATGGACATGTTGGGCATACCAACAAACGTGAAGAGCTGTAGTATGTGAATCAGGTTTCAAATTCAACGGGAATCCATTTTTGGCCATTTGGGGACAGCACAAAGTCAGTAGTTTTAGCAACATAATTGTCGAAATATGGATTTATTTGAGTTGGCTTTTTTCTGGCATAACTCCATAATTCCACAGTAGATATGGACATGTTGGGCATCCTTACAAACGTCAAAAGCTGTAGTATGCGAATCAGGTTTCAAATTCAACGAGAATCCAAATTCGGCCATTTGGGGAAGCGCAAAGTCAGGAGGTTTAGCAAAAAATCTGGATTTGTTTGAATTGGCTTTTTTCTGGCTTTTCTCCATAATTCCACAGTAGATAAGGACATGTTGGGCAAACCTACATAGGTGAGGAGCTGTAGTATGCGAATCAGGTTTCAAATTCAACGGGTATCGATATTTGGCCGTTTGGGGACAGAACAAAGTCAGGAGGTTTAGCAACATAATTGTCGAAATCTGGATTTGTTTGAGTTGGCTTTTTTCTGGCTTTTCTCCATAATTCCACAGTAGATATGGACATGTTGGGCATACCTACAAACGTGAAGAGCTGTAGTATGCAAATCAGGTTTCAAATTCAACGGGAATCCAAATTCGGCCATTTGCGGAAGCGCAAAGTCAGGAGGTTTAGCAACAAATCTGGATTTGTTTGAGTTGGCTTTTTTCTGGCTTTTCTCCATAATTCCACAGTAGATATGGACATGTTGGGCATACCAACAAACGTGAAGAGCTGTTGTATGTGAATCAGGTTTCAAATTCAACAGGAATCCATATTTGGCCGTTTGGGGACAGCACAAAGTCAGGATGTTTAGCAACATAATTATCCAAATCTGGATTGTTTGGGTTGGCTTTTGTCTGGCTTTTCTCCAGAATTCCACATTAGATATGGACATGTTGGACATACCTACAAAGGTGAAGAGCTGTAGTATGCAAATCAGGTTTCAAATTCAACGGGTATCGATATTTGGCCATTTGGGGACAGCACAAAGTCAGGAGGTTTAGCAACAAATCTGGATTTGTTTGAGTTGGCTTTTTTTCTGGCTTTTCTCCATAATTCCACAGTAGATATGGACATGTTGGGCATCCCTAGAAACATGAAGAGCTGTAGTATGCGAATCAGGTTTCAAATTCAACGGGAATCGATATTTGGCCGTTTGGGGACAGCACAAAGTCAGTAGGTTTAGCAACATATTTGTAGAAATCTGGATTTGTTTGAGTTGGCTTTTTTCTGGCGTAACTCCATAATTCCACAGTAGATATGGACATGTTGGGCATCCTCACAAACGTCAAAAGCTGTAGTATGCGAATCAGGTTTCAAATTCAACGAGAATCCAAATTCGGCCATTTGGGGAAGCGCAAAGTCAGGAGGTTTAGCAACAAATCTGGATTTGTTTGAATTGTCTTTTTTCTGGCTTTTCTCCATAATTCCACAGTAGATAAGGACATGTTGGGCAAACCTACATACGTGAGGAGCTGTAGTATGCGAATCAGGTTTCAAATTCAACGGGTATCGATATTTGGCCGTTTGGGGACAGAACAAAGTCAGGAGGTTTAGCAACATAATTGTCGAAATCTGGATTTGGTTAAGTTGGCTTTTTCTGGCTTTTCTCCATAATTCCACAGTAGATATGGACAGGTTGGCCATCCCTAGAAAGATGAAGAGTTGTAGTATGCGAATCAGGTTTCAAATTCAACGGGAATCGATATTTGTCCGTTTGGGGACAGCACAAAGTCAGTAGGTTTAGCAACATATTTGTAGAAATCTGGATTTGTTTGAGTTGGCTTTTTTCTGGCTTTTCTCCATAATTCCACAGTAGATATGGACATGTTGGGCATACCAACAAACGTGAAGAGCTGTAGTATGTGAATCAGGTTTCAAATTCAACGGGAATCCATTTTTGGCCATTTGGGGACAGCACAAATTCAGTAGTTTTAGCAACATAATTGTCGAAATATGGATTTATTTGAGTTGGATTTTTTCTGGCATGACTCCATAATTCCACAGTAGATATGGACATGTTGGGCATCCTTACAAACGTCAAAAGCTGTAGTATGCGAATCAGGTTTCAAATTCAACGAGAATCCAAATTCGGCCATTTGGGGAAGCGCAAAGTCAGGAGGTTAAGCAACAAATCTGGATTTGTTTGAATTGGCTTTTTTCTGGCTTTTCTCCATAATTCCACAGTAGATAAGAACATGTTGGGCAAACCTACATACGTGAGGAGCTGTAGTATGCAAATCAGGTTTCAAATTCAACGGGAATCCAAATTCGGCCATTTGCGGAAGCGCAAAGTCAGGAGGTTTAGCAACAAATCTGGATTTGTTTGAGTTGGCTTTTTTTCTGGCTTTTCTCCATAATTCCACAGTAGATATGGACATGTTGGGCATACCAACAAACGTGAAGAGCTGTTGTATGTGAATCAGGTTTCAAATTCAACAGGAATCCATATTTGGCCGTTTGGGGACAGCACAAAGTCAGGATGTTTAGCAACATAATTATCGAAATCTGGATTGTTTGGGTTGGCTTTTGTCTGGCTTTTCTCCATAATTCCACATTAGATATGGACATGTTGGACATACCTACAAAGGTGAAGAGCTGTAGTATGCAAATCAGGTTTCAAATTCAACGGGTATCGATATTTGGCCATTTGGGGACAGCACAAAGTCAGGAGGTTTAGCAACAAATCTGGATTTGTTTGAGTTGGCTTTTTTTCTGGCTTTTCTCCATAATTCCACAGTAGATATGGACATGTTGGGCATCCCTAGAAACATGAAGAGCTGTAGTATGCGAATCAGGTTTCAAATTCAACGGGAATCGATATTTGGCCGTTTGGGGACAGCACAAAGTCAGTAGGTTTAGCAACATATTTGTAGAAATCTGGATTTGTTTGAGTTGGCTTTTTTCTGGCATTCTCCATAATTCCACAGTAGATATGGACATGTTGGGCATACCAACAAACGTGAAGAGCTGTAGTATGTGAATCAGGTTTCAAATTCAACGGGAATCCATTTTTGGCCATTTGGGGACAGCACAAAGTCAGTAGTTTTAGCAACATAATTGTCGAAATATGGATTTATTTGAGTTGGCTTTTTTCTGGCATAACTCCATAATTCCACAGTAGATATGGACATGTTGGGCATCCTTACAAACGTCAAAAGCTGTAGTATGCGAATCAGGTTTCAAATTCAACGAGAATCCAAATTCGGCCATTTGGGGAAGCGCAAAGTCAGGAGGTTTAGCAAAAAATCTGGATTTGTTTGAATTGGCTTTTTTCTGGCTTTTCTCCATAATTCCACAGTAGATAAGGACATGTTGGGCAAACCTACATAGGTGAGGAGCTGTAGTATGCGAATCAGGTTTCAAATTCAACGGGTATCGATATTTGGCCGTTTGGGGACAGAACAAAGTCAGGAGGTTTAGCAACATAATTGTCGAAATCTGGATTTGTTTGAGTTGGCTTTTTTCTGGCTTTTCTCCATAATTCCACAGTAGATATGGACATGTTGGGCATACCTACAAACGTGAAGAGCTGTAGTATGCAAATCAGGTTTCAAATTCAACGGGAATCCAAATTCGGCCATTTGCGGAAGCGCAAAGTCAGGAGGTTTAGCAACAAATCTGGATTTGTTTGAGTTGGCTTTTTTCTGGCTTTTCTCCATAATTCCACAGTAGATATGGACATGTTGGGCATACCAACAAACGTGAAGAGCTGTTGTATGTGAATCAGGTTTCAAATTCAACAGGAATCCATATTTGGCCGTTTGGGGACAGCACAAAGTCAGGATGTTTAGCAACATAATTATCCAAATCTGGATTGTTTGGGTTGGCTTTTGTCTGGCTTTTCTCCAGAATTCCACATTAGATATGGACATGTTGGACATACCTACAAAGGTGAAGAGCTGTAGTATGCAAATCAGGTTTCAAATTCAACGGGTATCGATATTTGGCCATTTGGGGACAGCACAAAGTCAGGAGGTTTAGCAACAAATCTGGATTTGTTTGAGTTGGCTTTTTTTCTGGCTTTTCTCCATAATTCCACAGTAGATATGGACATGTTGGGCATCCCTAGAAACATGAAGAGCTGTAGTATGCGAATCAGGTTTCAAATTCAACGGGAATCGATATTTGGCCGTTTGGGGACAGCACAAAGTCAGTAGGTTTAGCAACATATTTGTAGAAATCTGGATTTGTTTGAGTTGGCTTTTTTCTGGCATTCTCCATAATTCCACAGTAGATATGGACATGTTGGGCATCCCAACAAACGTGAAGAGCTGTAGTATGTGAATCAGGTTTCAAATTCAACGGGAATCCATTTTTGGCCATTTGGGGACAGCACAAATTCAGTAGTTTTAGCAACATAATTGTCGAAATATGGATTTATTTGAGTTGGCTTTTTTCTGGCATAACTCCATAATTCCACAGTAGATATGGACATGTTGGGCATCCTTACAAACGTCAAAAGCTGTAGTATGCGAATCAGGTTTCAAATTCAACGAGAATCCAAATTCGGCCATTTGGGGAAGCGCAAAGTCAGGAGGTTTAGCAAAAAATCTGGATTTGTTTGAATTGGCTTTTTTCTGGCTTTTCTCCATAATTCCACAGTAGATAAGGACATGTTGGGCAAACCTACATAGGTGAGGAGCTGTAGTATGCGAATCAGGTTTCAAATTCAACGGGTATCGATATTTGGCCGTTTGGGGACAGAACAAAGTCAGGAGGTTTAGCAACATAATTGTCGAAATCTGGATTTGTTTGAGTTGGCTTTTGTCTGGCTTTTCTCCATAATTCCACAGTAGATATGGACATGTTGGGCATACCTACAAACGTGAAGAGCTGTAGTATGCAAATCAGGTTTCAAATTCAACGGGAATCCAAATTCGGCCATTTGCGGAAGCGCAAAGTCAGGAGGTTTAGCAACAAATCTGGATTTGTTTGAGTTGGCTTTTTTCTGGCTTTTCTCCATAATTCCACAGTAGATATGGACATGTTGGGCATACCAACAAACGTGAAGAGCTGTTGTATGTGAATCAGGTTTCAAATTCAACAGGAATCCATATTTGGCCGTTTGGGGACAGCACAAAGTCAGGATGTTTAGCAACATAATTATCGAAATCTGGATTGTTTGGGTTGGCTTTTGTCTGGCTTTTCTCCATAATTCCACATTAGATATGGACATGTTGGACATACCTACAAAGGTGAAGAGCTGTAGTATGCAAATCAGGTTTCAAATTCAACGGGTATCGATATTTGGCCATTTGGGGACAGCACAAAGTCAGGAGGTTTAGCAACAAATCTGGATTTGTTTGAGTTGGCTTTTTTTCTGGCTTTTCTCCATAATTCCACAGTAGATATGGACATGTTGGGCATCCCTAGAAACATGAAGAGCTGTAGTATGCGAATCAGGTTTCAAATTCAACGGGAATCGATATTTGGCCGTTTGGGGACAGCACAAAGTCAGTAGGTTTAGCAACATATTTGTAGAAATCTGGATTTGTTTGAGTTGGCTTTTTTCTGGCGTAACTCCATAATTCCACAGTAGATATGGACATGTTGGGCATCCTCACAAACGTCAAAAGCTGTAGTATGCGAATCAGGTTTCAAATTCAACGAGAATCCAAATTCGGCCATTTGGGGAAGCGCAAAGTCAGGAGGTTTAGCAACAAATCTGGATTTGTTTGAATTGTCTTTTTTCTGGCTTTTCTCCATAATTCCACAGTAGATAAGGACATGTTGGGCAAACCTACATACGTGAGGAGCTGTAGTATGCGAATCAGGTTTCAAATTCAACGGGTATCGATATTTGGCCGTTTGGGGACAGAACAAAGTCAGGAGGTTTAGCAACATAATTGTCGAAATCTGGATTTGGTTAAGTTGGCTTTTTCTGGCTTTTCTCCATAATTCCACAGTAGATATGGACAGGTTGGCCATCCCTAGAAAGATGAAGAGTTGTAGTATGCGAATCAGGTTTCAAATTCAACGGGAATCGATATTTGTCCGTTTGGGGACAGCACAAAGTCAGTAGGTTTAGCAACATATTTGTAGAAATCTGGATTTGTTTGAGTTGGCTTTTTTCTGGCTTTTCTCCATAATTCCACAGTAGATATGGACATGTTGGGCATACCAACAAACGTGAAGAGCTGTAGTATGTGAATCAGGTTTCAAATTCAACGGGAATCCATTTTTGGCCATTTGGGGACAGCACAAATTCAGTAGTTTTAGCAACATAATTGTCGAAATATGGATTTATTTGAGTTGGATTTTTTCTGGCATGACTCCATAATTCCACAGTAGATATGGACATGTTGGGCATCCTTACAAACGTCAAAAGCTGTAGTATGCGAATCAGGTTTCAAATTCAACGAGAATCCAAATTCGGCCATTTGGGGAAGCGCAAAGTCAGGAGGTTAAGCAACAAATCTGGATTTGTTTGAATTGGCTTTTTTCTGGCTTTTCTCCATAATTCCACAGTAGATAAGAACATGTTGGGCAAACCTACATACGTGAGGAGCTGTAGTATGCAAATCAGGTTTCAAATTCAACGGGAATCCAAATTCGGCCATTTGCGGAAGCGCAAAGTCAGGAGGTTTAGCAACAAATCTGGATTTGTTTGAGTTGGCTTTTTTCTGGCTTTTCTCCATGATTCCACAGTAGATATGGACATGTTGGACATACCAACAAACGTGAAGAGCTGTTGTATGTGAATCAGGTTTCAAATTCAACAGGAATCCATATTTGGCCGTTTGGGGACAGCACAAAGTCAGGAGGTTTAGCAACATATTTGTCGAAATCTGGATTCGTTTGAGTTGGCTTTTTTATGGCTTTTCTCCATAATTCCACATTAGATATGGACATGTTGGACATACCTACAAAGGTGAAGAGCTGTAGTATGCAAATCAGGTTTCAAATTCAACGGGTATCGATATTTGGCCATTTGGGGACAGCACAAAGTCAGGAGGTTTAGCAACAAATCTGGATTTGTTTGAGTTGGCTTTTTTTCTGGCTTTTCTCCATAATTCCACAGTAGATATGGACATGTTGGGCATCCCTAGAAACATGAAGAGCTGTAGTATGCGAATCAGGTTTCAAATTCAACGGGAATCGATATTTGGCCGTTTGGGGACAGCACAAAGTCAGTAGGTTTAGCAACATATTTGTAGAAATCTGGATTTGTTTGAGTTGGCTTTTTTCTGGCATTCTCCATAATTCCACAGTAGATATGGACATGTTGGGCATCCCAACAAACGTGAAGAGCTGTAGTATGTGAATCAGGTTTCAAATTCAACGGGAATCCATTTTTGGCCATTTGGGGACAGCACAAAGTCAGTAGTTTTAGCAACATAATTGTCGAAATATGGATTTATTTGAGTTGGCTTTTTTCTGGCATAACTCCATAATTCCACAGTAGATATGGACATGTTGGGCATCCTTACAAACGTCAAAAGCTGTAGTATGCGAATCAGGTTTCAAATTCAACGAGAATCCAAATTCGGCCATTTGGGGAAGCGCAAAGTCAGGAGGTTTAGCAAAAAATCTGGATTTGTTTGAATTGGCTTTTTTCTGGCTTTTCTCCATAATTCCACAGTAGATAAGGACATGTTGGGCAAACCTACATAGGTGAGGAGCTGTAGTATGCGAATCAGGTTTCAAATTCAACGGGTATCGATATTTGGCCGTTTGGGGACAGAACAAAGTCAGGAGGTTTAGCAACATAATTGTCGAAATCTGGATTTGTTTGAGTTGGCTTTTTTCTGGCTTTTCTCCATAATTCCACAGTAGATATGGACATGTTGGGCATACCTACAAACGTGAAGAGCTGTAGTATGCAAATCAGGTTTCAAATTCAACGGGAATCCAAATTCGGCCATTTGCGGAAGCGCAAAGTCAGGAGGTTTAGCAACAAATCTGGATTTGTTTGAGTTGGCTTTTTTCTGGCTTTTCTCCATAATTCCACAGTAGATATGGACATGTTGGGCATACCAACAAACGTGAAGAGCTGTTGTATGTGAATCAGGTTTCAAATTCAACAGGAATCCATATTTGGCCGTTTGGGGACAGCACAAAGTCAGGATGTTTAGCAACATAATTATCGAAATCTGGATTGTTTGGGTTGGCTTTTGTCTGGCTTTTCTCCATAATTCCACATTAGATATGGACATGTTGGACATACCTACAAAGGTGAAGAGCTCTAGTATGCAAATCAGGTTTCAAATTCAACGGGTATCGATATTTGGCCATTTGGGGACAGCACAAAGTCAGGAGGTTTAGCAACAAATCTGGATTTGTTTGAGTTGGCTTTTTTTCTGGCTTTTCTCCATAATTCCACAGTAGATATGGACATGTTGGGCATCCCTAGAAACATGAAGAGCTGTAGTATGCGAATCAGGTTTCAAATTCAACGGGAATCGATATTTGGCCGTTTGGGGACAGCACAAAGTCAGTAGGTTTAGCAACATATTTGTAGAAATCTGGATTTGTTTGAGTTGGCTTTTTTCTGGCGTAACTCCATAATTCCACAGTAGATATGGACATGTTGGGCATCCTCACAAACGTCAAAAGCTGCAGTATGCGAATCAGGTTTCAAATTCAACGAGAATCCAAATTCGGCCATTTGGGGAAGCTCAAAGTCAGGAGGTTTAGCAACAAATCTGGATTTGTTTGAATTGGCTTTTTTCTGGCTTTTCTCCATAATTCCACAGTAGATAAGGACATGTTGGGCAAACCTACATACGTGAGGAGCTGTAGTATGCGAATCAGGTTTCAAATTCAACGGGAATCCAAATTCGGCCATTTGCGGAAGCGCAAAGTCAGGAGGTTTAGCAACAAATCTGGATTTGTTTGAGTTGGCTTTTTTCTGGCTTTTCTCCATGATTCCACAGTAGATATGGACATGTTGGACATACCAACAAACGTGAAGAGCTGTTGTATGTGAATCAGGTTTCAAATTCAACAGGAATCCATATTTGGCCGTTTGGGGACAGCACAAAGTCAGGAGGTTTAGCAACATATTTGTCGAAATCTGGATTCGTTTGAGTTGGCTTTTTTATGGCTTTTCTCCATAATTCCAGAGTAGATATGGACATGTTGGGCATACCTACAAACGTGAAGAGCTGTAGTATGCAAATCAGGTTTCAAATTCAACGGGAATCCAAATTCGGCCATGTGGGGAAGCGCATAGTCAGGAGATTTAGCAAAAAATCTGGATATATTTGAGTTGGCTTTTTTCTGGCTTTTCTCCATAATTCCACAGTAGATATGGACATGTTGGGCATAACAACAAACGTGAAGAGCTGTAGTATGTGAATCAGGTTTCAAATTCAACGGGTATCGATATTTGGCCATTTGGGGACAGCACAAAGTCAGGAGGTTTAGCAACAAATCTGGATTTGTTTGAGTTGGCTTTTTTTCTGGCTTTTCTCCATAATTCCACAGTAGATATGGACATGTTGGGCATCCCTAGAAACATGAAGAGCTGTAGTATGCGAATCAGGTTTCAAATTCAACGGGAATCGATATTTGGCCGTTTGGGGACAGCACAAAGTCAGTAGGTTTAGCAACATATTTGTAGAAATCTGGATTTGTTTGAGTTGGCTTTTTTCTGGCGTAACTCCATAATTCCACAGTAGATATGGACATGTTGGGCATCCTCACAAACGTCAAAAGCTGTAGTATGCGAATCAGGTTTCAAATTCAATGAGAATCCAAATTCGGCCATTTGGGGAAGCGCAAAGTCAGGAGGTTTAGCAACAAATCTGGATTTGTTTGAATTGGCTTTTTTCTGGCTTTTCTCCATAATTCCACAGTAGATAAGGACATGTTGGGCAAACCTACATACGTGAGGAGCTGTAGTATGCGAATCAGGTTTCAAATTCAACGGGTATCGATATTTGGCCGTTTGGGGACAGAACAAAGTCAGGAGGTTTAGCAACATAATTGTCGAAATCTGGATTTGGTTAAGTTGGCTTTTTCTGGCTTTTCTCCATAATTCCACAGTAGATATGGACAGGTTGGGCATCCCTAGAAACATGAAGAGTTGTAGTATGCGAATCAGGTTTCAAATTCAACGGGAATCGATATTTGTCCGTTTGGGGACAGCACAAAGTCAGTAGGTTTAGCAACATATTTGTAGAAATCTGGATTTGTTTGAGTTGGCTTTTTTCTGGCTTTTCTCCATAATTCCACAGTAGATATGGACATGTTGGGCATACCAACAAACGTGAAGAGCTGTAGTATGTGAATCAGGTTTCAAATTCAACGGGAATCCATTTTTGGCCATTTGGGGAAGCGCAAAGTCAGGAGGTTAAGCAACAAATCTGGATTTGTTTGAATTGGCTTTTTTCTGGCTTTTCTCCATAATTCCACAGTAGATAAGAACATGTTGGGCAAACCTACATACGTGAGGAGCTGTAGTATGCAAATCAGGTTTCAAATTCAACGGGAATCCAAATTCGGCCATTTGCGGAAGCGCAAAGTCAGGAGGTTTAGCAACAAATCTGGATTTGTTTGAGTTGGCTTTTTGCTGGCTTTTCTCCATGATTCCACAGTAGATATGGACATGTTGGACATACCAACAAACGTGAAGAGCTGTTGTATGTGAATCAGGTTTCAAATTCAACAGGAATCCATATTTGGCCGTTTGGGGTCAGCACAAAGTCAGGAGGTTTAGCAACATATTTGTCGAAATCTGGATTCGTTTGAGTTGGCTTTTTTATGGCTTTTCTCCATAATTCCACATTAGATATGGACATGTTGGACATACCTACAAAGGTGAAGAGCTGTAGTATGCAAATCAGGTTTCAAATTCAACGGGTATCGATATTTGGCCATTTGGGCACAGCACAAAGTCAGGAGGTTTAGCAACAAATCTGGATTTGTTTGAGTTGGCTTTTTTTCTGGCTTTTCTCCATAATTCCACAGTAGATATGGACATGTTGGGCATCCCTAGAAACATGAAGAGCTGTAGTATGCGAATCAGGTTTCAAATTCAACGGGAATCGATATTTGGCCGTTTGGGGACAGCACAAAGTCAGTAGGTTTAGCAACATATTTGTAGTAATCTGGATTTGTTTGAGTTGGCTTTTTTCTGGCATTCTCCATAATTCCACAGTAGATATGGACATGTTGGGCATACCAACAAACGTGAAGAGCTGTAGTATGTGAATCAGGTTTCAAATTCAACGGGAATCCATTTTTGGCCATTTGGGGACAGCACAAAGTCAGTAGTTTTAGCAACATAATTGTCGAAATATGGATTTATTTGAGTTGGCTTTTCTCTGGCATAACTCCATAATTCCACAGTAGATATGGACATGTTGGGCATCCTTACAAACGTCAAAAGCTGTAGTATGCGAATCAGGTTTCAAATTCAACGAGAATCCAAATTCGGCCATTTGGGGAAGCGCAAAGTCAGGAGGTTTAGCAAAAAATCTGGATTTGTTTGAATTGGCTTTTTTCTGGCTTTTCTCCATAATTCCACAGTAGATAAGGACATGTTGGGCAAACCTACATAGGTGAGGAGCTGTAGTATGCGAATCAGGTTTCAAATTCAACGGGTATCGATATTTGGCCGTTTGGGGACAGAACAAAGTCAGGAGGTTTAGCAACATAATTGTCGAAATCTGGATTTGTTTGAGTTGGCTTTTTTCTGGCTTTTCTCCATAATTCCACAGTAGATATGGACATGTTGGGCATACCTACAAACGTGAAGAGCTGTAGTATGCAAATCAGGTTTCAAATTCAACGGGAATCCAAATTCGGCCATTTGCGGAAGCGCAAAGTCAGGAGGTTTAGCAACAAATCTGGATTTGTTTGAGTTGGCTTTTTTCTGGCTTTTCTCCATAATTCCACAGTAGATATGGACATGTTGGGCATACCAACAAACGTGAAGAGCTGTTGTATGTGAATCAGGTTTCAAATTCAACAGGAATCCATATTTGGCCGTTTGGGGACAGCACAAAGTCAGGATGTTTAGCAACATAATTATCGAAATCTGGATTGTTTGGGTTGGCTTTTGTCTGGCTTTTCTCCATAATTCCACATTAGATATGGACATGTTGGACATACCTACAAAGGTGAAGAGCTGTAGTATGCAAATCAGGTTTCAAATTCAACGGGTATCGATATTTGGCCATTTGGGGACAGCACAAAGTCAGGAGGTTTAGCAACAAATCTGGATTTGTTTGAGTTGGCTTTTTTTCTGGCTTTTCTCCATAATTCCACAGTAGATATGGACATGTTGGGCATCCCTAGAAACATGAAGAGCTGTAGTATGCGAATCAGGTTTCAAATTCAACGGGAATCGATATTTGGCCGTTTGGGGACAGCACAAAGTCAGTAGGTTTAGCAACATATTTGTAGAAATCTGGATTTGTTTGAGTTGGCTTTTTTCTGGCGTAACTCCATAATTCCACAGTAGATATGGACATGTTGGGCATCCTCACAAACGTCAAAAGCTGTAGTATGCGAATCAGGTTTCAAATTCAACGAGAATCCAAATTCGGCCATTTGGGGAAGCGCAAAGTCAGGAGGTTTAGCAACAAATTTGGATTTGTTTGAATTGGCTTTTTTCTGGCTTTTCTCCATAATTCCACAGTAGATAAGGACATGTTGGGCAAACCTACATACGTGAGGAGCTGTAGTATGCGAATCAGGTTTCAAATTCAACGGGTATCGATATTTGGCCGTTTGGGGACAGAACAAAGTCAGGAGGTTTAGCAACATAATTGTCGAAATCTGGATTCGTTTGAGTTGGCTTTTTTATGGCTTTTCTCCATAATTCCACAGTAGATATGGACATGTTGGCCATACCAACATACGTGAAGAGCTGTAGTATGCGGATCAGGTTTCAAATTCAACGGGAATCGATATTTGGCCGTTTGGGGACAGCACAAAGTCAGTAGGTTTAGCAACATATTTGTAGAAATCTGGATTTGTTTGAGTTGGCTTTTTTCTGGCATTCTCCATAATTCCACAGTAGATATGGACATGTTGGGCATCCCAACAAACGTGAAGAGCTGTAGTATGTGAATCAGGTTTCAAATTCAACGGGAATCCATTTTTGGCCATTTGGGGACAGCACAAAGTCAGTAGTTTTAGCAACATAATTGTCGAAATATGGATTTATTTGAGTTGGCTTTTTTCTGGCATAACTCCATAATTCCACAGTAGATATGGACATGTTGGGCATCCTTACAAACGTCAAAAGCTGTAGTATGCGAATCAGGTTTCAAATTCAACGAGAATCCAAATTCGGCCATTTGGGGAAGCGCAAAGTCAGGAGGTTTAGCAAAAAATCTGGATTTGTTTGAATTGGCTTTTTTCTGGCTTTTCTCCATAATTCCACAGTAGATAAGGACATGTTGGGCAAACCTACATAGGTGAGGAGCTGTAGTATGCGAATCAGGTTTCAAATTCAACGGGTATCGATATTTGGCCGTTTGGGGACAGAACAAAGTCAGGAGGTTTAGCAACATAATTGTCGAAATCTGGATTTGTTTGAGTTGGCTTTTTTCTGGCTTTTCTCCATAATTCCACAGTAGATATGGACATGTTGGGCATACCTACAAACGTGAAGAGCTGTAGTATGCAAATCAGGTTTCAAATTCAACGGGAATCCAAATTCGGCCATTTGCGGAAGCGCAAAGTCAGGAGGTTTAGCAACAAATCTGGATTTGTTTGAGTTGGCTTTTTTCTGGCTTTTCTCCATAATTCCACAGTAGATATGGACATGTTGGGCATACCAACAAACGTGAAGAGCTGTTGTATGTGAATCAGGTTTCAAATTCAACAGGAATCCATATTTGGCCGTTTGGGGACAACACAAAGTCAGGATGTTTAGCAACATAATTATCGAAATCTGGATTGTTTGGGTTGGCTTTTGTCTGGCTTTTCTCCATAATTCCACATTAGATATGGACATGTTGGACATACCTACAAAGGTGAAGAGCTGTAGTATGCAAATCAGGTTTCAAATTCAACGGGTATCGATATTTGGCCATTTGGGGACAGCACAAAGTCAGGAGGTTTAGCAACAAATCTGGATTTGTTTGAGTTGGCTTTTTTTCTGGCTTTTCTCCATAATTCCACAGTAGATATGGACATGTTGGGCATCCCTAGAAACATGAAGAGCTGTAGTATGCGAATCAGGTTTCAAATTCAACGGGAATCGATATTTGGCCGTTTGGGGACAGCACAAAGTCAGTAGGTTTAGCAACATATTTGTAGAAATCTGGATTTGTTTGAGTTGGCTTTTTTCTGGCGTAACTCCATAATTCCACAGTAGATATGGACATGTTGGGCATCCTCACAAACGTCAAAAGCTGTAGTATGCGAATCAGGTTTCAAATTCAACGAGAATCCAAATTCGGCCATTTGGGGAAGCGCAAAGTCAGGAGGTTTAGCAACAAATCTGGATTTGTTTGAATTGGCTTTTTTCTGGCTTTTCTCCATAATTCCACAGTAGATAAGGACATGTTGGGCAAACCTACATACGTGAGGAGCTGTAGTATGCGAATCAGGTTTCAAATTCAACGGGAATCCAAATTCGGCCATTTGCGGAAGCGCAAAGTCAGGAGGTTTAGCAACAAATCTGGATTTGTTTGAGTTGGCTTTTTTCTGGCTTTTCTCCATGATTCCACAGTAGATATGGACATGTTGGACATACCAACAAACGTGAAGAGCTGTTGTATGTGAATCAGGTTTCAAATTCAACAGGAATCCATATTTGGCCGTTTGGGGACAGCACAAAGTCAGGAGGTTTAGCAACATATTTGTCGAAATCTGGATTCGTTTGAGTTGGCTTTTTTATGGCTTTTCTCCATAATTCCAGAGTAGATATGGACATGTTGGGCATACCTACAAACGTGAAGAGCTGTAGTATGCAAATCAGGTTTCAAATTCAACGGGAATCAAAATTCGGCCATGTGGGAAAGCGCATAGTCAGGAGATTTAGCAAAAAATCTGGATATATTTGAGTTGGCTTTTTTCTGGCTTTTCTCCATAATTCCACAGTAGATATGGACATGTTGGGCATAACAACAAACGTGAAGAGCTGTAGTATGTGAATCAGGTTTCAAATTCAACGGGTATCGATATTTGGCCATTTGGGGACAGCACAAAGTCAGGAGGTTTAGCAACAAATCTGGATTTGTTTGAGTTGGCTTTTTTTCTGGCTTTTCTCCATAATTCCACAGTAGATATGGACATGTTGGGCATCCCTAGAAACATGAAGAGCTGTAGTATGCGAATCAGTTTTCAAATTCAACGGGAATCGATATTTGGCCGTTTGGGGACAGCACAAAGTCAGGAGGTTTAGCAACATATTTGTAGAAATCTGGATTTGTTTGAGTTGGCTTTTTTCTGGCGTAACTCCATAATTCCACAGTAGATATGGACATGTTGGGCATCCTCACAAACGTCAAAAGCTGTAGTATGCGAATCAGGTTTCAAATTCAATGAGAATCCAAATTCGGCCATTTGGGGAAGCGCAAAGTCAGGAGGTTTAGCAACAAATCTGGATTTGTTTGAATTGGCTTTTTTCTGGCTTTTCTCCATAATTCCACAGTAGATCAGGACATGTTGGGCAAACCTACATACGTGAGGAGCTGTAGTATGCGAATCAGGTTTCAAATTCAACGGGTATCGATATTTGGCCGTTTGGGGACAGAACAAAGTCAGGAGGTTTAGCAACATAATTGTCGAAATCTGGATTTGGTTAAGTTGGCTTTTTCTGGCTTTTCTCCATAATTCCACAGTAGATATGGACAGGTTGGGCATCCCTAGAAACATGAAGAGTTGTAGTATGCGAATCAGGTTTCAAATTCAACGGGAATCGATATTTGGCCGTTTGGGGACAGCACAAAGTCAGTAGGTTTAGCAACATATTTGTAGAAATCTGGATTTGTTTGAGTTGGCTTTTTTCTGGCTTTTCTCCATAATTCCACAGTAGATATGGACATGTTGGGCATACCAACAAACGTGAAGAGCTGTAGTATGTGAATCAGGTTTCAAATTCAACGGGAATCCATTTTTGGCCATTTGGGGACAGCACAAAGTCAGTAGTTTTAGCAACATAATTGTCGAAATATGGATTTATTTGAGTTGGATTTTTTCTGGCATGACTCCATAATTCCACAGTAGATATGGACATGTTGGGCATCCTTACAAACGTCAAAAGCTGTAGTATGCGAATCAGGTTTCAAATTCAACGAGAATCCAAATTCGGCCATTTGGGGAAGCGCAAAGTCAGGAGGTTAAGCAACAAATCTGGATTTGTTTGAATTGGCTTTTTTCTGGCTTTTCTCCATAATTCCACAGTAGATAAGAACATGTTGGGCAAACCTACATACGTGAGGAGCTGTAGTATGCAAATCAGGTTTCAAATTCAACGGGAATCCAAATTCGGCCATTTGCGGAAGCGCAAAGTCAGGAGGTTTAGCAACAAATCTGGATTTGTTTGAGTTGGCTTTTTTCTGGCTTTTCTCCATGATTCCACAGTAGATATGGACATGTTGGACATACCAACAAACGTGAAGAGCTGTTGTATGTGAATCAGGTTTCAAATTCAACAGGAATCCATATTTGGCCGTTTGGGGACAGCACAAAGTCAGGAGGTTTAGCAACATATTTGTCGAAATCTGGATTCGTTTGAGTTGGCTTTTTTATGGCTTTTCTCCATAATTCCACATTAGATATGGACATGTTGGACATACCTACAAAGGTGAAGAGCTGTAGTATGCAAATCAGGTTTCAAATTCAACGGGTATCGATATTTGGCCATTTGGGCACAGCACAAAGTCAGGAGGTTTAGCAACAAATCTGGATTTGTTTGAGTTGGCTTTTTTTCTGGCTTTTCTCCATAATTCCACAGTAGATATGGACATGTTGGGCATCCCTAGAAACATGAAGAGCTATAGTATGCGAATCAGGTTTCAAATTCAACGGGAATCGATATTTGGCCGTTTGGGGACAGCACAAAGTCAGTAGGTTTAGCAACATATTTGTAGAAATCTGGATTTGTTTGAGTTGGCTTTTTTCTGGCATTCTCCATAATTCCACAGTAGATATGGACATGTTGGGCATCCCAACAAACGTGAAGAGCTGTAGTATGTGAATCAGGTTTCAAATTCAACGGGAATCCATTTTTGGCCATTTGGGGACAGCACAAAGTCAGTAGTTTTAGCAACATAATTGTCGAAATATGGATTTATTTGAGTTGGCTTTTTTCTGGCATAACTCCATAATTCCACAGTAGATATGGACATGTTGGGCATCCTTACAAACGTCAAAAGCTGTAGTATGCGAATCAGGTTTCAAATTCAACGAGAATCCAAATTCGGCCATTTGGGGAAGCGCAAAGTCAGGAGGTTTAGCAAAAAATCTGGATTTGTTTGAATTGGCTTTTTTCTGGCTTTTCTCCATAATTCCACAGTAGATAAGGACATGTTGGGCAAACCTACATAGGTGAGGAGCTGTAGTATGCGAATCAGGTTTCAAATTCAACGGGTATCGATATTTGGCCGTTTGGGGACAGAACAAAGTCAGGAGGTTTAGCAACATAATTGTCGAAATCTGGATTTGTTTGAGTTGGCTTTTTTCTGGCTTTTCTCCATAATTCCACAGTAGATATGGACATGTTGGGCATACCTACAAACGTGAAGAGCTGTAGTATGCAAATCAGGTTTCAAATTCAACGGGAATCCAAATTCGGCCATTTGCGGAAGCGCAAAGTCAGGAGGTTTAGCAACAAATCTGGATTTGTTTGAGTTGGCTTTTTGCTGGCTTTTCTCCATGATTCCACAGTAGATATGGACATGTTGGACATACCAACAAACGTGAAGAGCTGTTGTATGTGAATCAGGTTTCAAATTCAACAGGAATCCATATTTGGCCGTTTGGGGTCAGCACAAAGTCAGGAGGTTTAGCAACATATTTGTCGAAATCTGGATTCGTTTGAGTTGGCTTTTTTATGGCTTTTCTCCATAATTCCACATTAGATATGGACATGTTGGACATACCTACAAAGGTGAAGAGCTGTAGTATGCAAATCAGGTTTCAAATTCAACGGGTATCGATATTTGGCCATTTGGGCACAGCACAAAGTCAGGAGGTTTAGCAACAAATCTGGATTTGTTTGAGTTGGCTTTTTTTCTGGCTTTTCTCCATAATTCCACAGTAGATATGGACATGTTGGGCATCCCTAGAAACATGAAGAGCTGTAGTATGCGAATCAGGTTTCAAATTCAACGGGAATCGATATTTGGCCGTTTGGGGACAGCACAAAGTCAGTAGGTTTAGCAACATATTTGTAGTAATCTGGATTTGTTTGAGTTGGCTTTTTTCTGGCATTCTCCATAATTCCACAGTAGATATGGACATGTTGGGCATACCAACAAACGTGAAGAGCTGTAGTATGTGAATCAGGTTTCAAATTCAACGGGAATCCATTTTTGGCCATTTGGGGACAGCACAAAGTCAGTAGTTTTAGCAACATAATTGTCGAAATATGGATTTATTTGAGTTGGCTTTTTTCTGGCATAACTCCATAATTCCACAGTAGATATGGACATGTTGGGCATCCTTACAAACGTCAAAAGCTGTAGTATGCGAATCAGGTTTCAAATTCAACGAGAATCCAAATTCGGCCATTTGGGGAAGCGCAAAGTCAGGAGGTTTAGCAAAAAATCTGGATTTGTTTGAATTGGCTTTTTTCTGGCTTTTCTCCATAATTCCACAGTAGATAAGGACATGTTGGGCAAACCTACATAGGTGAGGAGCTGTAGTATGCGAATCAGGTTTCAAATTCAACGGGTATCGATATTTGGCCGTTTGGGGACAGAACAAAGTCAGGAGGTTTAGCAACATAATTGTCGAAATCTGGATTTGTTTGAGTTGGCTTTTTTCTGGCTTTTCTCCATAATTCCACAGTAGATATGGACATGTTGGGCATACCTACAAACGTGAAGAGCTGTAGTATGCAAATCAGGTTTCAAATTCAACGGGAATCCAAATTCGGCCATTTGCGGAAGCGCAAAGTCAGGAGGTTTAGCAACAAATCTGGATTTGTTTGAGTTGGCTTTTTTCTGGCTTTTCTCCATAATTCCACAGTAGATATGGACATGTTGGGCATACCAACAAACGTGAAGAGCTGTTGTATGTGAATCAGGTTTCAAATTCAACAGGAATCCATATTTGGCCGTTTGGGGACAGCACAAAGTCAGGATGTTTAGCAACATAATTATCGAAATCTGGATTGTTTGGGTTGGCTTTTGTCTGGCTTTTCTCCATAATTCCACATTAGATATGGACATGTTGGACATACCTACAAAGGTGAAGAGCTGTAGTATGCAAATCAGGTTTCAAATTCAACGGGTATCGATATTTGGCCATTTGGGGACAGCACAAAGTCAGGAGGTTTAGCAACAAATCTGGATTTGTTTGAGTTGGCTTTTTTTCTGGCTTTTCTCCATAATTCCACAGTAGATATGGACATGTTGGGCATCCCTAGAAACATGAAGAGCTGTAGTATGCGAATCAGGTTTCAAATTCAACGGGAATCGATATTTGGCCGTTTGGGGACAGCACAAAGTCAGTAGGTTTAGCAACATATTTGTAGAAATCTGGATTTGTTTGAGTTGGCTTTTTTCTGGCGTAACTCCATAATTCCACAGTAGATATGGACATGTTGGGCATCCTCACAAACGTCAAAAGCTGTAGTATGCGAATCAGGTTTCAAATTCAACGAGAATCCAAATTCGGCCATTTGGGGAAGCGCAAAGTCAGGAGGTTTAGCAACAAATTTGGATTTGTTTGAATTGGCTTTTTTCTGGCTTTTCTCCATAATTCCACAGTAGATAAGGACATGTTGGGCAAACCTACATACGTGAGGAGCTGTAGTATGCGAATCAGGTTTCAAATTCAACGGGTATCGATATTTGGCCGTTTGGGGACAGAACAAAGTCAGGAGGTTTAGCAACATAATTGTCGAAATCTGGATTCGTTTGAGTTGGCTTTTTTATGGCTTTTCTCCATAATTCCACAGTAGATATGGACATGTTGGCCATACCAACATACGTGAAGAGCTGTAGTATGCGGATCAGGTTTCAAATTCAACGGGAATCGATATTTGGCCGTTTGGGGACAGCACAAAGTCAGTAGGTTTAGCAACATATTTGTAGAAATCTGGATTTGTTTGAGTTGGCTTTTTTCTGGCATTCTCCATAATTCCACAGTAGATATGGACATGTTGGGCATCCCAACAAACGTGAAGAGCTGTAGTATGTGAATCAGGTTTCAAATTCAACGGGAATCCATTTTTGGCCATTTGGGGACAGCACAAAGTCAGTAGTTTTAGCAACATAATTGTCGAAATATGGATTTATTTGAGTTGGCTTTTTTCTGGCATAACTCCATAATTCCACAGTAGATATGGACATGTTGGGCATCCTTACAAACGTCAAAAGCTGTAGTATGCGAATCAGGTTTCAAATTCAACGAGAATCCAAATTCGGCCATTTGGGGAAGCGCAAAGTCAGGAGGTTTAGCAAAAAATCTGGATTTGTTTGAATTGGCTTTTTTCTGGCTTTTCTCCATAATTCCACAGTAGATAAGGACATGTTGGGCAAACCTACATAGGTGAGGAGCTGTAGTATGCGAATCAGGTTTCAAATTCAACGGGTATCGATATTTGGCCGTTTGGGGACAGAACAAAGTCAGGAGGTTTAGCAACATAATTGTCGAAATCTGGATTTGTTTGAGTTGGCTTTTTTCTGGCTTTTCTCCATAATTCCACAGTAGATATGGACATGTTGGGCATACCTACAAACGTGAAGAGCTGTAGTATGCAAATCAGGTTTCAAATTCAACGGGAATCCAAATTCGGCCATTTGCGGAAGCGCAAAGTCAGGAGGTTTAGCAACAAATCTGGATTTGTTTGAGTTGGCTTTTTTCTGGCTTTTCTCCATAATTCCACAGTAGATATGGACATGTTGGGCATACCAACAAACGTGAAGAGCTGTTGTATGTGAATCAGGTTTCAAATTCAACAGGAATCCATATTTGGCCGTTTGGGGACAACACAAAGTCAGGATGTTTAGCAACATAATTATCGAAATCTGGATTGTTTGGGTTGGCTTTTGTCTGGCTTTTCTCCATAATTCCACATTAGATATGGACATGTTGGACATACCTACAAAGGTGAAGAGCTGTAGTATGCAAATCAGGTTTCAAATTCAACGGGTATCGATATTTGGCCATTTGGGGACAGCACAAAGTCAGGAGGTTTAGCAACAAATCTGGATTTGTTTGAGTTGGCTTTTTTTCTGGCTTTTCTCCATAATTCCACAGTAGATATGGACATGTTGGGCATCCCTAGAAACATGAAGAGCTGTAGTATGCGAATCAGGTTTCAAATTCAACGGGAATCGATATTTGGCCGTTTGGGGACAGCACAAAGTCAGTAGGTTTAGCAACATATTTGTAGAAATCTGGATTTGTTTGAGTTGGCTTTTTTCTGGCGTAACTCCATAATTCCACAGTAGATATGGACATGTTGGGCATCCTCACAAACGTCAAAAGCTGTAGTATGCGAATCAGGTTTCAAATTCAACGAGAATCCAAATTCGGCCATTTGGGGAAGCGCAAAGTCAGGAGGTTTAGCAACAAATCTGGATTTGTTTGAATTGGCTTTTTTCTGGCTTTTCTCCATAATTCCACAGTAGATAAGGACATGTTGGGCAAACCTACATACGTGAGGAGCTGTAGTATGCGAATCAGGTTTCAAATTCAACGGGAATCCAAATTCGGCCATTTGCGGAAGCGCAAAGTCAGGAGGTTTAGCAACAAATCTGGATTTGTTTGAGTTGGCTTTTTTCTGGCTTTTCTCCATGATTCCACAGTAGATATGGACATGTTGGACATACCAACAAACGTGAAGAGCTGTTGTATGTGAATCAGGTTTCAAATTCAACAGGAATCCATATTTGGCCGTTTGGGGACAGCACAAAGTCAGGAGGTTTAGCAACATATTTGTCGAAATCTGGATTCGTTTGAGTTGGCTTTTTTATGGCTTTTCTCCATAATTCCAGAGTAGATATGGACATGTTGGGCATACCTACAAACGTGAAGAGCTGTAGTATGCAAATCAGGTTTCAAATTCAACGGGAATCCAAATTCGGCCATGTGGGAAAGCGCATAGTCAGGAGATTTAGCAAAAAATCTGGATATATTTGAGTTGGCTTTTTTCTGGCTTTTCTCCATAATTCCACAGTAGATATGGACATGTTGGGCATAACAACAAACGTGAAGAGCTGTAGTATGTGAATCAGGTTTCAAATTCAACGGGTATCGATATTTGGCCATTTGGGGACAGCACAAAGTCAGGAGGTTTAGCAACAAATCTGGATTTGTTTGAGTTGGCTTTTTTTCTGGCTTTTCTCCATAATTCCACAGTAGATATGGACATGTTGGGCATCCCTAGAAACATGAAGAGCTGTAGTATGCGAATCAGTTTTCAAATTCAACGGGAATCGATATTTGGCCGTTTGGGGACAGCACAAAGTCAGGAGGTTTAGCAACATATTTGTAGAAATCTGGATTTGTTTGAGTTGGCTTTTTTCTGGCGTAACTCCATAATTCCACAGTAGATATGGACATGTTGGGCATCCTCACAAACGTCAAAAGCTGTAGTATGCGAATCAGGTTTCAAATTCAATGAGAATCCAAATTCGGCCATTTGGGGAAGCGCAAAGTCAGGAGGTTTAGCAACAAATCTGGATTTGTTTGAATTGGCTTTTTTCTGGCTTTTCTCCATAATTCCACAGTAGATCAGGACATGTTGGGCAAACCTACATACGTGAGGAGCTGTAGTATGCGAATCAGGTTTCAAATTCAACGGGTATCGATATTTGGCCGTTTGGGGACAGAACAAAGTCAGGAGGTTTAGCAACATAATTGTCGAAATCTGGATTTGGTTAAGTTGGCTTTTTCTGGCTTTTCTCCATAATTCCACAGTAGATATGGACAGGTTGGGCATCCCTAGAAACATGAAGAGTTGTAGTATGCGAATCAGGTTTCAAATTCAACGGGAATCGATATTTGGCCGTTTGGGGACAGCACAAAGTCAGTAGGTTTAGCAACATATTTGTAGAAATCTGGATTTGTTTGAGTTGGCTTTTTTCTGGCTTTTCTCCATAATTCCACAGTAGATATGGACATGTTGGGCATACCAACAAACGTGAAGAGCTGTAGTATGTGAATCAGGTTTCAAATTCAACGGGAATCCATTTTTGGCCATTTGGGGACAGCACAAAGTCAGTAGTTTTAGCAACATAATTGTCGAAATATGGATTTATTTGAGTTGGATTTTTTCTGGCATGACTCCATAATTCCACAGTAGATATGGACATGTTGGGCATCCTTACAAACGTCAAAAGCTGTAGTATGCGAATCAGGTTTCAAATTCAACGAGAATCCAAATTCGGCCATTTGGGGAAGCGCAAAGTCAGGAGGTTAAGCAACAAATCTGGATTTGTTTGAATTGGCTTTTTTCTGGCTTTTCTCCATAATTCCACAGTAGATAAGAACATGTTGGGCAAACCTACATACGTGAGGAGCTGTAGTATGCAAATCAGGTTTCAAATTCAACGGGAATCCAAATTCGGCCATTTGCGGAAGCGCAAAGTCAGGAGGTTTAGCAACAAATCTGGATTTGTTTGAGTTGGCTTTTTTCTGGCTTTTCTCCATGATTCCACAGTAGATATGGACATGTTGGACATACCAACAAACGTGAAGAGCTGTTGTATGTGAATCAGGTTTCAAATTCAACAGGAATCCATATTTGGCCGTTTGGGGACAGCACAAAGTCAGGAGGTTTAGCAACATATTTGTCGAAATCTGGATTCGTTTGAGTTGGCTTTTTTATGGCTTTTCTCCATAATTCCACATTAGATATGGACATGTTGGACATACCTACAAAGGTGAAGAGCTGTAGTATGCAAATCAGGTTTCAAATTCAACGGGTATCGATATTTGGCCATTTGGGCACAGCACAAAGTCAGGAGGTTTAGCAACAAATCTGGATTTGTTTGAGTTGGCTTTTTTTCTGGCTTTTCTCCATAATTCCACAGTAGATATGGACATGTTGGGCATCCCTAGAAACATGAAGAGCTATAGTATGCGAATCAGGTTTCAAATTCAACGGGAATCGATATTTGGCCGTTTGGGGACAGCACAAAGTCAGTAGGTTTAGCAACATATTTGTAGAAATCTGGATTTGTTTGAGTTGGCTTTTTTCTGGCATTCTCCATAATTCCACAGTAGATATGGACATGTTGGGCATCCCAACAAACGTGAAGAGCTGTAGTATGTGAATCAGGTTTCAAATTCAACGGGAATCCATTTTTGGCCATTTGGGGACAGCACAAAGTCAGTAGTTTTAGCAACATAATTGTCGAAATATGGATTTATTTGAGTTGGCTTTTTTCTGGCATAACTCCATAATTCCACAGTAGATATGGACATGTTGGGCATCCTTACAAACGTCAAAAGCTGTAGTATGCGAATCAGGTTTCAAATTCAACGAGAATCCAAATTCGGCCATTTGGGGAAGCGCAAAGTCAGGAGGTTTAGCAAAAAATCTGGATTTGTTTGAATTGGCTTTTTTCTGGCTTTTCTCCATAATTCCACAGTAGATAAGGACATGTTGGGCAAACCTACATAGGTGAGGAGCTGTAGTATGCGAATCAGGTTTCAAATTCAACGGGTATCGATATTTGGCCGTTTGGGGACAGAACAAAGTCAGGAGGTTTAGCAACATAATTGTCGAAATCTGGATTTGTTTGAGTTGGCTTTTTTCTGGCTTTTCTCCATAATTCCACAGTAGATATGGACATGTTGGGCATACCTACAAACGTGAAGAGCTGTAGTATGCAAATCAGGTTTCAAATTCAACGGGAATCCAAATTCGGCCATTTGCGGAAGCGCAAAGTCAGGAGGTTTAGCAACAAATCTGGATTTGTTTGAGTTGGCTTTTTTCTGGCTTTTCTCCATAATTCCACAGTAGATATGGACATGTTGGGCATACCAACAAACGTGAAGAGCTGTTGTATGTGAATCAGGTTTCAAATTCAACAGGAATCCATATTTGGCCGTTTGGGGACAGCACAAAGTCAGGATGTTTAGCAACATAATTATCGAAATCTGGATTGTTTGGGTTGGCTTTTGTCTGGCTTTTCTCCATAATTCCACATTAGATATGGACATGTTGGACATACCTACAAAGGTGAAGAGCTGTAGTATGCAAATCAGGTTTCAAATTCAACGGGTATCGATATTTGGCCATTTGGGGACAGCACAAAGTCAGGAGGTTTAGCAACAAATCTGGATTTGTTTGAGTTGGCTTTTTTTCTGGCTTTTCTCCATAATTCCACAGTAGATATGGACATGTTGGGCATCCCTAGAAACATGAAGAGCTGTAGTATGCGAATCAGGTTTCAAATTCAACGGGAATCGATATTTGGCCGTTTGGGGACAGCACAAAGTCAGTAGGTTTAGCAACATATTTGTAGAAATCTGGATTTGTTTGAGTTGGCTTTTTTCTGGCGTAACTCCATAATTCCACAGTAGATATGGACATGTTGGGCATCCTCACAAACGTCAAAAGCTGTAGTATGCGAATCAGGTTTCAAATTCAACGAGAATCCAAATTCGGCCATTTGGGGAAGCGCAAAGTCAGGAGGTTTAGCAACAAATCTGGATTTGTTTGAATTGGCTTTTTTCTGGCTTTTCTCCATAATTCCACAGTAGATAAGGACATGTTGGGCAAACCTACATACGTGAGGAGCTGTAGTATGCGAATCAGGTTTCAAATTCAACGGGTATCGATATTTGGCCGTTTGGGGACAGAACAAAGTCAGGAGGTTTAGCAACATAATTGTCGAAATCTGGATTTGGTTAAGTTGGCTTTTTCTGGCTTTTCTCCATAATTCCACAGTAGATATGGACAGGTTGGGCATCCCTAGAAACATGAAGAGTTGTAGTATGCGAATCAGGTTTCAAATTCAACGGGAATCGATATTTGGCCGTTTGGGGACAGCACAAAGTCAGTAGGTTTAGCAACATATTTGTAGAAATCTGGATTTGTTTGAGTTGGCTTTTTTCTGGCTTTTCTCCATAATTCCACAGTAGATATGGACATGTTGGGCATACCAACAAACGTGAAGAGCTGTAGTATGTGAATCAGGTTTCAAATTCAACGGGAATCCATTTTTGGCCATTTGGGGACAGCACAAAGTCAGTAGTTTTAGCAACATAATTGTCGAAATATGGATTTATTTGAGTTGGATTTTTTCTGGCATGACTCCATAATTCCACAGTAGATATGGACATGTTGGGCATCCTTACAAACGTCAAAAGCTGTAGTATGCGAATCAGGTTTCAAATTCAACGAGAATCCAAATTCGGCCATTTGGGGAAGCGCAAAGTCAGGAGGTTAAGCAACAAATCTGGATTTGTTTGAATTGGCTTTTTTCTGGCTTTTCTCCATAATTCCACAGTAGATAAGAACATGTTGGGCAAACCTACATACGTGAGGAGCTGTAGTATGCAAATCAGGTTTCAAATTCAACGGGAATCCAAATTCGGCCATTTGCGGAAGCGCAAAGTCAGGAGGTTTAGCAACAAATCTGGATTTGTTTGAGTTGGCTTTTTTCTGGCTTTTCTCCATGATTCCACAGTAGATATGGACATGTTGGACATACCAACAAACGTGAAGAGCTGTTGTATGTGAATCAGGTTTCAAATTCAACAGGAATCCATATTTGGCCGTTTGGGGACAGCACAAAGTCAGGAGGTTTAGCAACATAATTATCGAAATCTGGATTGTTTGGGTTGGCTTTTATCTGGCTTTTCTCCATGATTCCACATTAGATATGGACATGTTGGACATACCTACAAAGGTGAAGAGCTGTAGTATGCAAATCCGGTTTCAAATTCAACGGGTATCGATATTTGGCCATTTGGTGACAGCACAAAGTCAGGAGGTTTAGCAACAAATCTGGATTTGTTTGAGTTGGCTTTTTTCTGTCTTTTCTCCATAATTCCACAGTAGATATGGACATGTTGGGCATACCAACAAACGTGAAGAGCTGTTGTATGTGAATCAGGTTTCAAATTCAACAGGAATCCATATTTGGCCGTTTGGGGACAGCACAAAGTCAGGATGTTTAGCAACATATTTGTCGAAATATGGATTGTTTGAGTTGGCTTTTTTCTGGCTTTTATCCATAATTCCAGAGTAGATATGGACATGTTGGGCATACCTATAAACGTGAAGAGCTGTAGTATGTGAATCAGGTTTCAAATTCAACGGGAATCCATATTTGGCCATTGGGGAAGCGCAAAGTCAGGAGTTTTAGCAACATAATTTTCAAAATCTGGATTTGTTTGAGTTGGCTTTTTTCTGGCTTTACTCCATAATTCCACAGTAGATATGGACATGTTGGCCATACCAACATACGTGAAGAGCTGTAGTATGCGGATCAGGTTTCAAATTAAACGGGAATCGATATTTGGCCGTTTGGGGACAGCACAAAGTCAGGAGGTTTAGCAACATAATTATCGAAATCTGGATTGTTTGGGTTGGCTTTTTTCTGGCTTTTCTCCATAATTCCACAGTAGATATGGACATGTTGGGCATACCAACAAACGTGAAGAGCTGTAGTATGTAAATCAGGTTTCAAATTCAACGGGAATCCAAATTCGGCCATTGGGGAAGCGCAAAGTCAGGAGGTTTAGCAACATAATTTTCAAAATCTGGATTTGTTTGAGTTGGCTTTTTTCTGGCTTTACTCCATAATTCCACAGTAGATATGGACATGTTGGCCATAGCAACATATGTGAAGAGCTGTAGTATGCGGATCAGGTTTCAAATTCAACGGGAATCGATATTTGGCCGTTTGGGGACAGCACAAAGTCAGGAGGTTTATCAACATAATTATCGAAATCTGGATTGTTTGGGTTGACTTTTTTCTGGCTTTACTCCATAATTCCACAGTAGATATGGACATGTTGGGCATACCAACAAACGTGAAGAGCTGTAGTATGTGAATCAGGTTTCAAATTCAACGGGAATCCATTTTTGGCCATTTGGGGACAGCACAAAGTCAGTAGTTTTAGCAACATAATTGTCGAAATATGGATTTATTTGAGTTGGCTTTTTTCTTGCATGACTCCATAATTCCACAGTAGATATGGACATGTTGGGCATCCTTACAAACGTCAAAAGCTGTAGTATGCGAATCAGGTTTCAAATTCAACGAGAATCGAAATTCGGCCATTTGGGGAAGCGCAAAGTCAGGAGGTTTAGCAAAAAATCTGGATTTGTTTGAATTGGCTTTTTTCTGGCTTTTCTCCATAATTCCACAGTAGATAAGGACATGTTGGGCAAACATACATAGGTGAGGAGCTGTAGTTTGCGAATCAGGTTTCAAATTCAACGGGTATCGATATTTGGCCGTTTGGGGACAGAACAAAGTCAGGAGGTTTAGCAACATAATTGTCGAAATCTGGATTTGTTTGAGTTGGCTTTTTTTCTGGCTTTTCTCCATAATTCCACAGTAGATATGGACATGTTGGGCATACCTACAAACGTGAAGAGCTGTAGTATGCAAATCAGGTTTCAAATTCAACGGGATTCCAAATTCGGCCATTTGCGGAAGCGCAAAGTCAGGAGATTTAGCAACAAATCTGGATATATTTGAGTTGGCTTTTTTCTGGCTTTTCTCCATAATTCCACAGTAGATATGGACATGTTGGGCATACCAACAAACGTGAAGAGCTGTAGTATGTGAATCAGGTTTCAAATTCAACGGGAATCCATTTTTGGCCATTTGGGGAAGCGCAAAGTCAGGAGGTTTAGCAACATAATTTTCAAAATCTGGATTTGTTTGAGTTGGCTTTTTTCTGGCTTTACTCCATAATTCCACAGTAGATATGGACATGTTGGGCATACCAACAAACGTGAAGAGCTGTAGTATGCGAATCAGATTTCAAATTCAACGAGAATCCAAATTAGGCCATTTGGTGAAGCGCAAAGTCAGGAGGTTTAGCAAAAAATCTGGATTTGTTTGAATTGGCTTTTTTCTGGCTTTTCTCCATAATTCCACAGTAGATAAGGACATGTTGGGCAAACCTACATAGGTGAGGAGCTGTAGTATGCGAATCAGGTTTCAAATTCAACGGGTATTGATATTTGGCCGTTTGGGGACAGAACAAAGTCAGGAGGTTTAGCAACATAATTGTCGAAATCTGGATTTGTTTGAGTTGGCTTTTTTCTGGCTTTTCTCCATAATTCCACAGTAGATATGGACATGTTGGGCATACCTACAAACGTGAAGAGCTGTAGTATGCAAATCAGGTTTCAAATTCAACGGGAATCCAAATTCGGCCATTTGCGGAAGCGCAAAGTCAGGAGGTTTAGCAACAAATCTGGATTTGTTTGAGTTGGCTTTTTTCTGGCTTTTCTCCATAATTCCACAGTAGATATGGACATGTTGGACATACCTACAAAGGTGAAGAGCTGTAGTATGCAAATCAGGTTTCAAATTCAACGGGTATCGATATTTGGCCATTTGGGGACAGCACAAAGTCAGAAGGTTTAGCAACAAATCTGGATTTGTTTGAGTTGGCTTTTTTTCTGGCTTTTCTCCATAATTCCACAGTAGATATGGACATGTTGGGCATCCCTAGAAACATGAAGAGCTGTAGTATGCGAATCAGGTTTCAAATTCAACGGGTATCGATATTTGGCCGTTTGGGGACAGAACAAAGTCAGGAGGTTTAGCAACATAAGTGTCGAAATCTGGATTTGGTTGAGTTGGCTTTTTCTGGCTTTTCTCCATAATTCCACAGTAGATATGGACAGGTTGGGCATCCCTAGAAACATGAAGAGCTGTAGTATGTGAATCAGGTTTCAAATTCAACGGGAATCCATTTTTGGCCATTTGGGGACAGCACAAAGTCAGTAGTTTTAGCAACATAATTGTCGAAATATGGATTTATTAGAGTTGGCTTTTTTCTGGCATAACTCCATAATTCCACAGTAGATATGGACATGTTGGGCATCCTTACAAACGTCAAAAGCTGTAGTATGCGAATCAGGTTTCAAATTCAACGAGAATCCAAATTCGGCCATTTGGGGAAGCGCAAAGTCAGGAGGTTAAGCAACAAATCTGGATTTGTTTGAATTGGCTTTTTTCTGGCTTTTCTCCATAATTCCACAGTAGATAAGGACATGTTGGGCAAACCTACATACGTGAGGAGCTGTAGTATGCGAATCACGTTTCAAATTCAACGGGTATCGATATTTGGCCGTTTGGGGACAGAACAAAGTCAGGAGGTTTAGCAACATAATTGTCGAAATCTGGATTTGTTTGAGTTGGCTTTTTTTCTGGCTTTTCTCCATAATTCCACAGTAGATATGGACATGTTGGGCATACCTACAAACGTGAAGAGCTGTAGTATGCAAATCAGGTTTCAAATTCAACGGGATTCCAAATTCGGCCATTTGCGGAAGCGCAAAGTCAGGAGATTTAGCAACAAATCTGGATATATTTGAGTTGGCTTTTTTCTGGCTTTTCTCCATAATTCCACAGTAGATATGGACATGTTGGGCATACCAACAAACGTGAAGAGCTGTAGTATGTGAATCAGGTTTCAAATTCAACGGGAATCCATTTTTGGCCATTTGGGGAAGCGCAAAGTCAGGAGGTTTAGCAACATAATTTTCAAAATTTGGATTTGTTTGAGTTGGCTTTTTTCTGGCTTTACTCCATAATTCCACAGTAGATATGGACATGTTGGGCATACCAACAAACGTGAAGAGCTGTAGTATGCGAATCAGGTTTCAAATTCAACGAGAATCCAAATTAGGCCATTTGGTGAAGCGCAAAGTCAGGAGGTTTAGCAAAAAATCTGGATTTGTTTGAATTGGCTTTTTTCTGGCTTTTCTCCATAATTCCACAGTAGATAAGGACATGTTGGGCAAACCTACATAGGTGAGGAGCTGTAGTATGCGAATCAGGTTTCAAATTCAACGGGTCTCGATATTTGGCCGTTTGGGGACAGAACAAAGTCAGGAGGTTTAGCAACATAATTGTCGAAATCTGGATTTGTTTGAGTTGGCTTTTTTCTGGCTTTTCTCCATAATTCCACAGTAGATATGGACATGTTGGGCATACCTACAAACGTGAAGAGCTGTAGTATGCAAATCAGGTTTCAAATTCAACAGGAATCCAAATTCGGCCATTTGCGGAAGCGCAAAGTCAGGAGGTTTAGCAGCAAATCTGGATTTGTTTGAGTTGGCTTTTTTCTGGCTTTTCTCCATAATTCCACAGTAGATATGGACATGTTGGGCATACCAACAAACGTGAAGAGCTGTTGTATGTGAATCAGGTTTCAAATTCAACAGGAATCCATATTTGGCCGTTTGGGGACAGCACAAAGTCAGGATGTTTAGCAACATAATTATCGAAATCTGGATTGTTTGGGTTGGCTTTTGTCTGGCTTTTCTCCATAATTCCACATTAGATATGGACATGTTGGACATACCTACAAAGGTGAAGAGCTGTAGTATGCAAATCAGGTTTCAAATTCAACGGGTATCGATATTTGGCCATTTGGGGACAGCACAAAGTCAGGAGGTTTAGCAACAAATCTGGATTTGTTTGAGTTGGCTTTTTTTCTGGCTTTTCTCCATAATTCCACAGTAGATATGGACATGTTGGGCATCCCAACAAACGTGAAGAGCTGTAGTATGTGAATCAGGTTTCAAATTCCACGGGAATCCATTTTTGGCCATTTGGGGAGAGCACAAAGTCAGTAGTTTTAGCAACATAATTGTCGAAATATGGATTTATTTGAGTTGGCTTTTTTCTGGCATAACTCCATAATTCCACAGTAGATATGGACATGTTGGGCATCCTCACAAACGTCTAAAGCTGTAGTATGCGAATCAGGTTTCAAATTCAACGAGAATCCAAATTCGGCCATTTGGGGAAGCGCAAAGTCAGGAGGTTTAGCAACAAATCTGGATTTGTTTGAATTGGCTTTTTTCTGGCTTTTCTCCATAATTCCACAGTAGATAAGGACATGTTGGGCAAACCTACATACGTGAGGAGCTGTAGTATGCGAATCAGGTTTCAAATTCAACGGGTATCGATATTTGGCCGTTTGGGGACAGAACAAAGTCAGGAGGTTTAGCAACATAAGTGTCGAAATCTGGATTTGGTTGAGTTGGCTTTTTCTGGCTTTTCTCCATAATTCCACAGTAGATATGGACAGGTTGGGCATCCCTAGAAACATGAAGAGCTGTAGTATGTGAATCAGGTTTCAAATTCAAAGGGAATCCATTTTTGGCCATTTGGGGACAGCACAAAGTCAGTAGTTTTAGCAACATAATTGTCGAAATATGGATTTATTTGAGTTGGCTTTTTTCTGGCATAACTCCATAATTCCACAGTAGATATGGACATGTTGGGCATCCTCACAAACGTCTAAAGCTGTAGTATGCGAATCAGGTTTCAAATTCAACGAGAATCCAAATTCGGCCATTTGGGGAAGCGCAAAGTCAGGAGGTTAAGCAACAAATCTGGATTTGTTTGAATTGGCTTTTTTCTGGCTTTTCTCCATAATTCCACAGTAGATAAGGACATGTTGGGCAAACCTACATACGTGAGGAGCTGTAGTATGCGAATCACGTTTCAAATTCAACGGGTATCGATATTTGGCCGTTTGGGGACAGAACAAAATCAGGAGGTTTAGCAACATAATTGTCGAAATCTGGATTTGGTTGAGTTGGCTTTTTCTGGCTTTTCTCCATAATTCCACAGTAGATATGGACATGTTGGGCATACCTACAAACGTGAAGAGCTGTAGTATGCAAATCAGGTTTCAAATTCAACGGGAATCCAAATTCGGCCATTTGCGGAAGCGCAAAGTCAGGAGGTTTAGCAACAAATCTGGATTTGTTTGAGTTGGCTTTTTTCTGGCTTTTCTCCATGATTCCACAGTAGATATGGACATGTTGGACATACCAACAAACGTGAAGAGCTGTTGTATGTGAATCAGGTTTCAAATTCAACAGGAATCCATATTTGGCCGTTTGGGGACAGCACAAAGTCAGGAGGTTTAGCAACATATTTGTCGAAATCTGGATTCGTTTGAGTTGGCTTTTTTATGGCTTTTCTCCATAATTCCACAGTAGATATGGACATGTTGGCCATACCAACATACGTGAAGAGCTGTAGTATGCGGATCAGGTTTCAAATTCAACGGGAATCGATATTTGGCCGTTTGGGGACAGCACAAAGTCAGGAGGTTTAGCAACATAATTATCGAAATCTGGATTGTTTGGGTTGGCTTTTATCTGGCTTTTCTCCATGATTCCACATTAGATATGGACATGTTGGACATACCTACAAAGGTGAAGAGCTGTAGTATGCAAATCCGGTTTCAAATTCAACGGGTATCGATATTTGGCCATTTGGTGACAGCACAAAGTCAGGAGGTTTAGCAACAAATCTGGATTTGTTTGAGTTGGCTTTTTTCTGTCTTTTCTCCATAATTCCACAGTAGATATGGACATGTTGGGCATACCAACAAACGTGAAGAGCTGTTGTATGTGAATCAGGTTTCAAATTCAACAGGAATCCATATTTGGCCGTTTGGGGACAGCACAAAGTCAGGATGTTTAGCAACATATTTGTCGAAATCTGGATTGTTTGAGTTGGCTTTTTTCTGGCTTTTATCCATAATTCCAGAGTAGATATGGACATGTTGGGCATACCTATAAACGTGAAGAGCTGTAGTATGTGAATCAGGTTTCAAATTCAACAGGAATCCATATTTGGCCATTGGGGAAGCGCAAAGTCAGGAGGTTTAGCAACATAATTTTCAAAATCTGGATTTGTTTGAGTTGTCTTTTTTCTGGCTTTACTCCATAATTCCACAGTAGATATGGACATGTTGGCCATACCAACATACGTGAAGAGCTGTAGTATGCGGATCAGGTTTCAAATTAAACGGGAATCGATATTTGGCCGTTTGGGGACAGCACAAAGTCAGGAGGTTTAGCAACATAATTATCGAAATCTGGATTGTTTGGGTTGGCTTTTTTCTGGCTTTTCTCCATAATTCCACAGTAGATATGGACATGTTGGGCATACCAACAAACGTGAAGAGCTGTAGTATGCAAATCAGGTTTCAAATTCAACGGGAATCCAAATTCGGCCATTGGGGAAGCGCAAAGTCAGGAGGTTTAGCAACATAATTTTCAAAATCTGGATTTGTTTGAGTTGGCTTTTTTCTGGCTTTACTCCATAATTCCACAGTAGATATGGACATGTTGGCCATACCAACATATGTGAAGAGCTGTAGTATGCGGATCAGGTTTCAAATTCAACGGGAATCGATATTTGGCCGTTTGGGGACAGCACAAAGTCAGGAGGTTTAGCAACATAATTATCGAAATCTGGATTGTTTGGGTTGGCTTTTTTCTGGCTTTACTCCATAATTCCACAGTAGATATGGACATGTTGGGCATACCAACAAACGTGAAGAGCTGTAGTATGTGAATCAGGTTTCAAATTCAACGGGAATCCATTTTTGGCCATTTGGGGACAGCACAAAGTCAGTAGTTTTAGCAACATAATTGTCGAAATATGGATTTATTTGAGTTGGCTTTTTTCTTGCATGACTCCATAATTCCACAGTAGATATGGACATGTTGGGCATCCTTACAAACGTCAAAAGCTGTAGTATGCGAATCAGGTTTCAAATTCAACGAGAATCGAAATTCGGCCATTTGGGGAAGCGCAAAGTCAGGAGGTTTAGCAAAAAATCTGGATTTGTTTGAATTGGCTTTTTTCTGGCTTTTCTCCATAATTCCACAGTAGATAAGGACATGTTGGGCAAACCTACATAGGTGAGGAGCTGTAGTATGCGAATCAGGTTTCAAATTCAACGGGTATCGATATTTGGCCGTTTGGGGACAGAACAAAGTCAGGAGGTTTAGCAACATAATTGTCGAAATCTGGATTTGTTTGAGTTGGCTTTTTTCTGGCTTTTCTCCATAATTCCACAGTAGATATGGACATGTTGGGCATACCTACAAACGTGAAGAGCTGTAGTCTGCAAATCAGGTTTCAAATTCAACGGGATTCCAAATTCGGCCATTTGCGGAAGCGCAAAGTCAGGAGATTTAGCAACAAATCTGGATATATTTGAGTTGGCTTTTTTCTGGCTTTTCTCCATAATTCCACAGTAGATATGGACATGTTGGGCATACCAACAAACGTGAAGAGCTGTAGTATGTGAATCAGGTTTCAAATTCAACGGGAATCCATTTTTGGCCATTTGGGGAAGCGCAAAGTCAGGAGGTTTAGCAACATAATTTTCAAAATCTGGATTTGTTTGAGTTGGCTTTTTTCTGGCTTTACTCCATAATTCCACAGTAGATATGGACATGTTGGGCATACCAACAAACGTGAAGAGCTGTAGTATGCGAATCAGGTTTCAAATTCAACGAGAATCCAAATTAGGCCATTTGGTGAAGCGCAAAGTCAGGAGGTTTAGCAAAAAATCTGGATTTGTTTGAATTGGCTTTTTTCTGGCTTTTCTCCATAATTCCACAGTAGATAAGGACATGTTGGGCAAACCTACATAGGTGAGGAGCTGTAGTATGCGAATCAGGTTTCAAATTCAACGGGTCTCGATATTTGGCCGTTTGGGGACAGAACAAAGTCAGGAGGTTTAGCAACATAATTGTCGAAATCTGGATTTGTTTGAGTTGGCTTTTTTCTGGCTTTTCTCCATAATTCCACAGTAGATATGGACATGTTGGGCATACCTACAAACGTGAAGAGCTGTAGTATGCAAATCAGGTTTCAAATTCAACAGGAATCCAAATTCGGCCATTTGCGGAAGCGCAAAGTCAGGAGGTTTAGCAACAAATCTGGATTTGTTTGAGTTGGCTTTTTTCTGGCTTTTCTCCATAATTCCACAGTAGATATGGACATGTTGGGCATACCAACAAACGTGAAGAGCTGTTGTATGTGAATCAGGTTTCAAATTCAACAGGAATCCATATTTGGCCGTTTGGGGACAGCACAAAGTCAGGATGTTTAGCAACATAATTATCGAAATCTGGATTGTTTGGGTTGGCTTTTGTCTGGCTTTTCTCCATAATTCCACATTAGATATGGACATGTTGGACATACCTACAAAGGTGAAGAGCTGTAGTATGCAAATCAGGTTTCAAATTCAACGGGTATCGATATTTGGCCATTTGGGGACAGCACAAAGTCAGGAGGTTTAGCAACAAATCTGGATTTGTTTGAGTTGGCTTTTTTTCTGGCTTTTCTCCATAATTCCACAGTAGATATGGACATGTTGGGCATCCCAACAAACGTGAAGAGCTGTAGTATGTGAATCAGGTTTCAAATTCAACGGGAATCCATTTTTGGCCATTTGGGGAGAGCACAAAGTCAGTAGTTTTAGCAACATAATTGTCGAAATATGGATTTATTTGAGTTGGCTTTTTTCTGGCATAACTCCATAATTCCACAGTAGATATGGACATGTTGGGCATCCTCACAAACGTCTAAAGCTGTAGTATGCGAATCAGGTTTCAAATTCAACGAGAATCCAAATTCGGCCATTTGGGGAAGCGCAAAGTCAGGAGGTTTAGCAACAAATCTGGATTTGTTTGAATTGGCTTTTTTCTGGCTTTTCTCCATAATTCCACAGTAGATAAGGACATGTTGGGCAAACCTACATACGTGAGGAGCTGTAGTATGCGAATCAGGTTTCAAATTCAACGGGTATCGATATTTGGCCGTTTGGGGACAGAACAAAGTCAGGAGGTTTAGCAACATAAGTGTCGAAATCTGGATTTGGTTGAGTTGGCTTTTTCTGGCTTTTCTCCATAATTCCACAGTAGATATGGACAGGTTGGGCATCCCTAGAAACATGAAGAGCTGTAGTATGTGAATCAGGTTTCAAATTCAACGGGAATCCATTTTTGGCCATTTGGGGACAGCACAAAGTCAGTAGTTTTAGCAACATAATTGTCGAAATATGGATTTATTTGAGTTGGCTTTTTTCTGGCATAACTCCATAATTCCACAGTAGATATGGACATGTTGGGCATCCTTACAAACGTCAAAAGCTGTAGTATGCGAATCAGGTTTCAAATTCAACGAGAATCCAAATTCGGCCATTTGGGGAAGCGCAAAGTCAGGAGGTTAAGCAACAAATCTGGATTTGTTTGAATTGGCTTTTTTCTGGCTTTTCTCCATAATTCCACAGTAGATAAGGACATGTTGGGCAAACCTACATAAGTGAGGAGCCGTAGTATGCGAATCACGTTTCAAATTCAACGGGTATCGATATTTGGCCGTTTGGGGACAGAACAAAATCAGGAGGTTTAGCAACATAATTGTCGAAATCTGGATTTGGTTGAGTTGGCTTTTTCTGGCTTTTCTCCATGATTCCACAGTAGATATGGACATGTTGGACATACCAACAAACGTGAAGAGCTGTTGTATGTGAATCAGGTTTCAAATTCAACAGGAATCCATATTTGGCCGTTTGGGGACAGCACAAAGTCAGGAGGTTTAGCAACATATTTGTCGAAATCTGGATTCGTTTGAGTTGGCTTTTTTATGGCTTTTCTCCATAATTCCACAGTAGATATGGACATGTTGGCCATACCAACATACGGGAAGAGCTGTAGTATGCGGATCAGGTTTCAAATTCAACGGGAATCGATATTTGGCCGTTTGGGGACAGCACAAAGTCAGGAGGTTTAGCAACATAATTATCGAAATCTGGATTGTTTGGGTTGGCTTTTATCTGGCTTTTCTCCATGATTCCACATTAGATATGGACATGTTGGACATACCTACAAAGGTGAAGAGCTGTAGTATGCAAATCCGGTTTCAAATTCAACGGGTATCGATATTTGGCCATTTGGTGACAGCACAAAGTCAGGAGGTTTAGCAACAAATCTGGATTTGTTTGAGTTGGCTTTTTTCTGTCTTTTCTCCATAATTCCACAGTAGATATGGACATGTTGGGCATACCAACAAACGTGAAGAGCTGTTGTATGTGAATCAGGTTTCAAATTCAACAGGAATCCATATTTGGCCGTTTGGGGACAGCACAAAGTCAGGATGTTTAGCAACATATTTGTCGAAATCTGGATTGTTTGAGTTGGCTTTTTTCTGGCTTTTATCCATAATTCCAGAGTAGATATGGACATGTTGGGCATACCTATAAACGTGAAGAGCTGTAGTATGTGAATCAGGTTTCAAATTCAACAGGAATCCATATTTGGCCATTGGGGAAGCGCAAAGTCAGGAGGTTTAGCAACATAATTTTCAAAATCTGGATTTGTTTGAGTTGGCTTTTTTCTGGCTTTACTCCATAATTCCACAGTAGATATGGACATGTTGGCCATACCAACATACGGGAAGAGCTGTAGTATGCGGATCAGGTTTCAAATTAAACGGGAATCGATATTTGGCCGTTTGGGGACAGCACAAAGTCAGGAGGTTTAGCAACATAATTATCGAAATCTGGATTGTTTGGGTTGGCTTTTTTCTGGCTTTTCTCCATAATTCCACAGTAGATATGGACATGTTGGGCATACCAACAAACGTGAAGAGCTGTAGTATGCAAATCAGGTTTCAAATTCAACGGGAATCCAAATTCGGCCATTGGGGAAGCGCAAAGTCAGGAGGTTTAGCAACATAATTTTCAAAATCTGGATTTGTTTCAGTTGGCTTTTTTCTGGCTTTACTCCATAATTCCACAGTAGATATGGACATGTTGGCCATACCAACATATGTGAAGAGCTGTAGTATGCGGATCAGGTTTCAAATTCAACGGGAATCGATATTTGGCCGTTTGGGGACAGCACAAAGTCAGGAGGTTTAGCAACATAATTATCGAAATCTGGATTGTTTGGGTTGGCTTTTTTCTGGCTTTACTCCATAATTCCACAGTAGATATGGACATGTTGGGCATACCAACAAACGTGAAGAGCTGTAGTATGCGAATCAGGTTTCAAATTCAACGAGAATCCAAATTAGGCCATTTGGTGAAGCGCAAAGTCAGGAGGTTTAGCAAAAAATCTGGATTTGTTTGAATTGGCTTTTTTCTGGCTTTTCTCCATAATTCCACAGTAGATAAGGACATGTTGGGCAAACCTACATAGGTGAGGAGCTGTAGTATGCGAATCAGGTTTCAAATTCAACGGGTCTCGATATTTGGCCGTTTGGGGACAGAACAAAGTCAGGAGGTTTAGCAACATAATTGTCGAAATCTGGATTTGTTTGAGTTGGCTTTTTTCTGGCTTTTCTCCATAATTCCACAGTAGATATGGACATGTTGGGCATACCTACAAACGTGAAGAGCTGTAGTATGCAAATCAGGTTTCAAATTCAACAGGAATCCAAATTCGGCCATTTGCGGAAGCGCAAAGTCAGGAGGTTTAGCAACAAATCTGGATTTGTTTGAGTTGGCTTTTTTCTGGCTTTTCTCCATAATTCCACAGTAGATATGGACATGTTGGGCATACCAACAAACGTGAAGAGCTGTTGTATGTGAATCAGGTTTCAAATTCAACAGGAATCCATATTTGGCCGTTTGGGGACAGCACAAAGTCAGGATGTTTAGCAACATAATTATCGAAATCTGGATTGTTTGGGTTGGCTTTTGTCTGGCTTTTCTCCATAATTCCACATTAGATATGGACATGTTGGACATACCTACAAAGGTGAAGAGCTGTAGTATGCAAATCAGGTTTCAAATTCAACGGGTATCGATATTTGGCCATTTGGTGACAACACAAAGTCAGGAGGTTTAGCAACAAATCTGGATTTGTTTGAGTTGGCTTTTTTCTGGCTTTTCTCCATAACTCCACAGTAGATATGGACATGTTGGGCATACCAACAAACGTGAAGAGCTGTTGTATGTGAATCAGGTTTCAAATTCAACAGGAATCCATATTTGGCCGTTTGGGGACAGCACAAAGTCAGGATGTTTAGCAATATATTTGTCGAAATCTGGATTTGTTTGAGTTGGCTTTTTTCTGGCTTTTATCCATAATTCCAAAGTAGATATGGACATGTTGGGCATACCTACAAACGTGAAGAGCTGTAGTATGTGAATCAGGTTTCAAATTCAAAGGGAATCCATATTTGGCCATTGGGGAAGCGCAAAGTCAGGAGGTTTAGCAACATAATTTTCAAAATCTGAATTTGTTTGAGTTGGCTTTTTTCTGGCTTTACTCCATAACTCCACAGTATATATGGACATGTTGGCCATAACAACATACGTGAAGAGCTGTAGTATGCGGATCAGGTTTCAAATTCAACGGGAATCGATATTTGGCCGTTTGGGGACAGCACAAAGTCAGGAGGTTTAGCAACATAATTATCGAAATCTGGATTGTTTGGGTTGGCTTTTTTCTGGCTTTACTCCATAATTCCACAGTAGATATGGACATGATGGGCATACCAACAAACGTGAAGAGCTGTAGTATGTGAATCAGGTTTCAAATTCAACAGGAATCCATATTTGGCCGTTTGGGGACAGCACAAAGTCAGGAGGTTTAGCAACATATTTGTCGAAATCTGGATTGTTTGGGTTGGCTTTTGTCTGGCTTTTCTCCATGATTCCACATTAGATATGGACATGTTGGACATACCTACAAAGGTGAAGAGCTGTAGTATGCAAATCCGGTTTCAAATTCAACGGGTATCGATATTTGGCCATTTGGTGACAGCACAAAATCAGGAGGTTTAGCAACAAATCTGGATTTGTTTGAGTTGGCTTTTTTCTGGCTTTTCTCCATAATTCCACAGTAGATATGGACATGTTGGGCATACCAACAAACGTGAAGAGCTGTTGTATGTGAATCAGGTTTCAAATTCAACAGGAATCCATATTTGGCCGTTTGGGGACAGCACAAAGTCAGGATGTTTAGCAACATATTTGTCGAAATCTGGATTTGTTTGAGTTGGCTTTTTTCTGGCTTTTATCCATAATTCCAAAGTAGATATGGACATGTTGGGCATACCTACAAACGTGAAGAGCTGTAGTATGTGAATCAGGTTTCAAATTCAACGGGAATCCATATTTGGCCATTGGGGAAGCGCAAAGTCAGGAGGTTTAGCAACATAATTTTCAAAATCTGGATTTGTTTGAGTTGGCTTTTTTCTGGCTTCACTCCATAATTCCACAGTAGATATGGACATGTTGGGCATACCAACAAACGTGAAGAGCTGTAGTATGCAAATCAGGTTTCAAATTCAACGGGAATCCAAATTCGGCCATTGGGGAAGCGCAAAGTCAGGAGGTTTAGCAACATAATTTTCAAAATCTGGATTTGTTTGAGTTGGCTTTTTTCTGGCTTTACTCCATAATTCCACAGTAGATATGGACATGTTGGCCATACCAACATACGTGAAGAGCTGTAGTATGCGGATCAGGTTTCAAATTCAACGGGAATCGATATTTGGCCGTTAGGGGACAGCACAAAGTCAGTAGTTTTAGCAACATAATTGTCGAAATATGGATTTATTTGAGTTGGCTTTTTTCTGGCATAACTCCATAATCCCACAGTAGATATGGACATGTTGGGCATCCTTACAAACGTCAAAAGCTGTAGTATGCGAATCAGGTTTCAAATTCAACGAGAATCGAAATTCGGCCATTTGGGGAAGCGCAAAGTCAGGAGGTTTAGCAAAAAATCTGGATTTGTTTGAATTGGCTTTTTTCTGGCTTTTCTCCATAATTCCACAGTAGATAAGGACATGTTGGGCAAACCTACATAGGTGAGGAGCTGTAGTATGCGAATCAGGTTTCAAATTCAACGGGTATCGATATTTGGCCGTTTGGGGACAGAACAAAGTCAGGAGGTTTAGCAACATAATTGTCGAAATCTGGATTTGTTTGAGTTGGCTTTTTTCTGGCTTTTCTCCATAATTCCACAGTAGATATGGACATGTTGGGCATACCTACAAACGTGAAGAGCTGTAGTATGCAAATCAGGTTTCAAATTCAACGGGATTCCAAATTCGGCCATTTGCGGAAGCTCAAAGTCAGGAGATTTAGCAACAAATCTGGATATATTTGAGTTGGTTTTTTTCTGGCTTTTCTCCATAATTCCACAGTAGATATGGACATGTTGGGCATACCAACAAACGTGAAGAGCTGTAGTATGTGAATCAGGTTTCAAATTCAACGGGAATCCATTTTTGGCCATTTGGGGACAGCACAAAGTCAGGAGGTTTAGCAAAACATAATTGTCGAAATCTGGATTTGTTTGAGTTGGCTTGTTCTGGCTTTTCTCCATGATTCCACAGTAGATATGGACATGTTGGGCATACCTACAAACGAGAAGAGCTGTAGTATGCAAATCAGATTTCAAATTCAACGGGAATCCATATTTGGCAGTTTGGGGACAGCACAAAATCAGTAGGTTTAGCAACAAATCTGGATTTGTTTGAGTTGGCTTTTTTCTGGATTTTCTCCATAATTCCACAGTAGATATGGACATGTTGGGCATACCAACAAATGTGAAGAGCTGTTGTATGTGAATCAGGTTTCAAATTCAACAGGAATCCATATTTGGCCGTTTGGGGACAGCACAAAGTCAGGATGTTTAGCAACATAATTTTCAAAATCTGGATTTGTTTGAGTTGGCTTTTTTCTGGCTTCACTCCATAATTCCACAGTAGATATGGACATGTTGGCCATACCAACATACGTGAAGAGCTGTAGTATGCGGATCAGGTTTCAAATTAAACGGGAATCGATATTTGGCCGTTTGGGGACAGCACAAATTCAGGAGGTTTAGCAACATAATTATCGAAATCTGGATTGTTTGGGTTGGCTTTTTTCTGGCTTTTCTCCATAATTCCACAGTAGATATGGACATGTTGTGCATACCAACAAACGTGAAGAGCTGTAGTATGCAAATCAGGTTTCAAATTCAACGGGAATCCAAATTCGGCCATTGGGGAAGCGCAAAGTCAGGAGGTTTAGCAACATAATTTTCAAAATCTGGATTTGTTTGAGTTGGCTTTTTTCTGGCTTTACTCCATAATTCCACAGTAGATATGGACATGTTGGCCATAGCAACATACGTGAAGAGCTGTAGTATGCGGATCAGGTTTCAAATTCAACGGGAATCGATATTTGGCCGTTTGGGGACAGCACAAAGTCAGGAGGTTTAGCAACATAATTATCTAAATCTGGATTGTTTGGGTTGGCTTTTTTCTGGCTTTACTCCATAATTCCACAGTAGATATGGACATGTTGGGCATACCAACAAACGTGAAGAGCTGTAGTATGTGAATCAGGTTTCAAATTCAACGGGAATCCATTTTTGGCCATTTGGGGACAGCACAAAATCAGTAGTTTTAGCAACATAATTGTCGAAATATGGATTTATTTGAGTTGGCTTTTTTCTGGCATAACTCCATAATTCCACAGTAGATATGGACATGTTGGGCATCCTTACAAACGTCAAAAGCTGTAGTATGCGAATCAGGTTTCAAATTCAACGAGAATCGAAATTCGGCCATTTGGGGAAGCGCAAAGTCAGGAGGTTTAGCAAAAAATCTGGATTTGTTTGAATTGGCTTTTTTCTGGCTTTTCTCCATAATTCCACAGTATATAAGGACATGTTGGGCAAACCTACATAGGTGAGGAGCTGTAGTATGCGAATCAGGTTTCAAATTCAACGGGTATCGATATTTGGCCGTTTGGGGACAGAACAAAGTCAGGAGGTTTAGCAACATAATTGTCGAAATCTGGATTTGTTTGAGTTGGCTTTTTTCTGGCTTTTCTCCATAATTCCACAGTAGATATGGACATGATGGGCATACCTACAAACGTGAAGAGCTGTAGTATGCAAATCAGGTTTCAAATTCAACGGGATTCCAAATTCGGCCATTTGCGGAAGCGCAAAGTCAGGAGATTTAGCAACACATCTGGATATATTTGAGTTGGTTTTTTTCTGGCTTTTCTCCATAATTCCACAGTAGATATGGACATGTTGGGCATACCAACAAACGTGAAGAGCTGTAGTATGTGAATCAGGTTTCAAATTCAACGGGAATCCATTTTTGGCCATTTGGGGACAGCACAAAGTCAGGAGGTTTAGCAAAACATAATTGTCGAAATCTGGATTTGTTTGAGTTGGCTTGTTCTGGCTTTTCTCCATGATTCCACAGTAGATATGGACATGTTGGGCATACCTACAAACGTGAAGAGCTGTAGTATGCAAATCAGATTTCAAATTCAACGGGAATCCATATTTGGCAGTTTGGGGACAGCACAAAATCAGTAGGTTTAGCAACAAATCTGGATTTGTTTGAGTTGGCTTTTTTCTGGATTTTCTCCATAATTCCACAGTAGATGTGGACATGTTGGGCATACCTACAAACGTGAAGAGCTGTAGTATGCAAATCAGATTTCGAATTCAACGGGAATTCAAATTCGGCCATTTGGGGAAGCGCAAAGTCAGGAGATTTAGCAACAAATCTGGATTTGTTTGAGTTGGCCTTTTTCTGGCTTTACTCCATAATTCCACAGTAGATATGGACATTTTGGCCATCCCTACAATCGTGAAGAGCTGTAGTATGCGAATCAGGATTCAAATTCAACGTGTATCGATATTTGGCCATTTGGGGACAGCACAAAGTCAGTAGGTTTAACATCATAATTGTCAAAATCTGCATTAGTTTGAGTTGGCTTTTTTCTGGCTTTAATCCATAATTCCACAGTAGATATGGACATGTTGGACATAACAACAAACATGAAGAGATGTAGTATGTGAATCAGGTTTCAAATTCAATGGGAATCCATATTTGGCCATTTCGGGACAGCACAAAGACAGTAGTTTTAGCAACATAATTGTCGAAATCTGGATTTGTTTGAGTTGGCTTTTTTCTGGCTTTACTCTATAATTCCACAGTAGATATGGACATGTTGGGCATACCTACAATCGTGATGAGCTGTAGTTTGCGAATCAGGTTTGAAATTCAACGGGAATCGATATTTGGCCGTTTGGTGACAGCACAAAGTCAGGAGGTTTAGCAACATGATTGTTGAAATCTGGATTAGTTTGAGTTGGCTTTTTTCTGACTTTACTCCATAATTCCACAGTAGATATGGACATGTTGGGCATACCAACAAACGTGAAGAGCTGTAGTATGTGAGTCATGTTTCAAATTCAACGGGAATCGATATTTGGCCATTTGGGGACAGCACAAAGTCAGTAGTTTTAGCAACATAATCATCGAAATCTGGATTTGTTTGCGTTGGCTTTTTTCTGGCTTTTCTCCATAATTCCACAATAGATATGGACATGTTGGGCATACCTACACACTTAAAGAGCTGTAGTATGCAAAGAAGGTTTCAAATTCAACGGGAATCTATATTTGGCAGTTTGGGGACAGCACAAAGTCAGTAGGTTTAGCAACATAATTATCGAAATCTGTATTGTTTGGGTTGGCTTTTGTCTGGCTTTTCTCCATAATTCCACATTAGATATGGACATGTTGGACATACCTACAAAGGTGAAGAGCTGTAGTATGCGAATCAGGCTTCAAATTCAACGGGAATCGATATTTGGCCGTTTGGGGACAGCACAAAGTCAGTAGGTTTAGCAACATATTTGTAGAAATCTGGATTTGTTTGAGTTGGCTTTTTTCTGGCATTCTCCATAATTCCACAGTAGATATGGACATGTTGGGCATACCAACAAACGTGAAGAGCTGTAGTATGTGAATCAGGTTTCAAATTCAACGGGAATCCATTTTTGGCCATTTGGGGACAGCACAAAGTCAGTAGTTTTAGCAACATAATTGTCGAAATATGGATTTATTTGAGTTGGCTTTTTTCTGGCATAACTCCATAATTCCACAGTAGATATGGACATGTTGGGCATCCTCACAAACGTCAAAAGCTGTAGTATGCGAATCAGGTTTCAAATTCAACGAGAATCCAAATTCGGCCATTTGGGGAAGCGCAAAGTCAGGAGGTTTAGCAACAAATCTGGATTTGTTTGAATTGGCTTTTTTCTGGCTTTTCTCCATAATTCCACAGTAGATAAGGACATGTTGGGCAAACCTACAAACGTGAGGAGCTGTAGTATGCGAATCAGGTTTCAAATTCAACGGGTATCGATATTTGGCCGTTTGGGGACAGAACAAAGTCAGGAGGTTTAGCAACATAATTGTCGAAATCTGGATTTGGTTGAGTTGGCTTTTTCTGGCTTTTCTCCATAATTCCACAGTAGATATGGACAGGTTGGGCATCCCTAGAAACATGAAGAGATGTAGTATGTGAATCAGGTTTCAAATTCAATGGGAATCCATATTTGGCCATTTGGGGACAGCACAAAGACAGTAGTTTTAGCAACATAATTATCGAAATCTGGATTGTTTGGGTTGGCTTTTGTCTGGCTTTTCTCCATAATTCCACATTAGATATGGACATGTTGGACATACCTACAAAGGTGAAGAGCTGTAGTATGCGAATCAGGCTTCAAATTCAACGGGAATCGATATTTGGCCGTTTGGGGACAGCACAAAATCAGTAGGTTTAGCAACATATTTGTAGAAATCTGGATTTGTTTGAGTTGGCTTTTTTCTGGCATTCTCCATAATTCCACAGTAGATATGGACATGTTGGGCATACCAACAAACGTGAAGAGCTGTAGTATGTGAATCAGGTTTCAAATTCAACGGGAATCCATTTTTGGCCATTTGGGGACAGCACAAAGTCAGTAGTTTTAGCAACATAATTGTCGAAATATGGATTTATTTGAGTTGGCTTTTTTCTGGCATAACTCCATAATTCCACAGTAGATATGGACATGTTGGGCATCCTCACAAACGTCAAAAGCTGTAGTATGCGAATCAGGTTTCAAATTCAACGAGAATCCAAATTCGGCCATTTGGGGAAGCGCAAAGTCAGGAGGTTTAGCAACAAATCTGGATTTGTTTGAATTGGCTTTTTTCTGGCTTTTCTCCATAATTCCACAGTAGATAAGGACATGTTGGGCAAACCTACATACGTGAGGAGCTGTAGTATGCGAATCAGGTTTCAAATTCAACGGGTATCGATATTTGGCCGTTTGGGGACAGAACAAAGTCAGGAGGTTTAGCAACATAATTGTCGAAATCTGGATTTGGTTGAGTTGGCTTTTTCTGGCTTTTCTCCATAATTCCACAGTAGATATGGACAGGTTGGGCATCCCTAGAAACATGAAGAGTTGTAGTATGCGAATCAGGTTTCAAATTCAACGGGAATCGATATTTGGCCGTTTGGGGACAGCACAAAGTCAGTAGGTTTAGCAACATATTTGTAGAAATCTGGATTTGTTTGAGTTGGCTTTTTTCTGGCTTTTCTCCATAATTCCACAGTAGATATGGACATGTTGGGCATACCAACAAACGTGAAGAGCTGTAGTATGTGAATCAGGTTTCAAATTCAACGGGAATCCATTTTTGGCCATTTGGGGACAGCACAATGTCAGTAGTTTTAGCAACATAATTGTCGAAATATGGATTTATTTGAGTTGGCTTTTTTCTGGCATAACTCCATAATTCCACAGTAGATATGGACATGTTGGGCATCCTTACAAACGTCAAAAGCTGTAGTATGCGAATCAGGTTTCAAATTCAACGAGAATCCAAATTCGGCCATTTGGGGAAGCGCAAAGTCAGGAGGTTAAGCAACAAATCTGGATTTGTTTGAATTGGCTTTTTTCTGGCTTTTCTCCATAATTCCACAGTAGATAAGAACATGTTGGGCAAACCTACATACGTGAGGAGCTGTAGTATGCAAATCAGGTTTCAAATTCAACGGGAATCCAAATTCGGCCATTTGCGGAAGCGCAAAGTCAGGAGGTTTAGCAACAAATCTGGATTTGTTTGAGTTGGCTTTTTTCTGGCTTTTCTCCATGATTCCACAGTAGATATGGACATGTTGGACATACCAACAAACGTGAAGAGCTGTTGTATGTGAATCAGGTTTCAAATTCAACAGGAATCCATATTTGGCCGTTTGGGGACAGCACAAAGTCAGGAGGTTTAGCAACATATTTGTCGAAATCTGGATTCGTTTGTGTTGGCTTTTTTATGGCTTTTCTCCATAATTCCAGAGTAGATATGGACATGTTGGGCATACCTACAAACGTGAAGAGGTGTAGTATGCAAATCAGGTTTCAAATTCAACGGGAATCCAAATTCGGCCATTTGCGGAAGCGCAAAGTCAGGAGGTTTAGCAACAAATCTGGATTTGTTTGAGTTGGCTTTTTTCTGGCTTTTCTCCATAATTCCACAGTAGATATGGACATGTTGGGCATACCAACAAACGTGATGAGCTGTTGTATGTGAATCAGGTTTCAAATTCAACAGGAATCCATATTTGGCCTTTTGGGGACAGCACAAAGTCAGTTGTTTTTGCAACATAATTGTCGAAATCTGGATTTGGTTGAGTTGGCTTTTTCTGGCTTTTCTCCATAATTCCACAGTAGATATGGACATGTTGGGCATACCTACAAACGTGAAGAGCTGTAGTATGCAAATCAGGTTTCAAATTCAACGGGAATCCAAATTCGGCCGTTTGGGGACAGCACAAAGTCAGGAGGTTTAGCAACAAATCTGGATTTGTTTGAGTTGGCTTTTTTCTGGCTTTTCTCTATAATTCCACAGTAGATATGGACATGTTGAGCATACCAACAAACGTGAAGAGCTGTTGTATGTGAATCAGGTTTCAAATTCAACAGGAATCCATATTTGGCCGTTTGGGGACAGCACAAAGTCAGGAGGTTTAGCAACATAATTATCGAAATCTGGATTGTTTGGGTTGGCTTTTTTCTGGCTTTTCTCCATAATTCCACAGTAGATATGGACATGTTGGGCATACCAACAAACGTGAAGAGCTGTAGTATGCAAATCAGGTTTCAAATTCAACGGGAATCCAAATTCGGCCATTGGGGAAGCGCAAAGTCAGGAGGTTTAGCAACATAATTTTCAAAATCTGGATTTGTTTGAGTTGGCTTTTTTCTGGCTTTACTCCATAATTCCACAGTAGATATGGACATGTTGGCCATACCAACATACGTGAAGAGCTGTAGTAGGCGGATCAGGTTTCAAATTCAACGGGAATCGATATTTGGCCGTTTGGGGACAGCACAAAGTCAGGAGGTTTAGCAACATAATTATCGAAATCTGGATTGTTTGGGTTGGCTTTTTTCTGGCTTTACTCCATAATTCCACAGTAGATATGGACATGTTGGGCATACCAACAAACGTGAAGAGCTGTAGTATGTGAATCAGGTTTCAAATTCAACGGGAATCCATTTTTGGCCATTTGGGGACAGCACAAAGTCAGTAGTTTTAGCAACATAATTGTCGAAATATGGATTTATTTGAGTTGGCTTTTTTCTGGCATAACTCCATAATTCCACAGTAGATATGGACATGTTGGGCATCCTTACAAACGTCAAAAGGTGTAGTATGCGAATCAGGTTTCAAATTCAACGAGAATCGAAATTCGGCCATTTGGGGAAGTGCAAAGTCAGGAGGTTTAGCAAAAAATCTGGATTTGTTTGAATTGGCTTTTTTCTGGCTTTTCTCCATAATTCCACAGTAGATAAGGACATGTTGGGCAAAACTACATAGGTGAGGAGCTGTACTATGCGAATCAGGTTTCAAATTCAACGGGTATCGATATTTGGCCGTTTGGGGACAGAACAAAGTCAGGAGGTTTAGCAACATAATTGTCGAAATCTGGATTTGTTTGAGTTAGCTTTTTTCTGGCTTTTCTCCATAATTCCACAGTAGATATGGACATGTTGGGCATACCTACAAACGTGAAGAGCTGTAGTATGCAAATCAGGTTTCAAATTCAACGGGATTCCAAATTCGGCCATTTGCGGAAGCGCAAAGTCAGGAGATTTAGCAACAAATCTGGATATATTTGAGTTGGCTTTTTTCTGGCTTTTCTCCATAATTCCACAGTAGATATGGACATGTTGGGCATACCAACAAACGTGAAGAGCTGTAGTATGTGAATCAGGTTTCAAATTCAACGGGAATCCATTTTTGGCCATTTGGGGACAGCACAAAGTCAGGAGGTTTAGCAAAACATAATTGTCGAAATCTGGATTTGTTTGAGTTGGCTTGTTCTGGCTTTTCTCCATGATTCCACAGTAGATATGGACATGTTGGGCATACCTACAAACGTGAAGAGCTGTAGTATGCAAATCAGATTTCAAATTCAACGGGAATCCATATTTGGCAGTTTGGGGACAGCACAAAATCAGTAGGTTTAGCAACAAATCTGGATTTGTTTGAGTTGGCTTTTTTCTGGATTTTCTCCATAATTCCACAGTAGATGTGGACATGTTGGGCATACCTACAAACGTGAAGAGCTGTAGTATGCAAATCAGATTTCGAATTCAACGGGAATTCAAATTCGGCCATTTGGGGACAGCACAAAGTCAGTAGTTTTAGCAACATAATTGTCGAAATCTGGATTTGTTTGAGTTGGCTTTTTTCTGGCTTTTCTCCATAATTCCACAGTAGATATGGACATGGTGGGCATCCCGACAAACGTGAAGAGCTGTAGTATGTGAATCAGGTTTCAAATTCAACAGGAATCGATATTTGGCCGTTTGGGGACAGCACAAAGTCAGGAGGTTTAGCAACACAATTGTCGAAATCTGGATTGTTTGGGTTGGCTTTTTTCTGGCTTTTCTCCATAATTCCACAGTAGATATGGACATGTTGGGCATACAAACAAACGTGAAGAGTTGTAGTATGCGAATCAGGTTTCAAATTCAACGTGTATCGATATTTGGCCATTTGGGGACAGCACAAAGTCAGTAGGTTTAACATCATAATTGTCAAAATCTGCATTAGTTTGAGTTGGCTTTTTTCTGGCTTTAATCCATAATTCCACAGTAGATGTGGACATGTTGGACATAACAACAAACATGAAGAGCTGTAGTATGTGAATCAGGTTTCAAATTCAATGGGAATCCATATTTGGCCATTTGGGGACAGCACAAATACAGTAGTTTTAGCAACATAATTGTCGAAATCTGGATTTGTTTGAGTTGGCTTTTTTCTGGCTTTACTCTATAATTCCACAGTAGATATGGACATGTTGGGCATACCTACAATCGTGATGAGCTGTAGTTTGCGAATCAGGTTTGAAATTCAACGGGAATCGATATTTGGCCGTTTGGTGACAGCACAAAGTCAGGAGGTTTAGCAACATGATTGTTGAAATCTGGATTAGTTTGAGTTGGCTTTTTTCTGACTTTACTCCATAATTCCACAGTAGATATGGACATGTTGGGCATACCAACAAACGTGAAGAGCTGTAGTATGTGAATCATGTTTCAAATTCAACGGGAATCGATATTTGGCCATTTGGGGACAGCACAAAGTCAGTAGTTTTAGCAACATAATTGTTGAAATCTGGATTTGTTTGCGTTGGCTTTTTTCTGGCTTTTCTCCATAATTCCACGATAGATATGGACATGTTGGGCATACCTACAAAGTTGAAGAGCTGTAGTATGCAAAGAAGGTTTCAAATTCAACGGGAATCCATATTTGGCAGTTTGGGGACAGCACAAAGTCAGTAGGTTTAGCAACATAATTATCGAAATCTGGAATGTTTGGGTTGGCTTTTGTCTGGCTTTTCTCCATAATTCCACATTAGATATGGACATGTTGGACATACCTACAAAGGTGAAGAGCTGTAGTATGCGAATCAGGTTTCAAATTCAACGGGTATCGATATTTGGCCATTTGGGGACAGCACAAAGTCAGGAGGTTTAGCAAAACATAATTGTTGAAATCTGGATTTGTTTGAGTTGGCTTTTTTCTGGCTTTTCTCCATGATTCCACAGTAGATATGGACATGTTGGGCATCCCTAGAAACATGAAGAGCTGTAGTATGCGAATCAGGTTTCAAATTCAACGGGAATCGATATTTGGCCGTTTGGGGACAGCACAAAGTCAGTAGGTTTAGCAACATATTTGTAGAAATCTGGATTTGTTTGAGTTGGCTTTTTTCTGGCATTCTCCATAATTCCACAGTAGATATGGACATGTTGGGCATACCAACAAACGTAAAGAGCTGTAGTATGTGAATCAGGTTTCAAATTCAACGGGAATCCATGTTTGGCCATTTGGGGACAGCACAAATTCAGTAGTTTTAGCAACATAATTGTCGAAATATGGATTTATTTGAGTTGGCTTTTTTCTGGCATAACTCCATAATTCCACAGTAGATATGGACATGTTGGGCATCCTCACAAACGTCAAAAGCTGTAGTATGCGAATCAGGTTTCAAATTCAACGACAATCCAAATTCGGCCATTTGGGGAAACGCAAAGTCAGGAGGTTAAGCAACAAATCTGGATTTGTTTGAATTGGCTTTTTTCTGGCTTTTCTCCATAATTCCACAGTAGATAAGAACATGTTGGGCAAACCTACATACGTGAGGAGCTGTAGTATGCAAATCAGGTTTCAAATTCAACGGGAATCCAAATTCGGCCATTTGCGGAAGCGCAAATTCAGGAGGTTTAGCAACAAATCTGGATTTGTTTGAGTTGGCTTTTTTCTGGCTTTTCTCCATGATTCCACAGTAGATATGGACATGTTGGACATACCAACAAACGTGAAGAGCTGTTGTATGCGAATCAGGTTTCAAATTCAACGGGAATCGATATTTGGCCGTTTGGGGACAGCACAAAGTCAGTAGGTTTAGCAACATATTTGTAAAAATCTGGATTTGTTTGAGTTGGCTTTTTTCTGGCATTCTCCATAATTCCACAGTAGATATGGACATGTTGGGCATCCAAACAAACGTGAAGAGCTGTAGTATGTGAATCAGGTTTCAAATTCAACGGCAATCCATTTTTGGCCATTTGGGGACAGCACAAAGTCAGTAGTTTTAGCAACATAATTGTCGAAATATGGATTTATTTGAGTTGGCTTTTTTCTGGCATAACTCCATAATTCCAAAGTAGATATGGACATGCTGGGCATCCTCACAAACGTCTAAAGCTGTAGTATGCGAATCAGGTTTCAAATTCAACGAGAATCCAAATTCAGCCATTTGGGGAAGCGCAAAGTCCGGAGGTTTAGCAACAAATCTGGATTTGTTTGAATTGGCTTTTTTCTGGCTTTTCTCCATAATTCCACAGTAGATAAGGACATGTTGGGCAAACCTACATACGTGAGGAGCTGTAGTATGCGAATCAGGTTTCAAATTCAACGGGTATCGATATTTGGCCGTTTGGGGACAGAACAAAATCAGGAGGTTTAGCAACATAATTGTCGAAATCTGGATTTGGTTGAGTTGGCTTTTTCTGGCTTTTCTCCATAATTCCACAGTAGATATGGACAGGTTGGGCATCCCTAGAAACATGAAGAGCTGTAGTATGTGAATCAGGTTTCAAATTCAACGGGAATCCATTTTTGGCCATTTGGGGACAGCACAATGTCAGTAGTTTTAGCAACATAATTGTCGAAATATGGATTTATTTGAGTTGGCTTTTTTCTGGCATAACTCCATAATTCCACAGTAGATATGGACATGTTGGGCATCCTTACAAACGTCAAAAGCTGTAGTATGCGAATCAGGTTTCAAATTCAACGAGAATCCAAATTCGGCCATTTGGGGAAGCGCAAAGTCAGGAGGTTAAGCAACAAATCTGGATTTGTTTGAATTGGCTTTTTTCTGGCTTTTCTCCATAATTCCACAGTAGATAAGAACATGTTGGGCAAACCTACATACGTGAGGAGCTGTAGTATGCAAATCAGGTTTCAAATTCAACGGGAATCCAAATTCGGCCATTTGCGGAAGCGCAAAGTCAGGAGGTTTAGCAACAAATCTGGATTTGTTTGAGTTGGCTTTTTTCTGGCTTTTCTCCATGATTCCACAGTAGATATGGACATGTTGGACATACCAACAAACGTGAAGAGCTGTTGTATGTGAATCAGGTTTCAAATTCAACAGGAATCCATATTTGACCGTTTGGGGACAGCACAAAGTCAGGAGGTTTAGCAACATATTTGTCGAAATCTGGATTCGTTTGTGTTGGCTTTTTTATGGCTTTTCTCCATAATTCCAGAGTAGATATGGACATGTTGGGCATACCTACAAACGTGAAGAGGTGTAGTATGCAAATCAGGTTTCAAATTCAACGGGAATCCAAATTCGGCCATTTGCGGAAGCGCAAAGTCAGGAGGTTTAGCAACAAATCTGGATTTGTTTGAGTTGGCTTTTTTCTGGCTTTTCTCCATAATTCCACAGTAGATATGGACATGTTGGGCATACCAACAAACGTGATGAGCTGTTGTATGTGAATCAGGTTTCAAATTCAACAGGAATCCATATTTGGCCTTTTGGGGACAGCACAAAGTCAGTTGTTTTAGCAACATAATTGTCGAAATCTGGATTTGGTTGAGTTGGCTTTTTCTGGCTTTTCTCCATAATTCCACAGTAGATATGGACATGTTGGGCATACCTACAAACGTGAAGAGCTGTAGTATGCAAATCAGGTTTCAAATTCAACGGGAATCCAAATTCGGCCGTTTGGGGACAGCACAAAGTCAGGAGGTTTAGCAACAAATCTGGATTTGTTTGAGTTGGCTTTTTTCTGGCTTTTCTCTATAATTCCACAGTAGATATGGACATGTTGAGCATACCAACAAACGTGAAGAGCTGTTGTATGTGAATCAGGTTTCAAATTCAACAGGAATCCATATTTGGCCGTTTGGGGACAGCACAAAGTCAGGAGGTTTAGCAACATAATTATCGAAATCTGGATTGTTTGGGTTGGCTTTTTTCTGGCTTTTCTCCATAATTCCACAGTAGATATGGACATGTTGGGCATACCAACAAACGTGAAGAGCTGTAGTATGCAAATCAGGTTTCAAATTCAACGGGAATCCAAATTCGGCCATTGGGGAAGCGCAAAGTCAGGAGGTTTAGCAACATAATTTTCAAAATCTGGATTTGTTTGAGTTGGCTTTTTTCTGGCTTTACTCCATAATTCCACAGTAGATATGGACATGTTGGCCATACCAACATACGTGAAGAGCTGTAGTATGCGGATCAGGTTTCAAATTCAACGGGAATCGATATTTGGCCGTTTGGGGACAGCACAAAGTCAGTAGTTTTAGCAACATAATTGTCGAAATATGGATTTATTTGAGTTGGCTTTTTTCTGGCATAACTCCATAATTCCACAGTAGATATGGACATGTTGGGCATCCTTACAAACGTCAAAAGGTGTAGTATGCGAATCAGGTTTCAAATTCAACGAGAATCGAAATTCGGCCATTTGGGGAAGTGCAAAGTCAGGAGGTTTAGCAAAAAATCTGGATTTGTTTGAATTGGCTTTTTTCTGGCTTTTCTCCATAATTCCACAGTAGATAAGGACATGTTGGGCAAAACTACATAGGTGAGGAGCTGTAGTATGCGAATCAGGTTTCAAATTCAACGGGTATCGATATTTGGCCGTTTGGGGACAGAACAAAGTCAGGAGGTTTAGCAACATAATTGTCGAAATCTGGATTTGTTTGAGTTAGCTTTTTTCTGGCTTTTCTCCATAATTCCACAGTAGATATGGACATGTTGGGCATACCTACAAACGTGAAGAGCTGTAGTATGCAAATCAGGTTTCAAATTCAACGGGATTCCAAATTCGGCCATTTGCGGAAGCGCAAAGTCAGGAGATTTAGCAACAAATCTGGATATATTTGAGTTGGCTTTTTTCTGGCTTTTCTCCATAATTCCACAGTAGATATGGACATGTTGGGCATACCAACAAACGTGAAGAGCTGTAGTATGTGAATCAGGTTTCAAATTCAACGGGAATCCATTTTTGGCCATTTGGGGACAGCACAAAGTCAGGAGGTTTAGCAAAACATAATTGTCGAAATCTGGATTTGTTTGAGTTGGCTTGTTCTGGCTTTTCTCCATGATTCCACAGTAGATATGGACATGTTGGGCATACCTACAAACGTGAAGAGCTGTAGTATGCAAATCAGATTTCAAATTCAACGGGAATCCATATTTGGCAGTTTGGGGACAGCACAAAATCAGTAGGTTTAGCAACAAATCTGGATTTGTTTAAGTTGGCTTTTTTCTGGATTTTCTCCATAATTCCACAGTAGATGTGGACATGTTGGGCATACCTACAAACGTGAAGAGCTGTAGTATGCAAATCAGATTTCGAATTCAACGGGAATTCAAATTCGGCCATTTGGGGACAGCACAAAGTCAGTAGTTTTAGCAACATAATTGTCGAAATCTGGATTTGTTTGAGTTGGCTTTTTTCTGGCTTTTCTCCATAATTCCACAGTAGATATGGACATGGTGGGCATCCCGACAAACGTGAAGAGCTGTAGTATGTGAATCAGGTTTCAAATTCAACAGGAATCGATATTTGGCCGTTTGGGGACAGCACAAAGTCAGGAGGTTTAGCAACACAATTGTCGAAATCTGGATTGTTTGGGTTGGCTTTTTTCTGGCTTTTCTCCATAATTCCACAGTAGATATGGACATGTTGGGCATACAAACAAACGTGAAGAGTTGTAGTATGCGAATCAGGTTTCAAATTCAACGTGTATCGATATTTGGCCATTTGGGGACAGCACAAAGTCAGTAGGTTTAACATCATAATTGTCAAAATCTGCATTAGTTTGAGTTGGCTTTTTTCTGGCTTTAATCCATAATTCCACAGTAGATGTGGACATGTTGGACATAACAACAAACATGAAGAGCTGTAGTATGTGAATCAGGTTTCAAATTCAATGGGAATCCATATTTGGCCATTTGGGGACAGCACAAATACAGTAGTTTTAGCAACATAATTGTCGAAATCTGGATTTGTTTGAGTTGGCTTTTTTCTGGCTTTACTCTATAATTCCACAGTAGATATGGACATGTTGGGCATACCTACAATCGTGATGAGCTGTAGTTTGCGAATCAGGTTTGAAATTCAACGGGAATCGATATTTGGCCGTTTGGTGACAGCACAAAGTCAGGAGGTTTAGCAACATGATTGTTGAAATCTGGATTAGTTTGAGTTGGCTTTTTTCTGACTTTACTCCATAATTCCACAGTAGATATGGACATGTTGGGCATACCAACAAACGTGAAGAGCTGTAGTATGTGAATCATGTTTCAAATTCAACGGGAATCGATATTTGGCCATTTGGGGACAGCACAAAGTCAGTAGTTTTAGCAACATAATTGTTGAAATCTGGATTTGTTTGCGTTGGCTTTTTTCTGGCTTTTCTCCATAATTCCACGATAGATATGGACATGTTGGGCATACCTACAAACTTGAAGAGCTGTAGTATGCAAAGAAGGTTTCAAATTCAACGGGAATCCATATTTGGCAGTTTGGGGACAGCACAAAGTCAGTAGGTTTAGCAACATAATTATCGAAATCTGGATTGTTTGGGTTGGCTTTTGTCTGGCTTTTCTCCATAATTCCACATTAGATATGGACATGTTGGACATACCTACAAAGGTGAAGAGCTGTAGTATGCGAATCAGGTTTCAAATTCAACGGGTATCGATATTTGGCCATTTGGGGACAGCACAAAGTCAGGAGGTTTAGCAAAACATAATTGTTGAAATCTGGATTTGTTTGAGTTGGCTTTTTTCTGGCTTTTCTCCATGATTCCACAGTAGATATGGACATGTTGGGCATCCCTAGAAACATGAAGAGCTGTAGTATGCGAATCAGGTTTCAAATTCAACGGGAATCGATATTTGGCCGTTTGGGGACAGCACAAAGTCAGTAGGTTTAGCAACATATTTGTAGAAATCTGGATTTGTTTGAGTTGGCTTTTTTCTGGCATTCTCCATAATTCCACAGTAGATATGGACATGTTGGGCATCCAAACAAACGTGAAGAGCTGTAGTATGTGAATCAGGTTTCAAATTCAACGGCAATCCATTTTTGGCCATTTGGGGACAGCACAAAGTCAGTAGTTTTAGCAACATAATTGTCGAAATATGGATTTATTTGAGTTGGCTTTTTTCTGGCATAACTCCATAATTCCAAAGTAGATATGGACATGCTGGGCATCCTCACAAACGTCTAAAGCTGTAGTATGCGAATCAGGTTTCAAATTCAACGAGAATCCAAATTCAGCCATTTGGGGAAGCGCAAAGTCCGGAGGTTTAGCAACAAATCTGGATTTGTTTGAATTGGCTTTTTTCTGGCTTTTCTCCATAATTCCACAGTAGATAAGGACATGTTGGGCAAACCTACATACGTGAGGAGCTGTAGTATGCGAATCAGGTTTCAAATTCAACGGGTATCGATATTTGGCCGTTTGGGGACAGAACAAAATCAGGAGGTTTAGCAACATAATTGTCGAAATCTGGATTTGGTTGAGTTGGCTTTTTCTGGCTTTTCTCCATAATTCCACAGTAGATATGGACAGGTTGGGCATCCCTAGAAACATGAAGAGCTGTAGTATGTGAATCAGGTTTCAAATTCAACGGGAATCCATTTTTGGCCATTTGGGGACAGCACAAAGTCAGTAGTTTTAGCAACATAATTGTCGAAATATGGATTCATTTGAGTTGGCTTTTTTCTGGCATAACTCCATAATTCCACAGTAGATATGGACATGTTGGGCATCCTTACAAACGTCAAAAGCTGTAGTATGCGAATCAGGTTTCAAATTCAACGAGAATCCAAATTCGGCCATTTGGGGAAGCGCAAAGTCAGGAGGTTAAGCAACAAATCTGGATTTGTATGAATTGGCTTTTTTCTGGCTTTTCTCCATAATTCCACAGTAGATAAGGACATGTTGGGCAAACCTACATACGTGAGGAGCTGTAGTATGCGAATCAGGTTTCAAATTCAACGGGTATCGATATTTGGCCGTTTGGGGACAGAACAAAGTCAGGAGGTTTAGCAACATAATTGTCGAAATCTGGATTTGGTTGAGTTGGCTTTTTCTGGCTTTTCTCCATAATTCCACAGTAGATATGGACATGTTGGGCATACCTACAAACGTGAAGAGCTATAGTATGCAAATCAGGTTTCAAATTCAACGGGAATCCAAATTCGGCCATTTGCGGAAGCGCAAAGTCAGGAGGTTTAGCAACAAATCTGGATTTGTTTGAGTTGGCTTTTTTCTGGCTTTTCTCCATAATTCCACAGTAGATATGGACATGTTGGGCATACCAACAAACGTGAAGAGCTGTAGTATGTGAATCAGGTTTCAAATTCAACGGGAATCCATTTTTGGCCATTTGGGGACAGCACAAAGTCAGTAGTTTTAGCAACATAATTGTCGAAATATGGATTTATTTGAGTTGGATTTTTTCTGGCATAACTCCATAATTCCACAGTAGATATGGACATGTTGGGCATCCTTACAAACGTCAAAAGCTGTAGTATGCGAATCAGGTTTCAAATTCAACGACAATCCAAATTCGGCCATTTGGGGAAACGCAAAATCAGGAGGTTAAGCAACAAATCTGGATTTGTTTGAATTGGCTTTTTTCTGGCTTTTCTCCATAATTCCACAGTAGATAAGAACATGTTGGGCAAACCTACATACGTGAGGAGCTGTAGTATGCAAATCAGGTTTCAAATTCAACGGGAATCCAAATTCGGCCATTTGCAGAAGCGCAAAGTCAGGAGGTTTAGCAACAAATCTGGATTTGTTTGAGTTGGCTTTTTTCTGGCTTTTCTCCATGATTCCACAGTAGATATGAAAATGTTGGACATACCAACAAACGTGAAGAGCTGTTGTATGTGAATCAGGTTTCAAATTCAACAGGAATCTATATTTGGCCGTTTGGGGACAGCACAAAGTCAGGAGGTTTAGCAACATAATTATCGAAATCTGGATTGTTTGGGTTGGCTTTTTTCTGGCTTTTCTCCATAATTCCACAGTAGATATGGACATGTTGGGCATACCAACAAACGTAAAGAGCTGTAGTATGCAAATCAGGTTTCAAATTCACCGGGAATCCAAATTCGGCCATTGGGGAAGCGCAAAGTCAGGAGGTTTAGCAACATAATTTTCAAAATCTGGATTTGTTTGAGTTGGCTTTTTTCTGGCTTTACTCCATAATTCCACAGTAGATATGGACATGTTGGCCATATCAACATACGTGAAGAGCTGTAGTATGCGAATCAGGTTTCAAATTCAACGAGAATCCAAATTCGGCCATTTGGGGAAGCGCACAGTCAGGAGGTTTAGCAAAAAATCTGGATTTGTTTGAATTGGCTTTTTTCTGGCTTTTCTCCATAATTCCACAGTAGATAAGGACATGTTGGGCAAACCTACATAGGTGAGGAGATGTAGTATGCGAATCAGGTTTCAAATTCAACGGGTATCGATATTTGGCCGTTTGGGGACAGAACAAAGTCAGGAGGTTTAGCAACATAATTGTCGAAATCTGGATTTGTTTGAGTTGGCTTTTTTCTGGCTTTTCTCCATAATTCCACAGTAGATATGGACATGTTGGGCATACCTACAAACGTGAAGAGCTGTAGTATGCAAATCAGGTTTCAAATTCAACGGGAATCCAAATTCGGCCATTTGCGGAAGCGCAAAGTCAGGAGGTTTAGCAACAAATCTGGATTTGTTTGAGTTGGCTTTTTTCTGGCTTTTCTCCATAATTCCACAGTAGATATGGACATGTTGGGCATACCAACAAACGTGAAGAGCTGTTGTATGTGAATCAGGTTTCAAATTCAACAGGAATCCATATTTGGCCGTTTGGGGACAGCACAAAGTCAGGATGTTTAGCAACATAATTATCGAAATCTGGATTGTTTGGCTTGGCTTTTGTCTGGCTTTTCTCCATAATTCCACATTACATATGGACATGTTGGACATACCTACAAAGGTGAAGAGCTGTAGTATGCAAATCAGGTTTTAAATTCAACGGGTATCGATATTTGGCCATTTGGGGACAGCACAAAGTCAGGAGGTTTAGCAACAAATCTGGATTTGTTTGAGTTGGCTTTTTTTCTGGCTTTTCTCCATAATTCCACAGTAGATATGGACATGTTGGGCATCCCTAGAAACATGAAGAGCTGTAGTATGCGAATCAGGTTTCAAATTCAACGGGAATCGATATTTGGCCGTTTGGGGACAGCACAAAGTCAGTAGGTTTAGCAACATATTTGTAGAAATCTGGATTTGTTTGAGTTGGCTTTTTTCTGGCATTCTCCATAATTCCAGAGTAGATATGGACATGCTGGGCATCCTCACAAACGTCTAAAGCTGTAGTATGCGAATCAGGTTTCAAATTCAACGAGAATCCAAATTCGGCCATTTGGGGAAGCGCAAAGTCCGGAGGTTTAGCAACAAATCTGGATTTGTTTGAATTGGCTTTTTTCTGGCTTTTCTCCATAATTCCACAGTAGATAAGGACATGTTGGGCAAACCTACATACGTGAGGAGCTGTAGTATGCGAATCAGGTTTCAAATTCAACGGGTATCGATATTTGGCCGTTTGGGGACAGAACAAAGTCAAGAGGTTTAGCAACATAATTGTCGAAATCTGGATTTGGTTGAGTTGGCTTTTTCTGGCTTTTCTCCATAATTCCACAGTAGATATGGACAGGTTGGGCATCCCTAGAAAGATGAAGAGCTGTAGTATGTGAATCAGGTTTCAAATTCAACGGGAATCCATTTTTGGCCATTTGGGGACAGCACAAAGTCAGTAGTTTTAGCAACATAATTGTCGAAATATGGATTCATTTGAGTTGGCTTTTTTCTGGCGTAACTCCATAATTCCACAGTAGATATGGACATGTTGGGCATCCTTACAAACGTCAAAAGCTGTAGTATGCGAATCAGGTTTCAAATTCAACGAGAATCCAAATTCGGCCATTTGGGGAAGCGCAAAGTCAGGAGGTTAAGCAACAAATCTGGATTTGTTTGAATTGGCTTTTTTCTGGCTTTTCTCCATAATTCCACAGTAGATAAGGACATGTTGGGCAAACCTACATACTTGAGGAGCTGTAGTATGCGAATCAGGTTTCAAATTCAATGGGTATCGATATTTGGCCGTTTGGGGACAGAACAAAGTCAGGAGGTTTAGCAACATAATTGTCGAAATCTGGATTTGGTTGAGTTGGCTTTTTCTGGCTTTTCTCCATAATTCCACAGTAGATATGGACATGTTGGGCATACCTACAAACGTGAAGAGCTATAGTATGCAAATCAGGTTTCAAATTCAAAGGGAATCCAAATTCGGCCATTTGCGGAAGCGCAAAGTCAGGAGGTTTAGCAACAAATCTGGATTTGTTTGAGTTGGCTTTTTTCTGGCTTTTCTCCATGATTCCACAGTAGATATGGACATGTTGGACATACCAACAAACGTGAAGAGCTGTTGTATGTGAATCAGGTTTCAAATTCAACAGGAATCCATATTTGGCCGTTTGGGGACAGCACAAAGTCAGGAGGTTTAGCAACATATTTGTCGAAATCTGGATTCGTTTGAGTTGGCTTTTTATGGCTTTTCTCCATAATTCCACAGTAGATATGGACATGTTGGCCATACCAACATACGTGAAGAGCTGTAGTATGCGGATCAGGTTTCAAATTCAACGGGAATCGATATTTGGCCGTTTGGGGACAGCACAAAGTCAGGAGGTTTAGCAACATAATTATCGAAATCTGGATTGTTTGGGTTGGCTTTTGTCTGGCTTTTCTCCATGATTCCACATTAGATATGGACATGTTGGACATACCTACAAAGGTGAAGAGCTGTAGTATGCAAATCCGGTTTCAAATTCAACGGGTATCGATATTTGGCCATTTGGTGACAGCACAAAGTCAGGAGGTTTAGCAACAAATCTGGATTTGTTTGAGTTGGCTTTTTTCTGGCTTTTCTCCATAATTCCACAGTAGATATGGACATGTTGGGCATACCTACAAACGTGAAGAGCTGTAGTATGCAAATCAGGTTTCAAATTCAACGGGATTCCAAATTCGGCCATTTGCGGAAGCACAAAGTCAGGAGATTTAGCAACAAATCTGGATATATTTGAGTTGGCTTTTTTCTGGCTTTTCTCCATAATTCCACAGTAGATATGGACATGTTGGGCATACCAACAAACGTGAAGAGCTGTAGTATGTGAATCAGGTTTCAAATTCAACGGGAATCCATTTTTGGCCATTTGTGGACAGCACAAAGTCAGGAGGTTTAGCAAAACATAATTGTCGAAATCTGGATTTGTTTGAGTTGGCTTGTTCTGGCTTTTCTCCATGATTCCACAGTAGATATGGACATGTTGGGCATACCTACAAACGTGAAGAGCTGTAGTATGCAAATCAGATTTCAAATTCAACGGGAATCCATATTTGGCAGTTTGGGGACAGCACAAAGTCAGTAGGTTTAGCAACAAATCTGGATTTGTTTGAGTTGGCTTTTTTCTGGATTTTCTCCATAATTCCACAGTAGATGTGGACATGTTGGGCATACCTACAAACGTGAAGAGCTGTAGTATGCAAATCAGATTTCGAATTCAACGGGAATTCAAATTCGGCCATTTGGGGAAGCGCAAAGTCAGGAGATTTAGCAACAAATCTGGATTTGTTTGAGTTGGCTTTTTTCTGGCTTTACTCCATAATTCCACAGTAGATATGGACATGTTGGGCATCCCTACAAACGTGAAGAGCTGAAGTATGCGAATCAGGTTTCAAATTCAATGGGTATCGATATTTGGCTGTTTGGGGACAGAACAAAGTCAGGAGGTTTAGCAACATAATTGTCGGAATCTGGATTTGTTTGAGTTGGCTTTTTTCTGGCTTTTCTCCATAATTCCACAGTAGATAAGTACATGTTGGGCAAACCTACATACGTGAAGAGCTGTAGTATGCGAGACAGGTTTCAAATTCAACGGGTATCGATATTTGGCCATTTGGGGACAGCACAAAGTCAGGAGGTTTAGCAACAAATCTGGATTTGTTTGAGTTGGCTTTTTTTCTGGCTTTTCTCCATAATTCCACAGTAGATATGGAAATGTTGGGCATCGCTAGAAACATGAAGAGCGGTAGTATGCGAATCAGGTTTCAAATTCAACGGGAATCGATATTTGGCCGTTTGGGGACAGCACAAAGTCAGTACGTTTAGCAACATATTTGTAGAAATCTGGATTTGTTTGAGTTGGCTTTTTTCTGGCTTTTCTCCATAATTCCACAGTAGAAATGGACATGTTGGGCATACCAACAAACGTGAAGAGCTTTAGTATGTGAATCAGGTTTCAAATTCAACGGGAATCCATTTTTGGCCATTTGGGGACAGCACAAAATCAGTAGTTTTAGCAATATAATTGTCGAAATATGGATTTATTTGAGTTGGCTTTTTTCTGGCATAACTCCATAATTCCACAGTAGATATGGACATGTTGGGCATCCTTACAAATGTCAAAAGCTGTAGAATGCGAATCAGGTTTCAAATTCAACGAGAATCCAAATTCGGCCATTTGGGGAAGCGCAAAGTCAGGAGGTTTAGCAAAAAATCTGGATTTGTTTGAATTGGCTTTTTTCTGGCTTTTCTCCATAATTCCACAGTAGATATGGACATGTTGGGCATACCTACAAACGTGAAGAGCTGTAGTATGCAAATCAGGTTTCAAATTCAACGGGAATCCAAATTCGGCCATTTGCGGAAGCGCAAAGTCAGGAGGTTTAGCAACAAATCTGGATTTGTTTGAGTTGGCTTTTTTCTGGCTTTTCTCCATAATTCCACAGTAGATATGGACATGTTGGGCATACCAACAAACGTGAAGAGCTGTTGTATGTGAATCAGGTTTCAAATTCAAAAGGAATCCATATTTGGCCGTTTGGGGACAGCACAAAGTCAGGATGTTTAGCAACATATTTGTCGAAATCTGGATTTGTTTGAGTTGGCTTTTTTATGGCTTTTATCCATAATTCCAGAGTAGGTATGGACATGTTGGGCATACCTACAAACGTGAAGAGCTGTAGTATGTAAATCAGGTTTCAAATTCAACGGGAATCCAAATTCGGCCATGTGGGGAAGCGCAAAGTCAGGAGATTTAGCAACAAATCTGGATATATTTGAGTTGGCTTTTTTCTGGCTTTTCTCCATAATTCCACAGTAGATATGGACATGTTGGGCATACCAACAAACGTGAAGAGCTGTAGTATGTGAATGAGGTTTCAAATTCAACGGGAATCCATTTTTGGCCATTTGGGGACAGCACAAAGTCAGGATGTTTAGCAACATATTTGTCGAAATCTGGATTTGTTTGAGTTGGCTTTTTTCTGGCTTTTCTCCATAATTCCACAATAGATATGGACATGTTGGGCATATCAACAAACGTGAAGAGCTGTAGTATGTGAATCAGGTTTCAAATTCAACGGGAATCCATTTTTGGCCATTTGGGGACCGCACAAAGTCAGTAGTTTTAGCAACATAATTGTCGAAATATGGATTTATTTGAGTTGGCTTTTTTCTGGCATAACTCCATAATTCCACAGTAGATATGGACATGTTGGGCATCCTTACAAACGTCAAAAGCTGTAGAATGCGAATCAGGTTTCAAATTCAACGAGAATCCAAATTCGGCCATTTGGGGAAGCGCAAAGTCAGGAGGTTTAGCAAAAAATCTGGATTTGTTTGAATTGGCTTTTTTCTGGCTTTTCTCCACAATTCCACAGTAGATATGGACATGTTGGGCATACGTACAAACGTGAAGAGCTGTAGTATGCAAATCAGGTTTCAAATTCAACGGGAATCAAAATTCGGCCATTTGCGGAAGCGCAAAGTCAGGAGGTTTAGCAACAAATCTGGATTTGTTTGAGTTGGCTTTTTTCTGGCTTTTCTCCATAATTCCACAGTAGATATGGACATGTTGGGCATACCAACAAACGTGAAGAGCTGTTGTATGTGAATCAGGTTTCAAATTCAACAGGAATCCATATTTGGCCGTTTGGGGACAGCACAAAGTCACGATGTTTAGCAACATATTTGTCGAAATCTGGATTTGTTTGAGTTGGCTTTTTTATGGCTTTTATCCATAATTCCAGAGTAGATATGGACATGTTGGGCATACCAACAAACGTGAAGAGCTGTAGTATGTGAATCAGGTTTCAAATTCAACGGGAATTCATTTTTGGCCATTTGGGGACAGCACAAAGTCAGGATGTTTAGCAACATATTTGTCGAAATCTGGATTTGTTTGAGTTGGCTTTTTTCTGGCTTTTATCCATAATTCCAGAGTAGATATGGACATGTTGGGCATACCTACAAACGTGAAGAGCTGTAGTATGTGAATCAGGTTTCAAATTCAACGGGAATCCATATTTGGCCGTTTGGGGACAGCACAAAGTCAGGAGGTTTAGCAACATAATTATCGAAATCTGGATTGTTTGGGTTGGCTTTTTTCTGGCTTTTCTCCATAATTCCAGAGTAGATATGGACATGTTGGGCATACCAACAAACGTGAAGTGCTGTAGTATGCAAATCAGGTTTCAAATTCAACGGGAATCCAAATTCGGCCATTGGGGAAGCGCAAAGTCAGGAGGTTTAGCAACAAATCTGGATTTGTTTGAATTGGCTTTTTTCTGGCTTTTCTCCATAATTCCACAGTAGATACGGACATGTTGGGCAAACCTACATAGGTGAGGAGCTGTAGTATGCGAATCAGGTTTCAAATTCAACGGGAATCCATTTTTGGCCATTTGGGGACAGCACAAAGTCAGGATGTTTAGCAACATATTTGTCAAAATCTGGATTTGTTCTAGTTGGCTTTTTTCGGGCTTTTATCCATAATTCCAGAGTAGATATGGACATGTTGGGCATAGCTACGAACGTGAAGAGCTGTAGTATGTGAATCAGGTTTCAAATTCAACGGGAATCCATATTTGGCCGTTTGGGGACAGCACAAAGTCAGTAGGTTTAGCAACATAATTGTCGAAATCTGGATTTGTTTGAGTTGGCTTTTTGATGGCTTTTCTCCATAATTCCACAGTAGATATGGACATGTTGGGCATACCAAAAAACGTAAAGAGCTGTAGTATGCAAATCAGGTTGCAAATTCAACGGGAATCCAAATTCGGCCATTGGGGAAGCGCAAAGTCAGGAGGTTTAGCAACATAATTTTCAAAATCTGGATTTATTTGAGTTGGCTTTTTTATGGCTTTTATGCATAATTCCAGAGTAGATATGGACATGTTGGGCATACCAACAAACGTGAAGAGCTGTAGTACGTGAATCAGGTTTCAAATTCAACGGGAATCCATTTTTGGCCATTTGGGGACAGCACAAAGTCAGGATGTTTAGCAACATATTTGTCGAAATCTGGATTTGTTTGAGTTGGCTTTTTTCTGGCTTTTATCCATAATTCCAGAGTAGATATGGACATGTTGGGCATACCTACAAACGTGAAGAGCTGTAGTATGTGAATCAGGTTTCAAATTCAACGGGAATCCATATTTGGCCGTTTGGGGACAGCACAAAGTCAGGAGGTTTAGCAACATAATTATCGAAATCTGGATTGTTTGGGTTGGCTTTTTTCTGGCTTTTCTCCATAATTCCAGAGTAGATATGGACATGTTGGGCATACCAACAAACGTGAAGAGCTGTAGTATGCAAATCAGGTTTCAAATTCAACGGGAATCCAAATTCGGCCATTGGGGAAGCGCAAAGTCAGGAGGTTTAGCAACATAATTTTCAAAATCTGGATTTGTTTGAGTTGGCTTTTTTCTGGCTTTACTCCATAATTCCACAGTATATATGGACATGTTGGCCATACCAACATACGTGAAGAGCTGTAGTATGCGGATCAGGTTTCAAATTCAACGGGAATCGATATTTGGCCGTTTGGGGACAGCACAAAGTCAGGAGGTTTAGTAACATAATTATCGAAATCTGGATTGTTTGGGTTGGCTTTTTTCTGGCTTTTCTCCATAATTCCACAGTAGATATGGACATGTTGGGTATCCCTACAAATGTGAAGAGATGTAGTATGCGAATCAGGTTTCAAATTCAACGGGAATCCAAATTTGGCCATTTGGGGAAGCGCAAAGTCAGGAAGTTTAGCAACAAATCTGGATTTGTTTGAATTGGCTTTTTTCTGGCTTTTCTCCATAATTCCACAGTAGATAAGGACATGTTGGGCAAATCTACATACGTGAGGAGCTGTAGTATGTGAATCAGGTTTCAAATTCAATGGGTATCGATATTTGGCCGTTTGGGGACAGAACAAAGTCAGGAGGTTTAGCAACATAATTGTCGAAATCTGGATTTGTTTGAGTTGGCTTTTTTCTGGCTTTTCTCCATAATTCCACAGTAGATATGGACATGTTGGGCATACCAACAAACGTGAAGAGCTGTTGTATGTGAATCAGGTTTCAAATTCAACAGGAATCGATATTTGGCCGTTTGGGGACAGCACAAAGTCAGGAGGTTTAGCAACATAATTGTCGAAATCTGGATTTGTTTGAGTTAGCTTTTTTCTGGCTTTTCTCCATAATTCCACAGTAGATATGGACATGTTGGGCATACCTACAAACGTGAAGAGCTGTAGTATGCAAATCAGGTTTCAAATTCAACGGGAATCCAAATTCGGCCATTTGCGGAAGCGCAAATTCAGGAGGTTTAGCAACAAATCTGGATTTGTTTGAGTTGGCTTTTTTCTGGCTTTTCTCCATAATTCCACAGTAGATATGGACATGTTGGGCATCCCTAGAAACATGGAAAGCTGTAGTATGTGAATCAAGATTCAAATTCAACGGGAATCCAAATTCGGCCATTTGGGGAAGCGCAAAGTCAGGAGTTTTAGCAACAAATCTGGATTTGTTTGAGTTGACTTTTTTCTGGGTTTTCTCCATAATTCCACAGTAGATAAGGACATGTTGGGCAAACCTATATACGTGAGGAGCTGTAGTATGCGAATCAGGTTTCAAATTCAACAGGAATCCATATTTGGCCCTTTGGGGACAGCACAAAGTCAGGAGGTTTAGCAACATAATTGTCGAAATCTGGATTTGTTTGAGTTGGTTTTTTATGGCTTTTCTCCATGATTCCACAGTAGATATGGACATGTTGGGCATACCAACAAACGTGAAGAGCTGTAGTATGTGAATCAGGTTTCAAATTCAACGGGAATCCATTTTTGGCCATTTGGGGACAGCACAAAGTCAGTAGTTTTAGCAACATAATTGTCGAAATATGGATTTATTTGAGTTGGCTTTTTTCTGGCATAACTCCATAATTCCACAGTAGATATGGACATGTTGGGCATCCCTACAAACGTAAAGAGCTGTAGTATGCGAATCAATTTTCAAATTCAACGGGAATCGAAATTCGGCCATTTGGGGAAGCGTAAAGTCAGGAGGTTTAGCAACAAATCTGGATTTGTTTGAATTGGCTTTTTTCTGGCTTTTCTCCATAATTCCACAGTAGATAAGGACATGTTGGGCAAACCTACATACGTGAGGAGCTGTAGTATGCAAATCAGGTTTCAAATTCAACGGGTATCGGTATTTGGCCGTTTGGGGACACAACAAAGTCAGGAGGTTTAGCAACATAATTGTCGAAATCTGGATTTTTGTTTGAGTTGGCTTTTTTCTGGCTTTTCTCCATAATTCCACAGTAGATATGGACATGTTGGGCATACCAACAAACGAGAAGAGCTGTTGTATGTGAATCAGGTTTCAAATTCAACAGGAATCCATATTTGGCCGTTTGGGGACAGCACAAAGTCAGGAGGTTTAGCAACGTATTTGTCGAAATCTGAATTTGTTTGAGTTGGCTTTTTTCTGGCTTTTCTCCATAATTCCACAGTAGATATGGACATGTTGGGCATACCAACAAACGTGAAGAGCTGTAGTATGCGAATCAGGTTTCAAATTCAACGGGAATCCAAATTCGGCCATTGGGGACAGCACAAAGTCAGGAGGTTTAGCAACATAATTATCGAAATCTGGATTTGTTTGAGTTGGCTTTTTTCTGGCTTTTCTCCATAATTCCACAGTAGATATGGACATGTTGGACATACCTACAAAGGTGAAGAGCTGTAGTATGCAAATCAGGTTTCAAATTCAACAGGAATCCATATTTGGCCGTTTGGGGACAGCACAAAGTCAGGAGGTTTAGCAACATATTTGTCGAAATCTGGATTTGTTTGAGTTGGATTTTTTATGGCTTTTCTCCATAATTCCACAGTAGATATGGACATGTTGGGTATCCCTACAAACGTGAAGAGCTGTAGTATGCGAATCAGGTTTCAAATTCAACGGGTATCGATATTTGTCCGTTTGGGGACAGAACAAAGTCAGGAGGTTTAGCAACATAATTGTCGAAATCTGGATTTGTTTGAGTTGGCTTTTTTCTGGCTTTTCTCCATAATTCCACAGTAGATATGGACATGTTGGGCATACCTACAAACGGGAAGAGCTGTAGTATGCAAATCAGGTTTCAAATTCAACGGGAATCCAAATTCGGCCATGTGGGGAAGCGCAAAGTCAGGAGATTTAGCAACAAATCTGGATATGTTTGAGTTGGCTTTTTTCCGGCTTTTCTCCATAATTCCACAGTAGATATGGACATGTTGGGCATACCAACAAACGTGAAGAGCTGTTGTATGTGAATCAGGTTTCAAATTCAACAGGAATCGATATTTGGCCGTTTGGGGACAGCACAAAGTCAGGAGGTTTAGCAACATAATTATCGAAATCTGGATTTGTTTGAGTTGGCTTTTTTCTGGCTTTTCTCCATAATTCCACAGTAGATATGGACATGTTGGACATACCTACAAAGGTGAAGAGCTGTAGTATGCAAATCAGTTTTCAAATTCAACAGGAATCCATATTTGGCCGTTTGGGGACAGCACAAAGTCAGGAGGTTTAGCAACATATTTGTCGAAATCTGGATTTGTTTGAGTTGGATTTTTTATGGCTTTTCTCCATAATTCCACAGTAGATATGGACATGTTGGGTATCCCTACAAACGTGAAGAGCTGTAGTATGCGAATCAGGTTTCAAATTCAACGGGTATCGATATTTGTCCGTTTGGGGACAGAACAAAGTCAGGAGGTTTAGCAACATAATTGTCGAAATCTGGATTTGTTTGAGTTGGCTTTTTTCTGGCTTTTCTCCATAATTCCACAGTAGATATGGACATGTTGGGCATACCTGCAAACGTGAAGAGCTGTAGTATGCAAATCAGGTTTCAAATTCAACGGGAATCGATATTTGGCCGTTTGGGGACAGCACAAAGTCAGGAGGTTTAGCAACATATTTGTCGAAGTCTGGATTTGTTTGAGTTGGCTTTTTTCTGGCTTTTCTCCATAATTCCATAGTAGATATGGACATGTTGGGCATCCATACAAATGTCAAAAGCTGTAGTATGCGAATCAGGTTTCAAATTCAACGGGAATCCAAATTCGGCCATTTGGGGAAGCGCAAAGTCAGGAGTTTTAGCAACAAATCTGGATTTGTTTGAGTTGACTTTTTTCTGGCTTTTCTCCATGATTCCACAGTAGATATGGACATGTTGGGCATCCCTACAAACGTAAAGAGCTGTAGTATGCGAATCAGGTTTCAAATTCAACGGGAATCCAAATTCGGCCATTTGGGGAAGCGCAAAGTCAGGAGGTTTAGCAACAAATCTGGATTTGTTTGAATTGGCTTTTTTCTGGCTTTTCTCCATAATTCCATAGTAGATATGGACATGTTGGGCATCCTTACAAACGTCAAAAGCTGTCGTATGTGAATCAGGTTTCAAATTCAACGGGAATCCAAATTCGGCCATTTGGGGAAGCGCAAAGTCAGGAGTTTTAGCAACAAATCTGGATTTGTTTGAGTTGACTTTTTTCTGGGTTTTCTCCATAATTCCACAGTAGATAAGGACATGTTGGGCAAACCTATATACGTGAGGAGCTGTAGTATGCGAATCAGGTTTCAAATTCAACAGGAATCCATATTTGGCCGTTTGGGGACAGCACAAAGTCAGGAGGTTTAGCAACATAATTGTCGAAATCTGGATTTGTTTGAGTTGGCTTTTTTATGGCTTTTCTCCATGATTCCACAGTAGATATGGACATGTTGGGCATACCAACAAACGTGAAGAGCTGTAGTATGTGAATCAGGTTTCAAATTCAACGGGAATCCATTTTTGGCCATTTGGGGACAGCACAAAGTCAGTAGTTTTAGCAACATAATTGTCGAAATATGGATTTATTTGAGTTGGCTTTTTTCTGGCATAACTCCATAATTCCACAGTAGATATGGACATGTTGGGCATCCCTACAAACGTAAAGAGCTGTAGTATGCGAATCAAGTTTCAAATTCAACGGGAATCAAAATTCGGCCATTTGGGGAAGCGTAAAGTCAGGAGGTTTAGCAACAAATCTGGATTTGTTTGAATTGGCTTTTTTCTGGCTTTTCTCCATAATTCCACAGTAGATAAGGCCATGTTGGGCAAACCTACATACGTGAGGAGCTGTAGTATGCGAATCAGGTTTCAAATTCAACGGGTATCGATATTTGGCCGTTTGGGGACAGAACAACGTCAGGAGGTTTAGCAACATAATTGTCGAAATCTGGATTTTTGTTTGAGTTGGCTTTTTTCTGGCTTTTCTCCATAATTCCACAGTAGATATGGACATGTTGGGCATACCAACAAACGTGAAGAGCTGTTGTATGTGAATCAGGTTTCAAATTCAACAGGAATCCATATTTGGCCGTTTGGGGACAGCACAAAGTCAGGAGGTTTAGCAACGTATTTGTCGAAATCTGAATTTGTTTGAGTTGGCTTTTTTCTGGCTTTTCTCCATAATTCCACAGTAGATATGGACATGTTGGGCATACCAACAAACGTGAAGAGCTGTAGTATGCGAATCATGTTTCAAATTCAACGGGAATCCAAATTCGGCCATTGGGGACAGCACAAAGTCAGGAGGTTTAGCAACATAATTATCGAAATCTGGATTTGTTTGAGTTGGCTTTTTTCTGGCTTTTCTCCATAATTCCACAGTAGATATGGACATGTTGGACATACCTACAAAGGTGAAGAGCTGTAGTATGCAAATCAGGTTTCAAATTCAACAGGAATCCATATTTGGCCGTTTGGGGAAGCGCAAAGTCAGGAGGTTTAGCAACAAATCTGGATTTGTTTGAATTGGCTTTTTTCTGGCTTTTCTCCATAATTCCACAGTAGATAAGGACATGTTGGGCAAACCTACATACGTGAGGAGCTGTAGTATGCAAATCAGGTTTCAAATTCAACGGTTATCGATATTTGGCCGTTTGGGGACAGAACAATGTCAGGAGGTTTAGCAACATAATTATCTTAATCTGGATTTGTTTGAGTTGGCTTTTTTCTGGCTTTTCTCCATAATTCCACAGTAGATATGGACATGTTGGGCATACCAACAAACGTGAAGAGCTGTTGTATGTGAATCAGGTTTCAAATTCAACAGGAATCTATATTTGGCCGTTTGGGGACAGCACAAAGTCAGGAGGTTTAGCAACATATTTGTCGAAATCTGGATTTGTTTGAGTTGGCTTTTTTATGGCTTTTCTCCATAATTCCACAGTAGATATGGACATGTTGGGCATCCCAACAAACATGAAGACCTGTAGTATGCGATTGAGGATTCAAATTCAACGGGAATCGATATTTGGCCGTTTGGGGACAGCACAAATTCAGGAGGTTTAGCAAACATATTTGACGAAATCTGGATTTGTTTGAGTTGGCTTTTTTCTGGCATAACTCCATAAGTCCACAGTAGATATGGACATGTTGGGCATCCTTACAAACGTCAAAAGCTGTAGTATGCGAATCAGGTTTCAAATTCAACGGGAATCCAAATTCGGCCATTTGCAGAAGCGCAAAGTCAGGAGGTTTAGCAACAGACCTGGATTTGTTTGAGTTGGCTTTTTTCTGGCTTTTCTCCATAATTCCACAGTAGATATGGACATGTTGGGCATACCAACAAACTTGAAGAGCTGTAGTATGCGAATCAGGTTTCAAATTCAACGGGAATCCATATTTGGCCGTTTGGGGACAGCACAAAGTCAGGAGGTTTAGCAACATATTTGGCGAAGTCTGGATTTGTTTGAGTTGACTTTTTTCTGGCTTTTCTCCATGATTCCACAGTAGATATGGACATGTTGGGCATCCCTACAAACGTAAAGAGCTGTAGTATGCGAATCAGGTTTCAAATTCAACGGGAATCCAAATTCGGCCATTTGGGGAAGCGCAAAGTCAGGAGGTTTAGCAACAAATCTGGATTTGTTTGAATTGGCTTTTTTCTGGCTTTTGTCCATAATTCCATAGTAGATATGGACATGTTGGGCATCCTTACAAACGTCAAAAGCTGTCGTATGTGAATCAGGTTTCAAATTCAACGGGAATCCAAATTCGGCCATTTGGGGAAGCGCAAAGTCAGGAGTTTTAGCAACAAATCTGGATTTGTTTGAGTTGACTTTTTTCTGGGTTTTCTCCATAATTCCACAGTAGATAAGGACATGTTGGGCAAACCTATATACGTGAGGAGCTGTAGTATGCGAATCAGGTTTCAAATTCAACAGGAATCCATATTTGGCCGTTTGGGGACAGCACAAAGTCAGGAGGTTTAGCAACATAATTGTCGAAATCTGGATTTGTTTGAGTTGGCTTTTTTATGGCTTTTCTCCATGATTCCACAGTAGATATGGACATGTTGGGCATACCAACAAACGTGAAGAGCTGTAGTATGTGAATCAGGTTTCAAATTCAACGGGAATCCATTTTTGGCCATTTGGGGACAGCACAAAGTCAGTAGTTTTAGCAACATAATTGTCGAAATATGGATTTATTTGAGTTGGCTTTTTTCTGGCATAACTCCATAATTCCACAGTAGATATGGACATGTTGGGCATCCCTACAAACGTAAAGAGCTGTAGTATGCGAATCAAGTTTCAAATTCAACGGGAATCAAAATTCGGCCATTTGGGGAAGCGTAAAGTCAGGAGGTTTAGCAACAAATCTGGATTTGTTTGAATTGGCTTTTTTCTGGCTTTTCTCCATAATTCCACAGTAGATAAGGCCATGTTGGGCAAACCTACATACGTGAGGAGCTGTAGTATGCGAATCAGGTTTCAAATTCAACGGGTATCGATATTTGGCCGTTTGGGGACAGAACAACGTCAGGAGGTTTAGCAACATAATTGTCGAAATCTGGATTTTTGTTTGAGTTGGCTTTTTTCTGGCTTTTCTCCATAATTCCACAGTAGATATGGACATGTTGGGCATACCAACAAACGTGAAGAGCTGTTGTATGTGAATCAGGTTTCAAATTCAACAGGAATCCATATTTGGCCGTTTGGGGACAGCACAAAGTCAGGAGGTTTAGCAACGTATTTGTCGAAATCTGAATTTGTTTGAGTTGGCTTTTTTCTGGCTTTTCTCCATAATTCCACAGTAGATATGGACATGTTGGGCATACCAACAAACGTGAAGAGCTGTAGTATGCGAATCATATTTCAAATTCAACGGGAATCCAAATTCGGCCATTGGGGACAGCACAAAGTCAGGAGGTTTAGCAACATAATTATCGAAATCTGGATTTGTTTGAGTTGGCTTTTTTCTGGCTTTTCTCCATAATTCCACAGTAGATATGGACATGTTGGACATACCTACAAAGGTGAAGAGCTGTAGTATGCAAATCAGGTTTCAAATTCAACAGGAATCCATATTTGGCCGTTTGGGGAAGCGCAAAGTCAGGAGGTTTAGCAACAAATCTGGATTTGTTTGAATTGGCTTTTTTCTGGCTTTTCTCCATAATTCCACAGTAGATAAGGACATGTTGGGCAAATCTGCATACGTGAGGAGCTGTAGTATGCAAATCAGGTTTCAAATTCAACGGTTATCGATATTTGGCCGTTTGGGGACAGAACAATGTCAGGAGGTTTAGCAACATAATTATCTTAATCTGGATTTGTTTGAGTTGGCTTTTTTCTGGCTTTTCTCCATAATTCCACAGTAGATATGGACATGTTGGGCATACCAACAAACGTGAAGAGCTGTTGTATGTGAATCAGGTTTCAAATTCAACAGGAATCTATATTTGGCCGTTTGGGGACAGCACAAAGTCAGGAGGTTTAGCAACATATTTGTCGAAATCTGGATTTGTTTGAGTTGGCTTTTTTATGGCTTTTCTCCATAATTCCACAGTAGATATGGACATGTTGGGCATCCCAACAAACATGAAGACCTGTAGTATGCGATTGAGGATTCAAATTCAACGGGAATCGATATTTGGCCGTTTGGGGACAGCACAAATTCAGGAGGTTTAGCAAACATATTTGACGAAATCTGGATTTGTTTGAGTTGGCTTTTTTCTGGCATAACTCCATAAGTCCACAGTAGATATGGACATGTTGGGCATCCTTACAAACGTCAAAAGCTGTAGTATGCGAATCAGGTTTCAAATTCAACGGGAATCCAAATTCGGCCATTTGCAGAAGCGCAAAGTCAGGAGGTTTAGCAACAGACCTGGATTTGTTTGAGTTGGCTTTTTTCTGGCTTTTCTCCATAATTCCACAGTAGATATGGACATGTTGGGCATACCAACAAACTTGAAGAGCTGTAGTATGCGAATCAGGTTTCAAATTCAACGGGAATCCATATTTGGCCGTTTGGGGACAGCACAAAGTCAGTAGGTTTAGCAACACAATTGTCGAAATCTGGATTTCTTTGAGTTGGCTTTTTTCTGGCATTTCTCTATAATTACACAATAGATGTGGACATGTTGGGCATCCCTACAAACGTGAAGAGCTGTACTATGCGAATCAGGTTTCAAATTCAACGGGAATCGATATTTGGCCGTTTGGGGACAGCACAAAATCAGGAGTTTTAGCAAAATAATTGTCGAAATCTGGATTTGTTTGAGCTGGATTTTTTATGGCTTTTCTTCATAATTCCACAGTAGATATGGACATGTTGGGCATACCTACAAACGTGAAGAGCTGTAGTATGCAAATAAGGTTTCAAATTCAACGGGGATCCAAATTCGGCCATTTGCGGAAGCGCAAAGTCAGGAGGTTTAGCAACAAATCTGGATTTGTTTGAGTTGGCTTTTTTTCTGGCTTTTCTCCATAATTCCATAGTAGATATGGACATGTTGGGCATCCTTACAAACGTCAAAAGCTGTCGTATGTGAATCAGGTTTCAAATTCAATGGGAATCCAAATTCGGCCATTTGGGGAAGCGCAAAGTCAGGAGTTTTAGCAACAAATCTGGATTTGTTTGAATTGGCTTTTTTCTGGCTTTTCTCCATAATTCCACAGTAGATAATGACATGTTGGGCAAACCTACATACGTGAGGAGCTGTAGTATGCAAATCAGGTTTCAAATTCAACGGGTATCGATATTTGGCCGTTTGGGGACACAACAAAGTCAGGAGGTTTAGCAACATAATTGTCGAAATCTGGATTTTTGTTTTAGTTGGCTTTTTTCTGGCTTTTCTCCATAATTCCACAGTAGATATGGACATGTTGGGCATACCAACAAACGTGAAGAGCTGTTGTATGTGAATCAGGTTTCAAATTCAACAGGAATCCATATTTGGCCGTTTGGGGACAGCACAAAGTCAAGAGGTTTAGCAACGTATTTGTCGAAATCTGAATTTGTTTGAGTTGGCTTTTTTCTGGCTTTTCTCCATAATTCCACAGTAGATATGGACATGTTGGGCATACCAACAAACGTGAAGAGCTGTAGTATGCGAATCAGGTTTCAAATTCAACGGGAATCCAAATTCGGCCATTGGGGACAGCACAAAGTCAGGAGGTTTAGCAACATAATTATCGAAATCTGGATTTGTTTGAGTTGGCTTTTTTCTGGCTTTTCTCCATAATTCCACAGTAGATATGGACATGTTGGGTATCCCTACAAATGTGAAGAGATGTAGTATGCGAATCAGGTTTCAAATTCAACGGGAATCCAAATTTGGCCATTTGGGGAAGCGCAAAGTCAGGAGGTTTAGCAACAAATCTGGATTTGTTTGAATTGGCTTTTTTCTGGCTTTTCTCCATAATTCCACAGTAGATAAGGACATGTTGGGCAAATCTGCATACGTGAGGAGCTGTAGTATGCGAATCAGGTTTCAAATTCAATGGGTATCGATATTTGGCCGTTTGGGGACAGAAGAAAGTCAGGAGGTTTAGCAACATAATTGTCGAAATCTGGATTTGTTTGAGTTGGCTTTTTTCTGGCTTTTCTCCATAATTCCACAGTAGATAAGGACATGTTGGGCAAACCTACATACGTGAGGAGCTGTAGTATGCAAATCAGGTTTCAAATTCAACGGGTATCGATATTTGGCCGTTTGGGGACAGAACAAAGTCAGGAGGTTTAGCAACATAATTGTCGAAATCTGGATTTGTTTGAGTTGGCTTTTTTCTGGCTTTTCTCCATAATTCCACAGTAGATATGGACATGTTGGACATACCTACAAAGGTGAAGAGCTGTAGTATGCAAATCAGGTTTCAAATTCAACAGGAATCCATATTTGGCCGTTTGGGGAAGCGCAAAGTCAGGAGGTTTAGCAACAAATCTGGATTTGTTTGATTTGGCTTTTTTCTGGCTTTTCTCCATAATTCCACAGTAGATAAGGACATGTTGGGCAAACCTACATACGTGAGGAGCTGTAGTATGCAAATCAGGTTTCAAATTCAACGGTTATCGATATTTGGCCGTTTGGGGACAGAACAATGTCAGGAGGTTTAGCAACATAATTATCTTAATCTGGATTTGTTTGAGTTGGCTTTTTTCTGGCTTTTCTCCATAATTCCACAGTAGATATGGACATGTTGGGCATACCAACAAACGTGAAGAGCTGTTGTATGTGAATCAGGTTTCAAATTCAACAGGAATCTATATTTGGCCGTTTGGGGACAGCACAAAGTCAGGAGGTTTAGCAACATATTTGTCGAAATCTGGATTTGTTTGAGTTGGCTTTTTTATGGCTTTTCTCCATAATTCCACAGTAGATATGGACATGTTGGGCATCCCAACAAACATGAAGACCTGTAGTATGCGATTGAGGATTCAAATTCAACGGGAATCGATATTTGGCCGTTTGGGGACAGCACAAATTCAGGAGGTTTAGCAAACATATTTGACGAAATCTGGATTTGTTTGAGTTGGCTTTTTTCTGGCATAACTCCATAAGTCCACAGTAGATATGGACATGTTGGGCATCCTTACGAACGTCAAAAGCTGTAGTATGCGAATCAGGTTTCAAATTCAACTGGAATCCAAATTCGGCCATTTGCAGAAGCGCAAAGTCAGGAGGTTTAGCAACAGACCTGGATTTGTTTGAGTTGGCTTTTTTCTGGCTTTTCTCCATAATTCCACAGTAGATATGGACATGTTGGGCATACCAACAAACTTGAAGAGCTGTAGTATGCGAATCAGGTTTCAAATTCAACGGGAATCCATATTTGGCCGTTTGGGGACAGCACAAAGTCAGTAGGTTTAGCAACACAATTGTCGAAATCTGGATTTCTTTGAGTTGGCTTTTTTCTGGCATTTCTCTATAATTACACAATAGATGTGGACATGTTGGGCATCCCTACAAACGTGAAGAGCTGTACTATGCGAATCAGGTTTCAAATTCAACGGGAATCCAAATTCGGCCATTTGGGGAAGCGCAAAGTCAGGAGTTTTAGCAACAAATCTGGATTTGTTTGAATTGGCTTTTTTCTGGCTTTTCTCCATAATTCCACAGTAGATAAGGACATGTTGGGCAAACCTACATACGTGAGGAGCTGTAGTATGCAAATCAGGTTTCAAATTCAACGGGTATCGATATTTGGCCGTTTGGGGACACAACAAAGTCAGGAGGTTTAGCAACATAATTGTCGAAATCTGGATTTTTGTTTGAGTTGGCTTTTTTCTGGCTTTTCTCCATAATTCCACAGTAGATATGGACATGTTGGGCATACCAACAAACGTGAAGAGCTGTTGTATGTGAATCAGGTTTCAAATTCAACAGGAATCCATATTTGGCCGTTTGGGGACAGCACAAAGTCAGGAGGTTTAGCAACGTATTTGTCGAAATCTGAATTTGTTTGAGTTGGCTTTTTTCTGGCTTTTCTCCATAATTCCACAGTAGATATGGACATGTTGGGCATACCAACAAACGTGAAGAGCTGTAGTATGCGAATCAGGTTTCAAATTCAACGGGAATCCAAATTCGGCCATTGGGGACAGCACAAAGTCAGGAGGTTTAGCAACATAATTATCGAAATCTGGATTTGTTTGAGTTGGCTTTTTTCTGGCTTTTCTCCATAATTCCACAGTAGATATGGACATGTTGGACATACCTACAAAGGTGAAGAGCTGTAGTATGCAAATCAGGTTTCAAATTCAACAGGAATCCATATTTGGCCGTTTGGGGACAGCACAAAGTCAGGAGGTTTAGCAACATATTTTTCGAAATCTGGATTTGTTTGAGTTGGATTTTTTATGGCTTTTCTCCATAATTCCACAGTAGATATGGACATGTTGGGTATCCCTACAAACGTGAAGAGCTGTAGTATGCGAATCAGGTTTCAAATTCAACGGGTATCGATATTTGTCCGTTTGGGGACAGAACAAAGTCAGGAGGTTTAGCAACATAATTGTCGAAATCTGGATTTGTTTGAGTTGGCTTTTTTCTGGCTTTTCTCCATAATTCCACAGTAGATATGGACATGTTGGGCATACCTACAAACGTGAAGAGCTGTAGTATGCAAATCAGGTTTCAAATTCATCGGGAATCCAAATTCGGCCATTTGCGGAAGCGCAAAGTCAGGAGGTTTAGCAACAAATCTGGATTTGTTTGAGTTGGCTTTTTTCTGGCTTTTCTCCATGATTCCATAGTAGATATGGACATGTTGGGCATCCTTACAAACGTCAAAAGCTGTCGTATGTGAATCAGGTTTCAAATTCAACGGGTATCGATATTTGTCCGTTTGGGGACAGAACAAAGTCAGGAGGTTTAGCAACATAATTGTCGAAATCTGGATTTGTTTGAGTTGGCTTTTTTCTGGCTTTTCTCCATAATTCCACAGTAGATATGGACATGTTGGGCATACCTACAAACGTGAAGAGCTGTAGTATGCAAATCAGGTTTCAAATTCATCGGGAATCCAAATTCGGCCATTTGGGGAAGCGCAAAGTCAGGAGTTTTAGCAACAAATCTGGATTTGTTTGAGTTGACTTTTTTCTGGCTTTTCTCCATAATTCCACAGTAGATAAGGACATGTTGGGCAAAGCTATATACGTGAGGAGCTGTAGTATGCGAATCAGGTTTCAAATTCAACAGGAATCCATATTTGGCCGTTTGGGGACAGCACAAAGTCAGGAGGTTTAGCAACATAATTGTCGAAATCTGGATTTGTTTGAGTTGGCTTTTTTATGGCTTTTCTCCATGATTCCACAGTAGATATGGACATGTTGGGCATTCCAACAAACGTGAAGAGCTGTAGTATGTGAATCAGGTTTCAAATTCAACGGGAATCCATTTTTGATCATTTGGGGACAGCACAAAGTCAGTAGTTTTAGCAACATAATTGTCGAAATATGGATTTATTTGAGTTGGCTTTTTTCTGGCATAACTCCATTATTCCACAGTAGATATGGACATGTTGGGGATCCCTACAAACGTAAAGAGGTGTAGTATGCGAATCAGGTTTCAAATTCAACGGGAATCGAAATTCGGCCATTTGGGGAAGCGCAAAGTCAGGAGGTTTAGCAACAAATCTGGATTTGTTTGAATTGGCTTTTTTCTGGCTTTTCTCCATAATTCCACAGTAGATAAGGACATGTTGGGCAAACCTACATACGTGAGGAGCTGTAGTATGCGAATCAGGTTTCAAATTCAACAGGAATCCATATTTGGCCGTTTGGGGACAGCACAAAGTCAGGAGGTTTAGCAACATAATTGTCGAAATCTGGATTTGTTTGAGTTGGCTTTTTTATGGCTTTTCTCCATTATTCCACAGTAGATATGGACATGTTGGGGATCCCTACAAACATAAAGAGGTGTAGTATGCGAATCAGGTTTCAAATTCAACGGGAATCGAAATTCGGCCATTTGGGGAAGCGCAAAGTCAGGAGGTTTAGCAACAAATCTGGATTTGTTTGAATTGGCTTTTTTCTGGCTTTTCTCCATAATTCCACAGTGGATAAGGCCATGTTGGGCAAACCTACATACGTGAGGAGCTGTAGTATGCGAATCAGGTTTCAAATTCAACGGGTATCGATATTTGGCCGTTTGGGGACAGCACAAAGTCAGGAGGTTTAGCAACATAATTATCGAAATCTGGATTTGTTTGAGTTGGCTTTTTTCTGGCTTTTCTCCATAATTCCACAGTAGATATGGACATGTTGGACATACCTACAAAGGTGAAGAGCTGTAGTATGCAAATCAGGTTTCAAATTCAACAGGAATCCATATTTGGCCGTTTGGGGAAGCGCAAAGTCAGGAGGTTTAGCAACAAATCTGGATTTGTTTGAATTGGCTTTTTTCTGGCTTTTCTCCATAATTCCACAGTAGATAAGGACATGTTGGGCAAACCTACATACATGAGGAGCTGTAGTATGCGAATCAGGTTTCAAATTCAACGGTTATCGATATTTGGCCGTTTGGGGACAGAACAATGTCAGGAGGTTTAGCAACATAATTATCTTAATCTGGATTTGTTTGAGTTGGCTTTTTTCTGGCTTTTCTCCATAATTCCACAGTAGATATGGACATGTTGGGCATACCAACAAACGTGAAGAGCTGTTGTATGTGAATCAGGTTTCAAATTCAACAGGAATCTATATTTGGCCGTTTGGGGACAGCACAAAGTCAGGAGGTTTAGCAACATATTTGTCGAAATCTGGATTTGTTTGAGTTGGCTTTTTTATGGCTTTTCTCCATAATTCCACAGTAGATATGGACATGTTGGGCATCCCAACAAACATGAAGACCTGTAGTATGCGATTCAGGATTCAAATTCAACGGGAATCGATATTTGGCCGTTTGGGGACAGCCAAAAGTCAGGAGGTTTAGCAAACATATTTGACGAAATCTGGATTTGTTTGAGTGGCTTTTTTCTGACATAACTCCATAAGTCCACAGTAGATATGGACATGTTGGGCATCCTTACAAACGTCAAAAGCTGTAGTATGCGAATCAGGTTTCAAATTCAACGGGAATCCAAATTCGGCCATTTGCAGAAGCGCAAAGTCAGGAGGTTTAGCAACAGACCTGGATTTGTTTGAGTTGGCTTTTTTCTGGCTTTTCTCCATAATTCCACAGTAGATATGGACATGTTGGGCATACCAACAAACTTGAAGAGCTGTAGTATGCGAATCAGGTTTCAAATTCAACGGGAATCCATATTTGGCCGTTTGGGGACAGCACAAAATCAGTAGGTTTAGCAACACAATTGTCGAAATCTGGATTTCTTTGAGTTGGCTTTTTTCTGGCATTTCTCTATAATTACACAATAGATGTGGACATGTTGGGCATCCCTACAAACGTGAAGAGCTGTACTATGCAAATCAGGTTTCAAATTCAACGGGAATCGATATTTGGCCGTTTGGGGACAGCACAAAATCAGGAGTTTTAGCAAAATAATTGTCGAAATCTGGATTTGTTTGAGCTGGATTTTTTATGGCTTTTCTTCATAATTCCACAGTAGATATGGACATGTTGGGCATACCTACAAACGTGAAGAGCTGTAGTATGCAAATAAGGTTTCAAATTCAACGGGAATCCAAATTCGGCCATTTGCGGAAGCGCAAAGTCAGGAGGTTTAGCAACAAATCTGGATTTGTTTGAGTTGGCTTTTTTTCTGGCTTTTCTCCATAATTCCATAGTAGATATGGACATGTTGGGCATCCTTACAAACGTCAAAAGCTGTCGTATGTGAATCAGGTTTCAAATTCAACGGGAATCGAAATTCGGCCATTTGGGGAAGCGCAAAGTCAGGAGGTTTAGCAACAAATCTGGATTTGTTTGAATTGGCTTTTTTCTGGCTTTTCTCCATAATTCCACAGTAGATAAGGCCATGTTGGGCAAACCTACATACGTGAGGAGCTGTAGTATGCGAATCAGGTTTCAAATTCAACGGGTATCGATATTTGGCCGTTTGGGGACAGAACAAAGTCAGGAGGTTTAGCAACATAATTGTCGAAATCTGGATTTTTGTTTGAGTTGGCTTTTTTCTGGCTTTTCTCCATAATTCCACAGTAGATATGGACAAGTTGGGCATACCAACAAACGTGAAGAGCTGTAGTATGCGAATCAGGTTTCAAATTCAACGGGAATCCAAATTCGGCCATTGGGGACAGCACAAAGTCAGGAGGTTTAGCAACATAATTATCGAAATCTGGATTTGTTTGAGTTGGCTTTTTTCTGGCTTTTCTCCATAATTCCACAGTAGATATGGACATGTTGTACATACCTACAAAGGTGAAGAGCTGTAGTATGCAAATCAGGTTTCAAATTCAACAGGAATCCATATTTGGCCGTTTGGGGAAGCGGAAAGTCAGGAGGTTTAGCAACAAATCTGGATTTGTTTGAATTGGCTTTTTTCTGGCTTTTCTCCATAATTCCACAGTAGATAAGGACATGTTGGGCAAACCTACATACGTGAGGAGCTGTAGTATGCGAATCCGGTTTCAAATTCAACGGTTATCGATATTTGGCCGTTTGGGGACAGAACAATGTCAGGAGGTTTAGCAACATAATTATCTTAATCTGGATTTGTTTGAGTTGGCTTTTTTCTGGCTTTTCTCCATAATTCCACAGTAGATATGGACATGTTGGGCATACCAACAAACGTGAAGAGCTGTTGTATGTGGATCAGGTTTCAAATTCAACAGGAATCCATATTTGGCCGTTTGGGGACAGAACAAAGTCAGGTTCATCAACATAATTGTCAAAATCTGTATTTGTTTGAGTTGGCTTTTTCTGTCTTTTCTCCATAATTCCACAGTAGATATGGACATGTTGGGCATCCCAACAAACGTGAAGAGCTGTAGTATGCGAGTCAGGTTTCAAATTCAACGGGAATCGATATTTGGCCGTTTGGGGACAGCACAAAGTCAGGAGGTTTAGCAAACATATTTGACGAAATCTGGATTTGTTTGAGTTGGCTTTTTTCTGGCATAACTCCATAAGTCCACAGTAGATATGGACATGTTGGGCATCCTTACAAACGTCAAAAGCTGTAGTATGCGAATCAGGTTTCAAATTCAACGGGAATCCAAATTCGGCCATTTGCAGAAGCGCAAAGTCAGGAGGTTTAGCAACAGACCTGGATTTGTTTGAGTTTGCTTTTTTCTGGCTTTTCTCCATAATTCCACAGTGGATATGGACATGTTGGGCATACCAACAAACTTGAAGAGCTGTAGTATGCGAATCAGGTTTCAAATTCAACGGGAATCGATATTTGGCCGTTTGGTGACAGCACAAATTCAGGAGGTTTAGCAACATAATTGTCGAAATCTGGATTTGTTTTAGTTGGCTTTTTTCTGGCTTTTCTCCATAATCCCACAATAGATATGGAAATGTTGGGCATCCCTACAAACATGAAGAGCTGTAGTATGTAAATCAGGTTTCAAATTCAACGGGAATCGATATTTGGCTGTTTGGGGACAGCACACAGTCAGGAGGTTTATCAACATATTTGTCGAAATCTGGATTTGTTTGAGTTCGCTTTTTCCTGGCTTTTCTCCATGATTCCACAGTAGATAAGGACATGTTGGGCAAACCTACATAAGTGAAGAGCTGTAGTATGCGAATCAGGTTTTAAATTCAACGGGAATCGATTCTTGGCCGTTTGGTGACAGCACAAATTCAGGAGGTTTAGCAACATAATTGTCGAAATCTGGATTTGTTTTAGTTGGCTTTTTTCTGGCTTTTCTCCATAATCCCACAGTAGATATGGACATGTTGGGCATACCAACAAACGTGAAGAGCTATTGTATGTGAATCAAGTTTCAAATTCAACGGGAATCCAAATTCGGCCATTTGGGGACATCACAAATTTAGTAGTTTTAGCAACATAATTGTCGAAATCTGGATTTGTTTGAGTTGGCTTTTTTCTGGCTCTTCTCCATAATTCCACAGTAGATATGGACATGTTGGGCATACCTACAAACGTGAAGAGCTGTAGTGAGCAAATCAGGTTTCAAATTCAACGGGAATCCAAATTCGGCCATTTGCGGAAGTGCAAAGTCAGGAGGTTTAGCAACAAATCTAGATTTGTTTGAGTTGGCTTTTTTCTGGCTTTTCTCCATAATTCCACAGTAGATGTGGACATGTTGGGCATAACTACAAACGTGAAGAGCTGTAGTATGCAAATCATGTTTCAAATTCAAAGGGAATCCATATTTGGCAGTTTGGGGACAGCACAAAGTCAGTAGGTTTAGCATCATAATTCTCAAAATCTGGATTTGTTTAAGTTGGATTTTTTCTGGCTTTTCTCCATAATTCCACAGTAGATAAGGACATGTTGGGCAAACCTACATACGTGAAGAGCTGTAGTATGCGAATCAGGTTTCAAATTCAACGGGTATCGATATTTAGCCATTTGGGGACATAACAATGTCAGGAGGTTTAAAAACATTATTGTTGAAATCTGGATTTGTTTGAGTTGGCTTTTTTCTGGCTTTACTCCATAATTCCACAGTAGATATGGACATGTTGGGAATCCCTAGAAACATGAAGAGCTGTAGTATGCGAATCAGGTTTCAAATTCAACGGGAATCGATAGTTGGCCGTTTGGGGACAGCACAAAGTCAGGAGTTTTAGCAACATAATTGTCGAAATCTGGATTTGTTTTAGTTGACTTTTTTCTGGCTTTTCTCCATAATCCCTCAGTAGATATGGACATGTTAGGCATCCCTACAAACGTGAAGAACTGTAGTATGCGAATCAGGTTTCAAATTCAACGGGTATCGATATTTAGCCATTTGGGGACAGAACAATGTCAGGAGGTTTAGCAACATTATTGTCGAAATCTGGATTTGTTTGAGTTGGCTTTTTTCTGGCTTTACTCCATAATTCCACAGTAGATATGGACATCTTGGGCATACCTAAAAACATGAAGAGCTGTAGTATGCGAATCAGGTTTGAAATTCATCGGGAATCGATATTTGGCCGTTTGGTGACAGCACAAAGTCAGGATGTTTAGCAACATATTTGTCAAAATCTGGATTTGTTTGAGTTGGCTTTTTTCTGGCTTTTCTCCATGATTCCACAGTAGATAAGGACATGTTGGGCAAACCTACATACGTGAAGAGCTGTAGTATCCAAATCACGTTTCAAATTCAACGGGTATCGATATTTGGCCGTTTGGGGACAGAACAAAGTCAGGAGGTTTATCAACATAATATCAACTCTTTTTCAGGCTGATAATTAAAGCCATATTGTAACTCTTTTTTAGGCTGCTCTATAAACGAATCCTCCTGTTTAGCCAGACTCATTTCACCTCAGGGTGATAGTATACACTTCGCAGACTCTCACTTGTAATATCGGACCATTCTGATATAGGATTTTAAAATTAAAGTCTTAAATGTCCAATTAATTCTATATTTCGGCTATATTTTGGCTACTAATTAAAGCCATATTGTATCTCTTTTTCAGGCTGCTCTAACATCGAAAACTCCTGTTTAGCCAAACTCATTTCACGTCTGGGTGATTGTATACACATCCCAGACTGTCAATGGGTAATATTGGACTATTCTGATATAGAATTTTAAAAATAAAGGTTTAAATGTCCACTTAAAGCTATATTTCAACTATTTTTCAGGCTGCTAATTAAAGCCATATTGTAACTCTTTTTCAGGCTGCTCTATTAACGAAACCTCCTGTTTAGCCAGACTCATTTCACGTCAGGGTAATAGTATACACATCCCAGACTGTCACTGGGTAATATGGGACCATTTTGATATAGGATTTTAAAAATAAAGTCTTAAATGTCCAATTAAATCTAAATATCGGCTATATTTTGGCTACTAATTAAAGCCATATTGTATCTCTTTTTCAGGCTGCTCTAACATCATTCTGATATAGTATTTTAAAAATAAAGTCTTAAATGTCCAATTAAATCTAGATTTCGGCTATATTTTGGCTACTAATTAAAGCCACATTGTATCTCTTTTTCAGGCTGCTCTAACATCAAAAACTCCTGTTTAGCCTAACTCATTTCCCATCAAGGTGATAGTATACACATCCCAGAGTGTCACTGGGTAATCTTGGAATATTCTGATATAAAGTTTTAAAATTAAAGGTTTAAATGTCCACTTAAAGCTATATTTCAACTATTTTTCAGGCTGCTAATTAAAGCCATATTGTAATTCTTTTTTAGGCTGCTCTATAAACGAAACCTCCTGTTTAGCCAGACTCATTTCATCTCAGGGTGATAGTATACACATCCCCGACTCTCACGTGTAATATCAGACCATTCTGATATAGGATTTTAAAATTAAAGTCTTAAATGTACAATTAATTCTATATTTCAACTTTTGTTCAGGCTGCTAATTAAAGCCATATTGTAACTCTTTTTCAGGCTGCTCTATAAACGAAACCTCCTGTTTAGCCAGACGCATTTCACCTCAGGGTGATAGTATACACTTCCCAGACTCTCATGTGTAATATCGGACCATTCAGATATAGAATTTTAAAAATAAATTGTTAAAGGTTTAAATGTCCACTTAATGCCATATTTCAACTCTTTTTCAGGCTGCTCTAACATCGAAAGCTCCTGTTTAGCCAGACTCATTTCACGTCAGGGTGATAGTATAGACATCCCAGACTGTCACTGGGTAATATCGGACCTTTCTGATATAGGATTTTAAAATTAAAGTCTTAAATGTCCAATTAAATCTATATTTCGGCTATATTTTGGCTTCTAATTAAAGGCATATTCTAACTCTTTTTCAGGCTGCTATTGAAACGAAATCTCCTGTTTAGCCAGACTTATTTCAACTCAGGGTGATTGTATACACTTCCCAGACTCTCACGTGTAATATCGGACCATTCTGATGTAAGATTTAAAAATTAAAGGTTTAAATGTCCACCTAAAGCTATATTTCAACTATTTTTAAGACTGCTAATTGAAGCCATATTGTAACTCTTTTTCAGGCTGCTCTAACATCGAAACCTCCTGTTTAGCCAGACTCATTTCACATCAGGGTGGTAGTATACACATCCCAGACTGTCACTGGATAATATTGGACTATTCTGATAAAGGATTTAAAAATTAAAGGTTTAAATGTCAACTTAAAGCTATATTTCAACTCTTTTTCAGGCTGCTAATTAAAGCCATATTGTATCTCCTTTTCAGGCTGCTCTATAAACGAAACCTCCAATTTAGCCAGACTCCTTTCACGTCAGGGTTATAGTATACACATCCCACACTGTCACTGGGTAATATCGGACCATTCTGATATAGAATTTTAAAAAGAAAGTCTTAAATGTCCAATTGAATCTTTATTTTGGCTATATTTTGGCTACTAATTAAAGCCATATTGTATCTCTTTTTCAGGCTGCTCTAACATCGAAACCTCCTGTTTAGCCAGACTTATTTCAACTCAGGGTGATAGTATACACATCCCAGACTGTCCCTGGATCATATCGGACTATTCTGATATAGGATTTTAAAAAAAAACTCTTAAATGTCCAATTAAATCTATATTTCGGCTATTTTTTGGCTACTAATTAAAGCCATATTGTACCTCTTTTTCAGGCTGCTCTAACATCGAATCCTCCTGTTTCGCCAGACTCATTTCACATCAGGGTGATAGTATACACATCCCAGACTGTCACTGGGTAATATTGGACTATTCTGATATAGGATTTAAAAATTAAAGGTTTACATGTCAACTTAAAGCTAGATTTCAACTCTTTTTCAGGCTGCTAATTAAAGCCATATTGTATCTCCTTTTCAGGCTGCTCTATAAACGAAAGCTCCAGTTTAGCCAGACTCATTTCACGTCAGGGTTATAGTATACACATCCCACACTCTCACTGGGTAATATCGGACCATTCTGATATAGAATTTTAAAAAGAAAGTCTTAAATGTCCAATTGAATCTTTATTTCGGCTATATTTTGGCTACTAATTAAAGCCATATTGTACCTCTTTTTCAGGCTGCTCTAACATCGAAACCTCCTGTTTAGCCAGACTCATTTCACCTCAGGGTGATAGTATTCACTTCCCAGAATCTCACGTGTAATATCGCACCATTCTGATATAGGATTTTAAAATTAAAGGTTTAAATGTCCAATTAAATCTATATTTCAACTCATTTTCAGGCTGCTAATTAAAGCCATATTGTAACTCTTTTTTAGGCTGCTCTAACATCGAAACCTCCTGTGTAGCCAGACTCATTTCACGTCACGGTGATAGTATACACATCCCAGACTGTCACTGTGTAATATCGGACTATTCTGATATAGGATTTTAAAATTAAAGGCTTAAATTTCCAATTAAAGGAATATCTCAACTCTTTTTCAGGCTGCTAATTAAAGCCATATTGTATCTCTTTTTCAGGCTGCTCTAAAACCGAAATCTCCTGTTTAGCCAAACTCATTTCACCTCAGGGTGATAGTATGCACATCCCAGACTGTCACTGGGTAATATCGGACCATTCTGATTCAGGATTTTAAAAATAAACTCTTAAATGTCGAATTAAATCTATATTTCAGCTATATTTTGGCAAGTAATTAAAGCCATATTGTATCTCTTTTTCAGGCTGCTCTAACATCGAATCCTCCTGTTTAGCCAGACTCATTTCACCTCAGGGTGATAGTATTCAATTCCCAGACTCTCATGTGTAATATCGCACCATTCTGATACAGGATTTTAAAATTAAAGTCTTAAATGTCCAATTAAGTCTATATTTCAGCTATATTTTGGCTACTAATTAAAGCCATATTGTATCTCTTTTTCAGGCTGCTCTAACATCGAAACCTCCTGTGTAGCCAGACTCATTTCACGTCAGGGTGATAGTATACACATGCCAGACAATCACTGGGTAATATCGGACTATTCTGATACAGGATTTAAAAATTAAAGGTTTAAATGTCCACTTAAAGCTATATTTCAACTCATTTTCAGGCTGCTAATTAAAGCCATATTGTAACTCTTTTTCAGGCTGCTCTATAAACGAAACCTCCTGTTTAGCCAGACTCATTTCACGTCAAGGTGATAGTATTCACTGCCCAGACTCTCTCGTGAAATATCGGACTATTCTGATATAGAATTTTAAAATTAAAGTGTTAAATGTCCAATTAAATCTATATTTCGGCTATATTTTGGCTACTAATTAAAGCCATATTGTTAATTTTTTTCAGGCTGCTCTGTAAACAAAACCTCCTGTTTAGCCAGACTCATTTCACCTCAGGGTTATACTATACACATCCCACACTGTCACTGGGTAATATCGGACCATTCTGATATAGAATTTTAAAAAGAAAGTCTTACATGTCCAATTGAATCTATATTTCGGCTATATTTTGGCTACTAATTAAAGCCATATTGTATCTCTTTTCCAGGCTGCTCTGACATCGAAACCTCCTGTTTAGCCAGACTCATTTCACCTCAGGGTGATGGTATACACAACCCAGACTGTCACTGGGTAATATTGGACTATTCTGATATAGGATTTAAAAATTAAAGGTTTAAATGTCCACTTAAAGCTATATTTCAACTATTTTTCAGACTGCTAATTAAAGCCATATTGTAACTCTTTTTCCTGCTGCTCTATATACGAAACCTCCTGTTTAGCCAGACTCATTTCACCTCAGGGTGATAGTATTCATTTCGCAGACTCTCTCGTATAATATCGGGACCTTTCTGATATAGGATTTTAAAATTAAAGTCTTAAATGTCCAATTAAATCTATATTTCGGCTATATTTTGGCTACTAATTAAAGCCATATTGTATCTCTTTTTCAGGCTGCTCTAACATCGAAACCTCCTGTTTAGTCAGACTCATTTCACCTCAGGGTGATAGTATACACATCCCAGACTGTCACTGTGTAATATCGGGCTATTCTGATATAGTATTTAAAAATTAAAGGTTTAAATGTCCACCTAAAGCTACATTTCAACTCTTTTTCAGGCTGCTAATTAAAGCCATATTGTAACTCTTTTTCAGGCTGCTCTATAAACGAAACCTCCTGTTTAGCCAGACTCATTTCCCCTCAGGGTGATAGTATTCACTTCCCAGACTCTCACGTGTAATATCGGACCATTCAGATATAGAATTTTAAAATTAAAGTGTTAAATGTCCAATTAAAGCTATATTTCGGCTATATGTTGGCTACTAATTAAAGACATATTGTATCTCTTTTTGAGGCTGCTCTAACATCGAAACCTCCTATTTAGCCAGACTCATTTCACGTCAGGGATATAGTATTCACATGCCAGACTGTCACTGCGTAATATCGGACTATTCTGATATAGGATTTAAAAATTAAAGGATTAAATGTCCAATTAAAGCTATATTTCTGCTATATTTTGGCAGCTAATTAAAGCCATATTGTAACTCTTTTTCATGCTACTCTAAAAATGAAACCTCCTGTTTAGCAATATGTTCAGGGTGATAGTATACACTTCCCAGAGTCTCACGTGTAATATCGGACCATTCTGATACTGGATTTTAAAATTAAAGGTTTAAATGTCCACTTAAAGCCATAATGTATCTCTTTTTCAGGCTGCTCTAACATCGAAACCTCCTGTGTAGCCAGACTCATTTCACGTCAGGGTGATAGTATACACATCCCAGACTATCACTGGGTAATATCGGACTATTCTGATACAGGATTTAAAAATTAAAGGTTTAAATGTCCACTTAAAGCTATATTTCAACTATTTTTCAGACTGCTAATTAAAGCCATATTGTATCTCTTTTTCAGGCTGCTCTAACATCGAATCCTCCTGTTTAGCCAGACTCATTTCACCTCAGGGTGATGGCATACACAACCCAGACTGTCACTGGGTAATATTGGACTATTCTGATATAGGATTTTAAGATTAAAGTCTTAAATGTCCAATTAAATCTATATTTTAGCTATATTTTGGCTACTAATTGAAGCCATATTGTAGCTCTTTTTCAGGCTGCTCAAACATTGAAACCTCCTATTTAGCCAGACTCATTTCAACTCAGGGTGATAGTATACACATCCCAGACTGTCACTGGGTAATATTCTGATATAGTATTTAAAAATTAAAGGTTTAAATGTCCACTTGAAGCCATATTTCAACTCTTTTTCAGGCTGCTAATTAAAGCCATATTGTAACTCTTTTTCAGGCTGCTCTATAAACGAAACCTCCTGTTTAGCCAGACTCATTTCACCTCAGGGTGATAGTATTCACTTCCCAGACTCTCTCGTGTAATATCAGACCATTCAGATATAGAATTTTAAAATTAAAGTGTTAAATGTCCAATTAAAGCTATATTTCGGCTATATTTTGGCTACTAATTAAAGCCATATTGTATCTCTTTTTCAGGCTGCTCTAACATCGAAACCTCCTGTGTAGCCAGACTCATTTCACGTCAGGGTTATAGTATACACATCCCAGACTATCACTGGGTAATATCGGACTATTCTGATACAGGATTTAAAAATTAAAGGTTTAAATGTCCACTTAAAGCTATATTTCAACTATTTTTCAGACTGCTAATTAAAGCCATATTGTATCTCTTTTTCAGGCTGCTCTAACATCGAAACCTCCTGTTTAGCCAGACTCATTTCACATCAGGGTGATAGTATCCACATCCCAGAACATCACTGGGTAATATCGTACTATTCTGATACAGGATTTAAAAATTCAAGGTTTACATGTCCACTTAAAGCTATATTTCAACTCATTTTCAGGCTGCTAATTAAAGCCATATTGTAACTCTTTTTCAGGCTTCTCTAACATCGACACCTCCTGTGTAGCCAGACTCATTTCACGTCAGGGTGATAGTATACGCATCCCAGACTGTCACTGGGTAATATCGGACCATTCTGATATAGAATTTTAAAAAGAAAGTCTTAAATGTCCAATTGAATCTATATTTCGGCTATATTTTGGCTACTAATTAAAGCCATATTGTATCTCTTTTTCAGGCTGCTCTGACATCGAAACCTCCTGTTTAGCCAGACTCATTTCACCTCAGGGTGATGGCATACACAACCCAGACTGTCACTGGGTAATATTGGACTATTCTGATATAGGATTTAAAAATTAAAGGTTTAAATGTCCACTTAAAGCTATATTTCAACTATTTTTCAGACTGCTAATTAAAGCCATATTGTAACTCTTTTTTATGCTGCTCTATGTACGAAACCTCCTGTTTAGCCAGACTCATTTCACCTCAGGGTGATAGTATTCATTTCCCAGACTCTCTCGAATAATATCGGGACCTTTCTGATATAGGATTTTAAAATTAAAGTCTTAAATGTCCAATTAAATCTATATTTCGGCTATATTTTGGCTACTAATTAAAGCCATATTGTAAATTTTTTTCAGGCTGCTCTATAAACAAAACCTCCTGTTTAGCCAGACTCATTTCACGTCAGGGTTATAGTATACACATCCCACACTGTCACTGGGTAATATCGGACCATTCTGATATAGAATTTTAAAAAGAAAGTCTTAAATGTCCAATTGAATCTATATTTCGGCTATATTTTGGCTACTAATTAAAGCCATATTGTATCTCTTTTTCAGGCTGCTCTGACATCGAAACCTCCTGTTTAGCCAGACTCATTTCACCTCAGGGTGATGGCATACACAACCCAGACTGTCACTGGGTAATATTGGACTATTCTGATACATGATTTAAAAATTAAAGGTTTAAATGTCCACTTAAAGCTATATTTCAACTATTTTTCAGAATGCTAATTAAAGCCATATTGTAACTCTTTTTCAGGCTGCTCTAACATCGAAACCTCCTGTTTAGCCAGACTCATTTCATATCAGGGTGATAGTATCCACAACCCAGAACGTCACTGGGTAATATCAGACTATTCTGATATAGGATTTAAAAATTAAAGGTTTAAATGTCCACTTAAAGCTATATTTCAACTCATTTTCAGGCTGCTAATTAAAGCCATATTGTAACTCTTTTTCAGGCTGCTCTAACATCGAAACCTCCTGTTTAGCCAGACTCATTTCACGTCAAGGTGATAGTATTCACTGCCCAGACTCTCTCGTGAAATATCGGACTATTCTGATATAGGATTTTAAAATTAAAGTCTTAAATGTCCAATTAAATCTATATTTCGGCTATATTTTGGCTACTAATTAAAGCCATATTGTAATTCTTTTTTAGGCTGCTCTATAAACGAAACCTCCTGTTTAGCCAGACTCATTTCATCTCAGGGTGATAGTATACACATCCCCGACTCTCACGTGTAATATCAGACCATTCTGATATAGGATTTTAAAATTAAAGTCTTAAATGTACAATTAATTCTATATTTCAACTTTTGTTCAGGCTGCTAATTAAAGCCATATTGTAACTCTTTTTCAGGCTGCTCTATAAACGAAACCTCCTGTTTAGCCAGACGCATTTCACCTCAGGGTGATAGTATACACTTCCCAGACTCTCATGTGTAATATCGGACCATTCAGATATAGAATTTTAAAAATAAATTGTTAAAGGTTTAAATGTCCACTTAATGCCATATTTCAACTCTTTTTCAGGCTGCTCTAACATCGAAAGCTCCTGTTTAGCCAGACTCATTTCACGTCAGGGTGATAGTATAGACATCCCAGACTGTCACTGGGTAATATCGGACCTTTCTGATATAGGATTTTAAAATTAAAGTCTTAAATGTCCAATTAAATCTATATTTCGGCTATATTTTGGCTTCTAATTAAAGGCATATTCTAACTCTTTTTCAGGCTGCTATTGAAACGAAATCTCCTGTTTAGCCAGACTTATTTCAACTCAGGGTGATTGTATACACTTCCCAGACTCTCACGTGTAATATCGGACCATTCTGATGTAAGATTTAAAAATTAAAGGTTTAAATGTCCACCTAAAGCTATATTTCAACTATTTTTAAGACTGCTAATTGAAGCCATATTGTAACTCTTTTTCAGGCTGCTCTAACATCAAAACCTCCTGTTTAGCCAGACTCATTTCACATCAGGGTGGTAGTATACACATCCCAGACTGTCACTGGGTAATATTGGACTATGCTGATAAAGGATTTAAAAATTAAAGGTTTAAATGTCAACTTAAAGCTATATTTCAACTCTTTTTCAGGCTGCTAATTAAAGCCATATTGTATCTCCTTTTCAGGCTGCTCTATAAACGAAACCTCCAATTTAGCCAGACTCATTTCGCGTCAGGGTTATAGTATACACATCCCACACTGTCACTGGGTAATATCGGACCATTCTGATATAGAATTTTAAAAAGAAAGTCTTAAATGTCCAATTGAATCTTTATTTTGGCTATATTTTGGCTACTAATTAAAGCCATATTGTATCTCTTTTTCAGGCTGCTCTAACATCGAAACCTCCTGTTTAGCCAGACTTATTTCAACTCAGGGTGATAGTATACACATCCCAGACTGTCCCTGGATCATATCGGACTATTCTGATATAGGATTTTAAAAAAAAACTCTTAAATGTCCAATTAAATCTATATTTCGGCTATTTTTTGGCTACTAATTAAAGCCATATTGTACCTCTTTTTCAGGCTGCTCTAACATCGAATCCTCCTGTTTCGCCAGACTCATTTCACATCAGGGTGATAGTATACACATCCCAGACTGTCACTGGGTAATATTGGACTATTCTGATATAGGATTTAAAAATTAAAGGTTTACATGTCAACTTAAAGCTAGATTTCAACTCTTTTTCAGGCTGCTAATTAAAGCCATATTGTATCTCCTTTTCAGGCTGCTCTATAAACGAAAGCTCCAGTTTAGCCAGACTCATTTCACGTCAGGGTTATAGTATACACATCCCACACTCTCACTGGGTAATATCGGACCATTCTGATATAGAATTTTAAAAAGAAAGTCTTAAATGTCCAATTGAATCTTTATTTCGGCTATATTTTGGCTACTAATTAAAACCATATTGTACCTCTTTTTCAGGCTGCTCTAACATCGAAACCTCCTGTTTAGCCAGACTCATTTCACCTCAGGGTGATAGTATTCACTTCCCAGAATCTCACGTGTAATATCGCACCATTCTGATATAGGATTTTAAAATTAAAGGTTTAAATGTCCAATTAAATCTATATTTCAACTCATTTTCAGGCTGCTAATTAAAGCCATATTGTAACTCTTTTTTAGGCTGCTCTAACATCGAAACCTCCTGTGTAGCCAGACTCATTTCACGTCACGGTGATAGTATACACATCCCAGACTGTCACTGTGTAATATCGGACTATTCTGATATAGGATTTTAAAATTAAAGGCTTAAATTTCCAATTAAAGGAATATCTCAACTCTTTTTCAGGCTGCTAATTAAAGCCATATTGTATCTCTTTTTCAGGCTGCTCTAAAACCGAAATCTCCTGTTTAGCCAAACTCATTTCACCTCAGGGTGATAGTATGCACATCCCAGACTGTCACTGGGTAATATCGGACCATTCTGATTCAGGATTTTAAAAATAAACTCTTAAATGTCGAATTAAATCTATATTTCAGCTATATTTTGGCAAGTAATTAAAGCCATATTGTATCTCTTTTTCAGGCTGCTCTAACATCGAATCCTCCTGTTTAGCCAGACTCATTTCACCTCAGGGTGATAGTATTCAATTCCCAGACTCTCATGTGTAATATCGCACCATTCTGATACAGGATTTTAAAATTAAAGTCTTAAATGTCCAATTAAGTCTATATTTCAGCTATATTTTGGCTACTAATTAAAGCCATATTGTATCTCTTTTTCAGGCTGCTCTAACATCGAAACCTCCTGTGTAGCCAGACTCATTTCACGTCAGGGTGATAGTATACACATGCCAGACAATCACTGGGTAATATCGGACTATTCTGATACAGGATTTAAAAATTAAAGGTTTAAATGTCCACTTAAAGCTATATTTCAACTCATTTTCAGGCTGCTAATTAAAGCCATATTGTAACTCTTTTTCAGGCTGCTCTATAAACGAAACCTCCTGTTTAGCCAGACTCATTTCACGTCAAGGTGATAGTATTCACTGCCCAGACTCTCTCGTGAAATATCGGACTATTCTGATATAGAATTTTAAAATTAAAGTGTTAAATGTCCAATTAAATCTATATTTCGGCTATATTTTGGCTACTAATTAAAGCCATATTGTTAATTTTTTTCAGGCTGCTCTGTAAACAAAACCTCCTGTTTAGCCAGACTCATTTCACCTCAGGGTTATAGTATACACATCCCACACTGTCACTGGGTAATATCGGACCATTCTGATATAGAATTTTAAAAAGAAAGTCTTACATGTCCAATTGAATCTATATTTCGGCTATATTTTGGCTACTAATTAAAGCCATATTGTATCTCTTTTCCAGGCTGCTCTGACATCGAAACCTCCTGTTTAGCCAGACTCATTTCACCTCAGGGTGATGGTATACACAACCCAGACTGTCACTGGGTAATATTGGACTATTCTGATATAGGATTTAAAAATTAAAGGTTTAAATGTCCACTTAAAGCTATATTTCAACTATTTTTCAGACTGCTAATTAAAGCCATATTGTAACTCTTTTTCCTGCTGCTCTATATACGAAACCTCCTGTTTAGCCAGACTCATTTCACCTCAGGGTGATAGTATTCATTTCGCAGACTCTCTCGTATAATATCGGGACCTTTCTGATATAGGATTTTAAAATTAAAGTCTTAAATGTCCAATTAAATCTATATTTCGGCTATATTTTGGCTACTAATTAAAGCCATATTGTATCTCTTTTTCAGGCTGCTCTAACATCGAAAACTCCTGTTTAGTCAGACTCATTTCACCTCAGGGTGATAGTATACACATCCCAGACTGTCACTGTGTAATATCGGGCTATTCTGATATAGTATTTAAAAATTAAAGGTTTAAATGTCCACCTAAAGCTACATTTCAACTCTTTTTCAGGCTGCTAATTAAAGCCATATTGTAACTCTTTTTCAGGCTGCTCTATAAACGAAACCTCCTGTTTAGCCAGACTCATTTCACCTCAGGGTGATAGTATTCACTTCCCAGACTCTCACGTGTAATATCGGACCATTCAGATATAGAATTTTAAAATTAAAGTGTTAAATGTCCAATTAAAGCTATATTTCGGCTATATTTTGGCTACTAATTAAAGACATATTGTATCTCTTTTTGAGGCTGCTCTAACATCGAAACCTCCTATTTAGCCAGACTCATTTCACGTCAGGGATATAGTATTCACATGCCAGACTGTCACTGCGTAATATCGGACTATTCTGATATAGGATTTAAAAATTAAAGGATTAAATGTCCAATTAAAGCTATATTTCTGCTATATTTTGGCAGCTAATTAAAGCCATATTGTAACTCTTTTTCATGCTACTCTAAAAATGAAACCTCCTGTTTAGCAATATGTTCAGGGTGATAGTATACACTTCCCAGAGTCTCACGTGTAATATCGGACCATTCTGATACTGGATTTTAAAATTAAAGGTTTAAATGTCCACTTAAAGCCATAATGTATCTCTTTTTCAGGCTGCTCTAACATCGAAACCTCCTGTGTAGCCAGACTCATTTCACGTCAGGGTGATAGTATACACATCCCAGACTATCACTGGGTAATATCGGACTATTCTGATACAGGATTTAAAAATTAAAGGTTTAAATGTCCACTTAAAGCTATATTTCAACTATTTTTCAGACTGCTAATTAAAGCCATATTGTATCTCTTTTTCAGGCTGCTCTAACATCGAATCCTCCTGTTTAGCCAGACTCATTTCACCTCAGGGTGATGGCATACACAACCCAGACTGTCACTGGGTAATATTGGACTATTCTGATATAGGATTTTAAGATTAAAGTCTTAAATGTCCAATTAAATCTATATTTTAGCTATATTTTGGCTACTAATTGAAGCCATATTGTAGCTCTTTTTCAGGCTGCTCAAACATTGAAACCTCCTATTTAGCCAGACTCATTTCAACTCAGGGTGATAGTATACACATCCCAGACTGTCACTGGGTAATATTCTGATATAGTATTTAAAAATTAAAGGTTTAAATGTCCACTTGAAGCCATATTTCAACTCTTTTTCAGGCTGCTAATTAAAGCCATATTGTAACTCTTTTTCAGGCTGCTCTATAAACGAAACCTCCTGTTTAGCCAGACTCATTTCACCTCAGGGTGATAGTATTCACTTCCCAGACTCTCTCGTGTAATATCAGACCATTCAGATATAGAATTTTAAAATTAAAGTGTTAAATGTCCAATTAAAGCTATATTTTGGCTATATTTTGGCTACTAATTAAAGCCATATTGTATCTCTTTTTCAGGCTGCTCTAACATCGAAACCTCCTGTGTAGCCAGACTCATTTCACGTCAGGGTGATAGTATACACATCCCAGACTATCACTGGGTAATATCGGACTATTCTGATACAGGATTTAAAAATTAAAGGTTTAAATGTCCACTTAAAGCTATATTTCAACTATTTTTCGGACTGCTAATTAAAGCCATATTGTATCTCTTTTTCAGGCTGCTCTAACATCGAAACCTCCTGTTTAGCCAGACTCATTTCACATCAGGGTGATAGTATCCACATCCCAGAACATCACTGGGTAATATCGTACTATTCTGATACAGGATTTAAAAATTAAAGGTTTACATGTCCACTTAAAGCTATATTTCAACTCATTTTCAGGCTGCTAATTAAAGCCATATTGTAACTCTTTTTCAGGCTTCTCTAACATCGACACCTCCTGTGTAGCCAGACTCATTTCACGTCAGGGTGATAGTATACGCATCCCAGACTGTCACTGGGTAATATCGGACCATTCTGATATAGAATTTTAAAAAGAAAGTCTTAAATGTCCAATTGAATCTATATTTCGGCTATATTTTGGCTACTAATTAAAGCCATATTGTATCTCTTTTTCAGGCTGCTCTGACATCGAAACCTCCTGTTTAGCCAGACTCATTTCACCTCAGGGTGATGGCATACACAACCCAGACTGTCACTGGGTAATATTGGACTATTCTGATATAGGATTTAAAAATTAAAGGTTTAAATGTCCACTTAAAGCTATATTTCAACTATTTTTCAGACTGCTAATTAAAGCCATATTGTAACTCTTTTTTATGCTGCTCTATGTACGAAACCTCCTGTTTAGCCAGACTCATTTCACCTCAGGGTGATAGTATTCATTTCCCAGACTCTCTCGAATAATATCGGGACCTTTCTGATATAGGATTTTAAAATTAAAGTCTTAAATGTCCAATTAAATCTATATTTCGGCTATATTTTGGCTACTAATTAAAGCCATATTGTAAATTTTTTTCAGGCTGCTCTATAAACAAAACCTCCTGTTTAGCCAGACTCATTTCACGTCAGGGTTATAGTATACACATCCCACACTGTCACTGGGTAATATCGGACCATTCTGATATAGAATTTTAAAAAGAAAGTCTTAAATGTCCAATTGAATCTATATTTCAGCTATATTTTGGCTACTAATTAAAGCCATATTGTATCTCTTTTTCAGGCTGCTCTGACATCGAAACCTCCTGTTTAGCCAGACTCATTTCACCTCAGGGTGATGGCATACACAACCCAGACTGTCACTGGGTAATATTGGACTATTCTGATACAGGATTTAAAAATTAAAGGTTTAAATGTCCACTTAAAGCTATATTTCAACTATTTTTCAGAATGCTAATTAAAGCCATATTGTAACTCTTTTTCAGGCTGCTCTAACATCGAAACCTCCTGTTTAGCCAGACTCATTTCACATCAGGGTGATAGTATCCACAACCCAGAACGTCACTGGGTAATATCAGACTATTCTGATATAGGATTTAAAAATTAAAGGTTTAAATGTCCACTTAAAGCTATATTTCAACTCATTTTCAGGCTGCTAATTAAAGCCATATTGTAACTCTTTTTCAGGCTGCTCTAACATCGAAACCTCCTGTTTAGCCAGACTCATTTCACGTCAAGGTGATAGTATTCACTGCCCAGACTCTTTCGTGAAATATCGGACTATTCTGATATAGGATTTTAAAATTAAAGTCTTAAATGTCCAATTAAATCTATATTTCGGCTATATTTTGGCTACTAATTAAAGCCATATTGTAAATTTTTTTCAGGCTGCTCTATAAACAAAACCTCCTGTTTAGCCAGACTCATTTCACCTCAGGGTTATAGTATACACATCCCACACTGTCACTGGGTAATATCGGACCATTCTGATATAGAATTTTAAAAAGAAAGTCTTAAATGTCCAATTGAATCTATATTTCGGCTATATTTTGGCTACTAATTAAAGCCATATTGTATCTCTTTTCCAGGCTGCTCTGACATCGAAACCTCCTGTTTAGCCAGACTCGTTTCACCTCAGGGTGATGGTATACACAACCCAGACTGTCACTGGGTAATACTGGACTATTCTGATATAGGATTTAAAAATTAAAGGTTTAAATGTCCACTTAAAGCTATATTTCAACTATTTATCAGACTGCTAATTAAAGCCATATTGTAACTCTTTTTCCTGCTGCTCTATATACGAAACCTCCTGTTTAACCAGACTCATTTCACCTCAGGGTGACAGTATTCATTTCGCAGACTCTCTCGTATAATATCAGGACCTTTCTGATATAGGATTTTAAAATTAAAGTCTTAAATGTCCAATTAAATCTATATTTCGGCTATATTTTGGCTACTAAATAAAGCCATATTGTATCTCTTTTTCAGGCTGCTCTAACATCGAAACCTCCTGTTTAGTCAGACTCATTTCACCTCAGGGTGATAGTATACACATCCCAGACTGTCACTGTGTAATATCGGGCTATTCTGATATAGTATTTAAAAATTAAAGGTTTAAATGTCCACCTAAAGCTACATTTCAACTCTTTTTCAGGCTGCTAATTAAAGCCATATTGTAACTCTTTTTCAGGCTGCTCTATAAACGAAACCTCCTGTTTAGCCAGACTCATTTCACCTCAGGGTGATAGTATTCACTTCCCAGACTCTCCCGTGTAATATCGGACCATTCAGATATAGAATTTTAAAATTAAAGTGTTAAATGTCCAATTAAAGCTATATTTCGGCTATATTTTGGCTACTAATTAAAGCCATATTGTATCTCTTTTTGAGGCTGCTCTAACATCGAAACCTCCTATTTAGCCAGACTCATTTCACGTCAGGGATATAGTATTCACATGCCAGACTGTCACTGCGTAATATCGGACTATTCTGATATAGGATTTAAAAATTAAAGGATTAAATGTCCAATTAAAGTTATATTTCTGCTATATTTTGGCAGCTAATTAAAGCCATATTGTAACTCTTTTTCATGCTACTCTAAAAATGAAACCTCCTGTTTAGCAATATGTTCAGGGTGATAGTATACACTTCCCAGAGTCTCACGTGTAATATCGGACCATTCTGATACTGGATTTTAAAATTAAAGGTTTAAATGTCCACTTAAAGCCATAGTTCAACTCTTTTTCAGGCTGCTCTAACATTGAAACAACTGTTTAGCCAGACTCATTTCACGTCAGGGTGATAGTATACACATCCCAGACTGTCACTGGGTAATATTGGACTATTCTGATATAGGATTTTAAAATTAAAGGTTTAAATGTCCACTTAAAGCTATATTTCAACTCTTTTTCAGGCTGCTAATTAAAGCCATATTGTAACTCTTTTTCAGGCTGCTCTATAAACGAAACCTCCTGTTTAACCAGACTTATTTCACCTCAGGGTGATAGTATACACATCCCACACTGTCACTGGGAAATATTGGACTATTATGATATAGGATTTTAAGATTAAAGTCTTAAATGTCTAATTAAATCTATATTTTGGCTATATTTTGGCTACTAATTGAAGCCATATTGTAGCTCTTTTTCAGGCTGCTCAAACATTGAAACCTCCTATTTAGCCGGACTCATTTCAACTCAGGGTGATAGTATACACATCCCAGACTGTCACTGGGTAATATTCTGATATAGTATTTAAAAATTAAAGGTTTAAATGTCCACTTGAAGCCATATTTCAACTCTTTTTCAGGCTGCTAATTAAAGCCATATTGTAACTCTTTTTCAGGCTGCTCTATAAACGAAACCTCCTGTTTAGCCAGATTCATTTCACCTCAGGGTGATAGTATTCACTTCCCAGACTCTCTCGTGTAATATCAGACCATTCAGATATAGAATTTTAAAATTAATGGCTTAAATGTCCAATTAAATCTATATTTAGGCTCTATTTTGGCTACTAATTAAAGCCATATTGTATCTCTTTTTCAGGCTGCTCTAACATCGAAACCTCCTGTGTAGCCAGACTCATTTCATGTCAGGGTGATAGTATACACATCCCAGACTATCACTGGGTAATATCGGACTATTCTGATACAGGATTTAAAAATTAAAGGTTTAAATGTCCACTTAAAGCTATATTTCAACTATTTTTCAGACTGCTAATTAAAGCCATATTGTATCTCTTTTTCAGGCTGCTCTAACATCGAAACCTCCTGTTTAGCCAGACTCATTTCACATCAGGGTGATAGTATCCACATCCCAGAACGTCACTGGGTAATATCGTACTATTCTGATACAGGATTTTAAAATTAAAGGTTTAAATGTCCACTTAAAGCTATATTTCAACTCTTTTTCAGGCTGCTAATTAAAGCCATATTGTAACTCTTTTTCAGGCTGCTCTATAAACGAAACCTCCTGTTTAACCAGACTTATTTCACCTCAGGGTGATAGTTTACACATCCCACACTGTCACTGGGAAATATTGGACTATTATGATATAGGATTTTAAGATTAAAGTCTTAAATGTCCAATTAAATCTATATTTTGGCTATATTTTGGCTACTAATTGAAGCCATATTGTAGCTCTTTTTCAGGCTGCTCAAACATTGAAACCTCCTATTTAGCCAGACTCATTTCAACTCAGGGTGATAGTATACACATCCCAGACTGTCACTGGGTAATATTCTGATATAGTATTTAAAAATTAAAGGTTTAAATGTCCACTTGAAGCCATATTTCAACTCTTTTTCAGGCTGCTAATTAAAGCCATATTGTAACTCTTTTTCAGGCTGCTCTATAAACGAAACCTCCTGTTTAGCCAGACTCATTTCACCTCAGGGTGATAGTATTCACTTCCCAGACTCTCTCGTGTAATATCAGACCATTCAGATATAGAATTTTAAAATTAAAGTGTTAAATGTCCAATTAAAGCTATATTTCGGCTATATTTTGGCTACTAATTAAAGCCATATTGTATCTCTTTTTCAGGCTGCTCTAACATCGAAACCTCCTGTGTAGCCAGACTCATTTCACGTCAGGGTGATAGTATACACATCCCAGACTATCACTGGGTAATATCGGACTATTCTGATACAGGATTTAAAAATTAAAGGTTTAAATGTCCACTTAAAGCTATATTTCAACTATTTTTCGGACTGCTAATTAAAGCCATATTGTATCTCTTTTTCAGGCTGCTCTAACATCGAAACCTCCTGTTTAGCCAGACTCATTTCACATCAGGGTGATAGTATCCACATCCCAGAACATCACTGGGTAATATCGTACTATTCTGATACAGGATTTAAAAATTAAAGGTTTACATGTCCACTTAAAGCTATATTTCAACTCATTTTCAGGCTGCTAATTAAAGCCATATTGTAACTCTTTTTCAGGCTTCTCTAACATCGACACCTCCTGTGTAGCCAGACTCATTTCACGTCAGGGTGATAGTATACGCATCCCAGACTGTCACTGGGTAATATCGGACCATTCTGATATAGAATTTTAAAAAGAAAGTCTTAAATGTCCAATTGAATCTATATTTCGGCTATATTTTGGCTACTAATTAAAGCCATATTGTATCTCTTTTTCAGGCTGCTCTGACATCGAAACCTCCTGTTTAGCCAGACTCATTTCACCTCAGGGTGATGGCATACGCAACCCAGACTGTCACTGGGTAATATTGGACTATTCTGATATAGGATTTAAAAATTAAAGGTTTAAATGTCCACTTAAAGCTATATTTCAACTATTTTTCAGACTGCTAATTAAAGCCATATTGTAACTCTTTTTTATGCTGCTCTATGTACGAAACCTCCTGTTTAGCCAGACTCATTTCACCTCAGGGTGATAGTATTCATTTCCCAGACTCTCTCGAATAATATCGGGACCTTTCTGATATAGGATTTTAAAATTAAAGTCTTAAATGTCCAATTAAATCTATATTTCGGCTATATTTTGGCTACTAATTAAAGCCATATTGTAACTTGTTTTCAGGCTGCTCTATAAACAAAACCTCCTGTTTAGCCAGACTCATTTCACCTCAGGGTTATAGTATACACATCCCACACTGTCACTGGGTAATATCGGACCATTCTGAGATAGAATTTTAAAAAGAAAGTCTTAAATGTCCAATTGAATCTATATTTCGGCTATATTTTGGCTACTAATTAAAGCCATATTGTATCTCTTTTTCAGGCTGCTCTGACATCGAAACCTCCTGTTTAGCCAGACTCATTTCACCTCAGGGTGATGGCATACACATCCCAGACTGTCACTGGATAATATTGGACTATTCTGATACAGGATTTAAAAATTAAAGGTTTAAATGTCCACTTAAAGCTATATTTCAACTATTTTTCAGAATGCTAATTAAAGCCATATTGTAACTCTTTTTCAGGCTGATCTATAAACGAAACCTCCTGTTTAGCCAGACTCATTTCACGTCAGGGTGATAGTATTCACTTCCCAGACTCTCTCGTGAAATATCGGACCATTCTGATATAGGATTTTAAAATGAAAACTGTTAAATGTCCAATTAAATCTATATTTTGGCTATATTTTGGCTACTAATTAAAGCCATATTGTAACTTTTATTCAGGCTGCTTTTGAAACGAAATCTCCTGTTTAGCCTGACTCCTTTCACCTCAGGGTGATAGTATACACATCCCAGACTGTCACTCGGTAATATCGGACTATTCTGATACAGGATTGAAAAATTAAAGGTTTAAATTTCGACTTAAAGCTAAATTTCAACTCTTTTTCAGGCTGCTAATTAAAGCCGTATTGTAACTCCTTTTCAGGCTGCTCTATAAACGAAACCTCCTGTTTAGCCAGACTCATTTCACCTCAGGGTTATAGTATACACATCCCACACTGTCACTTAGTAATATCGGACCATTCTAATATAGTATTTTAAAAAGAAAGTCTTAAATGTCCAATTGAATCTACATTTCGGCTATATTTTGGCTACTAATTAAAGCCATATCATATCTCTTTTTCAAGCTGCTCTAACATCAAAACCTCCTTTTTAGCCAGACTCATTTCACCTCAGTGTGATAGTGTACACATCCCAGACTGTCACTGTGTAATATCGGACTATTCTGATATAGGATTTAAAAATTAAAGGTTTAAATGTCCACTTAAAGATGTATTTCAACTATTTTTCAGGCTGCTAATTAAAGCCTTATTGTAACTCTTTTTCAGGCTGCTCTAACATCGAAACCTCCTGTTTAGCCAGACTCATTTCACGTCAGGGTGATAGTATTCACATCCCAGACTGTC